>CM074724.1:121021224-121739974 GCA_037306005.1 Rhinophrynus dorsalis
GAAAACTCTGGAGGATTGTTTGTTTCAGACACAATAACCTGATCCACAAAATGCAGTGAGATGGAATAAAGAAGGAGAACACAGAAAACAATGAAACCCTTATCAATCTCACCTTTTTATTCACAAAGAATTGCCAAGAGAGGGTGCCATCCTTGATATTTTGAAATGAGCAAAGCACAACGCACACCCTGCTTGCATGGAGCAAGCCTTAGGACAACTTTTGGGCAGTGTGGCTCATAAACAGCAATATGAACAAGAAATATATAATCTGACTTTGGGCTGTATTCTATTACAAAAGGAAATATTTGCTGAATGGCTATTTTTAGCTTTGGTAGATATTCCCTTCTGGTCAGTCTTGCAATAACATTCTCACAGTGGGTCAGAATTTGATTACCAAATAGTAATTTTTTCCTTATTAAATCCTTTTAGAGCACTGAACATCATCCAAGATGATCCAAAAGTGAGACTCAAAAGGCCCATTGGAAGTGGACAAACATCACTTGTTTCCCTTTGGCTGTATCAGGCAGGGAAATCAAGGGGAGGGGGTGGATAGCCCACACAGACCCTTGCCTGATCCCCCATGTTCCCAAGCACACCCTCCACATCTCTACCACCAGCAGTTAAACCTCCCATTGCTGAATATCAGCAATCTTGCTGCAGCGACAACAGAGGGGTAAACATCTATGTTAAAAATGAAAAAAAATCTTACCACGCCAAACCCATCCATAAAAATGGATAACCATTCATTTGCCAGACTGCAGAGATGTTGCACAGAGCTGCACTTAAAGTAAAGTAACACCTACTAGTGATAAAAATATATATTGCAAGGGTGATCCAACTGAAAAACACAAGGGTACTATCACTGCCAATATATATTTTATTTTCTATTATTGCAGCTTATACTTGCATTTGTGGGTGCAGTACCTTCATGGACTGCAGTTTTGCTGTTGCAACAGCATCCTACAGTCCATAGACTGTTGTAGCGACAGTAGCACCAAAAATGTTCACGCTTTGGAATGCTGCACCCAAAAAAGGCAAGTTTGGGCTGCAATAACTTTTGAATAAAACACAACCATGCAGTGGGGTGTACATTGTCTTACTCAGCAGAATAAATATATAGAGAGAGTTATAATGACCACTCCTGTACAAAGCAATGTGGTTATTATTATTTGCCTTGGTTCTGCATTCATCAAAATGTGCATAGGCAGAAATGGTATGCAAACCATTTCACTGAAACCTTCATTAGCATATGAAATGTATCTGGTGCCACAATTAGCATACATTAGCACATGGTAACAAGTAATGAATATCTCCTTAACTGTACAATTGCTAGTCTTTCGATACATATGTAGTTTTTAATGCGGTTTTCAGATATGTGGATATAGGCCACAGGTTGATTATAGCCCAGCAGAAGATACTGGGAGCAACTTTAATTGAAGTCGAGAGAGAGAGAGAGACATAGGACAACCTCAAAGAAGATAGGTGTCTCTGCAACTCCCACGGCAAAGAAGAAGAGGCCTTGCACCAGAAAGCAAGGTGGATGAAGGAACCAGGGATCCTGCTGCAGGGACGTGCACAGACATTTTGGGGGGCAGGGGCTCTAATGAAAAAAGGGCATGAGGGCACTTTGGACAAAAAGGGTAGGTGCTCAAGCCCCCCTTGGTGTCTATTTGTGCACATGCCTGTCCTGCTGAACAAAGGATAGGTGAATTAAGGAGACAGCCGCTGGCAAGTGTGAAAGTTCCATATTCTGCTAAGACACAAGGGAGTAAACAGCTTAGCTGTGTGTTAAATAGTGAGACTGAAGAATCTCAGGCTCCAAACTGCATCTAGATATTTTTATTTTCCTTAGTTTTTTATGCTTTTGGACTAAATCGAAACCATTTACTTTTATCCTGAAGATATTTTTCTTGCAGTAAAAGATCCTGCAACAGATGGAATGTCACAAAATGTAAATCACTTGCTCATTTGAAAAGCAAAACACACATGGATAACAATCCCCTACCCTGATTTAAACTACATGCATAGAAAATGTCAAAAATGTCTTTTATCTTATGAAATATGAAAACATTCACTCATATTTCTGTAAGCGATATAGCATGTACAAGCACATATAAGCAGCTTGTTTTTAAGCATTACTGCATCTTTAAGAGCAGAAATGTTTTAATTTCAATGATTGTCTTCATTTGACTGACTGTGATATTATCTTTGTCTTTTAAGGTAAACAGGCACCTGAGACCTCTCTAGCATTCAAGGGGTTAAAAATACAAAGTAGTCATTTTCTGTTTTCACATTTTCATCTTTAGTGATGGTCAGATGTATCAGTGTCTAATATCCCCACAGTACCTTTCATTCTGTTACCAAAATTTCTCTTGCAGCTGTAAAACTATAATATTTTCCAGTTACTAAACCACACTCTCCAGTTGCACTTACTCACCCTCTTGGCAGTGCACACTAGGTAAATGTGATACACGTCTGACACTTGTCTGTCTCTGCAAGTCTCCTTTGCTCTCTGTAATTAGACCCTAATCGTAAAAAATGTTAAACACAGGTATTTGAACCAATAGAGGATTTTTTCCCCTACTCAGATGAGTCATAATCAATAAATATGTCATTAACAGCTCTTTGTGACAAAGTCAAAAGGACTTTGCATTTCCTCACACACAAGCTAGAAGTCTGTTTTGGCCAACATTGCCATAGTTAAAAAGGCCTTCCTTATTAAAGGGATAGTAATACTTAATATGTAAAAAAATATATATTGTTGTGTTAATTCCCCTGAGTAAAAAAAGGGTACTCTCACTGCAGAAGCTATTACAGCTCAAAGTTGAATTTTTTAGGTGCAATATCACAGTGGCCTGAAATTGTACAGTAGCGCAGTTGTTACACCATCCTATAGATAGCTCTGGTCAGTAGACGATAAATCTCTATAAGATGGTGTAGCAACAGCGCCACTGTACAATTTCAGGCCACTGTGATATTGCAGCTAAAAATTTCAACTTTGAGCTGTAATAACTTTTGAATAAAACACCTTTCAGCAGTGGGAGTATTCTTGTTTTACTCAGGGGGATAAACCCTACAACTTTTTTTTTTTTTTTTTTACATTTTAAGTATTACTATCAATTTAAACCAATGCATAGCTATTTTTTCTCAAATGCAATGTCCATTCCAGTTACTTTAACACTTTGAATGTTTGAGGAGAATGCAATACATTTCAAAACCTGCCTGCACTCAAAGGGTTTAATCATTGGTCATAAACTATTTTTGGTCCAGGTCCGTATAATGAACTAATGAGTAGGGGTGGTTTAAAGGTCCCTTTGTGTTCCCACAAAATAAATCTGTGGTTGTAAGCTTTTTCACAGGAAAATCCACCTTAAACAAAAGCCTTAATATCTTCACCCTTTCTGTCTACTTCCAAAATGTTTTTGCTATTTTTTTCAATGGCTACTAACGTGATGTTTCCAGTAAGTTAAACACAATATTAAGCAGCTAGAGAGACAGAGAGGGTTCTAGGTGATTTTGTACCTATTTATCTCCTGAAATAAGGGCAGCAGAGGCTCAGACTTTTGGCTATGAGGATGTGTGTGATATCCTAGGGTCCATCAGACCTTGGATTTGCTAGGCGTGATTTCTGGGGGCTTGCCATAGACTCCTTTGTTAAGGACTATGTTATCATTTCCTACTTCCCCACCTCCATAAAAACTGAAGGCCAGGAAAAGTATGAGATGGAGGCTGTTCTGGATTCCCACATCTATAGTGGTTAGTTACAATGCATGATCCAGTGGAAGGGTTATAGACTAGATGAGACCTCATGGGAACCTTTGTTCCCCTGATCATGCTTGAGCCTTCCGTCACACCCATCCTTCTTATACTGGTCTTTCCACTCTGAGGGTATCCTTGAGGGGTGACATGTAACGGATTTCTGGTTTATCATCATTTGGTTTTACATGGTTGGCTGCATTAATGCTTGTGGTCTTCTTTCTCCAAATCATTGCAGGAATCTCATACCCCAACATATACAAACACTTTTGTTATTCTTATTCATTTTTCATTCTTATTGATGAAATGTATAACAAATTCAAATTAACAATGCATAGCAGTAAACAAAATAAAAAACATATTAATTGCAGCAGTGACGTATTTACCAGAAATAGTATTTGTCTATGGAATCCAAGTTCTCTCAAAATTTGTGCATATATTGTTTATGCTTCAGAGGTACTCATTCACACAGCTTTAATTTATTTTGGGAATTTTTAATTTCGAAGATAAATATGTTTTTTCATCCAGCATGACCTAATGTAGATTCTAGTATCCAAGAATAGAATTGTAGAAGTTTATTCTAATATTTTTTTATGTTGTAAGCTTTCATATTTAGTAAACAATTCCAGGCGTTACCTCAACTCTTCTTCCAAGTATTTAAGTGCTACTTATAACTTTTCCCATAGACACCCTACTTTATGGTACTTCCATCAAATGTGTATGAATGTATCAGCCGTCAGGGCCGGATTTTCCATAAGGCAGAGTAGGCATCTGCCTACAAGCGCACCCTAGAGAGGGGTGCCTGCCATTGAAATACATTTTTTTTTTAAGTGGTGCGCCGCACCGCCAGCCGCATGTAAGGTCTGTGCCTTCTTCAGCACAGACCTGTAGCTGATGAGCTCCCCCAGCTCTTTAGTAATACAGAGCGCTCTGCATTACTAAAGAGAAGACCACGCGGGAGCTCCAGCAGCTACAGGTCTATGCAGAAGCACAGATCTCTCCTACAGCTGGACAACCAGGGAGGTAGGAAATGCGAGGCTTAATGTGGAGATGATGTGGGCAATGTGAGTATAATATGGGTATAATGGGTGGCAGGCAATGTGGAGCTGATGGGGCAATGTGGAGCTAATGGGAGTAATGTGGAGATTTGGAGCATTGTGGAAATGGTCAGTGGCGGGGGGGGGGGGGCGCTTCAGATTTCTGTACCTACAGGCTTCTGAGATGTAAATCCAGCCCTGTCAGCCGTCTTGCGATTTCTGAAACAATCTTGGTTATGATCTACATAATATTTTGCTATTCTAGATTGTAATAAATATGGTAGATGAAGTCTGTTCATTTAAGTCTACATTTACAAACATTTTTCAATTCATTCAATAATGCTATTCAATTTGTCTTCAGTTAACTTTCCCTCTAAGATGTTTTCCCAGCTTATTTGACATTTCATTTTCATTCGACCATGAAATAGTAATGTGTATATGTGTGAAAGGCTAGTCTTATCTAGAGACCATAAGAATGTAAACCTCTCAGAATTGGTTATTCTTTCTTTCACTTACTTTCCCTAGTATACAGTAATATATGAACAGATATTCTTGAAGGTTTCAATGAAAGTGCCATTTGTTTTATACCATAGTTTAAATTGTTCCTATTCGACCAATCTTCTTTGAAAATTATTTTAATTATTCACTGGAAGCATTTTGGCTTTGAAATCCAACAATATCCTCTCACTCTTTAATATATCCAAGCTAAATATCACAGCTTTCATTGATTCATATTGATACCAGTCATTAGCTCTTCCTTTTGTTAACCCGCAAAGAAAATGTCTAAAGGGATTATAACACGTAGGCTGGGATTCATCAAACTGCAGGAAAGAGCAGAGTATCAAATACACTGCTCTTTGCCGTGACCATTGATGGATACCTCCAGGTATTATTCAATGATTTGCGTAAAATGGCCAGTCAGGGGAAAAACCCATGCATACGCATAAGTGAAAATGGGTATGCTTGTGTTCACCCCATACATTGGTATGGGATCCACCAGCATGAAGTCAGCAGATCAAATTTGCGGATCTGTCTGGCCATCGCTTATAGAAGAATAAGTGATGGCCAGATACAATCTGTAAGTTGCTGAATGGGCAAATGGTTAATGCACAAAGAAATCCTCTGATTTTCTTGCGCATTAAGTCATTCACACCTTAATATGTAAAAAATGTGTATTGTAGGTTTTATCCTCCTGAGTAAAATAAGGGTACTCCCATTGATGAGAGGTGTTTTATCCCAAATTTCTTACAGCTCAAACTTGAATTTATAGGTGCAATATCTCAACTGCTGTTGCTACACCACCCTATGGAGGTTTATGGTCTACTGACCAAAGCTGTCCATAGGATGATGTAGCAACAGCGCCACTGTAGAATGTCAGGCCATTGACGTATTGCACCTAAAAAGTTCAAGTTTGAGCTGCAATAACTTTTGAATAACACACCACTCAGCACTGGGAGTACCCTTATTTTTCAGGAGGATAAACCCTACAGTATATTATTTATTAGCATATTTTTTATTTGAAATATGCATCAATTCCTACTTTATCCATTCTGGAATTAGATTACAATGTAGATATTAATTATGTATTGGGAGTCAATATATTAGTTGGCAAGCACAGTAATATAGAAATAATGTATATTATATAACAACTAGTTGAACAGCCCGTTACACGGGCCACAGTGCCACTGCAACCCGGCAGCAGAGACTGCCCGCAGCACGGCTGATACAGAGCTGGGCGCTCCGAAGGCTTGGGCAGTCTCTACTGCGCATGACTGCAGCACGTGCAGCAGTGTCTACTGCACATGTCGCGGCGTTACACACGATTTAGCGAATTATTATATAGGATAATCCTTCATTTATTTTAGATATATATATAGTTGTATATATATATAGTTGTATGCAAACGTTTGGGCACCCCTAGCCATAGTACATATTTTCTAAATGAAAAGAAGTTAACACAACCTCTTCAGCGAACACACTTGAAACATTTCTGCAAATTGTAATGCACAGTTACTATTTATCTGCTGACTTTAATACATTGAGAAAACAACAACAACAGAAAATATGACATGTTCAAAAGTTTGGGCACCCTATCACCATAACTGGGAACTCTCCGGATTTTCCCCGGAGACTCCGGATTTTGCAGCTAATTACCTGGTCTCCGGGGCAGAGGCTGATTCTTCGGATGTGGGGAGTTTCTAATGAAACTCCCCACATCTGTGTATTCCCAGACTGTTACCCCACTCCCTAGCAGCTTCTCCTTCTTCCCCAGCCTATTTCTATCATTATTTTTACATTTTGGTAGTCCCCCCACTTGTGATTAAGCCCGCCCCTTTTTGACACGAATTGCATCATTTATTTCCCTTAATGGCATCACAGGACTCCCCTCTCCGGGGAGTCTGCAACCATAAGTTCCCTGGTATGCCTATCACCCAGTACATAGTAACACCCATTTCGGCAGAAATCACAGCCTCCAAACGTTTCTTTTCGCCAGCTAATGGTCTTTCAATTTTTGCTTTAGGAATATTTTCCCACTCCTTGCAGAATGCTTCTAGTTCAGAAATATTCTTACGTCATCATGCATGCAGTGACCACCTATATACAATAATATTCAAGTCTGGGGACTGTGAAGGCCATTCCAAAACCTTAAAGGGATAGTAATGTTTCATAATAAAAGCAGCTCTAATTAATCATCATAGTATTTGGACTTTGGAGAGTGTTATTTCAATTCTGTCAGAGTTGTAGTTCAAGAGTAATTCAATGACAAAGTATCCCCTCCCGCCCCTTTTACTGATGTAACACTGCTCAGCCAGAGTAGAAGGGAGGTGTCCAGGTAGATTGCAGAGAGGGACAATCTTCAATTAAGATAAGGGAAAAACCTGAAAAACTTGTCAAGGGGACAGAGCTTTCATTGTTCTCATAGGAAGAAAATTGTCCCGTGCTGTTATCTGTCTGGTCTATGGACTGGATTCCACATCTGATAAGAGATGGCTTACACTAGGTAAAAGGGGCGGGAGGGGGAAACTTTGCTTGTGAATATCTCTCAAACCATAAAGGTTTGAGAGATAAGACTTATATCGTTCTTCATGTTTTTTTAATGCCTACAAAATAAAATAAAGATAAAACAAAGTATTACTATCCCTTTAAGCTTTTGTTGTGTGTAGTAGTTCATAACTGATTTTTGATATATGTTTTGAATCATTGTCTTTTAAGTGTCAGTTTCTTCACTGACTGTGGGACATTAGCTTCCAGGATTTGTTGATACCTAGTAGAATATATTCTTCCATCTGCCTGTACAATATTTACTGTGCCACTGGCTGCCATACAATCCCAAAGTATAATATATCCACTACATGCATAATAATTAGCAATATAGTCTTTCCTTTAACCCTTTAAGCACCGGGAAAATCTGAGGTGGATTTCACTTAAGGACCAGAGCAATTCTGACCTTTTTGACTATGTCTTTGTTCAACAGTGTTTTCCCTCTAAGTACTTTATTATACTCATGAAAATTATATACTTTTTTTTTTACGCACAAAATAGGGCTTTCTTTCGATTATGTGGATAGCCCACCATTTATTTTAGTAAAATTAAAGAAATGGTAAAAAAAAATGTAAAAAAAAAACAAAAAAAAACAAACACCATTTTTTTTCTCTTGAGATCAATTGGGCACAATGGGTTAAATTTTTGTGAAGACTGCATGAAAGGTATGACCAGTCAGTCATACCTACAAAAACCTACACCCTGTGGGTGAAAATCCCCATGTCCCTTTTTCCCACCCTATTTTCCCACATTTTTTATTTATTACATTTGGCGGTGTGTATAAATGTATTACATAGCTCCACAACAATCACACTTCCAATATTGGTAACTGACATTTTAATTTTTTTAAATAGCAATTTTTTTTGAAAAAAAAAATTGTGTTGTGTCTTTTTAAAAAAAAAAAAAAAAAATTGATTCTAGCAGTTCAAAAACTGACCTGCATCCAGCCAGTTTCCAGCACAGCAGTGAAGGGGTCAATACCCCTAGCTGCTGCATTTTTTTAACCACTAGGTGTCTCCTCTCTGCTTCTCTGTCCCTTACTTTAATCGTAAGGGACAGACAGGCAGAGCTGAGACACAGAGGCATTACTGCCTCTTTCATTGCTTGCAGCGATCACATAACCCAGCACAAGTGAAAGTGAATGGGACTGAATGCTCCAGTACCGAAACGCTCAGTCTCAGCCTGGAATTAATGATAGCAGTGTGCACTGAGGTGCGCTGCTATCATTTAACCCATGACGGTCCAGGACCGTCATGGGTCCTTAAGGCAAAACAACCCGTGACGGTCCAGGACCATCATGGGTCATTAAAGGATTAAATGCTTCTCATTTTTTTCGCCAAACATACCTGTGGTGATTATAGCCAAATAGTTCAAGACCATAACATTTGTTTCCAATGTGCTTCTGGCTTATCTAAATGTTGTGTTAGATATGTGAGATGTTGACTTTTGTGATGAGATCACAGGAGAGGTTTCCCTCTGAAAACTTTAAGATCATGTTTGTACAAGCAACACTGCTTAGTGGACAGGTGCAACACTACTCCAGTGTCATCTAAACTTAACTGAAGGTCCTTTGCAGTTATATGTTTTGCCTTGCATTCCTGACTAGTCTATAAACAGTTCTATTAGAAATTTTTTTGGTCTTTCAGTTTTCATCTTAACTTCAATATCATATCAGACAGTGGAAATTGCAAGGATGAAGAATTTAAATATATCTTTATAACCTTTTCCTGCCTAGTAAAAGTCAGTTATCATTATTTGCTGATCCTCAGTCAGCTACTTACAGAAGGCCATGTAGCGGTAAGGGAATTTATTAAGCTCATCTAACTTAGTTTAAGGCCCAATGAGTCAATAAAGTTTTGAGACCTTACAGAATATGCCACTTGTGGAACAACTGAAAGGGTGCCCAAACTTTTGCACCTGTCACATTTTCTGTTTTACATTTTTCATCAAATACATAGTAACTGTGCATTAAAAAAGAACAGATAGAGTTAAAATCTGGATATTGATAGAACTAAGAAGGGACAAGATAACTGGAAGACAAAAAGGACACGGCTGCAATCGCTTTTCTTCCCACTACCTGAAAAACAAGGAGGAAACCTTATTATAAGCTTTGGATGCAACCAGCTTGTAGGCCTAATCATAGTAGAGATGACAGGTTCAGAGAAGCCCTTCTTCCTCAGAAGGCTGATTTCAAGAGCCAAACCATCAATGCTAACCTTTCCACCTCTGGGTGATACAGAGGATCCCAAGTCAAGAGGTCCAAAAGGAGTGGAAGATGAAATGGCTCTTCAGTGCATAGACTGAGTATCTCTGAGAACCATACTTTATAAGAATAATAAGGGGCAAACAGGATTACAAGCTCCCACTCCACCCTGACCTGCCTTGATACTGTGGGAATCAGAGGGAATGGAGGAAACACATATTCCTAGGGAAACTGCCTTTGAATGCCCATCTCATCTACTGAGAGAGTGGGGGGTTTCCTGGTTCTGGAACACAACAGGCAAACCTTGTGGTTCAACCAAGAGAATCCAGACATTTATCAGCTTATTCCCTGTAGGTCATTGTGTCTGCAACTGGTAATGCCATGTACTTAGAACGGCTAGAAATAGAAGGGTCAGCTGTTGGTGGAGGTAGCCCAATGCTGCAGTGAAGAAAAGAATGGTATACAACAGAAAGGCATCTGAGAATAAATAGTTTTTTAATAAGTGACTTCCATACCTCAAGTACCACTTAGTCAAGGGAATGATAGGGATGGAAAGGAAGCATGTCCCTTTGCACCTTTTAAAGATGCCCAAACCTGAGGCTCAGAAACTGTAAGGGTCGCCAAAACCGCTTAAATAAGATTCTCTACAGATGACCCAGGTTCTTCCTCATATCAATCCCCAGAAGTAAGGTAGGAACCAATATCCTCTTCCTCCGTCTTCCCCACTTCCATAGAAGAAGTTCCAGGACTCAAGGACAACCTTAATGTATGTAGGAATAAAAGTCATGCAGGCTTATGTTCAGACAAAGAAGGTCCTAGAGTTGACTGTGTAGGGCCACAAAACAAGAGGGACATAATGCACTAATCAGATAGGAAGAACAAAGGGTTACTAAAGAAACATCTGAAGCCTTGGTGTTCTTCCCCATATTTCCTTTTTGCTCAGACATAGCAAGAAGACCCCCAAAGAGAGAAATACAGAGCAGAAAATTAGACACGTCTCTGCTTGTGGTGGAGTAAGAATAAGGATAAGGTACCAGGAGGGAGATTAGGCCACTCAGAGAGAGAAGGGTATATCATGTGCCACATGGGTTACTATACAGTGAGAGAAAGGAAGCAGTAGCTCTTTCTCTTCCTTCCATGAGGAAACAAGTCCCACTTGCGCCGGCACTCCATCATCATGGAGGTGGAGCTTAACTCTTTCGTCCCTAACATTCCACATCAGCCCATTCCTGCATACTAGAGCCACATGTGTTGCCACTGGAGGTGGCTGAGAAGTAACTAATACAGCTTCCAAGATGGAAGCTGCAAATGCCCATTTCTTAAAGGCGTTCAATCCCAATAATATGTAACAAAATAGAATAATTAGAGAAAGGGTTAAAAAAAATGTCTATCCTCCCCTGGGATGTCTGCAGTGCCACAGGGTGATGACAGAAATTAATTTAAAGAGACAGAATGCAAAATAAAGCAAAAAAAAAAAAACCCCCACAGATCTCAGATTGTCTCTGCCAGACAGACAAACAGACAGGACATACTTAAAGGACCTGTGCATTCTGATATTATAGTCCTCTTCAGTCTTCAGGCTCTTATGAAACACAGGAAAAATATGGGAAGTGGCTAAATAAAGCTCTGACAGCCTTCCCCAAGCAGACCATAGGTCCTGTAAACAGGGCCGGCCCAAGACATTGTGCTGACTGGGTCCAAGGATGAAATGCTGCCCCCCCACACCACACCCACCAAAACACACCACATCCATAATTATATTAACCTCTCTCCTGCCCTGAAAACAACATAGAACTGAAATGTTTGAGAAGGGCGTGGGGATAAATATGATTAATAAATGTTGGTTATAGCAAGAGAGAGAGGTGTAACAGGTTCAGCGCCCAGCGTAGCGGCCACACTGGGAAACCGTGGACCGATAGGCTGGGGAGATTAGACATCATATAAGCAGTTCCTCAAACAGTAAGGTGACCAGATTTTTTAAATGAAATTGGGGGACATTTCTTTTCTCCACATGCTGTCTACACCAGTCCACAACCACATGCTGTCCACACACTACCCACACTCTATCCAAACTCACCATATATTGCACATACCCTGTACACCCTCATACCCTGTTCACCCTTCACACACTGTCCACCCTGCCCCCCTCCACACTGCCTACACGTTCCACCCTGCCCACCTCCACACTGCCCACATTGTCCACTTCCACTCACTGCCCACCCTGTCTTCCTCCAAACACTGCCCACCTCCACATTGTCCAAGTCCACACTGTCCACATTGTCCACCTCAACACTAACCCCCATATTGCCCACACTGTCCAACTCCACATTGTCCACCTCCACACTGTTCACATCGTCCACTTCCACTCACTGCCCACCCTGTCTTCCTCCAAACACTGCCCACCTCCACATTGTCCAAGTCCACACTGTCCACCTCAACACTAACCCCCACATTGCCCACACTGTCCAACTCCACATTGTCCACCTCCACACTGCCCACATTGTCCACTTCCACTCACTGCCCACCCTGTCTTCCTCCAAACACTGCCCACCTCCACATTGACCAAGTCCACACTGCCCACACTGTCCACCTCAACATAAAACCCCCACACTGTCCAACTCCACATTGTCCACCTCCACACTGCCCACATTGTCCACTTCCACTCACTGCCCACCCTGTTTTCCTCCAAACACTGCCCATCTCCACATTGTCCAAGTCCACACTGTCCACCTCATCACTAACCCCCCACATTGCCCACACTGTCCAACTCCACATTGTCCACCTCCACACTGCTCACTTCAACACTGTCCACCTTCCCACACACTGTCCACCGTCCACATTGCCCACCCTGTCCTCCTCCACACCTTGTCCTCCTTCCCACTCTTCCCACCTCCACATTGCCCACACTGTCCATCTCACAGTGCAAATAGGCATACAACATGAAAGAAAGATTATACTGGACTGTGGGCACATCTAATGCCGTCCGTACGTGTAACTTACTGTCAGGCACAGCAGCTACAGATGTGCATGCGGTTCTGCTCTGCCTCTTCAACTGCCCATAGATGTTCGCCTGGTCCTGCGCTGCATATTTAGTTGTAATGTAGATCTGGGGACACATTGTAGCTGGGGACTGCCCTCAATTCAGGGACTGTCCCTGGATACCGGGGACCTCTGGTCACTCTATCAAATAGTAAACTGTTCAGGCAGAGACTGGGCAGACTTTTATGAAGCAGCCACAGTCAAAAGAGAATTCATATTGCTTAGCGCTGGGCAGGTTCTCACCTTCTCTGTGTGCTCCATTCTACACGCAGAGAAGGGGAGAGAGCCGGGCGAGTGCTAAGCAATACGAATTCTGTTTTGACTTTGGCTGCTTCCTCAAGGTGTGCCCAGTGTCTGCCGGAACCATGCTCCCGGACACACCGCGCATGAAATATCACTTACTCAGTTACACACAGACGTGTAAATAGGTCATTAAACCCCTTAAGGGCCCATGCTGTGCCAGGACGTCACACTGTTCCCAGATGTTAAGGACCAGTGACAGTACTGGCACATCATGGAATTCTGGGTTGGCAGCGTGGCTGCACGTTGCTCTGCCATCACATAATTCAGTTTGAAAAAAAAAACAAACAAACACTATGTGGTCCTAAACAGCCGCCCGGATATGGCAGTCATTAAGGGGTTGATAAGCTCCATATTCTCTGCAGTGCCCTGCCCACAGTCATACCCCCAGCAAAACCACCTGAAAAAAAACAAGTGTCCCTCTGGCTATTTGAAATGTTGGGAGGTATGCCCACCACCCACACTCAACTGATTAAGCCCCACATACAATATGATAATTTGGACACTCCCATCCTGAGCTCTACAGTGCATTTGTTTACATTAGAGAAGGTGAAAATATTCAACTCAAAATAATTCAAGTTTGCACTCTTGATTTTTTTCTCCATAATTTTGCTGCCTCTATAATATCTTCCATGTGGAGATACAGTGGAGTTGACTATGACCTTGTCTTGTCAGTTCTCTGCTTTCTCATTATTGTTTGAATCATTTGTGCAGTATAAAACTGTTACAGCTTGCTCCTACACTACGTACTGTAATTACCATACACAGTACTACAGCACGAGTTAGACACTGAAAGTCCATCTGCAATCTGTCATCTGTATTTTACCATTGCCATCCCACCTCTTTTTTCTTATTTGGTTTTGAGCAAAATAAATAAACAGATCAATCATGTTACTGTTAGCGTTTAACAAGATGTTGTCTAGTGCCGTCATATGTCTCGTTAATCTGGGTTGAGGTAGTGGGTGTTATTAGTTTTGGGTGTGTCACAGAAAGATTCAATTTAAACAGAAATGGGTCAGGCTAAAGGCACTGTAACCCTTATGTATAAAAGCAAACTGGAGCAATTTTGGTGCAAAACATTTGCATCACAGGGGACAAATAACACTTCCAATTGATGCAAATTATACTTTTAACCCCTTGAATGATAGAGAGATCTTTAACGCATTGCAAAGCACTCAAGGAGTTGAAAACCTCATTTGAAAGTTGACGATAATGCACTAATCCGATAGGAAGATCAAAGGGTTACTAAAGAAACATCTGAAGCCTTGGTGTTCTTCCCCATATTTCCTTTTTGCTCAGACATAGCAAGAAGACCCCCAAAGAGAGAAATACAGAGCAGAAAATTAGACACTTATCTGCGTGTGGTGGAGTAAGAATAAGGATAAGGTACCAGGAGGGAGATTAGGCCACCCAGAGAGAGAAAGGTATATCATGTGCCACATGGGTCACTATACAGTGAGAGAAAGGAAGCAGTAGCTCTTCCTCTTCCTTCCATGAGGAAACAAGTCCCACTTGCGCCGACACTCCATCATCATGGAGGTGGAGCTTAACTCTTTCGTCCCTAACATTGCAAAGCACTCAAGGAGTTGAAAACCTCATTTGAAAGTTGACGATTGTTTATTTGTCCCTTTGTGGTGCAAATTAGTTTGCCCCAGAATTGCTCCGGTCTTATGTTTATAATTGTGAGGCAAATTACCCACACCATAGGGAACAACTAAATATTTCATTTTCTGTAAATGGAGTTTTTACCTTTCTGAATAATAAATGGGTCTCACAATGCATTGCTTTGCAATGTGTTGGAATATACCTGTATCAGGGCTTAAAATTGGAAGTCCTTCGCTACTAGCCAGACCTGAAAAGTTACTCGCCACTGCAGCCATAACATACCCACCAGGGCTGAATTTCTACTCGCCAGGGCTACATTTTCACCCGCCATTGGCTAGTGGCAAGTGGAAATTTTGAGCCCTGCCTGTATCATTCAAGAGGATAGTAATTTGTGCCAGCCCCTCTGGTGTAGTTGGTGTGCCCCAGAATTGCTATACAATCCTTTGAACACCAGGCTCTAAGTGGGTCTATATAATTTAAACTAGTTTATTGCAAGGTCAGGCTGTTGGACTACAACTCCCATCAATTTTGTATTTCCCATTAGGCAGTGTAGGCACTTTCCTAAAGTGCCAGATTTTCAGGGGGTGCCTAGCAAGTGCCTTATTATGCCCACAGGCAAGGCCACATTTGCCCACCATACCCTATCTTATTAAAAAGGAACTCACTGATTTTGTGCCACTGAAAGGAGGGGGCAGCCTAATGATTCCAACCCCTCCTCTCAGTTGTCTCCTCTGTGTCTTAGCCCCAAGTTCAAGCCTCCTGTTAGTTAGGGAGGGGTACTTGTAGAGCCTCACTAGGTATCGAGCTAGTATTCCACATGCCAGGGTGCAACAGCTTCAATTACCCGAAGCCGTGTTCCTCCGTTCTGTATCTTAACCACTTGGCTGCTAGAGGAAATTTGGAGGTATCCAGAGCATCCAAGGGGTTACAGAAATAATAGGTTACAGAAATAATAATCGGATGCACCATTTACTGGTCATTACTGCAATATTTTCCTCTCTGCTCCACTACCAGCAGTTCCCAGGAGGCCCTTCAGACAATGGGCCCAAATTAATAGATACATACATTCTGCAATCTGCTGCACCATAACTCGAGAGATCCATGTAAAAACGTAATTATACTTATCAAATCACTGGACTTATGTTAACATGTTCCCCAAGTACCCGGAGGTATGGCGGCATCAGCGTGTTTCGCGTATTCACAGCTTAATCATTATGTTTTTAATTGATTCAATAAATATTATGTGTTTTACTACATGGATGTCTCGAGATATGGTGCAGCAGATTGCAGAGTGTATGTACCTTTAATTAGACCAAGGGAGGTCTTTTTGTTCAGCGGGCACATACTGTGATATGTCCATTTCAGCATTTTGCAAAATAACAATACTTATATCCAAATATTCTTAGAGCCGCTCTAAAACAGCATTCTTTATATTCCCAAATTAATAGACCCTGGTAAAATAAAAAATAAAAAACTGACAGTAGATTTCAAGCACAAAAAGTCATCCAAATACCTGTGCTGTGAAAAAGTACCACAGCACAGGGGCACAAAACGTCAGACACAACATTTGGCACAACATTTGGACAGTAACATTCGTTAAGGGACCCCACTTTATTGCCAAAATCTGCAGCAACAAAAGTTGGAGCAGAGTCCCCTAATGCATGTTTGAAACTACCAAAGCTGGAACTGAAAAAAACGTACGTAAGGTACTAATAAAATGTGTAAAGTGTAACAAAAATTAACTCATGAGTGCCAGTGGGGTATACAATGCATTGCAGAGCATTGCATACCCCACTCACACTCTTAGGGTTAATCTCACTAAAACGAACACCATCCCCTGAAAATAAACACTTACCTGTGTGTCTGCTGTCAGCACCCTGGTCATCCACTGTCAGTCTTCTTCTTTAATCTTCATTCTTGAGTCTTCTTCTTATCTTCTTTCTTCTCTTTTCTGAAATATTATCACACTAGAAAAAAATGAATATTGAGGTTTAAATATGAAATGCCCCCAATGCTAAAAGTGTATGCTGCGTGACGGCAGTGGCAAAAGAGCAGAGTAAAGATTCCACCCTTTCAGAAACCTCTCAAGCCGTTGCCCAAGCCATTCTGAGGATAATTTGAACAGAGACTGGCTTTTGGCACCTCCCAGCTCATCCATTTCTAGTGGGAGGGATGATGAAACTCGCTAGAAGTTGATTGGTTGGGAGGTGAGTAACCCCACTTCCCAGCCATTGGAAGGCTGGGAACCATTTTCAGTAGAGACTGGCCATAAAAAAGCCAGTCTCTGTTCAAATATTCCTCAGAATGGCTCAGGCAATGGCCTGAGAGGGGAGGTGGGGAATCTTACAGGTGACTATTAAATCAAGCCCCACATCTGATATGACATGATCTACTGTGTGCATCTGCTTCTGTGAACTAGTGAGGGTAAAGCTGATTGAGATTGGGCACATTCAGGCTCAGCCTGGCCCCATTTCAGCCCTCAACCTTGTAATAGCTATTTTCCTCCCAGATCATGCCAGTCTGTATAATGAACATACAACAAAAGTTTAATCTTGTGCCCGCTGCCAACAGGGAATGATATTCAAATATGGACTTCTGGTGGTGTGTTTATTGCATATTGAATAACTGCAGAGCAGAGCAGAAGTTATCCCTTTGAGTGTGAGAGAGTGTAGACTCTCTTGTCTTATCTGCAACCATGTTTTTTTTTAACCCCAGCACAGAGCTAAACCTTTAATTGTATGTATCACTGTGAATTCTGTGTCCTTTTACTCAGAAATGCTTTAGACTTGAGAAAGGGAGGTTTTCCCAAAAGCTTGTCAATCCAAAAGTCTGTTTGTCCAATAAAAAATGTATTACAAGATACTAATTTTGTTTATTTTATTTACACACACACACACACACACACACACACACACACACACACACACACACACACACACACACACACACACACACACACACACACACACACACACACACACACACACACACACACACACACACACACACACACACACACACATATTTCCCCACCATAACCTTTTCAGTTTGTGCTCCACATGTGCACCAAGCCTCAACAGCAAGGCAGTAAAACAAACCTCATGCTGATGAGTTGCACTAACAACGAAACGGCTGTCCATGACTGGTTCACTGGCATTGCATCGCTTCCTGAGTTGTGTCTTAAAACTGTTGCTCAGCATACACATACTCTAAGGGATCCATGTATAAAGTGGAATTTAAGGCAAAAAGGTGATTCCTTGTTAAACTTATTTGCATATGCCTACCCAGAATCCCTTGCAGTAGTAACAATATTGCAAATGTGAGATTTCTGTGGGAAAAGCAATTCTTATGGCTTGACTGGTGTGTCAAATTTTGTTTAACATTGTATCTACCACCCACCAAATTCAGGTGGAAGGGGTTTTCATTCACCTTTTTCCCCACCATAACCTTTTCAGTTTGTGCTCTCTCTCTATGTTATTTCTGTAGAACATGCACCATCTACAGGTTAAAAGTAATATTACTGCTGCTCACCAGGGGCTCATTTCTATTAGGCCTGGTAAAATCCTCGGTAAACAAATATTGCACGAAAATCATACCTTAATCCCAGAGGTATTCTATTACTACACTTTCAGACTGAGCTGGGGCAAACATTGCACAAATGTATTTTGATGTCTAACTTGTGTTTAGATGTTCATTGAGCAACAGCATAGGGCCTAGTAGTTAAGGACAGATAGAGAAAGAGCGGTGCATACATTGGAGAGATATAAAGTGGTATCAGGTAGAGGAGAAAAGAAAGTTGCATTACAACACCACATACTAGAATTTTGCTAATAATTTGCATTTCACATCACACACACACACCACATGTGAGTGGGGGTGTGAGACAGATAGCAAATAGTTAGGTAGAGAGATAACTGGGAGAAGGAGGAAGGAGAGCAGAGGATTTCCAGTCAGGGAGACAAGCAAGAAGCAATGATAGGTAACCAGCCCAGCAGGAATATGAAGAATAAGATGGGTGAATTGGCTCTTCAGGCATGAGTTTCAGGGGGCGTTCCACCTGCTCATATCATATTCAACAGCTGACAGGAGTTGCTCTGACAGAGCCTGTCCATGAGGGTGTTGTCACGGATCCAAGGAGGCTGTGACACAGGATATTAAAGCATCTTACAGGCTTCTGGAAAGCAATATGATTGATTTTCTAACATTTGTTACTGTCAACCTAATAAAAAACCCTGTTAGATACTTCTACACATCACAATATCAATTCACTATATACCAGTCTTGTAGGAATATGTAATGACCGGTACCAATGTCATCCATGTTGCCAGTAACAGATAGTTTAAGCAATGCATAGTATTGTTGTTTTGATGTAACATGTCATGAATAATTCATGGTTTGTGGCTATAACACATATCTGCACAGAAAAAAAGAATTTGCAGCTATTATTGCTACCTAACATATTACAGATACATACAATTCAAAAGCCAATGGCAATATCTCAGTAGTAAGCATGGCACTAGTTGGAAGAAGCAACTGTTAGAGACAGGCAGCTAGATGCAACTATCCCCTGCTCATCCATGGATGTTGCTGCCATCACCACTACCACCACCTTTACACAGCTGGATGGCACCTACACAGTGGAACAGTAAATTTGGATCCTTACCTACACCCACATGATTCAAGCTGGATTCCTCTATCACAGCATTGAAACCAACCTGTAGCCTCATCCCAGATGCGAATCACCACCACGGTGACCACAATACCATCCCTGGGCACCGAACTACTCACACTTTGGGCTGGTGGATTAGATACAGAGGCCACAACCACACTTTATGCAACCAAGCCAGATCCCTTCAATGTAGAAATCACTGGTGGCACAAGATGTGTCAAGTAGTAAGGAGATTATAGATGTGGGGGGCACAGAAGTCACCTATGCAGCTGTTCTCTCCACGCTATGCCTCCCCATCAGCCTCCACAGCAGAATCCCCAGCAGCCACAGCACCAATAGCACCAGCAGCCATCAGTATTCCTTGCATCCACCAGATCCACTATCCACCAGAGAGTATATGGCCATACAGGGGAAGCTTCTGAGAGAAATACAATGACAAAACAGAAGATGTGTATGCACCCCCAAGACACACGGCATACACAGACTGTTTGCCACATGGCCAATGTGGCCATCCTAATTGGCACTGACCATCCTGAGAGATATGCTGCAATAGCTGTTCAGAGAGCTAAGCAAGCAGAATCACATGCAAATTCTCCTTGCAGAAAGGCAACAATTGAGAAATTCCTCATCAACTCCTTCCTCCTCCACAGTGACACTATCACACACACACGTATATACAAGGGTAATGAGATAGACAGAGAGGTCTTCCACTTCTGCAACCCTTCTAAAAATAAAATGCAGGTGTGTGGATGTGAGTATTGCCATCTGTCCAGCTAGCCATCATTGAATAGCTGGAGGGATGAAGATATGTGCATCAGTGACCCCTCCATCTAGATGCTGATTGGCGGGGAGGTGAGGTTACTCTAGGGCACATTCCATGTCCTGTGTAACCCTGCATCCCAGACAATGGGAGCATGGAAACCAATCTGAACAGACATTGGCCATATAAAAGCCAATTTCTGCTCATATTTCCCTTACAATGGCTCAGACAATAGCCCTAGCAGGAACAGCGGGGGGAGGTTCAAATTTTATCATAGGCAGTTAAGGCGGAATAGACGGGGGAATATTAGTTTTTCGGGGATTTTTTTTTTTTTTTTTATTTCAGGAGGACTAGGGTGAAGACAAAACCGCTGGACTTCCAACATCAAGGTAAGCATGTTATTGTTACAGGTGAAGTGGGAGTGGGAATGGGCCATAAATTAGTGTTAGGACTAGGGGGGTGATTTTATTCTAATGTTAATGTTAGGTGTAGAGAAGGGTCGGGGGGTACTTTTAGGGTTAGTGTTGGGGAGGGTGACTGAGTAACTGTCACAGTAGCGGCGGCTGCCGAGCCGACCGCTACCTTACCTGCTGGTTCGCCAGCTTTTGCTTCTGCAGCGTGCGGTCCGTTCCTTCCTGCAGCCTGCCGCAGCCTCTTCCGGCGGGCTCTCAGTGTGCCTTGGCGCGCGTCCAGCTAGACGCGTGTCTGTATTTAAAGAGACAGGCACACCTTTTTTGTCTCCTCCTCTTCCTGGGGGCTGCTCCTTATAAACCACTGGACACTACTCTCAGTTGCCCTTTCGTGGTGTCCAGTGAGGTTGTAGTACTGACTATCTGTTCTGGTTATGACCATTGGCTTGTTCTGACTATCCGCTCTGTGAATGATTTTGGCTTGTCTGACAACCATTCTGGTGCATAATCTGCGGCTCTGGTAGACTACCCTCTTTGTGTATGACCCGGGCCTGGCTGACTATCCGTTCTGGTGCTGACGTTTGGCTTTACCTGATTTCCCGTTCTGTGCGTTACGCTGGTTGGTCCCGTTACCCCTGGGATCAGACCTATAGATCATTTCTTGTATATCGCTATCTACCTTGGTTGGCCTGCGGTTGTCAACTGCGCAACCAGCATACAAACGCTCCAGGGGATAGCCGTTGGGCACCTTGGGAGCTCTAGTGACCTCTCGATCCTGGTTTCTGGTGTACAGGTGCGGACCTGTCAGGCGTTTTCTATCTTTGTGGTACAGGTGCGGACCTGTCGGGCGATTCCTACCTTGGTTGTACAGGTGCGGACCTGTTGGGCGTTCCTACCTTGGTTAGTACAGGTGCGGACCTGTTGGGCGTTTCACACAGTTGGCCGGGAAATGGCGGACCGGTAGTGGATCTCCGGTGCGGACCTGAGTCAAGTCCTTCCTTGCTATCTTTGGGGCTCAGTTCCTTGTCTTCGGAAGAACAGTATTGCTGCCAACCGTGTTGCATTGTACTTTTCTGTACTTTTGCCTGTGTCTGTGTTTCTTAATAAAATATCTGGTGAAATAGTACCGACTCCAGTATCGTTATTACTGCCGTGACAGTACGAAAGGGCCATGACTACGGACGGTACTAGCAACCCTTCTAACCAAGACCTCCTAGCCAGAATGGAGGTTCAAGAGCAGCGTATGGATCAAATGACGTTGGCCTTGCAAACCCTGCTGAACCGTACTGCTCATCTCGACCGCCCAGCCGGTCAGTCGGTGGCCTCCCCAGTTGCCAACCCGGCACCGATAGCTTCAGCCAACCCTGATGCAAGTGTGATCAGGGGTTCCTCATGGCATGCTCCTACTCCTCAACGTTATGAGGGAGACCCAGCTCTGTGTCGTGGGTTCTTGAACCAAGTAGGCATATTTATGGAAATGGTTCCACAGGCTTTTCCTAACGATCGTAGTAGAGTTGGATTTCTCATTTCTCTACTCTCGGGCAAGGCTTTAGCTTGGGCCAATCCATTATGGGAGACTGACAAACCGATTGTGTATGATTTCCTGGCTTTTGTGGATGCCTTCCGTAAAGTCTTCGACATGCCCGGTCGCAAGGCATCGGCTGCCAAGCACCTCATGACGATACGCCAGGGTACTCGTACAGTAGCCGAATATGCGATTGAATTCCGTACCCTGGCAGCTGAGGTTGGGTGGAACAATGAGGCTCTAGTAGCGGCATTCTCTCAGGGCCTATGCGACTTAGTCAAAGACGAAATTGCGGCCCGTGAGTTACCCAGAGACTTAGACGAATTCATATCATTTACTATCCTGATTGATACCAGGATCAGGGAGAGACCTTCCTTCAGGGAGCGTCTGCGTAGACCTCCATCTCGCCTGGCTCCCAGCTTTACTTACCCACCCAGTCCTCCCACGCCTCCCACACCTCCTGGCTTTGTCTCTGGGGACAGTGAGCCTATGCAGTTGGGAGCGACTCGTCTTTCAGTGGAAGAGAGAGCCTTCCGACGAAGGGAGGGTCTTTGCTTGTATTGTGGTAAAGCCGGTCATTTGTTAAAATCCTGCCCTGTGCGGCCGGGAAACGCCCGCACCTAAGGTCCTGTCGGGGACAGATCTTGGGTGGAATATCTCAGTCCCCGGAGGAGGGGAAGGGTAAACCTATCCTCGAGATCTTACTGTCTTGGGGCAACTGCTCCGTAATTGCCGCCGCATTGATCGATTCAGGGGCGGCAGGTCACTTTATTGACTCTGAATTTGCTGAAAGACATGGCATCACTTTGCAGAACCGCGAGTCTCCTTTGGCCATTGAGGCCATTGATGGGAGGCCCCTTAAACCCTCCCACATCACTCATGAGACTCTACCCTTAACCCTGCGTGTAGGAGCCCTACATTCAGAAACTATTCAGTTCCAGGTTATTCAGTCTCCACATTACGCCATTGTTTTGGGATATCCATGGCTGCAGAAGCATAACCCCAGGATAGACTGGGGGACCTGTGACATAATCTCCTGGGCTTCCAGTTGTACTAGTTCCTGTCTGGCTCACCCTACGAGACTATTCTGTACGTCCTCTCCTGGTTTACCAGAGGAGTACACAGCTTTTCGTGATGTGTTTGACAAGGGTCAAGCTGGGGCAGTGCCTCCTCACAGGGCCTATGACTGCGAAATTAACTTGATTCCCGGTACTATTCCTCCTAGGGGCCGTGTTTATCCACTTTCTGCTGAGGAGACAAGGGTTATGGAGGAATATGTTGCTGATGCTCTTGCGAGAGGCATAATCCGTAAGTCCTCTTCACCGGCAGGTGCAGGTTTCTTTTTTGTCAAAAAGAAGGATGGGGAACTGCGTCCCTGTATTGATTACCGTGGTCTAAATAAGCTGGTAACCAAGAATGCCTATCCGATACCCCTGATAACCGAATTGTTTGACAGATTAAAAGGGTCCAAGGTATTTACTAAACTCGATTTGAGGGCGGCCTATAACCTTATCCGTATCAAGAGTGGTGACGAATGGAAGACAGCTTTTAATACCCGTAGTGGGCACTATGAGTATTTAGTGATGCCTTTTGGATTGTGCAATGCCCCGGCTGTCTTCCAGGAGTTGATCAATGATGTCCTCAGAGACTTGTTGCAAAGTTCGGTTGTGGTATACCTGGATGATATACTCATACACTCGCCATCTATTGAGACACATTTCACAGATGTGTCAAGGGTTTTACAGCGTCTGAGAGAGAATGGTCTCTACTGTAAGCTCGAGAAATGTGAATTCCATAAATCCCAGGTCACTTTTTTGGGCTACGTGATATCTGCCTCGGGGTTTGCTATGGACCCACAGAAACTATCTGCCATCATACAATGGCCTCGTCCAGTGGGGTTGAAAGCCCTCCAACGCTTTTTGGGCTTTGCTAACTACTATCGTAGGTTTATTAAAAACTTCTCCTCGATAGTAAAACCTATCACGGATCTCACTTGTAAGGGATCAGACGCTTCCAGGTGGTCTCCCAGAGCCATTGGGGCATTCGAGACTCTGAAATCCGCCTTTGCCAAGGCCCCTATCTTAGTGCACCCTAATCCCGCCCTGCCCTTCACACTGGAGGTTGACGCATCTGAGACGGGAGTAGGCGCCCTCCTGTCCCAGCGCTCGACTCCTGGGGAGGCGTTGCTTCCTTGTGGATACTTTTCCAAGAAATTGTCTAAGGCGGAAAGGCTGTACGAGATTGGTGATAGAGAACTGCTGGCCATTATATTGGCATTGAAGGAATGGCGTTACCTGCTGGAGGGAACTAGTACTCCGATCTTGATCCTCACGGATCACAAGAACTTAACTTATTTGTCTGAGGCTAAACGTCTGTCTGCCCGCCAAGCCAGATGGGCATTGTTTCTGTCCAGATTTAACTTCATTGTCTCGTATCTCCCGGGCTCTAAGAACATTCGGGCAGACGCCTTATCCCGTCAATATTGTTCTAATTCTGAGGAGGAACCCCCTCCCGCCCCGATTATTCCAGCCGATCGTATTCTGGCTCACATTCGTACTAGTATTACGTCTCCTCTGGGTGAGGAGATTTTGGCTTCCCAGGGTTTGGCTCCTGCAGAGAAACCCGGTGGGAGATGTTTTGTACCAGTTCCACTGCGCACCAGACTGTTGGAAACTTTCCATACCTCCAAAACCGCTGGCCACAATGGACGCGATCAGTTGATCTGGTCCATTTCCCGATTATTTTGGTGGCCCAGCTTGAGGAAAGATTGCGCAGCCTTCGTGGCAGCCTGTCAGACCTGTGCTCAGAATAAATCCCCACGTAGCCTACCTGTGGGTCTCCTTCAACCCATTCCCAATGGGGATCGCCCATGGTCTCATCTGTCCATAGATTTTATGGTTGACCTTCCCGCATCCCTGGGCCATACGGTGATCCTGATGGTGGTGGACAGATTCTCCAAAATGGCGCATTTTGTACCTTTGAAGGGGTTGCCTTCTGCCCAACAGTTGGCGGAGATATTTGCTAAAGAGGTCTTCCGTTTACATGGCATTCCTAATGTGATTATTTCCGACCGTGGGAGCCAGTTTGTGTCCCGATTCTGGAGATGTTTTTGCACGCAATTGGGGATTCAACTTGCCTTCTCTTCTGCCTACCACCCTCAATCTAATGGTGCCGCCGAACGGTCTAACCAGGGCCTGGAACAATTCCTTTGTTGTTATATAAACCACCACCATGACAACTGGGCTACTTTGTTACCCTGGGCGGAATTTGCCAGGAATTGTGCCATCAACTCCTCTACCCAGAGTTCTCCGTTTTTGATAAATTATGGGTTCCAACCCTCTGTTCTCCCGGAGACCTTTGAGGCACAACCTATTCCGGCTCTGGATGAGCATTTACGGGCTCTCCGCTCCTCTTGGGTACAGGTACAGCATACCCTACATGGTTCTATGCAACGACATAAACGGCAGGCCGACCGTAGGCGACTACCCGCACCCTCCTTTCAGGTTGGAGATAGGGTATGGCTATCACCCCGGAATCTTAACCTCCAGGTTCCCTGCAACAAATTGGCTCCCCGGTTTGTTGGTCCATTTCGCATCATTCGGAGGGTCAACCCTGTGGCATACGCATTACAGCTACCCGCTACCATGCGCATTCATAATGTTTTTCATGTGTCGCTATTGAAACCTTTAACCTGTAACCGGTTTACTTCTGCCTCTAGTCCCCCGGCTCCCATTCAGGTGGGGGACCATGCTGAATTCGAGGTGCAAAGTATACTGGATTCCAGGAGGGTAAGGGGGAGTTTACAATATTTGGTGCACTGGAAGGGCTATGGTCCGGAGGAGCACTCTTGGGTTCCTTCCAGAGATATGCACGCATCCAGACTGATTCGTAGGTTTCATTCCCGCTTTCCAGACAAACCTCGCCCCGATCCTCGCAGGAGGGACCCTTAAGGGGGTGGTACTGTCACAGTAGCGGCGGCTGCCGAGCCGACCGCTACCTTACCTGCTGGTTCGCCAGCTTTTGCTTCTGCAGCGTGCGGTCCGTTCCTTCCTGCAGCCTGCCGCAGCCTCTTCCGGCGGGCTCTCAGTGTGCCTTGGCGCGCGTCCAGCTAGACGCGTGTCTGTATTTAAAGAGACAGGCACACCTTTTTTGTCTCCTCCTCTTCCTGGGGGCTGCTCCTTATAAACCACTGGACACTACTCTCAGTTGCCCTTTCGTGGTGTCCAGTGAGGTTGTAATACTGACTATCTGTTCTGGTTATGACCATTGGCTTGTTCTGACTATCCGCTCTGTGAATGATTTTGGCTTGTCTGACAACCATTCTGGTGCATAATCTGCGGCTCTGGTAGACTACCCTCTTTGTGTATGACCCGGGCCTGGCTGACTATCCGTTCTGGTGCTGACGTTTGGCTTTACCTGATTTCCCGTTCTGTGCGTTACGCTGGTTGGTCCCGTTACCCCTGGGATCTGACCTATAGATCATTTCTTGTATATCGCTATCTACCTTGGTTGGCCTGCGGTTGTCAACTGCGCAACCAGCATACAAACGCTCCAGGGGATAGCCGTTGGGCACCTTGGTAGCTCTAGTGACCTCTCGATCCTGGTTTCTTGTGGTACAGGTGCGGACCTGTCGGGCGATTCCTACCTTGGTTGTACAGGTGCGGACCTGTCGGGCGATTCCTACCTTGGTGGTACAGGTGCGGACCTGTTGGGCGTTCCTACCTTGGTTAGTACAGGTGCGGACCTGTCGGGCGTTTCACACAGTTGGCCGGGAAATTGCGGACCGGTAGTGGATCTCCGGTGCGGACCTGAGTCAAGTCCTTCCTTGCTATCTTTGGGGCTCAGTTCCTTGTCTTCGGAAGAACAGTATTGCTGCCAACCGTGTTGCATTGTACTTTTCTGTACTTTTGCCTGTGTGTGTGTTTCTTAATAAACTCTGGTGAAATAGTACCGACTCCAGTATCATTATTACTGCCGTGACAGTAACTAGCCCACAGTGGATGTTCTTCTCACACTATTTACAGTGAGTTGTGGGAACAGAAAGCTGAGGAACTCTTGTTCCAGTGGCTTCACTGTTGGTCTCAATACTCCTAGAGTTTCAGCAAAGGAACAATTTAATTCTGTGACTGGATGGTCATGGGTGAGTGAGGCTGACTTGATTGCACACAACCCAGCATTGATGTTTCTCCACAAATATCAATAGGCTTAAGGAAGTCTATAACTAAACTTAAGAAGAACGTAAATGTATTTCTGTGTAGCAATCATGTCAAACATGCGAACTATGGACCATCAATGTGCAGCCTGTTGGTGGCCAGGGTGAGGCCCTCCATAGGGAGAAACTTTCAAAGGGGATCTATCACCCCTATACAAATGTGTGTTAAATGTTAGGTTATATAGAGGGAGGGGAACAGAGGCAGAGTTACATACTGTGGGTATAGAGCTGTACCCGAAGTCTGTAACTGTCTCTGTTTCCCTCCCTCTATGCAGTCTCCACCGATGACAGAGGCTTTCTGTCTGTAACCTGGAGTGATCTCATTGGCTAGTTATTGATCTCTGCCAATGAGACAGCTCCAGCTTACAGGCAGAAAGCCTCCGTCATCAGAGGAGGCTGGATAAAGGGAGGTGAACAGAGGCAGAGCGATAGACTGCAGTACAGAGCCGTACCCGCAGTCTATCTGGAAATGTACTCTTTAAACATTAATTTTCAGCCAAATGGGGTTAAAAATAATCAAGAAATCCACCTAGTTGCTATATAACCTAACATTTCACACACTTGTATAGGGGTTATAGATCCCCTTTAAAAGTCCTGCAGTCTAACATCTTCCCCACCCTCTTTCCTCAGACTCGGGTGCCACCTGTACAGTTTTCTGGCTTCTGCCCCCTTGAATGCTAGGGAAGTTCTCCACACAATGCAATGCATCTGACTCCTGTCTAGCATTTGAATGATAAAATACCCTATTTAAAACAATGGGCATTTTTATTTGAGCCTATGGTGCACTTGGTTTGCCCAGAATTGCATCACTTTTTGGTTAGTTAAAAGCCGAGCAATTCTAGAGCATGCCAACTGTATCTTGGGGCGTGGGGATTACATTTCTGCAAATTCCCCTTGATTTAAATGGGGCTTTTCACTTCCCAAATGCTGTATTTTACATGACATACCTGATCTAGGGCACCCTTTCACAGTTTCATAAAGGGCCTCTGAGGTTCTTAAAACTTCCCTGACCTGACCAGAGAGCCAAGCATTTGCTGGGGCTAACTGCATTTTATTATAGGAATAGTAAAAATCTGAGGCACTGTTAATGTATTTTAGTACTGTATATCCATAATTCATCTCAGGAAATCATGACATTTCTTTCTTTATCCATGTTTATAACCTTGGGCATGTGTCTGTGAAATTCCATTAATATGCAAGTTTCCCATACAGGCAGCATTCTGACTTTTTCAGAAAGGAGAAATAATTTCTGGAAAAGTTAGAATATTGAAATATATGTTTAAAGGGATAGTAATGTTTCACAATAAAAGCAGATCTAATTCATCTTTCTAGTATTTGGACTTTGGAGAGTGTTATTTCAATTTTGTCAGAGTTGTAGTTCAAGAGTAATTCAATGACAAATGATCCCCCTCCCGCCCCTTTTACTGATGTAACACTGGTCAGCCAGAGCAGAAGGGAGGTGCCCAGGTAGACTGCAGAGAGGGACAATCTTCAATTAAGATAAGGGAAAAACCTGAAAAACTTGTCAAGGGGGCCAGGGTTTTCATTGTTCTCAAAGGAAAAAAATTGTCCCCTTCTGTTATCTGTCTGGCCTTACAACCAGATTCCACATCTGAGAAGAGATGGCTTACACTAGGTAAAAGGGGCAGGAGGGGAAACATTGCTTGTGAATATCTCTCAAACCATAAAGGTTTGAGAGATAAGACTTATATCATTCTTTATGTTTTTGTAATGCCTACAAAATAAAATAAAGATAAAACGAAGTATTACTATCCCTTTAAGTTCAGTCTAAACAGAACTGCACATACACATGCCCAAAGTTATAGACATGGTTAAAGAAAAGTGTAGCTAAGGTAGGGCTGCCTAAGTCAAGAGATGCCTCAAACAAGCACATTTAAGACCACACATAAGAGTAAATATTTTTAAAAAAAAGTTGGCGGAAGAATTTCCTGAAAAACATGTATCCTTTTCTTATGTTTACTTAGTTGTGAATGAGAAAATATGTCATAATGAACAATGTCCTTCATGAGGCACTGGCATCGCAATGCTGTGCCATGAAATACTTTGTTATCATTTGTAAACTCATTGGAAGGAGACTGTATTATGACCATGTCAGCTGGTGTGACCACAACACAGTTCTCAAGGATTACAGCTGAAACAGAAACATTCAAAGACAAAAAGCAGAACATTGGGACAGAATTAAAGGAATACAGACACTTAAAATTAAATTAAGATATATCATTTCAATATCATATTTCCAGATAGCATCTGTAAAATTTAGACATTTTATGTTAATTTAAATCTAAATATACACTTGATTTTAATGCATGTGTAGACTGACCAATATCTGGTCAGTTAATGTTAATGTTGTTTCTGCTCTTTGCAATGAGACACAAGAGAAAGTGCAGTTGAGTGCCAGAGGGGTATTCAACACATTGCTTTTCAGTGTGTTTGATACCCCCTAGCACTCAAAGGGTTAATTTATAGAGAGTAGTACTCACTGCTCTTATATTTAGAAAGGCTGATACTTTATCTCAGTTTATTTGCAAACAATTCAACAAATACTTACACTTCAGAGACAGGGGAGGGCTGGCCTGGGGGGCAGGGGGGCAGTTGCCCCCTGGGCTGGCCATGTGTCTGGGCTGGTGGGCCACTGCCTCACTCAATCTCCCACTTGCTGCTGTAAATGGAGTTACACTAGCGATACCACAGAACTTATGAAATGAATATATATGCAAGTGATATAGCAGAGCTACAATCCAAACATAGCTGCACTAGTAACATAATCCATTTCCTTTGCAATCTCTATGGCATCACTATTCTATCTTTACTTAACCATTTGAGTGCCAGAGGGGTACACAACGCATTGAAAAAGCAATGTGTTGTGTACCCCTCTGGCACTCGCAGGGTTAAACTGTAAGCACTGTAGTATCACTAATGTAGCCCCATTTCAACAGTAAGCTCTGTGGTATCACTTGCTTTAATTCACAGCATTAAGGACAATTTTAAAATAAAGGAAACATGGGTGGGCTGGGACAATGGGCTTGAACAACAGTAGATATGGGCCACTTCATTGTATTTGCCCCCTGGGCTGTATGTTGCCAGCCCTCCCCTGTTCAGAGAAAACTGTTAAGATTGTTATGTTTAATATGATCTCTGCAAAAGGCATTGTTACATTTGTATTTGATAATCACTGTCATTTGTGATATGATCTGTGTTTAACTGTATGTGTATTTATGTATAGTGCTATCCTGAATAAGAAATTCATTAAAAAAAGGTTTTGGTCTCCTAGTTACTAAAGCTTGCGAATGATGATATGCATGAAAAGATCTGTTAAGATTGTTATGTTTAACCTGTTAAGGACCAATGACGTACCAGGACCGTCATGGAATTCTTGGCTCCTCCCGCACGGCTGCATGCCGTTTGGGGAGTCTGGAATCGGATTCTTTAGAAAAAAATAAATGGTCCGTGGTCCTTATGTGACCGCCGGCTGGTCCTTAAGGGTTTAATATGATCTCTGCAAAAGGCATTGTTACATTCGCATTTGTCAATCACTGGCATTTGTGATAAGATCTATGTTTAACCGTACGTGTATTTAAGTATACTGTTATCCTGAATAAAAAATTATTAAAAAAAAAAGATCTTGGGCTCCAAGTTAATAAATCTTAGGAATGAGAATATGCATGAAAAAAAGCTGTACTCACCAACAACCAATTTGTTCTTTAGTAAATCTTCCTATTTGTGGTTCGTTAACTTTAACATTTGTAATGCCATAACTAGAGATGCACCGATACCAATTTTTTAAGATCGAGTATGAGTACCAATAATTTTTTTAAAGTGCTCGCCGATACCAATTACCGATACTTTTTTTTGCAGTCATTTGCCAGTTTTCCAAGTACCTAAAGCATATATATATATATATATATATATATATATATATATATATATATATTAATATTACATACATACACCACCTCTTGATTCTCCTCTTTTGCCTCTTTCTCCCCCTCTTGATTCTCACCTTTTGCTTCATTCTCCCCCTCTTGAGCCCCCTCCTTTTGCCTTGGCTTTTTCTCTCCCTTTTAATCCCCCTCCTTGATTCTTGATCCCACCCTTTTGCCCCTTTCTCTTTCTCCATCCTGATCCCCCCTCCTTTTGCCTCTTCTTGGCCCCCCTCCTTTTGTCTCCTAATCCTTCCTCCTTTTGCCTCTTTTTTTTTTTTTCTCCCTTAGTCCCTTTTGCCTCTTTTTCTCCCTCTTGACCCCCCAGTCTGCCTCTTTCTTCATCTGCTCTTGATACCCCATCTTGCCTCTAGAGGCGACCGGGGAGCATTGTGAGCAGCTCCCCGGGCTCCCTTTATTCAGCACCGACCCTGACACAGGGTATTGGTGCTGGCATCGGCCGCATTTGCACAAGTACGAGTACTCACACAAATGCCAGTATCGGCACTGATACCGATACCAGTATCAGTATAGGTGCAACCCTAGCCATAATACAGGAATAGTCAATTGTTGGACCTTTTGCTGTTGGGGACTTCATCTTTCATTATCCCAAACTGCTGTTGACTGGTTGGGGGTGTTGGGAGCTGTAGTCTCCAAAGGCTGCCCCTGCCATCCTATAATATAAAAGGCCAGAATGTTTGTCCGATGCAGTCATGCGCAGTAGAGACTGCCCGAACTCACAGAATGCTGGGAGGTGTAGGAATGCTGAGAGCATCCTGTGCGTTCAGGCAGTCTCTACTGCACATGACTGCATCGCACGCGCTGCCAGTGAGGCGCCAGCAGTACGCAGAGCAGGACCGGCCTCTTTACCTCACAGGACCTTGGCCCGTGTACACAGACTTTTACACTAGTAAGACATAAAAGATCCATACAGAGGCTTACAGATGTTATTCAGCAGTGTTAGAGGGTGCCGGTAGAACAGAATCACTGCTACAGAACTTTGGGAACTTGGGGACATATGCTTAACATTTTGAGTGCCAGAGGGGTACATGGCACTTAAAGGGTTAAATCTGGAACAACACAACTGTACACAGGGAAAATAATTCCCCAAATTCCCTACAATGGGTCTTTTAACTTCTGAAATGCAACCCAGCTCTCCAGTGGTATGGAGCGTGGTCTGGAGCAGGTATGAATAAACAAGAGTCAACACAGACCTTTGAAATCTTGGTGCTCAAAGGGTTAATTAAAAAAAAGGGGAAGGGGTTCATTAAATCTGTTTTTAGCTTCATACCTGGGAAGTTTCTTCTGTTGATTTCCCGGAGAGGACTCATGTGTAAATTGCACTGGGAATGCGTAAATTATATGAATCACATCATTCAAAGTGTGTGATGCTTAACTGGGTGGAAGGAATAGGGTGGAAAGAAGGTAGCATGTATAAGAAATGGGCAGTTACCCAGAAAACTCAAGACAGCCAGAGAATTAGACTTTGTCACCGGAGACCCAGTAATTAGCTCTGCAAACCATTGTTAATAAAGTTAAAATTTAATGTTTGATATTTAAATAAAAATGCTATGGCCTTCTCAATCCATCCAAGGTGTATGTTTTAAGTTATTGGGGGAAAATGGGGAAGTAAAGGTGGGTTGAAGGACTGGATGTCTTGATGATGCGCATGTCATGTTATTTTAACCAATCAGCTGAATGTAGCAAGTTTTTAAATTAAGTTTGTTTGTAACCAACCGTTTAGTCTATGAGTAAGCGCTGATAAATGTGAAACGCGTTAGATGGTGTTGTGTATTCCTCTGTCTATGTCTTGCTACACCACTGTTACCCCAAGCTACGTGTTACTTATTTTTAATTCATACTAATAAAGGAGGTTTTGATTTTATATGTCTATCTCATGAAAATTTTCTCCGTTGAAGTCTTTGGAGTGCGGCTGAAATCATTTGTGTTACCAAGTATTGAAATAACACTCTCCATGGCCCAAATACTATGAAGATTAATTGGAGCTGCTTTTATTATTTATTTATTTATTATTTATATAGCGCACACAGATTACGCAGCGCTTTACACTCATATTGGTCCCTGTCCCCATTGGGGCTCACAATCTAAATTCACCTATCAGTATGTTTTTTGGAGTGTGGGAGGAAACCGGAGTACCCGGAGGAAACCCACGCAAACACGGTGAGAACATACAAACGCATTGCAGATGTTGTCCTTGGTGGGATTTGAACCCAGGACCCCAGCGCTGCAAGGCAACAGTGCTAACCACTGAGCCCTTATGAAACACTACTATCCCTTTAAATCGTAGACTGGTAGAACAATCTCAAACACATTTATTCACAATATTTTGAAACACAATCTAGCAACCAAAGGGGTTAAAAGACCCATTTAAATCAATGGGATTTTTTTAAATGCCCCCAGTGGGATTGTTCCAGAATTGCTCCTATTTCTTCATGCATAGGGTCGGTGGAACCAATTCCAAGTCCTGTGTTTCTACAGAAACATAGATGTCTGGCTGTCTCTCTCCCTCTGGCACCCCTCTGTTATCAGCCCCCTGACTCACTCACTGCCAACACACTCTGCCCACCTCCCAAATGTTTCTCACTTGCTACATTTCTGACATTTTAATGAGTGCCGCTATATGGGGGGTGAACAGTAGGATGGGGCAATCTGTGAGTTTATTCTGCATTTATCCAAGTCTGTAAACTGCTAACACACATTAGTTTTAACCCTGCTATTACATCATCTGAATTTGGCCTGATTAAAAAAATGAATAATTACAACAACTAATGTAAGATGTGCAGGATTCAAATAATTTTAACTGACAAATAAGACCAAATGCACAGCTGAGCTACAGCTTCATTCAAGCCACCTGTTTTACCTGATCTGACCTGGCGTTCCCCCAGCGTATCTGCATACCTCCCAACATTTCAAATTGCCAAAGATGGACGCTTGTGTTTTAGGGGGTGTTTCTGGGGGCGTGGTTGGTGGGCGGGACATTACCAGGAATTTTTAAGCTATTTCATAACCTAGTGACACCTCCTTGTGTAACCTAATAAATGATTTAGAACAAGACCAAAGTATTTTATTTACACAGATTAATTTATAAACACATATACTGACATTTAAACAAACAATAATGTGAGTTTTATTGCTGTAGAGCAATATTATACACACCACACAATCTGATCTCCTAAAAAGAGGGACATCAGGGTGGGAAAGAGGGACAGAGGGATTTAGGTCTAAAAGAGGGACTGTCCCTCCTAAAGAGGGTCACTTGGGAGGTATGTGTCACTGGAGGAAGTGTGACAGAGGTGGGAGTGATGGACAGATCCACTACAGTATCAGTCACATATCAATGGCTGATTCTCACAGAGGTCAGCAATTAGACTTCCAGGTTGCCAGTGTGGACAATCCACTCCGAGGCCCATAGGCCCTTTTAGAGATCATCAGCTGAACTTCCCTACTTTCAATGCGTGAATGCAGTCAAGCTGCAGCACAGCAATGTGTTACTTTTACTAGAAATTAGTTGTATTAAAACCAGTGTTACACAGCCTTAGTGAGAGAGTATAGAGTGAAATGTTTTCTTTTTGTAAGAAACTGAGCACCTTATAAATTGTAGTATTTACTTTTTGTTGTTTTTTATTTTTTGAGAGGCATTCAGTGTCCAGAACCTTTTTCAATAAAACATACTTGTCCAAAACAAAGTTTTGCATGTTAAAACAACAGCGTTATAGCACCACACATAATAATATTGCTTTTACCACAAACATTAAAGCACATTAAACTGAACAGTATCCTAAGTATTACTATAGTTGAGGCCTGTTCTGCAGTTTTGTCAGAGGCCTCAGAGGCTCCTAACCCCGAGGCCTAGTACAGTATGCAATAAACTTCTTTGCAATGTGTTACTTAGCACTCTGGTCCACAACGGGTTAAACAGCTATGCACCAACCAGTGTGTTTTCTCTGATGTGCTAAGAACTGGAGCAAATTTGGGGGAAGTCAGCTGCACCAGAGGGGACAAATGAATAAAAAAATCCCGATTTATTTAAATAAGGCTTTCAACTAGATAAATGCAAGAGAGGTCTTTGCAATGTGTTAGTCTTCTGTAGCATTTAAGGGGTTAAAGCACCATTTAAATCAGTGAAAATGGGGGGAATTTATATTTGTCCCCAATGGTGTAGTTGGTTTTCTCCAGAATGTCTCTGTTATTATCCTTGCAGTCACAAGAGCCCCTTAGTGCAACTGGAGTACTAGATCAGTTGTTGATCTTCAATATGTTGCAGGCCTTGTTTGCAGTTAAAGGAATAGTAATACTTCATTTTATCTTTATTTTATTTTGTAGGCATTAAAAAAACATGAAGAACGATATAAGTCTTATCTCTCAAACTTTTATGGTTTAAGAGATATTCACAAGCAAAGTTTCCCCTCCCGCCCCTTTTTCCTAGTGTAAGCCATCTCTTCTCAGATGTGGAATGCAGTCCATAGACCAGACAGATAACAGCAGGGGACAATCTTCTTCCTATGAGAACAATGAAAGCCCTGCCCCCCTTGGCAAGTTTTTCAGGTTTTTCCCTTATCTTAATTGAAGATTGTCCCTCACTGCAGTCTACCTGGGCACCTCCCTTCTGATCTGGCTGAACAGTGTTACATCAGTAAAAGGGGCAGGAGGGGGATACTTTGTCATTGAATTACTCTTGAACTACAACTCTGACAGAATTGAAATAACACTCTCCAAAGTCCAAATACTATGATGATTAATTAGAGCTGCTTTTATTAAGAAACATTACTATCCCTTTAATTAGTGAACTTCATTGAACTAGATTCACCCTTCACATGGCTCTTTAACCCTTTGAGTGCCAGGGGGTTGCAAAACAATGCATTGCATACCTCTCTGGCACTCAAAGGGTTAAACTTTAATACATTTTTCATATATCTCACTGTCAGCACATCTTCAAACTTCCCAGATATGTTGGTGAACACTGTACAGTTTTCATTGTATATGTTCTATGAAGACTGGGTTTATTTGTATTCAATATGTTAATTGAAGATTATGCTAGCTTTAGTGTACTTATAATCTTAATTTTAGTAATGACAGGAGGCAAGTATTTGCTTTACTCTCTTTACTGAACTCTCACAGCAGCAATAATATTATCAACCAATCACAAAAAAGAATAATGTTCCATAAAACGTAGCTGCACCAAACTCCTCCCTCTTTCTTTGCGAATATCACACGACATCAACCGGTCACATAACATAAAACGGTAACACCTGGATCGTCCGGAACGCCATGCCGTTCAAGATCCCGCACCCTTGGATACGATTATACTGAAAGAGAACAAAGAGAGAGAACGTGACAGGTATCTCAAATGAACCTTCCAAAGGCATCTTATCAACTAATAGTGTAAACAATGTCCGTTGTAATAAGAATTAACAACCCACCCGTCATACAACAATCATACCCCCCCAACAAACCGATACTACCAATAGACATACCAGAAGGGAGGGAAGGGTTGGGAAATACTTGCCTCCTGTCATTACTAAAATTAAGATTATAAGTACACTAAAGCTAGCATAATCTTCAATTTTACCACATGACAGGAGGCTACGTATTTGCTGTTTTAACGCTCCGAAAATAAAACAGACGAGGCATGCGATACTGGACGGAAATAAAAAGTGCGAAAAGTATTCTCCCTAGACCAATCCGCCGCTCGTAAAATATCAGGTAATGAAGCCCCCGAAAGAAAGGCCGTAGAGGCCGCCGCCCCTCTAACAGAATGAGCGCCAAAAATATCCTCAATCCCAACCGAGGACAACAACCAACAGATCCATCGAGCCAAAGTAGTGGCGGAAACTGCCTTATGCGGCTTAACATAGGACACCAGAAGTTGACCAGAAGCGGAGAACCGTAGTGTTCTAGTACGCCCCACGTAGGAACGAAGGATAGACGCCACACACAATTTGGGATGAGACTCAAAAAACGGATAAAAGACTGAAACCGAATCCGTCTTAGTACGGCGGGACACTGCAAAAGTAACCCCCTCAGGTGAAAAGGTATAAGCATCTATGTCGAATGCCCGAACATCCGAAACCCTACGGAAAGAAACCAAACATAATAATAAAGTTAACTTGGCTGATAATTGTTTCAATGACAAATCAGCGTCTGATGGCCAATCCTGTAAGAAAAGAAGAACACGCCGAACATCCCAAAGACAAGAATACTTGGGAACCGGAGGTCGGGACAACCTCATACCGCGTAACAACCTACACACCAACAGGTGTTGACCCACCGGGACCCCTTCAAACGGGACATGCGCAGCCGAAATGGCAGAGCGCATGACATTAAGAGAACGAAACGAACCCCCAGAAGTAAAACGTGAAGATAAAAAATTCAAAATATAACTCAGAGGCGCCGTAAAGGGATCGACGTCCCGTTCCAAACACCAGCCACTCCACTGATTCCAGGCTGAAATGTAACATCGTCTGGTGCCTGGCGCCCAGGAATCCCAGAGTAAATCTCTAGCCTCCTGCGATAACCCTTGGATATCCCAACGTCCCCTGAAACCGTCCAAGCCACCAATTGCAGGCGACCCTGTTCCACAAGCGGATGAGGAGAACCTTGAGGATCGCGAAGAAGAAGACGGAAGTCCGGGAGCAGGATCGGCTCCCGATGGGATAATTCCAGAAGATCCGGAAACCACGCCTGGCTCGACCAAAACGGTGTGATGAGAAGAATCGACACCAACTGCCGTCTGATCAGATGAAGGACCCTGGCTATCATGGCAAAAGGAGGGAATGCGTAAGCACCCCGAGGGGGCCAAGCCTGAAGGAACGCATCCACCGCTTCGCAAGCCGGATCCGGAAGCCAGCTGTAAAACCTCGGAAGCTGGTGATTCGCCCGAGAGGCAAACAGATCCACCAACAGCGGACCCCGTAGGTCCCTCAATCGATGGAATACTAGCTCGTCCAACTTCCAGTCGCTGGCATCCCTCCAATGACGAGAAAACCAATCGGCCGTCATGTTGGTCACCCCCGGAAGATACTCTGCCGAAAGGGATATGTTTCTCTGAAAACAAAAACGGTAGATTTCTTTCGTGACGTCCGTCAACATGCGTGACCTCGTGCCTCCAAGACGATTGATGTACTGCACCGCCGAGATGTTGTCCATCCGGAGCAGAATACAACAATCTGAAAGATTCTTGGCAAAACTGCGAACAGCAAAGGATCCCGCGATCAATTCCAAGCAATTGATGTGTAGACCCTCTTCCCTGGACGACCAGGGACCTCCGGTAGCAGTTCCGGCGCAAGTCGCCCCCCAACCCAGGAGGCTTGCGTCGGATTCCAGAACAAAATCCGGAGATCTGCCAAAAATCGCCCTGCCGTTCCAGGCCTGCATATGACGTATCCACCACCTGATCTCTGCCTTGGCCTCGGAGGATAGGGAAATCACTTGGTCGTACGATGGGCGATCCCGTAGGAATGAAGCTTTCAGACGCTGCAGTGCCCTGTAGTGCAACGGACCCGGGAAAATGGCCTGAATCGAAGATGACAGGAGGCCCACCACACGTGCCAAATGACGAAGAGGAATGGAATCCAGACGGAGAAATCTTCGAAGTTCCTTCCGTATCGCCTTGATCTTCTGAAGTGGCAGCCGAAGAACACAAGTCCTGGAGTCGATTTCGAACCCCAGAAACTGAACCAGTTGCGATGGAGAGAGTTCCGACTTCTTGACATTGACCAAGAACCCCAGTGATTCCAGCAATTGAATTGCAAATTGCGTCTGTGAGCGCAAGAGTGATGGATCGTCGGAGAACAGAAGAATGTCGTCCAAATAAATCAGACAACGAAATCCTTTGGATCGTAGATGAGCCATGACCGGTTTCAGCATCTTGGTGAAACACCAGGGAGCCGAGCTGAGACCGAACGGAAGGCACGAGAATTGGCAAACTCTGTCCTTCCAGCGAAACCGGAGAAATCGCCGACTCTCTGAAGCCATGGAGATCGACAGGTAGGCGTCTGTCAGATCCAATCTGGTGAACCAATCGCCCTGTCGCATCAGATCCCTGAGAAGATGAATCCCTTCCATCTTGAAGTGACGATAACGAACATAAGCATTCAGTTGCCTCAGATTGATGACCGGACGAAATCCCCCCGTCTTCTTGGGCACCAGAAAAATATTGCTGAAGAACCCCCCCGGATCCGTGGCCATTTCGACCGCACCTTTGCTGAAAAGCGACTCGATTTCGGAATCGACCAAAGCAACCTGATCTGGGACCAGATGCAATGTTGGAGGGGACACTTCTTGTGGAGAATCCATGCGTCTGACGTCAGCCGAGACCAAGCCTGCAAAGACAGAGCAACACGACCTGCAGTTACAATACAAGGCATTGCAGACAGATGGGCACTCACCTCGTCTAGAAGGGGTTCTGCCTCTGCCCCGGAAACTGGCATTGCGACCTGGACCTCTGGACTGGAATCCATAGCGGTTGGAGGATGCCGGGAAGAATGGAAGATTCCCCGTGCGGGGGCCTGAAGGCCAGAAGCGGCTGGCGGCACGGCCCCTCTGCCGTCCAGCCCTGCCAAAAACCCCACGGGAAACCGATGGACTGAAGACCTTCCGCAGGGAGAGTTGCGCTTTATTGAGGGTCGTGAAGAGGTTAACGTGTTTCTGGAGCTCCTTCAGAAAAGACTCTCCGAACAGTAAGCCATCCGCCAATGGCCCCAACTCTTTGGCCGCCAAATCCGCCAACTTGCCATCAATCCGCAGTAACGCAGCCTTCCTGCGTTCAGAGGAAAGTGCAGTATTCGCGTTCCCCAACAGGCAGAAGGAACGTAAAGCCCATTCTCTAATGGCGGAGGGATCCAACACCGACCCGCAAGCCATGGCGTCATCCGCCAGATGAAGAATTTGGGCTAACGGGCCAGCGAGATCCAGCAACTTGTCTTGGGTTAAACGCAAGCCCTTCTCCATGCCTTTCCTCGGATCTCTACCTGAGCGAGACATAAAGACCACCATGGTGTTATCAAATATGGGGGTCATGGCCACTTTGTCTGGTACCAAAGGCCTGGGACATTCGGCCCGGAGTCTGTTCCGCACTTCCCGGTCCAAAGGTCTGCGGAGCCAATAATGGATGTAATTTGCTAGGTGGTCGGGCAACTGCCACTCGGACGACCTTGGATGTCTGATATGGCGGGGGTCAAAGAGCGGCAAACCTGAAGAATCCAAAGGTACAACTGCAGGCTCCATCGAAGAGGAAGGAGGGTTAGAGGAGCACCGGGGATCCATGACAGACTCCTTGACGTAAGGCGAAGGCTCCTCGGAATCAGCAGGCCAGCGATCCGGACCGCCATCAGACAGAGACACGTCATCAGCCTGCCATTCATCCAGTACCGCCAGAGGATCGTCATCTTCATCCGAAGAACGAGAAGGCCGAAATGAATGTCCACCAGGAGGAGTGGATTTTACCTTCCTCAACGGGGCCTTCCCCTTAGATTTGGAGCTTGCCGACACAGCGGAGTTTTTTGCTTTCTTGGGAGGAGATACTGCTTCCTCATCAGAATCAAACTCCGGTCCTGAACCGGCATCAATATCAGGAGGACGCTGAGCCAACACTCTAGCCAACACTTTTTCAACAGAAGCGGAAACAGCCGCATTTATCATGGCCTGCATATCTGAAGACTGGTCTCGTGACGTATCCATGACCGTGGAGCCACTACAAGAGGAACACAAGAAAAAGCCAATAAGTGGGATATATTTCAGAAAACCCAGCAGAGACCGTGCTGCAACGAGGGCCCCCAAGAAATACACATAAGTGTAACCAGGGAAGTGGCAATACCGTCCAAAGAGCGGTAACAGGGGCACCCAACCTTTGCCAGGGGGTGCAAGCAAGGAAGTTGGGAGACAATTATGTAAGGTTTTTTTTTTTTTTTTTTTTTTTTTTTTTTTTTTTTTTTTTTTTTTTTTTTATATAGAAGAGCTCCACCAGTTACTTCCAAAGAGGGGGCTCACCCCGTAACAGCAGGGACTCAGCCCAGGCAATAAAGCAAGATTAGACACCAAACTTGGCACAGAGCCAAAAACAGCCAGACATATCGAGGGTTCACCCTGACACCGGCAAACTTAGTGTCCATTACAACAAACCCTAAGGTTTATGAAACTAGTGGCCTTCTGTTAGTTAATGCAAAAAGGCACCGTTGCAAACATTAGGGAACCAGGAGCTGATTAAGCACCAGGCGGGCCGTATGAGAAGGGGAACCCGTGTCGCCAGCCCGCGCCAGGTTATGCTACCTGGAGCAACACGGCGTGGCGCACGTATACTAGTGCAGACAGTAAGGATAAACCCCCGGCCCAGACCAAGAAGGACGCGGCCACCCTGGACGCAGTCCAGAAGAGCCGCAGAAGCGACAGGCCGACGGCAATAAAAGCAGGGGCTCACCCTGCACCAAGGACACCGGGACTCAGTCCCACTAGCGCGGGCATAGAGATCCCCGCACACCTTTCACAGGCAAGCGAGAACCTCCAGGCCCAGCCCACGCGCCCCGGCCGCACTAGCGGAAAAAGAATAATTTGGAAAGGGTATGGGTGGGAGGTGATAGAGAACCGGGTATAGTGGCAGAGCGAAGCACCCCGGTGTGGGAGGAAGCGGATGCCTGCGGCAGGACAACGGAGACGATCTCCCTAGTCCAACACCAGGCAGCCGAACGAATCAGACACAAGAAGCCAAGCAAAAAACCCCCCCACCCCCAGGCGAACCCGGCAGGCGGTATGACTGGGCAGGCTATCCAACTACAGCTACCAGCAACAGACCCAGTACACACCGCCGCAAGGGCACACCGATATCCTGAGGAAAGCGGGGAAAGCAGCCATGGGTACACAGAACAGTAAGTGAAAGATATCAAACAATGGATAAATAACAGAAACATTAAGAGTAGACAACCAAAAACTCTGACCTGATAGTACTGTGAGAGCAGCAAAGAAAGAGGGAGGAGTTTGGTGCAGCTACGTTTTATGGAACATTATTCTTTTTTGTGATTGGTTGATAATATTATTGCTGCTGTGAGAGTTCAGTAAAGAGAGTAAAGCAAATACGTAGCCTCCTGTCATGTGGTAAAATTAAAAATCAGGAAATGTCCTTACAACTGTCTCCCATCTGTGAATCTTTCCTCTAAAAATGAATGTATATCTAGTGCCACCTAGTGATAGAAAGGATAAAGAACAAGAAATGAATGCTTTGTTGAAGAATATGGAATTTTTAAAGGAAAACTATCACCTACTGATAACAACTCCCACTTGCCATTTTATGAACAGAAAACCCTAATGGCCCCTATAAAGCTTGTGCTTATGACTTTACTCAACGGATCTTCAATTATTTCTGTATGTCATGTCATGGAAGCAGACATAATTGCTATCAGTACCTCAGTATTTGCTAATGGTGTGTAATGTATTGCTTTGCCACACCTCCCAACATTTCAAATGGCCAAAGAGTAGGCTGACCAAATCTCACCTTTAACCGGGGACACATAGGAAATAGCCATTTTTCATTACTTCACTGAAATCAATGCAGTCCTGCAGTATGCATTTCTCCTATGCGTCCCTGGTTAAAGTTGAGGTCTGGTCAGCCTACCAGAGAGGGACACTTCTGTTTTAGGTAGTGTTTCTAGTGGTGTGGCTGGTGGGTGGGGCATTAACAAGAATTTTTAGGTTATTTATTGACCTACTGGCACATCTCTTTGTGTAACTGATAAAATAATTTGGTCTTGCTCTAAGTCATTTATTAACACAGATTAATTTATTGTAGCAATGTAATACACACACAGCTCATTATGTTCTCCTAAAAAGAGGGACAGAAGAGTAGAAAAGGGGGACTTGGGTCATAAAGAGGAACACTTGGAAGGTATGCTTTGCAATGAGTTGAACAACCCTCTGGCCCTTAAATGAGCAAGAAAGTTTTATTAAAAAAAAAAAAAAAAAATTATATATATATATATATATATATATATATATATATATATATATATATATATATATAGTAGAGCTTTTTATGCTTAGTAACATAAGGGTACTCCCACTGCTAAGAGATGCATATTTCAATAGTTATTACAGTTTAACCCTTTGAGTGCCAGATGGGGTACGCAACACATTGCTTTTTACATTAGCAGTGCCCTCTAGTGGTCAAATTCCAATTAGTTATTCTGTTACATTGTACTTGAGAGGAAAATCAGCCGCAAACAGTTCTCCATAGAATGTGATAGAGTCATGCTGTCAGTTAGAACTATCAGGAAGTAAACTCACAATAAATTCACTTCCTGATTATTTGTTAGTTCCACTTAAAGAAGTAAGAAAACACTCTAGGGCATAACATACCCCTCTACAAATACAGAGGAGTTCCTATCTAAATACATCACCAATATGTGTATTCAGACTTCTGACACATGAAAAATAAAGGCAATGCATTGGTTTAAAGTACCAGAGGGGTGTCATATGCATTGTGCATTATACACACATACACAGAAATACAGTATACAGATCACTTAGTACTGCATAATAGCTTTACATTGCATCACTATACAACTTTCATGGTTGCCTGACTATAAAGCTCTCTGGAAACAGAGATCCAGGGAGCTTACTGCCATGGACATAAAAGTTGAATAATTAAAAATAATTGAAAAAATAGGTGAAGGTAAAAAAAACAGTCAAAAAGTATAGCAGTATAACAGATTTGTATACAATTTGAAGGATTTTGTAATATGACCTGGATTCCAAAACTGTTCAATCCTTTAAAAAAATTATAACCATTTGAAAATGGGAATTATTATTGAACTAGAATATATCACTCACAAACAATATTGGTGATTTTGAAAGAGGTTTCTAAATCACATATATGTTGTTTATGCCAGTTTTTTATTCAGAAAATTAGTTTCAGTTATTTAGATTGATAGATTATGCTAATTAAGGCATACAATGCAAGCACTTCAGGCTCGATCCAAATGTTGGAGACGGCTGTTTTTTCTGCCAACGGCATTTTTTCAAGCACAGTAAACTAGTCAAATTCCTGTGCTGTGAAAAAATACCGGCAAAAAAAGAGCTGCCGTGTGATAAAGTTAAGAGGTGTTTTTACCGTTAGAAAGTGACGAAAACACTGTAATTATCAATTCAAATGTCTGTGTTAGCCATGAAAACCTGATAAGGGACCCAAGTTATCAAGTTAACTTGAGTCCCTTATCGGCTTTTCAAACAGCTGATGCAGAAACTTGAATGAAAAAAAGTTTTAAAAAACCTGAGTCCTATTATTATTAATTATTATTAATCTTTATTTATATAGCGCCAACAAATTCCGCAGCGCTTTACAGTAGGGAGTAGACCTACAGAGGTATTAAACAGTACAATCAAGTGTGGAGAACAGAAGGATCAGAGGGCCCTGCTCGTGAGAGCTTACAGTCTAGAGGAAGGTAGGTATGACACAGGAGGAGTAAGTGCTATTGGGTGTAAGTGCCTCCTGCCACCTGACCTACCAGTCAGTGGGTGGGAGTGAGAAGTGCTGGTGAGTGCAGTGGTCAAGGCAAGGGGTGGTTCTTAGTGATATTGTTTATGGAGGCAGGTGATAGGCTTCCCTGAAGAGGTGAGTTTTCAGGGAGCGTCTGAAGATCTGAAGGCTGGGGGAGAGTCTGATTGTGCGGGGGAGGGAATTCCAGAGCTGAGGTGTAGCACGGGAGAAGTCCTGTAGGCGGGAGTGGGAGGATGTGATAAGAGCAGTGGAGAGGAAAAGGTCGTGTGCAGAGCGAAGATGGCGAGACGGAGTGTATTTGGAGATGAGATGACATGTAATGTGGTGCGGTGTTAGTGAGGGCTCTATAAGTAAGCACCAGAATTTTGAATTTAATTCTGTATGCTAATGGGAGCCAGTGTAGGGATTGACAGAGGGGTTTGGTGTCAGAGAAGCGATGAGTGAGGTAGATTAGTCTTGCAGCAGAGTTCATTATGGACTGTAGTGGGGTTACTCGGGTGAGAGGAAGGCCAATTAGTAAAGAGTTACAGTAATCAAGGCGGGACATGATGAGTGTTTAGACTAGAAATTTGGTAGTGTCATGTGTGAGGAAGGGTTGGATTTTAGAGATGTTGCGGAGGTGGAGGCGGCATGATTTGGAGAGTGACTGGATGTGAGGAATGAAGGATAGGGCAGAGTCAAATGTGACCCCCAGACAGCGAGCTGTAGGGGTCGGTGTGATGGTAGTGTTGTTGATGATGAGGGTAATGTCTGGTTGTGGTGGGAGGGAAGATGATTAGTTCGGTTTTGCCAAAGTTAAGTTTGAGTTGACGGGAGGACATCCAGGAAGACACAGCGGACAGACAGTCAGACACTCGGGACAGGAGGGAAGGGGAGAGGTCAGGGGAGGAAATATATATTTGAGTGTCATCAGCATAGAGATGATGGTGAAACCCAAGGGAGTTGATTAGTTTTCCGAGGGACGAGGTGTAGAGTGAGAAGAGCAAGGGTCCCAAGACTGATCCTTGAGGCACTCCAACAGACAGTGGGATGGGTGGAGAAGTGGAGCCAGAGTAGGAAACGCTGAAGGAGCGGTTGCAGAGATAAGATGAAAACCAGGAGAGTGCAGTGTCACAGATACCTAGGGAGCGGAGGGCATGGAGGAGGAGAGGGTGATCTACAGTGTCAAAGGCGGCTGACAGGCCCAAGAGAATGAGTATGGAGTAATGGCCTTTTGACTTGGCGGAGAGCAAGTCATTGGCCACCTTAGTGAGGGCGGTCTCGGTGGAGTGATGAGGGCGGAATCCAGATTGCAAGGGATTGAGCAGAGATTGGGAGCATAGGAATCTGGTGAGCTGATTATATGGGAGACGCTCAAGGAGCTTGGAGGCACATGGGAGCAGAGAAATTGGTCGGTAATTTGACAGTGAGTTTGGGTCCAGGGAGGGTTTCTTTAGGATCGGTGTGATGAGTGCATGTTTGAAAGAGGATGGGAAGGTGCCGATTGAGAGGGAGAGGTTGAATACGTGAGTAAGGATTGGAGTTAGTAGAGGGGATAGTTCTTGAGTGAGGCGAGATGGGATTGGGTCGAGAGGGCATGTGGTTGGATTTGAGTGAGTGAGGAGACGGGAAACTTCATCCTCGGTGACGGGTGAGAAGGAGCTTAATGTGTCCTCAGTAGATGTATTGATATGGGGCCCTAAGCCCCAAATCAATACACCCAAAGTATGAAAAATGTGTTAAAAGTTAGTAGAATTAACCCCGTGAGTGCCAGTGGGGAATAATAACCCTGCTGGCATTCATAAGGTTAACCTAAGTAAAAAAAAAAAAAAAAAAAAAAAAAAAAAACATTACAAGTAACACATCATTAATCCTGATGTCCAGAGGAGTCTTCAGCTTCCTGGTCATCTTCTGTCCTTCTCTTCAGTCTTCTCTTATGTCTTCTCTTCAGTCTTCTTTCTTCTTTGCTGTAAAAATAAAAAAAAGTATTAATAAAAGGAATAAACTATACATCGTTTAACCCCTTGAGTGGCAGAGGTGTATGCAACGCACTGCAGATCAATGCATTGCAGACCTCTCTGGGCTAAAAGGGTTAAACAATGTATTAAGTGCACTGGAATAAATCAATATGCCCCCATGAAGTGTCTGAACATAAGCCATCATAATAATAAAACGTGCACCAATAAGATATGTAAGTCAAAAATATCCTATAATATAAAAGGCCAGATGTATGTTTGTCCGATGCAGTCATGCACAGTAGAGACTGCCCGAATGCAGATGTTTGTCCGATGCAGACATGCGCAGTAGACACAGAATGCTGGGAGGTGTAGTTCTGCAATTTTATGCACTTTGGTCCGTGTGCATGGGCTTTTACACTAGTTTATAATAATATTATACGTAGCTTTTTTGACTGTCTCCGCTGTTGTGTGCGGCTGCAGAGGCGGCAGCAGCGGAGACAGTGCCTTGTGCCACAGGTTCCCCTTCTCTTGTGCCGATGCCCGATCCACAATGAGGAATTGGATCAGAGACTGCCCATAAATAAAGGCAGTCTCTGTTCAAATTACCTCATTGTGGATCGGGCATCGTCCCAAGAGGAGGGGAACCCGTGGCACATGGCACTGTCTCCTTTGCCGCCACCTCTGAGTCCGCACACAGCAGTGGAGACAGTTGAAAACGTATAATATTATTATAAATATTTTGGACTTTCATTATGATGGCTTATGTTCAGACACTTCATGGGGGCATATTGATTTATTCCTGTGCACTTAATACATTGTTCAACCCTTTGAGCCCAGATGCATTGCAATTCCCTCTGCCACTCAAGGGGTTAAACAATGTATAGTTTATTCCTTTTATTAACACTTTTTTTTTAATTTTTACAGCAAAGAAGACTAAAGAGAAGGCAGCAGATAGAAGGGAAGAATGAAGAGAAGACTGAAGAGAAGGCAGCAGATAGAAGGGAAGAATGAAGAGAAGACTGAAGAGAAGGCAGCAGATAGAAGGGAAGACTGAAATAAAAACAGAAGGACAGTGGATGACAGGTAAGTTTAACACAGATTAGTTAATGATTGGTGCTTGGCAGTATGTTAGACACCGATTGTTAGCTTTTTTACTGTTAAGTTCCCAATACTGCCGTTATTTACCTGCGTTTTGGGAACTTAAGACACAAAAAAGACATTTGGCCACAAGACCATTTTTGTGGCCTAACGTATGTTGTGCTTTAAGCCGGTAGGACATTTGGATACCAACCAAAACATTTTCTTTTGTCGGTCGGTATCCATTTTGCCCTACCGGCATTTTTATCTCCAACATTTGGATTGAGCCCCTCTTATCTTAGTCAACATTACTTCCCCCACTCACTGAAATGTAATTCTTTCAGCCCTTAGGACAGTAGGCAATGTACCGCTGAGCAGTGTCAGTGAGTGGAGGAGGCAATGCAGGCACCTCTTGACGGACAAGGGGGACTGATTGGGATGCATTTTACTTAAAGGGGATGTATACAAGTTAGCCTTAATAGGTTATATAGCGAATGTGTATGAGTGTATTAATTTTGTATTTAAAAGCTCTGTTTGGACGAAATTGAAGCAATAAATGATGCCCTGCACCTACGTCGGGATAGACTGCGGTTACCAGCTCTGTAACCACAGTCTGTCACTCTTCCTCTGCTCCACTCCCTGTTTAGGGGCAATACATCCCCTTTAACCTTGCAGGCAGCTGGTAACCTCAATATACTGTAAACTTGTACTCTCTCACCTTGTGCAAAATACAAATGGAGCTTTGTGCCGCATTGGACCAGGTTTTGGAACAGGGCTCCACCAGGAGTACCACCATGTGTTTGTGTTAAATATGAGTAAAGCATGGTACGTGTTATCCATAGAAAAAGCTGGAGACTAGTAGAGTAAAATTATACCTTTATTGGCTGAGTGGCTGTAGGATGCAAGCTTTCACGATGCTAGGTCTCCTCTTCAGGCATAATAAGAATGCTTATGTTTTACGTACAGTGTGAAAGTGTGTATCCTCTGATAGATACAAGACGAGAGGCAAGTAGCATCCGATAGCTGGATGCTGAAACCAGGTCATAATCAGGAAGGGTGCGTTTTGTGCCATCCTGTGTATGAAATGGGTCACTTGAAGGTATCTACAGGCTTGGTTAGAAGGGAGATTTTATTTGTCAGACAATGTAGAGAAAGAGATTATGTGGTCTCGATGGATGCAATCTCCAAGTCTAAGGAGGTAAAGAATGGATAAGACACAAACATCTTTGGTACCATAGCCTGGAGGAAACTCCGGGTTCTCCAACATGGGAGTGATTTTAGAGACAGTAGAGGCTACAGATTTTTTTTAGACTGATTCAGTTTCACAGCCTGAGGGAATGAAAGATGGTTACCAGTCCACTGAGCAAACTGAGCGATTCACAGCATGTGTCCTATGGGGAGAGGCCTTTTGTAACTTTGTTCTATATTCACCATGGGTGGAATTTCTCAGGGGTTTGCAATTGTAGCATCAGTGCCAACCACGCAGCAACAAAAGTAAATATGGGGAGGCCTAGACCTCTGACTTTTGGTTCTAGAAAGGATTGTGGACAAAACCCTAGGGATGAAGCCTGCCCAGACAAACTTAGTGGTGTTGATTTGTAATATGTTAGCAGTCTTTATTGGAAAAGGAACACGCATGACTCTAAAATAACAAAGGGGTCATGGGAGAAGATTTATTTTACTGATATGACATGACCTATCCAGGAGATAGTTCATAAAAGTCAACTGATAGGCATGTAAAATACAAAAAAGAAACAATGCAATTTACTTTCTACTAAATGGCTACTTATACCATTGAAAAGTGTTGAATGAGCAGTATTCTGTGCAGTAACCATTGAGTTCAGTAAGCAACAGTAAGTAACTGAGTAACATGGGGGGTTCAGTTGATGTAAAAAAAATGATGACAGAATGTAATTGCACAAAACTTATAATGGACTTGTCATCTTAAGCGACATTTAGTCTTACTGGGAATTAAAACACACATGTATGCTGTACAAGCCATGTTTCTGTAAAATAAATTGTTTGAATGATTAACCTTTACATTTGATGATGACACAGCATGGCACTTTATGTTAATTCCTAGCAGTTTTCTAATTATTTGTTTCAAGCCAAACATACCACTCAATGTGCTGTTAGAAATAATCTGTATAAATTCTCTGTGATCAGCTGATTAATCTGGCATACAATGTGACTACCATCCAGTTCATGATGACCAGTGGGTAGCCCAGTGTCAGATGGGACACTTGAAGCCGTCAAAGAAGATCTGGCGATCTGGCTGGAGTGAGATATGACATGGAAGAGATGATACTTCTATTGGGGCCAATTCCTGAAAATCTCCCACTGCAGTTCAAGAGTGTTGAATCTGAACTAGGCAAAATGGACTGCTTCCAAGGTAAAGATCAGATACCCCATCACTTTCACGTACTCCCTTACAGTTATTGATGGATGAAGTAAAGTCAGAGACACCTGCTGCGACAACAACTAAATATTGTCTTCTGGCAGAAAGACTGGTCCCTGAAGAGTGTCAGAAAGACCAGAGACAGACCAAAGATGATTTCTTGAAACTGATCACCCAACTGTGCTGCTCCAATATGCACACATACATCTGAAGCACATAGTCTCCATTGAGGGAGCTTTTATAAAGGGTAATCCAAATAGGAAGTGTAATGTGAACCAGGAACTCTGTGTAGTCCCTGGCCGTCATACCTGGCTTCTCTTTCTGTGATACGGCTACAAGAGGGTAGCTATGCTGGTCCAAGCTGTAAGGATCTGAGGAATGGGAGTCAAAGGGGACTCTTTAGACCATTCCTAGAGGAACATAGTAACACAGTAAATTCTTGTAGTCCAAGAACACTGTACTTTATTGGAACTGGTCGTGGGTTATAAAGCCACTTTGCCAGGGGAAATTGGGATGTTACATGCAATAGGACAGGAACAGATTAATACAATTAACATATAGCACAATGGAAGCAGGTTATACAGACAACCACAGCACCAGACTTATCTCATCACACAGACAAAAATGGTGAATATACAACCGTGGTAAAGGGAATAGAGAAGTAACACCTAATCAAACATGGACCAGACAGTGAGACACGTACCATTGGAGACAGTAAGATGACAAAACAAAAATACCACAATTTAATCCCTGCAGGCCCATGTAAAATTGTAGTCCAAATTATTTTCTTAAAACAGGGGTCTAGCATCCGTTACATGTATTAACAGATGCTTTTGAAACAAACCATAAGCTCGATTCCGATACAGGGAGAAATCTATAAAAATGAATGTGGCATCCAAGGTTGCCTTACTATTGTAAAAACCCGTGGAGCAGACACCAGTTCAAAGAGAAGGGTGGTAAACTTAAAATGATGGTCTTGAAAAGCAAAACAAAGCAATCTCTAATCATCTGAAAGGATGGTAATATGCAGATAAGCATCCTTTATGTCTAGGGAAGCTGACAATAGCCCTGGACACACAGCGACAATGTCACAAAGACTCCATATAGAACCAGGGTGTATGAACAAAGAGGAGTAGGTACTTTAGATCCAGGAGAGTGTAGTAGACACCATCCTTTTTGGAACTATGTAAAAGTTGGAATAGGATCCCATCAATCTTTCCTGAGGCAGGACAGGTACCAAGACCCACATGTCCATTAGAGAAGAAACCCCATCTAAAATAATTGGCTCCACACTGGATCGCAAAGTGCCCTCGTGCCTGTTAAAAGGGCACAAGGGCACTTTGGACAAAAAGGGCAGGTGCTCAAGCCCCCCTTGGTGTCTATGTGTGCACGTGCCTGCCCATGAATTTTAAAAAGAGATGCAGATTAGCTCCGATTGCCTTAGGGGGAAAGACCGTTGCAAGTTATGCAGAGGTAGACTTGTCATCAGGGGGATTTTGGCCAGACTTCTTGCTTGCCCAGGCCTGTTTGGTTTATTAGAGGAGGGATTGCCTGGGTTGTTGCAGAAGTGGACTCCCTGGGCCCAAACCAGTACTGGCTAGGGTAAAGAAAGCTATGCATCTTCTAGGGAAAGAAGCAACACTTGGGGGTAACTTGAGTCAAAAGAGCACTCTTGCAACCAGTAGCATGGTTGCTTCTAAGAGTTGATTCCCCCCAAACAGCAATGGCTCCACTAAAACAAACAGTAGTAGAAAGTTGAGTGTAAAGCTGCACCAGAGGCCATAACATTAATCTTAAGGGAATCCAGGTGCTTACCTGTATGGTCCTTCGTAGAATATGCAAGTGGCAATGCTGTAAGGTTAGAAAAGTGATAATAGGAGGGTCACCTGCAGCAAAGCATAGCCTATTTCTGAAGAGCATCAGGAGAGAATGGATATAAGAGAGAAAAACACCCGTGAATTAATAATTTTTTTATGACAATTCCATTCCTCCCGAATCACCTGGTTGAAGGAATGATGTGGGGCCTTGGTTCAAAGCATCTCTCCTTCCCAGAGTCCACTGTAATTTTTCCTCCTGAACAGCCTGGGGAAGGAGGAGTACATCACCTTCTGGGGCCAATCAGATGCCTCCCTGATGGTACTGAATGATGGATAAGTATCTGCCTGTAGTTTTCAGCTCTGAGGAGACCATTAATTCTGACCAAATCCCCAACTCCATTTGCAGAAATGCGGCCCCAAACTTGCAAGGAACTTCCACCATGCTTCATTGTTGCCTGCAGACACTCATTCTTGTACCGATCTCCAGCCCTTTGGCGAACAAACTGCCTTCTGCTACATCCAAATATTTCAAATTTGACTCATCACTCCAGAGCATCTGTTGCCATTTTTCTGCATCCCAGTTCCTGTGTTTTCACATATAGTTGAATTGCTTGGCGTTGCTGCCACCTCGGCGGTATGGCTTTTTTGTCCGCAAGTCTTCCATGAAGACCACTTGTGACTAGAGTTCTCTGGACAGTAGATGGGTGTGCCAGGGTCCAACTGTTTTCTGCCAATTCTGAGCGGATGGCACTGCTGGACAGCTTCCGATTGCAAAGGGAAGTAATCATGATGCGTCTCATCTGCTACACTAAGTTTCCTTGGCCGACCACTGCGTCTACAGTCCTCAATGTTGCCAGTTTCTTTGTGCTTCTTCAAAAGAGCTTGGATAGCACACCTGGAAACCCCTTTCTGCCTTGAAATTTCTGCCTGGGAAAGACCTTGCTGATGCAATATAAATACCTTGTGTCTTGTTGCTGTGCTCAGTCTTGCCATGGTGTATGACTTTTTACATTAAACGGTCTTCAGCAACCACACAGTGTTAGATGGGTTTGGCTGTTCCTCACCCAGTTTTATTCCTCCTATACAGCTGTTTCTGTTTTGGTTAATGATTGTGTTTAAACCCACATATTAAATTGATGATCATTAGCACCTGTTTGCTATAATTGTTTAATGATACACCTGACTATATGCCTACAAAATCCCATACTTTGTGTAAGTCTACCTACAAAAATTGATGCAGTTTTGATCAGACGTTTCAGTCCTAATGACTTTCCTCAGGGACTATTATTTACTATTATAATAGTCCCTGAGGAAAGCCATTTGGACTGAAATGTCGGACTAGCATCAATATTGTGATTTTAAATAAAAGTTACGTTTTATGAAAGAGAAGAATAGTTTGCCTGACGAATTACTTTATATACAGTTGGATTGTGAGCTGGAGGCACCTCAACAAAGGAACAGTGTGTGCGGCAGACTATTTCGATATATATATTTTTGAAAGCATTCTTACTTTACATCATTTTTTCACACCTCTCTAAAACTTTTGCACAGTACTGTACATTTCAAATCAGTGAGGCACAAGAAGCCAGACTCTCAAAAGGTGAGCAGCACTGATCCGGGCATGGGCAGAAAAGGACCTAATAGCTCTAGCTGCAACTCATATATCGGGGTCCTTGAACAATCAGGCGGACTCCCTAAGCAGACAAACATTGGATGCAGTGGAATGGTTATTGAACCCTGAGGTCTTCAACAGTATCACAACCCAATGGGGAATTCCAGTGGCTGCCCCATGGCCTCAGCAAACAATACAAAATGTCAACACTTCATATCGAAATAGAAGGACAGGAGAGTGATAAGGTAGGATTCTCTTAAATAGCTTGTAATTTCACCCTTGTGTATGTGTTCCCACCTCTTCTCATCATAGCAGAGGTAGTCAGCAAGATCAGGAGACACAATCCAGACATAATTGTAATAGATTCCTTGGTGGCCATGGAAAGTTTTGTTTTCAGACCAGATAAGAATGTCTCTCTCTACTCCAATTATGTTGCCAAATATTCAGGACCTACGGAATAATATATCAGTTCCATCCAAATCCAGACTTCATCAGCCTAGCAGCCTGAACGGAATTCATTAATAAACAAAGGTGTGTCGTCTGAGGTAGCCAATACCATCATAGCAGGAAGGACTCCTTCTTCATCCAAAATATATCACATGTGTGGATGGTCTTTCGAAAATGGTGTCATAATCCTAACACTAGAAGAGAAGATTTCTACAACAGCCATTCTGGACTTTTTACAGTAAGGTTTTAAAAAAAAGGACTCAAGCCTTCTTCTATCAAGTTTCAAGTATCCACCCTATCTGCGATATTAGCAATGCCTTTGTCAAATAACTGTCAAGAAACGTATACGAGCAATCTCTAGAATAAAGCCACCAATAGGAAATCATCCCTCTATGGATCTCAATTTCGTTCTGCAACAACTGGAGTCTCATTCTTCTTTTGAGCCCATGGACTCTATTCCTATTAAAAATCTGACCATTGAAAACAGTATTCCTTACAGCTATAACATCAGCAAGGAGAGTTTGTGAACTGCCGGCTCTATCATTTAAGGAACCATACCTTACTCTTCATCAAGACAAGGTGGTTCTGAGGACAAAACCTACAGGACAAAGGTAACCTCAGAATTTAACTTGAGCCAAGAAATTATTTTACCTTAATTCTGTTAAAATATGCAGAATTACAAAAAGTTTAATAAAGTTGACCTAGTTAGATGTATTACTGTAAATTTAAAAAGATAGGAGTCATTCCGAAAAGCTGAATCCTTATTTGTGTACTTCTTTGGAAAATACAAAGCAACAGCAGCCTCAAAAGCTTCAATAGCTAGATGGAGAAGGATATGTGTAATTATGATATACAGTCTAGATAATAAAGACCCACCAGTTAAAATCAAGGCTCATTCTACAAGGGCAGCAGCCACAATCTGGGTGCAACAGCAACCCCAGAAGAAATCTGTAAGGCGGCTACTTGGACATCCTTGTCTACCTTTATAAAACATTATCGTCTGGACGTTCAAACATCACCAGATGCTACTTACGGGAGGAAAGCTCTGCAGACTGCAGTTTCACCTTAAGGGTAGGATCTTTCTGAATTTATCCTTTAACGCATAACTTGTATTACATACTAATCTACATGATTCATATTTGTGGCTTCAGTGAAACTGATTTTCTTAATCTACTCATTCGAAAAAGTAAAAATGTTGTCTTCTTCTAGTGCTCTTGAGGCGACATCTTAAAATTCTGCCATGCCAATGTACTTGACTCAAAAAGAGAGACCTGGTCCAATGCTTCTGGGTTCTTGTAGGTCAACATATATGTGGGTGCTGTCCAAGGATAATGCCCCAGCCCTCACAGTAGAGGACACTACTGAGAATAAAGTACCCCTCAATTTATATTTTGACCGATTAAAGCTCAAAAAGAGGGAAGATGATCTTTATTTACACAGTATATGCCTCTCTGCCTATCATAGGAATCATCAAGTTCCACGTGGTTTTAGGATCAGAAATATACCGATCATCGACAGAAACAATGCAGAATTCTGCAGTAGATGGTGTGGGATCCTGACCAAATGTTCCTTCGCTTTGATGAGTCTTGTGATAGAGGAAGGTGGTAAAAATTCGTAATACTGTCAGAAACGATATTAGCCTATGTGAGAATTCATACAAAGAGGTATTGGTTAATTACACTGCTATTGACTAGATTAATAAACTTGAAATAGCCACTAAGAAATACAAACAGGATCTGCTGAACTTGAAGAATATGAATCTCATTAAGGTTTGGAGGATTAAAGGAAACAAAAATGTTTACAAGTGGCTGCTGGGACAATCAGACAAACATCCTTCCTCACAGATTAAAGGGATACCTTATTCCCAGTTTCTGAGAGTTATACACAACAACTCCAACACAGATTTAAAAAAACAAAAAACAAAAAAAAAAAAACGGCCAACTGCAAGACACATACAATACATTTTTAAACACCAGATACAAAAGGACACTTTTGGACATTGTAAGGACTACACACAAGAGACCTTGTTGAATAAGGCCAATAGCAAACAGGACAGTAATGTACAGAGACTAGCTTTTGTCTGCAACCATTCTCCTTATGCCAAAAAGATTAATAAGACATTTAAACAATTTTGGCCCCCGTTAACTACAGATTCCACCTGACCTTTTATGAATATTCAAGCTCCTTTTGTTGCATACAGGAGGGGGAGATTAAGGGACATTTTGGTCACCACTGACATCTCAAAATTGACAAATAAATCGCCAGAGACTCAGACTAAACAAGGAAGTTGGTTACCTAAACCTAAACCTGTCAGAAGCATCAACTGAGTAACATTATGATGGCAGGAAACACGTTCGGGCATCCCCACACTAATATGAAGATAAGAATTCAACAGAGACTCATGTGCACCGCAGATTTTTATAATCTATTTCATTATGTGCCCTCATGTACTGTATTATGTAGGGGAAGACCTCAACAACCTTTCAGGAAAGAATGGTGAATCACAAGTCTAGCATCAGACTGGTATTTAACAAAGGGCATTCAAATAAACCTGTAGCCACACATTGGCTGGAGAAGGGTCACAGCCTATCTTCGATTAAAACTATGTTGAACGAACAAGTAACTTCACTTAGCCAGGAGGAGACAGAAAAAGGATACTATTACAAAGGGAGGTATATTGGATATACCATCTGAAAAATCTCACCAAAAGAACTCAATAAATCCATATCTATGACATGCTTTATGTAGGTGGATATCACACTTATGGCTGTTATGTATTTTCAGCAGTTTAGGCCAATGTGTCATAGGAGGGGTTGCACATGGACCCCACTTCATTTTACAGACAGTTTTTTTTTTTTTTGTACTTTTTTCTTACACCACTCAGTACAGCCAGGAGCTTGTCCCTATTGCTGTCCACATGTTCCTGGTGAGGCTCCACTTCCAGCTTCTTTGATGTGTACCACACTTACTCTGTGTACCACTACAGTCTTGGACCTCCCATGTGTGCACTGGGATTTCCTCCTTGCCCCCCGTGGCTTTGGTGGTCCTGATATTAGTACCCTGTTTGTGCCATTTCCCCAGTGGAATCTAACTGGTACAGGGGTTTGTAGTATTAAACTTGTCTGTTGGGCACACCTTTTGCTCTTTACATTTGACCACCCACTTATGAGCTTGGACAGACTCTGGGCCTTGGTTGTTTGTGTTGGTCTCGGTTTGCCTAGATTGGCCCTATTAACCATGCAAATTGAGCAGCTTCATGCCTGGGTGGCAAGAGCGGCCCGATTCCTATACGCTACAGTAGACATTTTTGGACAGTTTGATAACATATATATATATATTTTCAGCTCCAACTGAATTGTGTGGCTGAGTGGTGCTGTTAGTCTCTAGCTATTTCTACTTTACTTTGCTATGCAATGAAATGGTGTGTGCATCCTGCACTTCCTCTCTTCCAGCTGTCGCACTGCCTACTGGTTTATGCTGCATCTCTGGTGTATATATTCAGCCTTGTATACAACATTACTGTGATTGGTAAAAAAAAAAAAAAATTTGTTTTCACAACTCGTAACTTTGAGATGATGTTGCCCATTCAGTCGCTAGGTGGGTCCAGCACAGCTCATTCATAAATCCCTGTACCACTGATTGACTGATGCCAACATACATTAATTTCCTCTATTGGCAAGATTGTTTCAGATTACAATCAAGAGGGGGAGCTCTATTATACTAAGTAGTGAACTACAGAGGAATGGCACTCAATATGATCTATGCCTTATGTATTGAAACTTGACTGAAATCTGTGTACAAATGTAAACTCACCAATGATTCTATGGATACTACCTCTGGTGTATTAATCACAATGTTGGATCTACTTTGGACTTTATTCTGAAAATGTTTTCACCTTATGGGACAATTTGCTTTTACTGTGTATACACCTCTGTTGAATGGGATCCTTTGACGTAATAAAGATGTTTCCCCAGGTGTTTGGGGGTGGGAGTTTGTGTATAATGGGGGATGGGTGTCTGTTACAGTTGTCCTGATGAAAATGGGTGCATTGAAACATTGACACGCTGGAATAAAATCCTTTTTTTGTTTATATACCCTGTGAGTGTGGTTGATCTTTCCGATCATTTATTATAGATAGATAGATATGTATTTCAAGCAGTAACCCCTATCTGTTCTAGCTTTGATAAATGGTAACTGTGGACTCTGGGAAGGAGAGACACTTTGAACCATGGGTCCTTTTTTGTTCAGTCTTACCAGCTGGGAGGTGGAGATAACCACCCATTGTTGTGCGCGGAGAGGAGCGCAGAAGAAACATTGGTAAGTAAATTTCACCTTATCTGCCTGCAAGGATAGAAAGACAGTGTTAGGAGGGAGATTTCAACCCCCAGTTAGATAGCCTTATGGGTCGCCCACTGCAGGATAAGGAAGTGAAGCAGCATAGTACCTCGCCATTTCCAACTCTGAGGCCCGGGAAAAAAATTGGCCAAGTGGGAAGAGTAGGCTTTCCTGAAAGAATCAAAATGGTGTAGTGTCACTTCAGCCATTGCTACGTTTTGTTGTTCGTTTTTTGGTTTAAGTATTTTACCAGAAAATCAGCTGAGCGGACCTTGCTGGGACTAGAACCTGCAGCCCTGAGATTTGAACAGATTCTACAGCTGGTCCATAAAGCAACTGAGTTATCTTACCAGCTTTTACTGCAGCTGTGGAGAGGAAAACCCTTGGGAGTGCCCCATCATAGTTCAAGGGTAGAATTTTGTGCCCCTCCTAAGCATAAGAGCCCACCCAGTCCTGCAAGAAATCACCTAAGACTGCAGATGCCCTGTCCAATATGACCACTGATCATGCTCATCCTTAAAAGTGCAGCAGCCCTTAAAGCAAAGGAATAAAGCAAAATTATAAGACCAGCCGCCATTATGGGGAAGGGGCAACAGGGCTGTATAGAATGAAGAAACAGAGTGCTAAACTAGCCAAGTCACCACAGAGGTTAGAAAGTGGCTTCTAGACAGACAGACAGACAGAAGGGCACTCTAAAAGAAGTGCTCTAAAATCTGGAATCATCTTCAGTCCTCTCTATATCAAGAGAAAAAGTGGCTAAGAGTGAAAGCCATCCTCTAACAGACACCAGGTCTACACCCTGATCTGTATCAAAGAGGGCAACGGGATGTGAGGCCGCCTATTGGAGGATTCATCATCCCCATGCAAGTTAAAAGGATATTAATGGTTGTTTATAACCAATTTTAATATTGTCCACATTAAAAATATTAGTACAATGAGCTATGTCCCATCTCTCAAACATGTATAGTTTGAGAGATCAAAGCATCTAAAGTTCCCTCCTCCTGCCCCTTTCAAGGACATAATGGCCCTAGCTGAGAGAAGCAGATTCTGGTCCCAGGACTGTCCTGCGGCTTTTCAGCAAAGCCAAAATAGAGCGATATAGAAATAAATACTTCATTGGAATGGTCTAAAAAGTGTGCTTGTAAACCAGGCACACTTTGTAGACCATTCCAATTAAGTATTTCTTTCTATATTGTGCTATTTCGGTTCTGCTGAAGAGCCAGCAGGAAGGTCCTGGGAACGGAATCTGCTTCTCTCAGCTAGAGGGCAGACTTCTGTGAAACAGCTGGGAGGGGGGAACTTAAGATAATTTGATCTCTCAAACTATACTTGTTTGAGAGATGGGACATAGCTTATTGTACTAGTATTTTTACTGTGTACTATATTAAAATTGGTTATAAACAAGATTTAATACCCCTTTAAGAAAATACAAAAGGCTAGCTAATAGAATATTTGCCCTGACCATTCTACATTGAGGTTACTTTTAAAACCGAGCATGTCTGATGGGGTAAAGTGGTGTAAGGAGGTAATTTATGCCTCCAGAGATCTCTTTTTATGATAGCACCCTGGCTTTCAATGGTAGGATACTTCATCTCAAGGTTCAGGTGTTCCACAGCGGATGAAAGAGAATTTTACAGTGAACTGCAAGTAGAAAATATCTAAATTCTAGATCATTTTTAGGTGTCAGTTTTCCTTTAAGGACCAAACAAATTACTGTTCAATGCATTGCATGCTCTTCTGGTCCTTAGAGCAGTGCTTTCCAAACTGTGTGTCGTGACACATTAGTGTGTCGGCTGCAGTGTGTAGGTGTGTCACAGGCAAAGGTGCCGTTTACACAGCGCGAGATTGTCATTCAACCCAAGCACGAGCTACACTGGGAGCTGAGATAAAACACTACTACTTAATGGTCGCATTTACACAGTGGGAGATTGCCTCCATGTGCTGCATACAGCTGGAGCGCCACAAAAGATTTGTAACAGCTGGAGTGCCTCTGTGTGCTGCATACATAATATGTATGCAGCACACGGAGGCACTCCAGCTGTTACAAATCTTTTGGCAGTTCAGCTGTTAAAATCTTTTGAGATACCACCTCCTCTATACCTCTGCCCTCTCTTTGGGCTGCCAGGCTGGAGTGTCCTGTCACATGGCTGCTGCTTCTGCTTGTGGTGCCGATGAGACAGGAAAGACAGACAGTACTTCTAAAATTAGTTATGCTCTATTTACTAATGCGACATGAGAATCTTGCGCTTATATGTAGAGCAACATTCTCATGTTGCCCTTTTAAAACCCACACGACATGCTTAATGCCTTCCGCAGTACGAATGAAAGGTTTTCATGAGATATGTTGTGTCCCCATATATCTTCTTATTACAGTTTATATATGTGTCCGTATCTCTTATAAGGGATTATTAGTTTAACCTCCGGTTTGCTAGCAAAACTGAATTACTGTGTCACAAAATGATGCTGGTCTAAAAAGTGTGTCACCAACATGAAAAGTTTGGAATGCTCTGCCTTAGAGGTTTATCTGTGCCAGCTCTAAGGCAATGGTGATGTACACTGAAGTGCAAATCTATGGCTAACACCAGAACCCAGGGCCTTATCAAAAATAGCAAAAGACAAGCAATTCTGCAACATAGCAATTGCACCATAAGGGGGAATAAAAATTCCCACTGATTTAAATAAGGCATTTAATAGTTTGTGTGCTAAAACAGAATACGCTGGAGACCTTTGTAGCATTCAAGGTGTTAAAAGCCCCATTTAAATAAATGGGAGAATGGGTTCCACATCCACCCCCCTTCAGAATTACACCTCTTCACCTTTCTATGTAAGGCCCAAAGTACTGTGGAGGAACAATATTTCACACCATGGAGGATTTTGAAGAAAATGTGTAAACAGTTAAACTTTAAAGTGTATGTATCACCTTTGTATAACTTTGCATAAATAGTTAGGCTATATACCGAATATTACTGAAACGGTCTTAATTTTTTAAAGCTTTATTTTGTGTAAATTTAAGTTATAAAGTCTGTTCTGCTGCTACTTCCGCATAGACTGCAATCAGTCGATCTGCTTCTGCTCCCCTCCCTCTATCCAGCCTCCTCTGATGATGGAGTCTGTCATTAAAGGAGGCTGGATAGTAGGAGGAGAGCAGAGGCAGAGGGACAGACTGCGGTTATAGAGCAGGTAATCACAGTCTATGCGGAAGCAGCTGAAGGACAGACTTTATCACTTAAATTTACATAAAATAAAGCTTAAAAAAATAAATAAATAAATTTAAACAGTTTTAGTAATATTCGGTATCTAGCCTAGTTATGCTAAGTAATACAGGGGCGACACATCCACATTAATTGCACAAGCTTTCAATCAGTTCCCTCCAAGAAACTCTCTTAAAGGGATAGTAATACTTAAAATATAAAAAAATATGTTGTAGGGTTTATCCCCCTGAGTAAAACAAGAGTACTCCCGCCGCTGAAAGGTGTTTCATTCAAAGTTATTAATTTTCAAAGTTGAATTTTTTAGGTACAATATCACAGTGGCCTGAAATTGTACAGTGGCGCTGTTGCTACACCATCCTATGGAGATTTATGGTCCCGGGACCAGAGCTGTCCATAGGATCATGTAGCAACAGCGCCACTGTACAATTTAAGGCCACTGTGATATTGCACCTAAAAAATTCAACTTTGAAAATTAATAACTTTTGAATTAAACACCTTTCAGCAGTGGGAGTACCCTTGTTTTACTCAGGGGGATAAACCCTACAACATTTGTTTTTACATTTTAAGTATTACTATCCCTTTAACTGCTCATGTAAAATAAGGCCCTGATATGGGAATCAGTTTCCTAGTGTTATTTTCTATAGCATCATAAGAACGATTATGCAGTTAACAATAGCAATAGACTTTTTTTTGGGTAACAAAATAATTGCTTTATTTCAAGGTCTCTTATCCAAAAGTATTCATTGCATATAAATGTTTATTCCAATATACAGATGACACTGAATTGTATAAAACCAGGGGGCCACTGGAACTGAGAACGAGGTGAAGCAGCCCTAACATTGCAGGCAACACGATCACTGTAGTGCTATAAACATCATCCCTTCAATGGCACTTTAGATGGCAGTGCCTTCTACTAACAAACTTTCTATAAGAGCAAGTGAATATCTGTAATCTTTCTATTTCTCTCTCCATTCATCTCTCTTATGGAGCAGGGGTGTGAGTTTGTATCGATGGTGACAGTGTTGTGCACCACTTGAAAGTATTAATATGGGTTTATTTATTTTTCTATGTATTTTCACTTCTGGGGATGGAAAGATAGATGTGTTGATCACAAAATGTTACCATACCAGTGGGCTAATACTTCTTTGCACAGGATAAGCCTGCTATAACCATAATGCCCAAATTCCTGGTTTCCATTTTTTTCTTCTTAAATGTGAATCCTCTGAGGCAGGACAGTCCAAGTTCAGTCCTCATGGGCCGCCAACAGTACAGGATATAAGGATTTCCCTGATTAAGCACAGGTGAGTTAATCAGTGGCTCATTAATTTTGATTGACTCACCTGTGCTTAGTCAGGGAAATCCTTACATCCTGGCCTGTTGGAGGTCCTTGAGGACTGAACTTGGACAGCCCTGCTCTGAGGCATTCATAAACTTTACATAAAATAAAAGGATTCAGGGAGCTAGGAAGGAGCAATTCTAGAGGAACCCAGCAGCACTATAGGGGACAATGGAGAATTCCCCTTGCCTTAAAGGGATAGTAATACTTAATTATTACTAATACCTATATTAAAAAAATATTAAAAATAAAATGTATTGCCCCCCGTGTCATCTCTCTAACCTTTATGGTTTGAGAGATAATCGCTCCTAAAGTTGCCCTCTTCCTTCCCCCTTCTCCAAAGTCAGTGTTCTAGCTGACTGCAGGGAAGCCTGTCGTACGACTTTCTGCAGCACAGCCAAGTTTGCGTTAATAAAAAAGAAATCTTTCACTAAAACAGTCTTCTATGTGTGCTTGGTTTTCAAGCACACATAGAAGACCGTTATAGTGAAATATTTTTTTTTTTAGTAACGCTATCGCGGCTCAACTGCAGAGCCACCTGATGATCATAAGACCGGATTTCCCTTCAGTCAGCTACAACGTTGACTTCGGGGACGGAGGAGGGAGGGAACTTTAGGAGTGATTATCTCTCAAACCATAAAGGTTTGTGAGATGACACTGGGTGAAATACATTTATTTTTAATATTACTTTAATATAGGGATTAGTAATAATTAAGTATTACTATCCATTTAAATGGTCCCTTTTTCATGTCAACCCTTTGAGTACCAGAGGGATATGCAACACATTGCCCTCTGGCACTCAAAGGGATATATGCGAGAAACTCCGCTTTGCAATGCACTGGCAATACCTCTAGCAATAAAGAGGTTCAAAGCTACAATTAATGGATAATCTGAGAATGTATTGGTCCCCTACAGTGCAGTCTGTTTGCATTTGCTCCAAATTTCTTAGTTCCTCAGCCTCACCATTGCCTAAAAAAACTTTTACTATTTACTAGAACATAACAGAATATGTAGTATTGCCTGCATTAACCTAGCTGTAGCAGTTCCTGAGAGGTTACTAGCAGAAGCCGTGGCTCCCCAGCACTAGGTGCATCTTGCCTGGATATATGTGTGGTAGACAGAGGATTTCCAGTTCCGCACAGCTGGTGCTTTGTGGACGAGTTTCTGCCCTGAATAATGTGATTGCATTGTAGACGCCATTAGACTGTTGCCTGTATTGGAAGCGTCAGAATCCAGATTTAAAAATAATAATAATAATGAAATTAAAAAAAATAAAAAGATTAAAAACATCTGGAAACCACCAATTTCATAAAAACTGGCAGTCAGAAGTTACTCTATGACCTCTGGCTCCCCTACCCACAGCAAGACTAGTAGGAGTGAAACAGTGACTTCTGCCATAAACTTCCCAAGAACAGCTGGAGCTGGATAAATGCTGCACTAACTGAGCCTTATGCACACAATAAGAAAAGAACAATTCTGGAGCAAACCATCTCTTCCACTATGAACAAATAAAATTCCACACAAGTCCCTTTGATTCAAATAGGCGTTTGAATCACTTGAATGTAAATAGACTCCAAAGCATTGCTTCACAATGTGCTGGAGATGTCTTTAGCATTCAAGGGGGTTAACATGGAACCATCATCTTCATAATATTGCCTCCCCATACATTACTAATACAGTGATCGGTAAAGGCGTACTTGTATTCTGAATAAGTCAGTGTTATTTAAGTAACCCAGCTTCTACTCTAGGCATCCAGCAGACAACAGCGCAGACATCTTAGAGGAAAGTTACCTCTGAGTCTGTGCTGTCTGTCCCATTCACTGCCCGGATTGGTGGTGACGTCTGTTGGTTACCTTAAGGTAACGGAAGTTGCTGCATGGGCAGGCACACAGATCTTCTCTTGTAAGCTCTGTGTGTCCTGGATGCTTGCAGAGGAAGCTGGATTACTTCAATAACATGGACTTATTCAACAAAATACAAGGATTCCTTTGCCTATCGCTATATTAATGTATTGGGGGGTTATATTATGAAGATGATAGTTCCGCTTTAAATACACAATGTATTTGTCCTGTGTGGTACACTCCAGAATTGCTTCTCTTTTCTATTCTGTATAAGGTTAACTAATAGCTCATAAAAGTTAAAGTTAAGTGACAATACCCCTTTAAGAAGCGATGCACTAAACACTCTAGCTCTCAAAGGGTTAAAAAAAAAATATGGTAAAGCGAAAATACTAGTGGGCAATGTAATCATAAGTGGATGAAATATAGAACAGGCACTGTGTTAGCACAACCATGAGAATACTGGGATAGGATGGGGGGATTCAAATTCATTTTTATAACAGGATAAACAACATCTTATAAACCCCTGAGTCACAAAAAAAAAAAAAAAAAAAAAAAAAAAAAAAAAAAAAAAAAGAGGCCTGCAATTTATGATGTAAAACAAACCGTAGAAGGCAAAGATGAAATATTACTAACAATTAAAACTTCAGAGTAACATCACAGTAGTCTTGCATAATATAAGCAGTGGAAGCTAAATGTGTTTTTTTTTGTTTTTTTTTTAATTTTTCATGTTAGTTGTCATTTAAACTGAATAAGTGCAAAATATGTCTAAAACGATTTCTTGGCTGATGCTCAACTTAGACTGATTCCCCAATATAGATCATGCATACAGCATTGGGATGGAAACGTCTAGTCAGTAACTAGTAACAAACACACCCCATAAGACAAGGAAAACTGCTTCTGCTCTCAAAGCTTAACATTGTGTGGACTTGTAGCTTTCTACTTCCTGACTAGTAACTTTTCCCCTGAGCCTCTTTGGTATTATTAATGTGAACTGCCAGTCACAGGGAACAAAAAGAAAAAAAGAAAAATGTACTAATCAGGGGATGAAAGCAAAGTTACTAATCCATCCAATGAGAACAGCATCCTTTCTTACTTTGTGTAGAGATTCTCTTTTTTTCTCTCCTTAATAGCCTTTAAGTGCCAGAGGGGTACGCAGTGCTTTGCAAAGCAATGCATTGTGTACACCACTGGCACTCAAAGGATTAATTGAGAACAAATAATTCTATAATTGGGCATTAAAAGGCAACGCCAAATAAAACCTCTTCAAACCAAAATATAGGAAAACAATTACGTTGGAGAAGCACCAAAAGGAATATTCAATTGTCAGAAAAAAAAAGTGAAAGAAAAAGCACGGATGGCAGGAGGATCTGCTATTATGAGATAGCTCTCACTGAAAAAACTGGAGCACACTGCACCACAGGGGGCAAATAACCTTCCCATTTACTTCATTTGGGGTTTAGAAAGAACGAGAAGTCTCCAAAGGCACGGTTTCACAATGCTTTGCAGATCTCTAACATTCAAGGGGTAAACAGCCCTTTAATTAGCAAAACAAACACGGCGTTGCCTGTGTATAAATTTTCATTTTGCTCTGCTGTATATTACAGTGCTCCTTCCACCCTCCCGATTTCACTGACGATATAGAGCAGAGAAAGGAAGGGTGGGAGGAGCAGGAGAAGATACAGAGCGGCAAAAGGAAGGGTGGGAGGAGCAAGAGAAGATGCAGAGCGGCAAAAGAAAGGGTGGGAGGAGCAGGAGAAGATGCAGAGAGGTGAAAGGAAGGGTGGGAGGAGCAGGAGAAGATGCAGAGCGGCAAAAGGAAGGGTGGGAGGAGCAGGAGAAGATGCAGAGCGGCAAAAGGAAGGGTGGGAGGAGCAGGAGAAGATACAGAGTGGCAAAAGGAAGGGTGGGGGGAGCAGGAGAAGATACAGAGCGGCAAAAGGAAGGGTGGGAGGAGCAAGAGAAGATGCAGAGCGGCAAAAGAAAGGGTGGGAGGAGCAGGAGAAGATGCAGAGAGGTGAAAGGAAGGGTGGGAGGAGCAAGAGAAGATGCAGAGAGGTGAAAGGAAGGGTGGGAGGAGCAGGAGAAGATGCAGAGCAGCAAAAGGAAGGGTGGGAGGAGCAGGAGAAGATGCAGAGAGGTGAAAGGAAGGGTGGGAGGAGCAAGAGAAGATGCAGAGTGGCAAAAGAAAGGGTGGGAGGAGCAGGAGAAGATGCAGAGCGGCAAAAGAAAGGGTGGGAGGAGCAGGAGAAGATGCAGAGAGGTGAAAGGAAGGGTGGGAGGAGCAGGGGAAGATACAGAGCGGTGAAAAGGAGGGTGGAAGGAGCAGGGGAAGATACAGAGCGGTGAAAAGGAGGGTGGAAGGAGCAGGGGAAGATACAGAGTGGTGAAAGGGAGGTTGGGAGGATCAGCAGAAGATACAGATCAGTGAAAGGGAAGCGGAGGAGCAAGGGAAGATGCAGAGCATTGGTATGAGTGTAAAGTTGTGCTTTATGGAGGATTTTTGTTGAAAGTGTGACTTCTGACAATGAGGTGAGGACTTCTGTGAAAAATCACACCCCAATGCATGGACCTGTGGTAGCGAGAGTTTGGAGGAAATTTCCATAACTCCTCCTTACTAATGCCCCTGGGTGTGTGTGCCAAGGCTGCAGAATTTGTAAGTTTTGGGAATTTTATTTGTCTGTATGGTGCAAATAGTTTGCTCCATTTATATTGAATCTCCACTTAGAGAAGCAGTTTGACTTTACACGTAGGGAACATGAGAATCGATTGGCTAGTTTTGGGTCTGACAGAATTATGAAACTAAGCGAATGCTAGAATTTCAGACTGTTGAAAGAGATATTAGTCTTTGTAAACAATTATACATTGGATTGGATGCACTTCCATTATCAATCATGAAGTCTCTGAAATAAAAAAAAATGTAAGTGCAGGTAAAACAGGGTGGGCAGAATGCATCAATTTAAAACCATATTCATGAAAGCACCCAGGCAGCATCACAGTTTGATATAATTCAGTATGTACATAAATCTGCAAAAACAGGCGAGTGGTTGATTGTTGCTCTACATTCCAAAATGGCCAGGGAAACTACTTTATTTATAAGAAGTGAATAGGAAGATGTACTTTTTTGGCACTATTCAAGTGTAAAGCAGCTCTGTATCAAGTACTTAACTGACGGCAATACTGGAGAGTTGCAACCTCATTCAATATAGTTAGTTGAGAATTGTATAAAAATACAGAGCCAAATCCCCACGTGAAGAAAGAGCAGCAGCAGAGGCTGGGCGGGGGTCACTAATAACTCATATCAGTTGTGTAAGCAATAACATGTACTGCTGTTCTCTCTACCCACACATGGGGTGAACCTTTCACCTCGATTCATATTTGAGAACTGCATTAAAAACTTCTTATGTGTCATATTAGCCAAAAGAACGGAAATTAAGGATATATTAATCTTGTTACCATATGCTAATGTATGCTAAGTGCAGTTCCTGTGCGTTACCAGTGGCATTTCATATGCTAATGAAGCTTTTCAGTGACATTTCATATGCTACTGAAACTCTGTGTTGTACCAGGAAATTTTCACTTTCACTTTTCCCAGAAATACAAAGTGTGAATACGTCCTAAACTATTATATATATATATATATATATATATATATATAGATAGATAGATATATATCTGCTAGAACTATGGTTAATATGACACACAGGCAGTTTCGAATGAATTATTTAAATATGAAAAGAAAAAAAAAATAGTGACAGGTCCACTTTAATGCATATTTATGTTATTTCAAAGAAGTCATGCCAACATAGATGTAGTATGTGTAAACGGCTGTTGACACCTGCTTCAGTCTGGGTCCTGCCTGTCTCTGTGCATAATGGAACATGAGAACTTCTCTAAAGAGGAAGGTAACCAGACATCAATACTTAGTTATACACATTGCTTTCCACTTCTCTAACGTGTTGGATTCCAAACCAAACCATCAAATATTATTCATAACCTATGGGCTGCTCAACACAGAAAAGAGTGGAGGAAATTGGAAAGATTGATTTATTATTAACCCTTTGAGTGCCAGTGGGGTATTCAACACATTTCAAAGCAATGTGTTGGATATCCCCTCTGGCACTCAAAGGGTTAAAAAAGGCAGCAAAAACAAGCATTTTAAGTGGTAGTTCACAACATTGGAATCCTGGCTGTCTCCAAACCAGTGTTGTGCTTGTTTGGGATGCATGTCCACATCTCCTGCTTCTGTGTGATCTACGAGAGGCAGCCCTGGGTCACTTATGAGCAGGAGGTCATGCTTTCTTGCTCTTGAGCTTGTGTGCTTTGCCTCCATTGTTTGCTGCCCCTAAATCTTGATATTCCAAGGAAGGTTTCGTAGAAAATGAATCAAAGAACATGCTAGGGATGTCATTTCCGAAGTATATCTTGCTGTTCGCGGAGATGGCCTGATATTTCATAAGCTCCAGATACTGTGGTGTCAATTTTAACTGCATGGGAAATTCAGAAATTGTTGAGTGAACACAAAATGGAAAACATATTCAATCAGATTATTCATAATTATATAATTAATATCAGCCCCCATTCTTTCTTCAGCACAATGCAATATTTAACAATTCAAATCTCTCCTCACTTAATTCAGTTGAATACTCTATTGCCTTATCATCTATTCCATTTACTTTTGGGTTTTGGTTACATATCACATTTAAAGTAGAACCTGTCATTAAGTAATAAATAAATAAATAGACAAACAAACAAATACATGGGTACTATTGAAAGCTTTCAATACCACATATTTGTTAGCCATTTGAATGTTTGAATCTAGAAGGCACTCACACCTGGAAGACTGGCATTAACTGACAAATAAAAATCTTATAAACTATTGTTTGACATAAAAGAGGTCTAACAAATGTAGGTGATTTTGAAAGCAGTTTCAAAATCAGCTGACCGTTCCATTTTAATCAAAGTATGATTTAAGCTTTCCACTAAACCAGTGCTTTCCAAACTGTGTGTCGTGACACATTAGTGTGTCGGCTGCAGTGTGTAGGTGTGTCACAGGCAAAGGTGCCGTTTACACAGCGCGAGATTGTCATTCAACCCAAGCACGAGCTACACTGGGAGCTGAGATAAAACACTACTACTTAATGGTCGCATTTACACAGTGGGAGATTGCCTCCATGTGCTGCATACAGCTGGAGCGCCACAAAAGATTTGTAACAGCTGGAGTGCCTCTGTGTGCTGCATACATAATATGTATGCAGCACACGGAGGCACTCCAGCTGTTACAAATCTTTTGGCAGTTCAGCTGTTAAAATCTTTTGAGATACCACCTCCTCTATACCTCTGCCCTCTCTTTGGGCTGCCAGGCTGGAGTGTCCTGTCACATGGCTGCTGCTTCTGCTTGTGGTGCCGATGAGACAGGAAAGACAGACAGTACTTCTAAAATTAGTTATGCTCTATTTACTAATGCGACATGAGAATCTTGCGCTTATATGTAGAGCAACATTCTCATGTTGCCCTTTTAAAACCCACACGACATGCTTAATGCCTTCCGCAGTACGAATGAAAGGTTTTCATGAGATATGTTGTGTCCCCATATATCTTCTTATTACAGTTTATATATGTGTCCGTATCTCTTATAAGGGATTATTAGTTTAACCTCCGGTTTGCTAGCAAAACTGAATTACTGTGTCACAAAATGATGCTGGTCTAAAAAGTGTGTCACCAACATGAAAAGTTTGGAATGCTCTGCACTAAACCAACGAACCAAAACATAGATGGATCTAGAAATATATTCATTTAATGTTATTTTAAGACAAAATAATTAACAGATTGCCCTGCTAACGGTCACTGGGAGTAGTGAGGGGCTTTTCCAGAAGAACAAACCCTAATCCCCTGAAGTATGACCCCCCACACCCCCAAATAACAAAATAAAAACCATAGCGCTGCTTAATGTTTGTTTTACTTGATGTGCACAAGAGCAAACAGAAGGGATTTTCAGTCGACCAAAATGCCCCTCACCATATGCTTCTGCCCCTTAAACTACTATTACTGCATACTTACTTTAAGTTTTGAAACCCCTTCTCTGGAAATCTTGCATTTGCTCCAGTGAGTATAATTTATTAACAATACAGTTATAAGAATCTAAGCATGGTGCTATAAAAGGAAATAAAATAATATCCCTCAATGTAACTGCATGGGATACAAGATTAGCTCTTGGTATTCAATGTACTTTTGTAACAAACAACTCAAAAGAGTGTTGTATGGTTGATCCCTTTTAATTGCTGAGAACATAAAAACTACATGACTGAAAAATATTAGATGATGGATGTACAGTGGAAAAAATACTAGGTAGAAAAGATTTCCTTTTTCACTTCATCTCAGAACTTACCATGGAAATCAATGAGGATAACATAAAGAGTGGGAATTGAGGATGTGCCAAATATCTTAACAACCTCCCCAAATAGTTGTCTATAAGGGTAACATATGGACAGCATCTAAATTCTTAAAATAATCTTGCTGATAAGCAATTTTTTGTCCTTGTATATATTTGGCCTATCACAGTTTTAATCACAAAAAACAACTTTATTAAATGCACAATTAACTGCTAAACACATTTAGATGCCAGTTCTCTGGGTATATGGATTCATGATTAAGAACAGTAGAGCAAGTGCATGACAGTGATTCTACATGGTCAGGCAATGAAAATACCGTTAAGTCCCTCCGCCTGACTAATGCCATTTACTAAACTTTGTACACCAAAACACCTCCCCTTAAAGTTGCTTGGTTCTAAGGAAAAGACAATGAGGCAATCTGTAAGCATTTTTGGAAGTTCCTTTAAACATCACCCTCTTGTATTAACATGCCAAAGACTTTGCCTTGGTCAATAACAGTTTCCCTGTGCATGCTATAAGGTATGCATAATGGGCTTGCTGGCATTAAAGTCTAAAGCTGAAGGAGTGTGTGATGGTATGCACTACAAATATCATACACTGTGGTGCTTAACCATAAGTGCAGCTGCTGGTGTTTGTGACTAACACCATTCGGCTAAACTGGTGGATTTGTACATTCAAATCCTTGTGAGCAATAAATCCTTTTCTCTTAGTCCTTATGGAATGCAGGAAGTATGGCTTTGATTTACCGCTACCAATCATGCTCAGTTTAAATATATAGCAAACACAAGAAACAGAAGTAGGACAGGAACGTGGTGGCCACCTGTACCTCCAAAGAACCCAAAGGACTCACCTGCCCAGAACCTAAACAACCAGTTTATCTCCTAGTGTGATGTCTTGTGTTCCACAATACTAAGAGAAAACAATTTTACTGGCAAGTACAAAAAAAAAAACAATTTTATCTCTTGCCCAGTGTGCAATACAGGAACCATGGGGACATACCAAAGCTACTGCATCAAGATCCCAGGAAGGGAAAGAAAACCCCTCAAAACAAACTAGTTTCAACAGTGACAAGTTAGGAAACAATCATTAACCTCAGGTGCCAATGGACACAGACACATCAGGCCACGTAACAGCAAAAAGTTACTAGCTGTAAAGTCAAGAAGGGCTCAACTGGCTTCAGTAGTGTTTAACAAACTTGTGGAAGGATGACCAAGTTTCCTTTACACAAATTGCTCTGCAGAGGCCTGGTTCTTGTAGGCCTTGGCAGCTCTTACCTTTTTGGTGAAATGAGCAGTGACCCTAAAGGGCACAGCATGCTTTATGCTAAGGACACAGGCCTGGCAAATGGTCTCCTTGATTAAGGAAGCCACCTTCACCTCAGATTCTGCTTGGCCCACACATGGGCCCTCCCTCATGATTAACAAAAAGTGAGTCCAATTTGCAGAAAAGTTCTGTGCAATGAAAGCAGTATTATAGACAACAAAGTACATCCAAGCACTGAAGCTCCTGCTCCCATCTGTTAGGTGGAGGTGGACAAAGAAGGAATAACAATTTCCTGGTTAATATGATATTCATAATATAGGTTGGGAAAAAACCCCCCAAAACAAAAGGAGTTTGCAAAACAGCCTGTATGACAGGGGAAGAGATGCAATATTTTCCTGCTCAGTTTTCTCTCCTCTTCCATAGAAGAAACCATTCCAAAGGGAGAAAATCCCCTCCTTCAAAAAGATTAAACTATTTTTGGTGGGAAAGAGGTTGTCCTTGGTTCCAGGACTGAAGGCCCCTTAGATGAAGGAATAGTAGCCATAGTGTAAACAAAATCAGACAGGCTCCTGTTCAGAGGAAGAGAGACCTGGGGTTGCCTATGCAGGAGCCACAGAACTAGAAGGACGCAATGCACTAGTAAAATGCCTTACTTGACAGGAGGAACAAAGGGTTACTGAAGACACCTCTGAAGCCCTGGTGGCCTCAGACTCGTGCTCAGACATAGCAAGGAGGCCCCAAAAAGAGAAATACAGAACAGAAAAAGAATAATTAAACACATATCTGCCTGTTGTGGGATAAGGTGCTAGGAGGAAGATTCAGAAACCCAGAGAACTGTATATCAAGTGCTTCAAGGGTCCCTCCACAGAGGGAGTCTCCACCTCCAGAGAACTTTTTATGCAAGTGCCCTTCCCCCTGGAGGAGGATAATTTACATCACTGTTCATGTGTTAGACAACGGACGAAAGATATAAAGAACAGAGAGTGTTCCAGTTCTTACCTTGTTAGACTCTGCAAATTTCTGAGCTGTGTAATATTCTGCATCAGCTCTCGCCTTTTCCCTTGCAAGGTAAGCAGAATCTAAGAGGATACATTATTATTATACTTATTTATAAGGTATTGAACTTTAATGTTGAAATATAAAAAGAAAGCATGACCTACAAAAAAAGCAGAACACGGCATCATGCTTTATTTTCTTTGTTATGTTGGAGATCATTTTAGTCTTATTAAATGTACAAAGAAAACTGGAGAAATTCTGCTGCAAACCCAATGCGCCAAAGAGGACAGATAAAAATTCCCAGTGATTTAAATTGGGATCTTAACCTCTTGAATATTAAAGAGTTCTTAAACACATTGCAAGACAATGCGCTAGAAACGTCTCTAGCATTCAAGAGCTTAAAGGTCTCAATTTAATGAATGGAAATTTTTGTCACCTATGGTTCAGTCAGCTTGCTCCTGTTGCTCTTTATGCATCAGCCTCACTATATTTAGGTGTTTTTAGTAATAATATTGAAATAAGGAGCACTCCCACTGCATCCATTTTGTCTTCTCTCAATTATCAGCTGTTACATACTTGTAACCAGGGTTGCATTTTACAAACAGGTAAAACCTGTAAAGCATCAATGTGAAAAGTAGATAAAACCAAAAATTAAATTTGCTATCTATGAGGGCCCCATTTTTGCACATTACTACCCAGAATCCCAAGCCATATGAAGAATGGTTGCATACTGTGAGTATACAGCACCAAGTTTTGAATTATTTTTTTAACCAGTATTATGTATCTGCTTACAACTGCTACAAATCTGCAAAGCTCAATTAACACTTTTACATTATTTTAAATAATACAAGTTGTAAACTCACCTTCGATCTCAGAAATGCGTTTTTCTGTTTCTTTCTCCATAACTTTCTGTTGGAATTGGATTTTGGCTACTTGTGCAACCTTCTCTGCCTCTGCCAAGCCAGGGACAAGAGATATTATTGACACAATCTGCATCGTATGGTTGGCTCTAGCTAACTATACAACGGTTATACAAAGATAGAGGGGCATCAATTACTCTGTGGGACGAATGGAAGCATGTGCCAACGCTGAGATTTGGCATTAGCATCTAATGACAGTGGTTGCGCTCACAGGTGTGCACTACAGTATATGCGCTGTAGCAGCTACCAGAAGACACACACTGTGTTCGAAGGACTTTAATGCCAGCAGGCGCTATTTGCCTGCCCCACAGCATGTGCGAACAGTTTCATATTTGCTTATGACATAGTTGTCTATATCATGTTAACACAGAATTAGATTTTAGCGCTGAATAAATGAACACTCTAAAAAGCCTACAGACCGTCCCAGTTCCCTCCTCTTAATGCACTCAGTATTAAGTGGGAGTTTATTTTGGCATTAATATCTTAGTAAATTGGCATTGGATAGGTGTAGAGACTTAACGATTCCATATCTGAGTTACAGTGGAATTGCAATTGTGTTTCCTCATAGTGTGGAAAATAGTATGTTATCATTCTTATGTAATAAATCCTTCACTTTAGTTCATATAACATTAGATGAGATGAGGAGCAGTAGATATAACTTTTCTAGATTTCAGTAAGACATTTGACACTGCCTCTCACAGAACTAGATGAGCCAATTGTTTTTTATCTGCTATCAAATTCTATGGCTCAAAAAACCCCAGTTGCCCATTGAATATACTGCCTGGCTGCTAATTTAATCACAAATATGTTCAATTACAGCTTTTAACTCACTCTTTGCGATAGTATAAGAGAACACTTACCTATTACTGCTTTCTTCCGCTCTGTCTCTGCTTCTTTTTCCACTACTTTCTGTCTTTGTGCTGCAATTAGGAGCTTGGTCTTTTCTCCCTCCCTGTGAACAATGTAAAACAATGTAGAGGAGGTTATATTCTGCCCCCAAATAATAGAGAATTCTAGTATCCCTCTCAAAGGACAGTGCAAAGTCTGTCAGGGAGGAATGCTCTCTGTAGTTTTAAAAATGTATAGCTTAGGAACATTATGCGTGTCTTTCATCTCTACACAGGTTAAGATAACATCTAGATAGAAGTCAGATGCTCAGCTAGGCTCATGAGCTTGCAAGGGTATGCAAAAGCTCACTGGGACTGTGTCCTTGTGCCCGGGGTGCAATCTCTTTTAGCTCACAAATGCCATACACAGAGAAGAAATATTCTGAAGCATATCCTACAGGTCCTGCCAAAATGACAGTCCAGCCATGAAATGCCAGACAATTCCTTAGGAATAGATAACGTCTGATCTGAGAATTGCCATTCATCTCGAATAATCTGGTCCAACTGTTCATAAGCAGGGAAGTGGGCAGCATTCTTTTTAGCTCTAAACCCTTTGAGTACCAGTAAGACATCCAATGCAGATATCAAACTGGTTCCAGTAAGATATCCAATGCAGAAACCAGATTGGTTCCCAGAAAGTTTAACCTCACACAATTTGCAAGTGAAGCCAGTAGTAGAGGCCTAGCTGCCCTTACTATTTACTTACTTTAAAGGGATAGTAATGTTTCATAATAAAAGCAGCTCTAATTAATCTTCATAGTATTTGGGCCTTGGAGAGTGTTATTTCAATTCTGTCCCAGTTGTAGTTCAAGAGTAATTGAATGATAAAATATCCCCCTCCTGCCCCTTCTACTGATGTAACACTGCTCAGCTCAGAGCAGCAGGGAGTGTCCAGGTAGATTGCATAGAGGGACAATATTCATTTAAGATAAGGAAAAAAGCTGAAAAACCTGTCAAGGGGGGCAGGGTTTTCATAGTTCTCATAGTAGAATATTGACCCTTGAAGTGAGCTGTCCAGTCTATGGACTGGATTCCACATCTGAGGAGTGGGGGCTTACACTAGGTAAAAGGGGCGGGAAGGGGAAACTTTATCATTCAATTACTCTTGAACTACAAAGCTCGCAGTAATGAAATAACACTCTCTATGGCTCAAATACTATGAAGATTAATTGGGGCTGCTGTTTGTGCAAAACATTACTATCACTTTAACACCTTCAATTGCAAATAAAACAAGCAAATAGAAATAACTGACTGGTGTTTGAAGAACACCTCACTAGGCAAGTCCTTCTGACAAACAACTTAAGAGGTTAAAGTATAGTTGCCCTTTAGGGGTGTGATTAAATTTAAACATGTTTACATAAAAAGCATTACAGTAATATCTTTCCTTTAAAGTGGAACTATCAAACTTAAATTGCCCCCCAGATCCCTATTACCATAGCGATATGCGTATACATACTTTAAATTTGCTGAATACGTCCGGTATTAGTGAAAAACAGAACTCGTTTGGCAGGCAGCAGCGGGCAACAGCGCAGACATCTTGCAGTGACAGCATCTCTGTCTGTGCTGTCTGTCTCCTTCACCTCCACAACTGGCGAGTTGAAAGTCTTGGTACCTTAAGTCACCGATAGGGACTGACGGTACAGGAGTTGAGAGCTCCTACAGCAAGATCTCTGCCGCTGCTGCCTGACAAAAAAGTTCAATTTCTCACTAATGCAGGACTTGTGCATCAAATTAAAAGTATGTATATGCATATCGCTATGGCAATAAGGATTTGGGACTCAATTTAAGTTTGATTATAGTTCCGCTTTAAAAGATCATAAACTCCCAGATACTACTAAACTCTGATTTTAATGAAGCTGCACCTAATTCTGGGGTGCATGGACCACAGAACAGCTGGGATACTCACATCAGCTCAAAATTTCTTCTGATAGCTTCTGGGATTTTTGGCTTTGTGACACGTACAGCCTGAAAGCATATAAATAAAACACAGATTTGTTAATGCATTCAGATATTTCTCGTTGTTAAAGGGGATCTATCACCCCTATACAAATTTGTCTTAATAGTTAGGTTGTATAGCAAATACGTGTAAGACTGTATTCATTTAGTTTTTTAAATCGCCATTTGGCCGAAATGTAATCTGTAAAGATTGCCCTGCACCCTACTTCTGGACAGACTCTGGTTACCTGCTCTGTACCGCAGTCTGTCACTCTGCCTCTGCTCCCCTCCCTCTATCCAGCCTCCTCCGATGATGGAGGCTTTCAGCCTGTAAGCTGGAGCTCTCTCATTGGCCAGAGATCTCTTCAGCTTACAGGCAGAAAGTCTCTGTCATCGGAGGAGGCTTAATAGAGGGAGGGGAGCAGAGGCAGAGTTAAAGTCTGCAGTACAGAGCTGGTTACCGCAGTCTGTCCAGAAGTAGGGTGCAGGCAATCTTTACTCAAAATTTTTTGCCAAATAGTGATTTAAAAAACAAAATTAATACAGTATTACACATATTTGCTATATAACCTAACTGTTAAGGCAAACTTGCATAGGGGTGATAGATCCCCTTTAAAGCAAAAGGCTAGTTATTTAATGTAATTTAAAATTTTAGAAAGTGTACTGTTCTCAGGTGGCTTCCTACAGAACAAACACACAATATCTAACCCTATGAAAAAAAAAAAATCAACATATCCTACAATATAAAAGGCCAGATGTATGTTTGTCTGATACAGTCATGCGCAGTAGAGACTGCCTGAACGCAGGCAGTCATGCGCAGCAGACATTGCCCGAATGCATAGAATGCTGGGAGGTGTAGTGCTGTGTTCAGGCAGTCTCTACTGCACTGGCTGTGTATATTATAGGATACGCCCATGTACATGGACTTTTATACTAGTTTATAATAATTTGAAATCTTACAATTTCTAAATTTTGTTATTCTTATATTTATATGGTCTATATTCCTGTAGCCACTGATTTTGTCCAATATTTGAAGGATGAAAATGGTTCCATCCTGATCTCCTGGCTTTAAAGTGAGCCTGTCAACCCAAGAAAAGTTTAGCTTGTTTTACAGAAATCCAAAATCTGTCTGTATGTTGTACTAGCCATTTTTCTGTAACATAAACAGTGTTTGAGAATATAACCTTTATGTTTCAAGGGCGAAGTGTGGCACTTTTTTTACAATATGACAATTAGTTCTCTTTGAGGTCAAACTTACCTTCCGCTGTGCTACAAGAAATGAGCAGTGAGTAGGCACTGTACATACTCATTTGTTGTGGTGTTTGGCAATATTGGCTGAGCACAGAAACAACTAGCATAGTGTCACACTGCACCACCAACAAATAAGAGGATTTTAGTCTTAACCTGTTAAATCAAAATCCTTTTCTCTTAGGCCATTTGACATACAGGTACCATGGGGAGGTGACAGTTCCTCCCTGTAGGCTGGAACAATTCTAGAAGAAGTGGGTGGCGCCTCCCCTTCCTCATTATCAGGTTATTCCACTAGCCCCGCCCCAGATAGACTTGAGACAATCCTACTAAGTAGGATAGCAAGTAAGAGAAAATTCCTGTGAACAGCAGACTCAAGAAGACTCCCACATCCAGTACCTGGAGACCATGCACTGTCCGTTTCACTTGGCAGGAGACCTCAACGTCATATGGACTGAGAGAAAAGGATTTAACAGGTAAGACTAAAATACTCTTTTCTCTGTCGTCCAGTATGACATACAGGTACCATGGGGATGTACTGACATTAAGATCCCAGGGTGGGAAGAAAAAGTAAAGGACCAAGCGCTGGTCCGCATGATACTGAAGTTACCATGGACTATCCAGGATTTGGAACAGCCCAAACTAAACTAAGTGTCAAGGAACACTGATTAACAGTATCACACCACACAAGAAAAAAAGCCAACCAGGCTCAAACAGTTAAAGAAAGGTAGGAGTTTCCTGTCTAAGCCGGCTTCAGCTGAAGCCAGATCAACACGATAGTGCTTGGCAAAGGTGAGCACAGAAGACCAAGTGGCCTCCTTGCACAGCTGTTCAGCAGAGGCCTAATTCTTGTAGGCCTAGGAGGCCCCTACAGACCTGGTGGAGTGTGCTATAACGCGGAAAGGAACATGTTTCTTTCCGAGCTCATAAGCCTTGAGAATGGTAGACTTAATCCAAGCCGCAATAGTGACCTTGGATGCAGCCATCCTGCCCTAGGACACTTAGGGATGAAAAATAAGGCATCAGTCTTACGGAAAGACTCAGTACGGTGCATACAGAACTTAGGGCAGCGTACCACATCTGATCCCTCTCCTTGTCAGATTTGGGGTCAGGACAAAAGGAAGACACAACAATCTCCTGACGGATGTGGAACTCAGAGACCACCTTAGGAAGGAATTCCTAGGAGGTATGGAGAACAGAGACCACAGCCAGAAGAAAGGCCATCTTCCACTTCAGAAGGCGCAGACGAATAGTAGCCAAGGACTCAAAGGGTGTCCGCTGCGAGACTCCCAAAACCAGATTAAGGTCCTACTGGGGAGTGGGAGCCTTATAGACAGGGAAGGCAAGATCGACGTGCTGAATGAAACCCTTGACATCTGGCAAGATGGCAGTGTCTCTCTGGAAAAATACAGAGAGAGCTGAAGTCTGAACATTCAAGGAACTAAAACTGAGCCCTTTGCTCACACCGTCCTGTAAAATAGACAGGATCACTGGGAGATCAAATTCTTGTGATAAGTCTCTGTCAACACACCAAGACTGAAAAATGGACCAAACCCTATGGTATGCTTTGGAAGAAACTGGTTTCCTAGCCTGGATCATAGTGGAGACCAACTCAGAGGAGAACCCTTTCCTTCTTAGAAAGGACGCTTCAACAGCCATGCTGTCAAAGCCATGCACTCCACGTTCATGTAACCCTGAAGGAGGAAATCTGGTCTGAGTGCCAATGGAAAAGGATCCCGAATGGAGAGAGCCACAAGTTCTGGGACTCAGGGCTTCCTGGGCCAGTAAGGGGCGATCAAGATGGCCGTCAGACCGTCCATCCGAATCTTCCTCAGCACATTGGGAACAAGAAGAAGTGGAGGGAAGATGTAGGCCAGATGAAAAATGGCAGGGATCGCCAGAGCATCCACAGAGAAGGTCAGAGGATCCCTTCAATGGGAGGGAAAGAACTGAACCTTCCTGTTGTTCCTGATGGCCATGAGGTCCATCTGAGTGAGACCCCACCGTTGCACTAACAGGTTGAAAACGTCTGGGTGGAGCTCCCATTCTCCTGGGTCCACCCTCTGACGGCTGAGGAAGTCTGCCAAGACGTTGTCTACCACTGGAATGTGCATGGCGGAAATAGCAGGAAACGTGATCTTCTGCCCATGCCAAGATAGATTTAACCTCTGACCAAGTGGAAGAGCTTCTTGTGCCTCCTTTCTTGTTGATGTACGCCACAGTATTGGCATTTTGCGACTGGACGCGGACTAGAAGACCCCTCATTGGAGAGAACCAGTACACCAGAGAATAATGAATCACCCGGAGCTCCAGAATAGTGATGAACTGCAGAGTCTCCTCTGCAGTCCATCTTCCCTGAACCCCCCCCCCCCCCCCACACACACACACACACACACTCTGAGGCTGGCATCCATCGTGACCAGGGTCCAGTCCTGAATGACAAAGTGTTCCCCTTCTCCAGGCTGGACCTATGCAGCCACCAGAGAAGGTCCTGCCTCACTTCTGGAGGAAGAGATACATTGCGGTCCAAAAGATCTGGGTTCCCATGCCAAGCACAGATAGCAAACCTCTGGAGCTCCCTGATGTGAGCCATAGAATACAGTACTGCCTCCATAGTAGACACCATGTGGCCCGTCAGGGTCAAGAACTTGAGGACCAGAACAGACAGCCACTCCAGAACTTGGGACACCAGATACATAACCTGTTGGACAGAATCCTCAGTCAGGAAAACCTTCCCTTGGCAAGTATCGAACCTGAGACCATGGAAATACAGGACCTGAGAGGGGACTGGAGCAGATTTCTCCAGATTCAGAATCTACCCATGGTGGAGGAGAATCTGAGCATTTAAATAAATTTAAACAAAATTAAAGCTTAAAATAAAAAATAAGTAATGTTTTTATGGTATTGGATGTGTCACCTAACTATTTATGGGATGTTGTCCATAGGCGACACATTCACTTTAAATCCTTGACCCACAGTGGCTCTTGCTCAAGTCTGGAGGGCCCTGGTGGTGTTGTAGGGGCCAAATCACGATGGGTATAATAGTCCTGAGTACTCTCTAGAGAGCCCCATTTGGCATGAGAACAGAAAGCAAGGGGGGGGGGGGGGTCAGAGGCACCCCCGAGTCCTTTAGCCTTAGGTCTAGCCCCATGTCTCCTTGTATCCGACATCCTAACAGAAGTGTCTAGACAGTATGAGAAACCCAAATACTGTGACCCAGATTTAAAAAAAAAAAAAATCACCTCAGAAAGCCCAAAAAGAGAGGATTTTAGTCTTACCTGTTAAATCCTTTTCTCTTAGTCCATACAGGTTACTGATAACTTTGGGTAGGCGATCCACCCCTTTAATTGTAGGTAGGAACAATTCTAGAATTGTATGCAGGGGGTGGAGCCTACCTTCCCTCCTGGGCTGCAGCTAGCCAACCAGCTCCATAAAGATTTGAAACAAACTATTGACTAGATAGTGGAAGGGAAAGAAGACTCCTGTGAGCATGACCCCGAAGGACCCCCACGGTCTGCAAAGCATGGTCCCTTGACAGGGTGGGAGACCAGTAACCTATATGGACTAAGAGAAAAGGATTTAACAGGTAAGACTAAAGTCCTCTTTTCTCTGTCGTCCAATACAGGTTACTGGTAACTTTGGAATGTCCAACCATTGAGTTTCCCAGAGGCAGGAAGTAAGGCAAGCACCAAGCGCAAGGCCCCAAAAGTCACCAGAACAGATATGAACCATCAGATCAGAGATAGCCTAACAAAACAATGAAGTGTCAACGGATACTGAACAGGGGTAACACCCCCTCAAACTGTTACACAGCACACTGTACTAAAGCCAACAGGGCTCAAAAGTGAAGGAAGCACTAAGAACCAACAAAGACCCTAGACAGGCAAGACTGCCTCCAGGATCTTGGTCCCAAAACTGGTGTCAGCCAGTGCCAGCACATCAACACGGTAGTTCTTTGAAAAGGTGTGCACAGATGACCAAGTGGAAGCCGTGCACAACTGATCAGCAGAGGCCTGATTCTTGTAAGCCCAAGAAGCCCCAATAGATCTTGTAGAATGAGCCGTGACCCAAAAAGGGGACAGGATTATTCTTCAGCTCGTAAGCCTTATGAATAGTGAACTTGATCCAAGAAGCAATAGTCACTTTGGATGCAGGTCTTCCTGACCTGGGACCCTCAGGAATGACGAACAGCGAGTCAGATTGCCTGATAGACTCAATGCGATGTAAATAAAACTTGAGACAATGCACCACATCCAACAAGTGGAGATCCCTCTCCTTGTCAGAGGTGGGGTCAGGGCAGAAAGTAGGCACCACAACCTCCTGATTGATGTGGAACTCCGAAACCACCTTCGGAAGAAACTCCTGAGAAGTGGGAAGCACTGCCTTGTCCTTGTGAAACACCAAAAAAGGTGGTTTACAGGACAGAGCATGTAACTCTGCGACACGGCGTACGGACATGACCGCCAGGAGAAAGGCCATTTTCCATGTCAACAGGCATAGAGGAATAGTAGCCAATGACTCAAATGAAGGGCGCTGAAGAACTCCCACAACCAAGTTAAGATCCCACTGAGGAGAGGGATTCTTGAAGGCATAACGAGTATGAGCAACGCCCTGGAAGAAAACCTTGACATCAGGAAGGATGGCAATGCGCCTCTGAAAGAAAACAGACAGAGCAGAAGTCTGAACCTTAAGGGAACTCAAACTGAGGCCCTTATCCACACTGTCCTGCAAAAAAGCCAGGACCGTAGGCAGATCAAATTCCTGAGACAGGTCCTTGTCAGCACACCAAGATAGAAAGGTTGACCAGACAGGATGGTAGATCTTGGAAGAAACAGGTTTGCGGGCACTGAGCATAGTAGCCACCACCCCAAAAGAAAAACCTTTCTTCTTCAATATTGAGGATTCAATTTCCAACCCGTAAAAGCTAGCCGATGAACATCCTCCTTCCACAGGTAACCTTGTAGAAGAAGATCCGGATGGCAAGGAAGCCAGAATGGCTCCACCAGTGAAAGATCCAGCAACTCCAGAAACAAAGTTGGTGAGGCCAGTACGGAGCAATCAGAATGACTGGACAGCATTCCAGTAGCAATTTCCGTAACACCCTGTGCAACATTAGGAGGGGAGGAAAGATATAGGTCAGAGGAAACAGCCAAGGAATGGACATTACATCCACCGCCAGAGCTAGAGGGTCCCTCCACCAACAGCAGAACCTCGGAACCTTCTTGTTGTGTCTTGTCGCCATCAGGTCAATGTAAGGAAGAACCCACTTCTGGTGCAGTTCCCACTCTCCGCTGTCCACTGTGTGTCGACTTAGGAAGTCCGCCATGACGTTGTCTACGGCAGGAATGTGCACTGCGGATATGGCAGGAATGGGTTCTTCTGCCCAGGACAAAATAGCCTTGACCTCTAACCAAGCGGCAAGACTTCTTGTTCCACCCTGCTTGTCAATGTAAGCCATTGCCGTGGCATTGTCAGACTATACCTGGACTGGACAGTTTTCCAGCTGAGATGTCCAATGAGGAAGGGCATGAAATATTGCCCGAAGCTTCAATACGTTGATGGGAAGGAGAGATTCCTCTGGACGCCACCGACCCTGAGCACTCAGGCGACCCAGAACCGCTGCCCAGCAGGAAAGGCTGGAGTCCGTTGTCACTGTGATACAGAAGGATACCAGGAAGGACTTGCCCTTCAGCATATTGGAGAGGTCGAACCACCACAACAAACTCAGTTCCACATGAAGAGGGAGAGACGCTGACATCTTCAGAAGGTCTGGCTGACCCTTACACACCTGGATCACAAACATCTGGAGTTCCCTGGTGCGTGCCATGGCAAAACGGGACTGCTTCAATGGTGGAGATGAATTTCCCCACTAGAGAGGACAGCTTCTTGGCTGGAACTGTATCTTGAGCCAGGACTGCAGAAACCCTGTGGGCGATCTGGTGAGCTACCTTGTCCATGAAAAACACCATGCTCTTCTGGGTGTCGAAGAGAAGGCCCAGGAAGACCAGTCTCTGGGATGGAACAAGATCCGACTTGTCCACGTTGATGATCCACTCGTGATGGGCGAGAGCATGAATGAATAGCTGAACCTGCTGTTGAAGAAGTTCTGCAGAGGGGGCTTTCAGAAGCAGGTTGTCCATGTATGGAGTAACGCTGATACCGTTCCAGTGGAGGACAGTTGAAGACCTGAGGAGCTGTCGTCAGACCAAATGGAAGAGTTGAAAACTGAAAGTGCCCTCGGTCGCAGGCAAATCTGAGATGCTGCCGGCTCTCTAGATGAATGGCAATGTATAAATACGCGTCCTGAAGATCCAGAGAAGCAAGGAATCCCCCTGAGGACATGGGAGCAATCACCGTCCGTACAGACTCCTGGTGATAATGAGTCCGGATCACAAAGGACTTGAGATCCTTAAAATCCAAAATAGGGCGACAACTGCCATCCTTTTTGGAGACCACAAAGAGGTCTGAGTAAAAACCCATACCTCTGTCCTGAACTGGAACCGGCTCTAGAACATCCTTGTCCAGAAGAGCCTGAATAGCGCCGTTGAACATCAGGCGTTTCTCCGTGCCTGGAGGTGTATGAGAAGGAAAGAAACGAAAGGGAGGAAGAGAGACGAAAGGGATCCTGTATTCTTCCTCCACCACCTGTAAAACCCATGGGTCCGCCACTGAATCCTCCCAGACGCTGTGGAAGTGACGCAGATGGCCACCCACAGCAGAGTGGGGAACTGTGAGTCATGCCGAAGGAGGCTTGGAAGCCTTGGGCTTACATTGCTGTTTGGGCTTGGAGGAGACACGCGGAGCTGAGGGAACCGTCTGGTTTACCGGACGTGTCTCAGTCTGAAAGGAACGAAAATACAGATTACGCTTAAGCAGCGTTTTCTTCCTTGGGACCAAAGGTAGAAGGGTACTCTTACCCCCAGTGGCCTCACTGATCAGATCTTTAAGACCTGGCCCAAACAAAGAAGTACCCTGAAGAGGTAAGGAAAGCAATGATTTCTTGGAAGCAGTGTCAAGCAGACCAGATCTTGAGCCAAAGAGCCTGTCTGCCAACCACAGACAAACAGACGGCATCAAATAAGGCAGCAGAAACATAGTGCTGTGCCTCGGAAATGTTAGCAACAAGGCACAACATATCCGAAGTAGGAGCAACCTGAAGGACAGCCAGGGTGAGCTGTTCAGTCCAGACCGCAATGGTCCGGTTCATCCATGCTGCAGCAAATGCTGGACACATGGCAGTGCCAGCAGTGGCAAAAATGGACTTGAGGGAGACCTCAAGTTTCTTGTCAGTCCAGTCTTTCAGAGCGAACGCATCAGAAACTGGCAAGGCAGTAGACTTAGATAGCCTGGAGATAGGAGCATTCACCTCTTGGGAGGATGAACCCACGGAGCAAGCGCCGTCTCAGAGAAGGGATAAAGCTTGGCAAATTTCTTGGAGACAGAAGTTTTCCTGTCAGGAGATTTCCACTCTTCAGACACAAGGCAGTCAAGAGTGGGGTTAGGCGGAAAGCAAGTAAGGGGCTTTTTAGGCTCCTGAAACATATCACAGGGCTCAGAAGGAACCTCTTGAACTAAGGGAATGTTTAGGGTAGTCAAAACAGCCCTGATCAGGCTCTCAGCCGAAGGCTCAGGATCAGCCTCAAAAGGATCTCCAAAAAACTGAGAGGAGCTCACAGCAGAACATTCCTCAACATCTGAATCCACTAGTAGTTCCTCCTCAGAGGAACCAGATACATCAGGTACTCCCTGTGGTTTTGGCAGTGAAGACTTGACGGAGGAGGGGGTCTGCCAGGAATGGAAGACCCCCTGTAACTGGGATGGAAAAAGTTGCAGTGTGGACCTAAGGTCCCTAGTAGCAGCCTTTAACTCTTGCACCCAAACTGGTTCTAATGCATGGCTGGAGGTCCCTGGGAGACTCTCAGGGATATCAGAACATGCTGGGCATAAATGACCTGAGAATTCTCTAGGTAACCCTGAATGACAGGAAGAGCAATGCGCAATAGGGGATACAGAGAGCCCAGCATCCTTAGTCTTCGGTCTGGCCCCAAGCTCCAACGGTATAGACATTCTCACAGTGTCAATAACCTTATAATAAAAGAAATCACCCAAGAACAGTGTGTAGGATTAAAGTTTCACCCCAGAATTCGCTAAACTAGACTTATCTGACAGGCGAAGCGTTAATCAGCAGTGGAGAGAAGGAGAGTACAAGCCCTGCGTAGGATACGCATTCTGGAAATAGCACAAAATGGCTGCCGCTGTGGGAGCCAATCAGAAACGAGCGTGAGAAGCAAGAGCTCATGGGAAATGTAGTTTTCACAGAAAAAAGTACCCAAACAGTGCCAGAGCCCCCCCAACACAATAGAAGCATGAACAGGATGATAGAGCAAGGGCAGACAAGAAAAATGAGCCATCTCTGAAGTCGCTAAGTTAAGCGGTTGCAGAAATATGTCCCAAACTGTACAGTCCCATAGGAGTGAATGGAGCAATGGCGCCTATGCGGTAAAGCAAAATTTTTACAAAATTGAAACAGTAAAATAAAAATGTATGAAACATCACTAGAACAAGCAAGAATACCCCAAAACACTGAACCAGTAGGAAGTGTCAGAAACCCCCCCCCCAAAAGATGCAAAACCAGCAGCAAAAGGGTTAAAGTACCACATAAACCTGCCCCAAAACACCCAACAGACATACAGATAGACCCATTGAGTGCAGGAGTATGCAATAGGAGCTCCAAAGGTAAACCCCTGTGCAGAGGGGCACTGTGGGAAATGTGGACCTGCAGCACTCAAAGGGCTGCTCACCTTTCCTGCAGATCTTCTGTCTTCAGACTACCATGAATTAAGAAGAAGCCTCGGTGGGCAACTCCTGAGGAAAGAACTTGTAGCCAAGAACCCCCCCCCCCCCCACCTCTTAATGGTGGTATTCCACTTCTAATAGAAAAATAAAAAAAAAAATTCTAAAACTATAACAGAACTGTTCTCTTGCCTGTGTCTTCACTAAGGAACAAATCTTTCTGTAGCTGGTTGGCTAGCTGCAGCCAAGCAGGGAAGGTAGGCTCCACCCCCTGCATACAATTCTAGAATTGTTCCTGCCTACAATTAAAGGGGCAGATCGCCTACCCAAAGTTACCAGTAACTTGTATTGGACAACAGAGAAAAGTACTTATCTGGCAGGTGAATGGTTAACATGAGAAGGTGAGTAAGGAATGACAAGCCTCTGTGTAGGATACTCCCCCAAATAGAGAAAGACAAATGGTGAAGAAAATCACAGCCAATCAGAAGAAAGCCTGCAAAAAGGGCATTCTGGGACTTGTAGTTTTGTCTATATGCCGTTACCTAGCAACACTTGAACCCAAACTCGCAGGGCCACCAAGACACTGGGGATGTGAACTGAATGTTAGGGCAAGAGGACACAACAATAATGAGCGAGCGTTAATGCACGCCTTAAAAGCGGAACTCAAAAAAAAAAAAAAAAAAGATTTACAAATGTGAATAAAAGTACCCAAACACCCAAGGGAATATGTAGCGAATATTAAAAACGTTGAATGCTAGAAGGATAAGCCAAAATAAGTCCCATAACCCAGAGAAACCAGCAGGGAAGGGGTTAAACACATAAAAAGCAGCCATCCAAGCTCCAAAAACCCTGACACCAAACCAATAAGATACTCAACATGAGTGCAGGAGTTATAAGGTACTCAAGAAAGACCCCTGTATGGAGGGGAACAGAGGGAGGAGTGGCCATGGCACTCAAAGGGTTGCTCACCTTTTTACTTTCCTTTCTTCAGATTATCATTGAAAGAAGGTCCACAACAGCAGCTGATAGCTGGACAATCCTCCAGGGGAAGTCAGTCATGCGCAGTACAGACTGCCTGAATGTGCCACGGCTGATACAGAGCAGGGTGCTCTGAATCCGGACCGGAGTCCTTTCTGAACACCTTCCTGGGACCGCCTGGTGAGCAGAGAGGCTCTGGGCACCAGCCAAGGATGCTGGGTGGCACTGCGGCCCGTGTACACAGGCTTTTAAACTAGTATCTAATAATAAAATAATCTAAAAAACTAAGAAGATAAGTTCTCAGGTTCCAGGAACAAGTCTATCTGGGGCAGGGCTATTGCGAAAGCCTGATGAGGAGGAAGGGGAGGCTCCACCCACAACTTCTTCTACAATTCTTCCAGCCTACAGGGAGAAGCTGTCCCCTCCCCATGGTACCTGTATATCATATTGGACGACAGAGAAAAAAGGTTAAAGAAAAACACCTAATAATAACCCCCTTACATTTTGCCCTTGTACTTTTGTTCAAGCGAACACCTTCAGACCTGGATGGCATGTCCACAGAGGACATGATAGTTGTGAGCAGGACTCAAGACACAAACTATCTGGCACACCTGCCTGCTCCTTAATGTCTACAGTTAGCTCATGCACTCTGCCTGCTTCAGTTTAATGAAAAACAGAAACAAAAAACAACCCCTGCCAGCAAACGTTATATTTGCCTCCAAGACCTGACATCCAAGACCGATTGAGGATGTTATCACTTGAACAAAAGGCACAAGGGCATAATACCCAAGGGCCATTAAGATTTTTTCGTGTATTAAAGTAGGGTGTTATTAGGTGGTGTTACTTCTCCTTTAATTCCTTATAAACAGATGGTTAGCACAACATACACACAATTTTTAATTTTCAGAATTAAAACTCATCTTAAAGGAGTAGTAAACTTTTTTTAATTGATAAAATATATACTGTAGGGCACTTCCTGGTGAGTAAAATAAAAGTACTCCTACTTCTGAGAAATGCATTTTTTCCCCAGAGTTATTGTAGTTTAAACCTGTGTTTTCTTAAATTAACAGTGTCCTCTATTGGTCAAATTCCAATTATTTATTCTGTTATATTTTAATAGAGAAGAAAGTCAGTGATATACAGCTGTCCACAGAATGTGACAGAAACTGCTGAGTCACTTCCTGTCAGTTATACCATTCAGGAAGTAACGCACAGTAAATTCACTTCCTGATCATTTGAACTGTCATATGTGACCTTCTCTACATAAGCCAGTATTTATACAGGAGAATGTGCAGTGTGGATATTGTGTGAACTTCCATCTAGATAAAAGAATGCACAGTAAAAACATCTTTATCAGACCTATAAACACATACTGTGAGATTCATGACATACCTGTATGGTAAGTCCTGGTGCCATGACATAGAGCTCCTTCTGTAGTGACAGTTTCAGGTTCTCATCTATCTGATCTGTACAGATACATGTATTGAAAAATATAACTTCACTTAATCCGTTTAAAATATTCCAAGACTAGAACATAGTACAGAGACTGGTTGGTGTATTGGTACTTGAAAGCAACAAGCTGGCACTACTATTTGCTTTTTACGTATTTGTACTTAGGCCAGTAAAAGTTCTCATTAAGCTATTCCACCCACTTAGACTTTACATGTATTTACTTTATTTTACTCCCCACCCCATACACTGCACAAACATATCCAAGCAAATGATCCCTTGAAAATTTTACACTAGCTACGCCCTTAGGTTGATTCTCTGCACTTCTGTTCTCCCATGCATATATTCTTATGACAAATTAAATCAATGCCAAAAATACTGTGGAGAATTAACCTTTTTCAATACCCCCACAAAATCATGCTTTCTTATACCTTTAGGATGTGGCAATCTTGTCAACCACACTGGCTCTCCCTACAGCAACACGAGAGAATAAATCCAGCCTATTCTTGTTGCACTACACTTTAAAAGGGAAAGTAAAACTCACTTTTTTTTTTATAAAGTTTAATATTGTTCATATAAAAAAAATACATTATTTAATGTAATCACATTGCTTAAAGTTGTGTAGATTTTGAGTTATAAGTTTATAAAGATCCCCATCCCTCCCCTTTTACTCACGCCAGTTCTCTAGCTGACAGATTGTGATTCTGATCATTTGACCAGGCAGCTCTTCAGCAGAGCCGAAATAGCGTTGTCTACAAAGAAATACTTCATTAGAACGGTCTACAAAGTGTGCCTGGGAGGCTGGCATGAGTGAAAGAGGCAGGAGGGGGGTAACTTTACAAACTTAAAAGTTGAAATCTACACAACTTTAAGCAACGGGACTTACATTATTTAATGTATTTTTTTTTTTTTTTTTTTAATATGTACAATATTAAACTTTATAAAAAGCAAGTATTACTATCCTTTTAACCCATCAAGGAAGGGTTAAAAGCATAACTGGTTATATCACAGTTTATGATAGAACATATAAACAAAAAATGCTATATATATATATATATATATGTATTGTTTTCATAAAATGTAATGTTAGTCCAATAAAAAGGTATTATTGTATACTGGAATACTCATTTGTTTCACCTCTACAGCAGTGGACTAACATATAACATATGGACTAATATTTATATATATTTCCTATATGTGCTTGGATGGAATGGCTGTTTGTGAAGATCTTCTTCTCCCCAGCGAACATCAAAGACAAAATGTCATCACTGACACATGCACTCATCCCTCTTACAGAATATACAAAATTAAAAGTATTTCTTTCTTTTTCTGCAGGCAGTGGTGTGCCCCTTCTTGTGCTCAGTTATTTACAGCATGCTGTTGATCCACCATCTCTATGATCTACTCCTGTACTTTTGGGATGCAAGTTGGAACTACCAAAGGAGGCAGATGGAAACTGGAGGATCAGCTCCACATTGTGGGGGAGGGGGAAGGACCAGAGTAAGGGGCATAGAATTACCTACTAAAAAGAAATGCAGCGTACGCATACAATTATGAAAGTTGGTTGGGTGTATCATGGATGATTTATCTTTGATGGCCATTGGGATGAATTAGATCTACCTAAGCTGCCATCCATGTTGTGACCCTCCTCACCCCATTCCTGTATAAATTCAGGGTGGACCCATATGGCATATATTTATTTATATTAGATAAATAGACAGGCAGTCACTTGACTCCATAGTACCTTTCTTCTCCTCAACAGGACAGTAGGGGAGAGATCAAAGAAACAAGGGAATAAACACACATGCATTATTTACAGTTTTTATTATTTATGTATTTATATAGTGTCTGCTGCAGAAGCTCTTTGAAACGAGCTGTCAATCACTGCTTTGCTCCTTAAAAAACATAACACTTTGTAGCACAATTTGAAAAAAGCATCTCTCCTTCACAAGGAGTGAATGGAAAGAGATGGTTCTGACAGGCAAACCGGAGGAAACTCTGATGCTCTGCATGGATGTGAATATGCAGATAAAATTCCTTAGTGTCCAGGGAGGCTAGAAACTCCCTGGGCATGTAGTGGTTATAACTAAAAGCAAACACCCCATCGTGCACTTGGGTGTATGAATAAAACTGCTGAGACAAAAAGTCCAGAATAGGATGGCAGTCTTTTTTGGGAACTATGAAAACGTGGGAATATAATTCCATGAATTTTTGAGAAGGAACAGGTACCAAGACCTGTATGTCCAGCAGGGAAGAAACCACATCTAAAATTAGATGTCCACTCATTGGATAGTGATGAACTCTGGATGTGAAGAACTAAAGTGGAAGAAGGGGTTTGATGATACCCTTCAGTGACCACCAGCAAAACCCACTGGTCTGTTGCAGAGATCACATATTGTCAAAGTGACCAGATGGCCTCCGACTGTGCAAGGCAGACCAGACTCCTGGAAGTCATGTAGGTAGGATGAACCTGGGCCTCTGTGGGAGTAGGACACCTCGGGTGCATAACTGTACTGGTGAGGATAATGAAAACCAGACGTCTTCTGTGGGGGAAAAAAAGCAATGTCTGGGGGTGCACATCCTCTCTAGAATGGCTAATGACCTTCTCCAATTATGCTTTAAACAACTGTTTGCTTACGAATAGGAGAGAGACCAATAACTTCTTGGAAGATTGATCAACCAACCATATGTTTAGCCAAAGGGTATGACACACAGCAACTGATAGGGCTAAGCCTTCTCAATAAGCCTTGCAGAATCAAAGGCTGCATCAGTGCGGTAACCATTAGCCTAAAGGATCTTAAAAACAGCTAAAACATCCTCTTTGGGTGATCTGCACAGCCTCCTCAAACTAAAATGACCTGTGTCACCCAAGCAAACCCAATGGTGGGATGCATAGTTGCGTTAGAAGCCGCAATATTCGTATTTAAGTGAGGATCCAGGAGCTTATCTGCCTGGTTTTTAAGAAGTGCCTCATCTGCACATGGCAATCTCCTAAGTTTTGAAAAGCAAGAAACTGGAGGGTCTAATGGTGGGAGGACAGCCCACTGTATAAAGCATCAGATCAGAAGGGATATAAGAAATAAATACGTCTGAGAATAAAGAGTCTCTTATCAGGCACCTTCTATTCATCCAGAACCACCTGGCCGAAGGGTCTACCTTCAGTAGAAGAGAAGCCTAGAAGCTGTGTAGGGGGCCTTAGGACAAGAGTGGCATAAAGTACCAGTAGAGTCCTTGGGAAGACCAGTCTAACATGAGTAACAAAGTGTTAATGGGAAGAATCTAAAGCCCTGGTGGTTTTAGACTTAACCATGTCTCCTTTGTGCTCAGACATAGCAAGGAGACACCCACGCAAAGAATACAAGACAGAACTATAATAGAAAAATACTTATCTGCCGACAAAATGCAAAGAATGAGAATCCAGCCTTGTGTGTTACATGGTGCAAAAAAAGGGTAAGCAGACTCCCTCCCCTCACGGAGGCCAGGGAAGAAACAGGCCTAATGGGAAATATCATTTAATTTCCTTCCAAACATATAATGGTGCTGTGGTTCTCTAGCCTGGCCAGAGGATACTTTAGCCCATGGTTTATGCGTTCCAAAGGTTTGTTTTGGTTTTTTTTTGCCTAAGACATGTTCATGTGGAAATGTTATCAGACCAATAATGAGTGTTTTCCTCACACCACCTCACCCCAAGAAAACATATGAACACTCATTAGAATTATGAGCCTGTAGAGGTCAAATATTTATTAAAACCAGCACACATCGGATATAATTTCACTCAGAAGATACAGGACAATATAATGCAATATTAATCTTCATAGAATAATGTATGTTATATTAGAGAGAATGGGTTTGTAAAATGCTATTCAAAGGAAACCTATTAATGGGATAGTAATATAAGAAAAAAAGAGGATTTTATTATTGCTTGTTAAATTCTTTTCTCTTAGTCTATATACTGTAGGTTACTGGTGACTTTGGGTAGGCGATCCGCCCCTTTAAGTAGGCAGGAACAATTCTGAGAAGTGAATGTAGGGGTGGAGCCTACCTTCCCTCCTTGGCTGCAGCTAGCCAACCAGCTCCAGTAAGATTTGAGACACTAATTATTGACTAGGTAGTGAGAAGGAAAAGAAGACTCCTGTGAGCATGAACCCGAAAGGACCCCCACCGTCTGCCACAGGAGAGCCAAGCATGGTCTCTTGACAGGGTTGGAGACCAGAAACCTATATGGACTAAGAGATAGGATTTAACAGGTAAGACTAAAATCATCTTTTCTCTGTCATCCATTACAGGTTACTGGTAACTTTGGGATGTCCAACCATTGAGTTTCCCAGCGGTGGGAGGTAAGGCAAGGACCAGGCGCACGGCCCCCAAAGTCACCAGAGCATATGTGAAACATCAGATCAGAGATAGCCCAGCAATAACAAATGAAGCGTCAAGGGACACTGAACAGGGGTAACAACACCCCAGGAACTGTTACACAGCACACTGAACTAGAGCCAACAGGGCTCAAAAGTGAGGGAGCACTGAAGAACTGAAAAGAAGATCCTAGACAGGCAAGACTTCCTCCAGGATCTGACTCCCAAAACTGGCATCAGCCATCACAAGTAGAGCAACACAGTAGTGCTTCGAAAAAGAGTGCACAGATGACCAAGTGGCAGCCTTGCACAACCGATCAGCTAAGGGCAGATTCTTGGAAGCCCAAGATGCCCCAAAAGATTTAGTGGAAGGAGCCGTGACCCGAAAGGAAACGGACTTCTTCCTCAGGTCGTGAATCTTATGAACAGTGGACTGAATCCAAGACACAAGGGTCACTTGGATGCAGGTCTCCCCTGTGACCCTCAGGAATGACGAACAGAGCATCAGACCATCGAATGGACTCAGTGCGATGCACACAAAATCTGAGACAACGCACCACAGCTAACAAGTGGAGATCCTTCCCCTTGTCAGAGGAAGGGCCAGGGCAGAAGAAGGAACCACAATCTCCTGATTAAGGAGGAACTTGGAAACCACTTTTGGGAGAAACGCCCGCGAAGTAGTAAGCACCATCTCCTAGTGAAACACCAAAAAGGGGTGGTTTACAAGACAGAGCATGCAACTACGCGACACGGCGAACAGACACGTTCGCCAGGAGAAAAGCCATGTACCACGTCAGCAGACGTAGAGGAATAGTAGCCAAGGACTCAAAGGGAGGGAGCTGAAGGAAGCGCTAAACAAAGTTAAGATCCCACTAAGAAGCGGCAGACTGAAATACAGGATGAGTATGAGCAACGCCCTGGAAGAAAACCTAGACAACTGAACGAAAAACAGAGAGCAGATGTCCGAGAGCAGATGACTGAGGCCCTTGTCCACACCTTTCTGTAGAAAGGCCAGGACCGTAGGAAAATCAAAATCCGGACATAGGTCCTTATCAGCACACCAATAGAGAAGTTAGACCAGACTCGATGGTAAACACTAGAGGAAACAGGCCTGCATGCACTAAGCATAGTCGCCACCACACCAGAAGAAAACCCTTTCTTCCACAGTAGTGAGGATTCAATTTCCAAGCCATCAAGGCTAGACGATGGACATCCTCCTTCCGCAGGTAACCCTGTAGAATCCGGACGGCAAAGGAAGCCGGAAGGCTCCGCCACCGATAGGTCCAGAAGCTCTGGAAACCCAGCCTGCCAAGGCCAGTACGGACCAATCAGAATGACTAGACATCGCTCCAGTCTCAGATTCTTTATCACCCTGTGCAACATTGGGATGGGTGGAAAGATGTAAGCCAGAGGAAATAACCAAGGAATAGACATGACATCCACTGCTAGAGCTAGAGGATCCCTCCAGTGAGATCAGAACGTCGGAATCTTCCGGTTGTGTCTAGTCACCATCAGGCTGATGCATGAAAAACCCCACCTCTGAACAATGAGGTTGAACACCTCTGGGTGCAGTTCCCACTCTCCGCTGTCCACAGTGTGTCGACTGAGGAAGTCTGCCATGATGTTGTCTACTTCGGGAATGTGACTGTGGATATGGCAGAAAACATGCTCGTCCAGGACAAGATAGCCTGGGCTGCCAACCAATCTGTGAGACTTCTTGTTCCTCCTTGCATGTTGATGTAAGCCACCGCTGTGGCATTGTCGGACTGGACCCGGACTGGGCAATCCTACAGCTGGTGTGTCCAGTGGTAAAGAGCCTGAAAAATCGCCTGAAGCTCCAACACGTTGATGGGAAGGAGAGATTCCTCTGGAGATGACCAACCCTGAGCATTCAGGTGACCCAGGACCGCTCCCCAGCCGGACAGGCTGGCATCCGTGTCACAGTGGTCCAGAAGGACACCAGGAAGAGCTTCCCCTTCAGCAGATTGAAGAGGTTGAGTCACCACGACAGACTAAGTTCCACATGAAGAGGGAGGGATACAGACAGCTTCAGGAGGTCCGGGTAACCCCTGCACACCTGGATCACAAACATCTGGAGTTCCGTGGTGTAAGCCATGGCAAACGGGACTGCTTCTATGGCAGAAATTAACTTCCCCACTAGAGAGGACAACGTCTTGGCTGGAACTGGATGGTGAGCCAGTACAACGGAAACCCAGTGGGTGATCTGGTGAGCCACCTCGTCCATGAGAAACACCATGCTCTGCTGAGTGTCGAAGAGAAGGCCCAGGAAGACCAGACGCTGGGATGGGACAAGATCCGACTTGGTCGTGTTGAGGATCCACCCGTGATGGGTGAGTGCATGAATACAGTCCTGAACCTGCAGATGTAGAATTTCCGAAGAAGGGGCCTTCAGAAGCAGATTGTTCATGTATGCAGTGGCTCTGATGCTGTTCCGATGGAGGACGGACACTAAGGCTCCCAAAGTACACGATTGAAGACTTGAGGAGCTGTAGTCAGACCAAACAGAAGAGCAGAAAACTGAAAATGCCCTTGGTCGCAGGCAAATCTGAGATACTGTCGGCTCTCTAGATGAATGGCAATTTGCAGATATGCATCCTGAAGATCCAGAGAAGCAAGGAAGTCCCCGGGGGACATGGCAGCAATCACCGTCCTTAGGGACACCTGGTGATAATATGAGTCTTGATCAAAAAGGAATGGAGATCCTTCAGGTCCAAAATCGGACGACAGGCTCCATCCTTCTTGGAAATCATAAAATAGGTTTGAGTAAAAACCCAAACTGCGGTCCTGAACGGGAACAGGTTCCAGAACGTCCTTGTCCAGAAGGGCCTGGATAGCGCCGAACAGACAGCGTTTCTCTACGTCCTGAGGAGTGTGAGAAAGAAAAAACCTGAAGGGAGGAAGAGAGACAAAAGGGAACCTGCAAAACCCACGGGTCCATCACTGAGTCCTCCCAGACGCTGTGGTAGCAATGCGGACGGCCACCCACAACCGAATGGGGACCTCGGTTCGGCGAGTCATGCCGAAGAAGGTTCAGAAGTCTTGGGCTAGGAGGAGGACTTGGGCTTCCCTTGTGGTTTCGGCTTGGAGGAGGAAAGCAGAGCTGAGGGAACTGCCTGGTTCACCAGATGTGTCTCAGTCTGGAAGCACGAAAAAAAACAATTACATTTGATGAGCGTCTACTTCCTGGAAACCATAGGCACTCTTACCCCCTGAGGCCTCACTAACCAGATCCTTAAGATCTGCCCCAAATAGAGAAGTGCCTGGAAGGGGCAAGGAGAGCAATTCTTCCTGAGAAGCAGTGTCATCAGACCAGATCTTGAGCCAAGGCGCTCAATCTGGCAACCACAGGTATGGTGGAAACCCTTGCCACTAACTGTTGGCATCAAAACAAGCAGCAGAGACCTAATGCTGGGCTTCAGAAATGTTGGCAAGTAGCCGCAACATATCAGGAGTAGGAGCACCCTGCCAAACAGCAAGTGTGATCTATTCAGTCCAAACTGCACTGGCTCTATTTACCCAGGCCGCAGCAAAAGCTGGACGTAGGGAAGTACCCGCGGTGACAAAAATGGACTTGAGGGAGGCATCAAGTTTCTCATCAGTCCAGTCTGTAAGAGAAGAGGCATCAGCAGCTGGCAAAGCAGTGGACTTAGAAGTCCTAGAAACATGGGCATCCACATCGTGGGGATGAACCCACTGAGCTAGCACCACATCAGAAAATGGGGTAAAGCTTAGCAAACTTCTCGGAGACAGATGGCTTTCTGTCGGGAGACTACTTCTCATCAGACGCTAACTGGTCCAGAGTGGGGAGAGGTGGAGAACAAGCATGGGGCCATTTGGGCTCCTGAAATACATCACAGGGGTCCGAAGAAACCTCTTGATCCAAGGGAATGTTTAGGGTGTTTAATACGGCTCTGATCAGGCCCTCAGCAAAGGGATCAAGGTCAGCCTAAAAGGGAGGCGGTCTCCAAAGAACTGAAAGGAGATCACTGCAGAACATTCCTCAGCATCCGAATCCACCAACAGTTCCTCATCAGAGGAATCTGATACGTCAGTTACTCCCCTGTGGATTAAGTAGTGAAGATCTGACAGAAGTAGGGGTCCGCCAGGAGCGGAAGACCCCCCTGTAACTGGGATGGAAAGAGTTGAGATGTATACTGGAGGTCTCTTGTAGCAGTCTTAAACTCTTGCACCCAAACTGGCTCTAATGCATGGATGGAGGTCCCTGGGGAATGCTCAGGGACAACAGAACATGCTGGGCATAAATAACCTGAGAACTCTCTAGGCGATGCAAGCACTCATGGGAAATGTAGTTTTCCCAGAAAAAGTAACCAAACAGTGCCCGAAGCCCCCTTGAGCCCCCCAACACACACACTAAATGTTGACCAGATAGTAGAGCAAGGGCAGACAATTTAAGCGCGCAGTCTCTGAAGTTCCTACATTGAGCGGTTGCAGATATGTCCCAAACTGTAAAGTCCCATAGAAGTGAATGGAGCAATGGCGTCTATGTGGTAAAAGCACAATTTTTGCAAAGTTATAACTGAAGTAAATTTGCCCCAAACATCACTAAAACATGTCACAAGACCCAATAAACACTGAACTCATTAGGGAAAGTGCCCAACCCCCCCACCCCCCAAAGATGCTAGACCAGCAACCAAAGGGTTAAATTACCACAGAAACTTGCTCCAAACACCCAGCAGACATAAAGATAAACCCAATGAGTGCAGGAGTATGCAACAAGGAACTCCGAAGGAGACCCCTGTGCAGAGGGGCAAAGTGGGACATGTGGACCTCCGCACTCAAAGCGTTGCTCACCTTTCCTGCAGATCTTCTGTCTTCAGATTACCATGCATCAAGAAGAAGCCTCAGTGGGCAACTCCTGGGGAAAGAACTTGCAGCCAAGATTTTCCCCCCAGGACTTAGGTCCACAAAAGCACTGGGTAAACTGAGCTATCCACATTTGGGTGATGGGAATTGTCAATGATGGTAATCCGCCTAATGGTGGTACTCCATATGCAACAGAAAAATAATAAACAAGCTAAAACTATAGCAGAACTGTTCTCTTGCCTTGTGTCTTCACCAAGGAACAAATCTTACTGGACCTGGTTGGCTAGTTGCAGCCAAGGAGGGAAGGTAGGCTCCACCCCTGCATTCACTAAAGGAGAGTACTTGCACTTATTTGTATCTCTCAAAACATTTATGGTTTGAGAGATATAGGAAAATAAAGTTATCCGCTTACTTAATCTGAACGGTCTACAACGTGTGCCTGGTTTGCAAGCACACTTTGTAGACCATTCCGATGAAGTATTTATCTTTAGGTATTGCTATGTCGGCACTGCTGAACAGCCGCACATGGTCAAGCAACCAGAATCTGCTTCTGACAGCTTTACAGCTCGTCAAGCAGAAAGAGGAGGGAGCAGAGAACTTTATTTTCCTATATCGCTCAAACCATAACAGTTTGAGAGATACGAATAAGTGCAAATACTCTCTTTTAATTGTATCTACCATAAAGTTAATACTTTTTTTCTGACGTTACAATCCCTTTAAGGCACAAAACAGATCAAAATTCTGAAACTGGTGACAGAACAGCCAGTTACCCCAGGCATTCAAAAGGTAAATATAAAACAGTGGTGGGCAACAGGGGGCACTTTAGTTGCTGCCAGACTACAATTCCCATTGTTCCCTGCCAGCTGGCAGGCAATGATGGAAGCTGTAATCTGGCAGCAGCAGGAAAGGTTTAATGTTGCCCATCCTTGATATATATGGTTTGAGAACTGTTCTAGAGCTGTTCTTTTCCTATCCCATGTCCTCTAAAACTGTATCCACTGATGCATTTTTTTTTATTATGAGACATATGCACAGAAGAAAAGGTGAAATAATTTGAAATCAAACCAACTACAACATAGGGGACAAATACATATTGCCCAAATCCCCCTTGATTTTAACATGTCTCTTAACTGCTTTGCAGTGTGTTGGAGACCTCTAGCATTCAAGGGGTTCAGAGCCCTATTTAACCCTTTGAGTGCCCGAGGGGTACACAATGCACTGCAAAGGTTTAAGTTATAAGGAATTCTTATTTGTCCCCTATGTTGCAGTTAGATTGCCCCAGATTTGCTCCACTTCGAATCTTTGTGCATATGGTCCCAGGTTTAGAACTTTCCTAAAATCCCCATACTCCTTTATTCTTATTTTTTATTGATAATTAAACATTCCATATATATATATATATATATATATATATATATATATATATATATATATATATATATATATATATATATATATATATATATATACATATATACACATATATAGTTGACTTGTTGTATCGTGAAAAACACGATAGCTAGAGCAGGCACACAACGGTTTTATAAGACCGTTGTGTGCCTGCTCTAGCTATCGTGTTTTTCACGATACAACAAGTCAATTATTTGTTCTAATTTTGGCAGTAGCACCGGGGCAATAATTATTGTATTGGAGTGCCCATCTCTCTCTCTCTATATATATATATTATATATATATATATATATATATATATATATATATATATATATATATATATATTAAAAAAAATAAAAAAGTTTTACTATAAGCAACCTATCAATGCTATTCTAAAGGTCAAGACGTACACAATAAAATACATATTTACATTTATAATCATACATAACGGAGAAAGACCAACCCTAATTACCACCTCCCACATCTCATACTATGGTCCGAAAATCCCAATTTTGCCCTTATGTCTTTCTTAATTGATAACATCTTCAGACTGCCCTGAATGTCATGTCCATGGAGGTGGATGTGATGGTCAGTAGCATTTCACCTGAAGCAGAGAGAGTGCATGTGCTTACTTAACACTTTAAATTCCTCAGCGGTGCTTAGCAAAGCAAAGTGTTTCACAACTCTCTGGTCCTTAAAGAGTTAGGATTACCATGTACAGTGATCAAAGTCTGAGGTCCTGTGCTCCTGCCATCCAGGACTGACTGAAGATTATAACCCGAGCCAAGGAGTAATGGAAAAAATTAATAGGGGCCTTTAAGATTTTTGGCCATATTAAGATAAGTGAGGTAGTCACTATTCGGTATTGTTCATTTTCCTTTAACTCTAGTAAACAGATTTAAATTTGTAGGTTAATGATATTACTTTTAACAGTGGGTGGCAAATTAAGTGTATCTGAACATCTGATATACTGTAATAATGAAATCTCACCGAACAACTCTATATACACTTCTTGCAGGGTGTGGGAACTGCAGAACTGGTTCAGTTCATGGTGGATTTTATTAAAAATTAACGTCTTGTCATAGTCCGCTGTATAATTCCGTACCACATCGTATACTGCAGAGAAAAACTTCCAGCAATGAATGGGAGAAATCTTTACAAACAGAGAGCATTCCAGGCATAAAAGCAACCATATATATTACAAGTTGACACCTAAATACGGGAACATAATTTTGATTCAATATTTTAAATTAACTGGGTTTTTTTACTAACGGAATAAAAAAAATTCTACAAAGATGCACATGGGACATATAAAAATTTAAATTGTGTTAAAAGGGACTTTTAATCCCTTGACTAATAGAGAAGTCTTCAACGTATTCAAGGGGATAAAAGACCCGTTTAAATTAATGATACATGAAGATTCCACAAATTATCTCCTATTACGCCATTGATATGCTGCAGATTTGATCAATTTAGCCTTCTGAATAAGACTCATAAGCACACAGGAAAACAGGTTTGATTTTGGGTTCCTGTTTATTTAAAAGTGGATTTTAGTGTACTTACCGTTAAATCCTTTTCTCTTAGCCCATGTGGAAGACAGAAACTATGGGGTAAACTTAAAAAAAGGTAAGGCCTCTGAGCTAGAGAGAGACTCCCCACTTTCCTCCACTTTAACCCCATGTCCAATTCCCAGTTTCAAAATATAGCAAAGTCAAAGGAAAGAAGGAAATCCCCTGAACATAAACCCCAAGAGAACCCCTCTTCCTGGGGACTTAAACCACATTGTTTTCTCCAGGTGGGAGTCCTGTGTCCCGCATGGACTAAGAGAAACGGATTTAATGTTAAGTACACGAAAATTCTCTTTTCTCTGTCCTTCAATGTGGAACACAGAAACATTGAGGATATACCAAGGCTATGCACCAATATGACTAGGAAGGAAAGAGAAAAACCCTCCACTGTAGACCAGTATTCTGCAAGAGTAACATGAACCTCATGTGTCAATGGATGACTACTTGCACACCAAACAACAGAAGAACAACAGGAACCAACATTCCTTAAAATTTTCCAGCCAAGGCCAGGAAATTCACACAGTCTAGTGAATGTATGTAAAGACAACCACATTTCCACCTTACACCGCTGCTCAGCAGTAGCCTGATTCTTGAAGGCCTAAGATGTGCCCGCTGACCTGGTAGAGTGACTCAAAAAGGAACAAGTTTCTTCCTGAGGACATATGCTTGAAGAATGGTTGCCTTAATGCAGAGAGCAACGGTAACCTTAGACGCAGCCCCGACAGATACAAAAAGAGAGTGAGATTTGCAAAAATGCTACATGTGATGAAAAGAGGATTTTAGTCTTACCTGTTAAATCCTTTTCTTTTAGTCCATACATGTTACTGGTAACTTTGGATAGGCGATACGTTCCTTTAATTGTAGGCAGGAACAATTCTAGAATTGTATACAGGTGGTGGAGCCTACCTTCCCTCCTTGCCTGCAGCTAGCCAACCAGCTCCAGAAAGATTTGACACACTAACTATTGACTAGATAGTGGAAGGGAAAGAAGACTCCTGTGAGCATGACCCTGAAGGACCCCCACGGTCTGCCACAGGAAAGCCAAGCATGGTCCCTTGAAAGGGTGGGAGACCAGTAACCTGAATGGACTAAGAGAAAAGGATTTAACAGGTAAGACTAAAGTCCTCTTTTCTCTGTGGTCCAATGCAGCTTACTGGTAACTTTGGGATGTCCAACCATTAAGTTCCCCAGGGCGGGAAGTAAGGCAAGGACCAGGCGCAAGGCCCCCAAAGTCACCAGAGCAGATATGAACAATCAGATCAGAGATAGCTCAACAAAACAGTGAAGTGTCAATGGACACCAAGCAGGGGTAACACCACCCCAAGAACTGTTACACAGCACACTGAACTAGAGCCAACAGGGCTCAAAAGTGAAGGAAGCACCAAGAACCGAAGAAGATCTTAGACAGGCAAAGACTGCCTCCAGGATCTTCCTCCCAAAGCTGGCATCAGCCGATGCCAGCACATCAACACAGTAGTGCTACGAAAAGGTGTTCACACACGACCAAGTGGCCGCCTTGCACATCTGATCAGCAGAGGCCCGATTCTTGTAAGCCCAAGAGGCCCCAATAGATTGGGTAGAATGAGCCGTGACCCTGAAAGGGACAGGCTTCTTCCTCAGCTCATAAGCCTTACGAATAGTGGACTTGATCCAAGAAGCAATAGTCACTTTGGATGCAGGTCTTCCTGCCCTAGGACCATCAGGAATGACGAACAATGCGTCAGAATGCCCAACAGACTTAGTGCGATGTACGTAAAACTTGAGAAAACGCACCACATCCAACAAGTGGAGATCCCTCTCCTTGTCAGAAGGGGGGTCAGGGCAGAAAGCGGGCATCACAATCTCCCGATTGATGTGGAAGTCTGAAACCACCTTGGGGAGGAACTCCTGAGAGGTGCGAAGCACCGCCTTGTCCTTATGAAACACCAAATAGGGTGGTTTACAGGACAGAGCATGTAACTCCGCGACACAGCGGACAGAAACAATCTCCAAGAGAAAGACCATTTTCCATGTCAACAGGTGTAGAGGAATAGTAGCCAAAGACTCAAATGGAGGGAGCTGAAGAAGGCCCAAAAAATAAATTAAGATCCCACAGAGAAGAAGGATTCTTGAAGGCAGAACGAGAATGAGCAACGCCTTGGAAGAAAACCTTGACATCAGGAAGGATGGCAATGTGCCTCTGAAAGAAAACAGAGAGAGCAGAAGTCTGAACCTTAGGGGAACTCAAACTGAGGCCCTTATCCACACCGTCCTGCAAAAAGGCCAGGACCATAGGCAGATCAAACTCCTGAGACAGGTCCTTCTTGGCACACCAAGATAGGAAGTTCAACCAGACACGATGGTAGATCTTGGAAGAAACAGGCTTGCGGGCACTAAGCATAGTAGCCACCATACCAGAAGAAAACCCTTTCTTCCTCAATATTGAGGATTCAATTTCCAAGCCGCCAAAGCTAGCTGATGAACATCCTCCTTCCACAGGTAACCCTATAGAAGATCCGGACGGCAAGGGAGCAGGAATGGCTCCGCCACTGACTGATCCAGAAGCACCGGAAACTAAGCTTGGTAAAGCCAGTATGGAGCAATCAGAAATGACTGGACAGTGCTCCAGTCGTAATTTTCGTAACACCCTGTGCAACATTGGGAGAGGAGGAAAGATGTAGGCCAGAGGAAATAACCAAGGAATGGACATGGCATCCACCACCAGAGCCAGAGGGTCCCTCCATCGAGAGCAGAACCTTGGAAACTTCCTGTTGTGTCTTGTCACCATCAGGTTGATGTAAGGAAGACTCCACTTCTGAACAATGAGGGTGAACACCTCTGGGTGCAGTTCCCACTCTCCGCTCTCCACTGTGTGCCGACTAAGGAAGTCTGCAGCGACGTTGTCTACGCTGGGAATGTGCACTGCGGATATGGCAGGAACATGTTACCCTGCCCAGGACAAAATAGCCTTGACCTCTAACCAAGCGACGAGACTTCTTGTTCTGCCCTGCTTGTGGCGTTGTCGGACTGTACCTGGACTGGGCAGTCTTCCAGCTGAGATGTCCAATGACGGAGCTCCAATATGTTGATGGGAAGGAGAGATTCCTCCGGAGACCATCGACCCTGAGCATTCAGGCGACCCAGGACCACTCCCCAGCCGTAGAGGCTGACATCCGTCGTCACAGTGGTCTAGAAGGATACCAGGAAGGACTTGCTCTTCAGCAGATTGGAGAGGTCTAGCCACCATGACATACTCAGTTCCACATGAAGAAGGAGGGTCACTGACATCTTCAGAAAGTCCGGCTGACCCCTGCACACCTGGATCACAAACCGTTGGAGTTCCTTGGTGTGCTCCATGGCAAACGGTACAGATTCTATGATGGAAATGAATTTCCCCACTAGAGAGGACAGCTTCTTGGCTAGAACTGGATCCTAAGCCAGTACTGCAGAAACCCTGGGGACGATCTGGTGAGCCACCTCACCCGTGAGAAACACCATGCTCTTCTGGGCGTTGAAGAGGAGGCCCAGGAAGACCAGATGCTGGGATGGAACAAGATATGATTTGCCCAAGTTGATGATCCACCCGTGATGGGTGAGAGCATGAATGCATTGCTGAACCTGCTGATGAAGTTCTGCAGAGGGGGCTTTCAGAAGCAGGTTGTCCATGTATGAAGTAACTCTGAGGCCGTCCCGGTGGAGGACGGACACTGAGGCTCCAAAAGGACACAGTTGAAGACTTGAGGAGCTGTCGTCAGACCAAATGGAAGAGCTGAAAACTGAAAATGCCCCCGGTCGCAGGCAAATCAGAGATACTGCTGGCTCTCTGGAAGAATAGCGATGTGTAAATATGGGTCCTGAAGATCCAGAGAAGCAAGGAAATCCCCCGGGGACATGGCAGCAACCACCGTACGTAGAGATTCCTGGTGATAATAAGTCCGGATCACAAAGGAATTGAGATCCTTCAAGTCCAAAATGGGACGACAACCGCTATCCTTCTTGGAGACCACAAAGAGGTTTGAGTAAAAACCCATACCCTCTGTCCTGAACTGGAACCGGCTCTAGAACATCCTTGTTCAGAAGAGCCTGAATAGTGCCGTTTAACAGACGGCATTTCTCTGCCCCTTGAGGTGTATGAGAAGGAAAGAAGCGAAAGGGAGAAAGAGACAAAAGGGATCCTGTACCCTTCTGTCACCACCTGTAAAACCCATGGGTCCACCACTGAACCCTCCCAAATGCTGTGACAGTGGTGCAGATGACCACCCACAGAAGAGTGCGGAACCAGGTTCAGTGAGTCATGCCGAAGAAGGCTTGGAAGCCTTGGGCTTGGAGTAGACCTTGGGCTTGCACTGCTGTTTGGGCTTGGAAGAGGTATGTGGAGCTGAAGGAACGTCTGGTTCGTCGGACGTGTCTCATTCTGAAAGGAATGAAAATACCGGTTATGCTTAAGTGGCGTTTTCTTCTTAGGGACCAAGGGTAGAAGGGTACTCTTACCCCCTGTGGCCTCACTGATCAGACCCTTACGATCTGGCCCAAACAAAGAAGAGCCTTGAAAAGGTAAGTAGAGCAATGCTTTCTTGGAAGCAGTGTCAGCAGACCAGATCTTGAGCCAAAGAGCCCAACTGGCAACCACAGACATGGTGGAAACCCTAGCCACAGAAGGGATGGCATCAAATAAGACAGCAGAAACATAGAGCTGAGCCTCAGAAATGGTGGCAAGGAGGCGCAACATATCTGAAGTAGGAGCACCTGGACGAAAAGCAAGGGTAAGCTGTTCAGTCCAGACCGCAATGGCCCGGTTCACCCATGCTGCAGCGAATGCTGGATGCATGGCAGTACCAGCAGTGGAAAAGATGGACTTGAGGGAGACTTCAAGTTTCTTGTCAGTCCAGTCCTTTATAGCAGACGCATTAGAAACTGACAAGGCAGTAGACTTAGATAGCCTGGAGATAGGAGCATCCACTTTGGGGGGATGAACCCACTGAGCAAGCGCAGCCTCAGAGAAGGGATACAGCTTGGCAAATTTCTTGGACACAGCCTGTTTTCTGTCCGGAGACTTCCACTCTTCAGACACAAGGCGGTCAAGAGTGGGGTTAGGCGGAAAGCAAGTAAGGGGCTTTTTAGGCTCCTGAAATACATCAGAAGGGTCAGAAGGAACCTCCTGCAATAAGGGAATGTTTAGGGTATTTAAAACAGCCCTGATCAGGCCCTCAGCTGAAGGTTCAGGATCAGCCTCAAAAGGATCCACAAAAAACTGAGAGGAGCCCACCGCCGAACATTCCTCAACATCTGAATCCACCAGCAGTTCCTTCTCAGAGGAATCTGACACATCAGTTACACCCTGAGGTTTTGGCAGGGAAGACTTGATGGAGGAGGGGGTCTGCCAAGAATGGAAGACCCCCTGTAACTGGGATGAAAAGAGCTGCAATGTGGACCTAAGGTCCTTAGTAGCAGCCTTGAACTCTTGCACCCAAACTGGCTCTAATGCATGGCTGGAGGTCCCTGATAGTCTTCTCAGGGACATCAGAACATGCTGGGCTCTGAGAATTCTCTAGGTAACCCTGAATGACATGAAGAGCAATATGCAATAGGGGATACAGAGACCCCAGCATCCTTAGTCTTAGTTCTGGCCCCAAGCTCCAACGGTATAGATATTCTCACAGTGGCAATAACTTAACAGTATAATAAATCACCCAATTACAGTGTGTAGTATTAAAGTTTCAACCCAGAAATCGCTAATTTAGACATATCTGGCAGGCGAAGGGTTAATCAGCAGAGGAGAGAAGGAGAGTCCAAACCCTGCCTAGAACATTAGAACACTAGAAACATGAACTGGATGATAGAGCAAGGGCAGACAAGAAATCCCACAGGAGTGAATGGAGCAATGGCGCCTATGCAGTAAAGCGCGCAAAGGTGTAATATTAAAAGACATGAAACATCACTAGAACATGTTAGGATACCCAAAAAACCAGTAGGAAAAGTGTCAGAAAACCCCCCAAATGAATGCCAAACCAGTAGCTAAAGGGTTAAGTACCACATAAACCTGCTCCAAAACACCCAACAGACAAAGATAGACCCAATGAGTGCAGGAGTGTGCAATAGGAGCTCCAAAAGGAAAAACCCCTGTGCAGAGGGGCACTGTGGGACATGTGGACCTGCAGTACACTGAAAGGGTTGCTCACCTTTCCTGCAGCTCTTCTGTCTTCAGATTACCATGTTTTAAGAACAAGCCTCGGTGGGCAACTCCTGAGGAAAGAACTTGTAGCCAAGATTTTCCCACCAGGGCTTAAGGACCACAAAAAGCACCTGGTCACTGAGCTAGCCACATCTAAGGGCACTGTCAGTTATGGTAATCCGCCTAATGGTAGTATTCCATTTCTAACAGAAAAATAAACTTCTAAAGTTATAGCAGAACCGTTTTCTTGCCTGTGTTATCTTCGCCAAGGAGCAAATCTTTCTGGAGCTGGTTGGCTAGCTGCAGCCAAGCAGGGAAGGTAGGCTCTACCCCCTGCATACAATTCTAGAATTGTTCCTGCCTACAATTAAAGGGACAGATCACCTACCCAAAGTTACCAGTAACCTGTATTGGACGACAGAGAAAGTAGTACTTCAAACAATGTACCACATCCAACAGATTAAGTGCCTAGTCATGTCTATTAGAAGAAGCTGGACAAAACGCTAACAGAAAGGGAGAAAGGACAATTTCTTCTGAAACAATTTTTAGGCAAAAAAACCCCTGGGAGTCTGCAAAATCACCCTGCCCTGTTGAAAGAACAAAGTGGGACAAAGCCGGAACTTCAGCTACCTGCCAAACACCACAACTGCCAAAAGAAAAGTAATCTTCAGTGTCAAAAGATGCAGCCAAAAAAAGTTCCAAAGGAGGCTTCTGGAGCACTCCCAATACCAGATTCAAGTCCCACAGGAGGAGTGGGATCCCAAAAGACAGGGCAGACACGAGTCAGCCCCAGCACAAAGGGTCCTAACATCAAAGCAATGCATTGCTGGAATAGAACAGAGTGCCAAAATCTGTACCTTAACAGAACCAGCAGGAGACAATTATAGTCAAGTTGATACCTTTATTTGCTAACTAAGCAGACCTGGGATGCCAGTTTTCAAGACCTCTTGGGTCTCTCCCTCAGGCAGGTTATTCAGATAAATATGAAAACATCTCTCTCTTAAATACAAGTACACATTGCATTCTTTAGAATAGAAATCAGTTAAGATAGCTCAGACCCAGATTCTTGGATCAGTCAATGGTAAAGGAGTGTGATGTAAATTGTAGTCTTCCTCTAAAGTGTCAAAGGTATGTACACTCACAGTGGGACTGTTGTAAAGGCTAATCCACAATTTTATAATGTGGCAGAAATTCCCTGTCCTCGTTCAGGCCATTATTTAAAGTACTAAACTGGAGCAGTAATTTAACCTTCCATATTTTTGTAACCTCCGAGTGTGAAACGGTCCCACCAGTACAGCCAGTTTAATGTCCCTGACATTTTGGCAAAAATGTTCTCCCACTGGTGTCTGTCTTTTTGCTGTGTACGCTGGATCTGTGGGAATTAAACCATTTATGTAAAGACTGATCTATTTCACCCCCATAAAGCTCTGAGGGGCATTTTGCACACGATGAGGTATATTACATTGGAAGATTTGCAGGTAAAGCTACCATTGATCTTCTGGTGTAACTGGGTGTGTGGTATGGGTACCTTGTCCTTGGTGTAAATATGTGCACAGGTTTCACACCTCCTTTGTAGGCAGGGAGATGTGACAATTTCTGTATTTTTATTCAGGGCACTCCTTACCATCAGCTGATTTAAACTGGGAGGCTGTCTGAGTAAAGGAGGCTGTGGGAATATATTATTAAATCTTTCATACGTATGTAATGTTGTTTGAAGTTCTCTTGATATTTTGCGTAGAACTTCAACTTGGGGCTGGTAAGTGACCAACAGCTGCACCCGGTTTCCCTTATGTTGTTCTTTGTAGCGCAACACATTTTTTTTCTTGGTATATGGGTAGCTTTCTGTATTAGAGTGTCAATAATCCTGGCAAGCAATACAAATGGTTCTTCATGTGGACATGTGAAGTTATAATTATGTATTAATTTGATATATGTGCAATTTGATATATGTGCAGTACATAGTTGATACTGCTGCAATCACGGGGGGGTGGCCCTTTCAGGTCAGGCTAACCTCTAGTGGACAGGTAATTACTTTCCTTCATTGCTTGTCATGCCTACATTAGCTTGTCCAAGCAAGGACTTGACCAGATGGTATCTTTCTTGAAGAAGCTTGCTAGGAGATGGCTTAAGATCAAAGGTAGATTTGTTTGTATGTAAACAAATAGCCCCCTCAGTCGTAAAACATATAGCCTCAGGCCTGGAAGGGAAGCTGCTCTGGGCAAGGACATACAAATCAAATGTCAAGAATCTGGCTATAAGAAGGATAGCATCTAGCTAAACCAGTTGTTACAACTTTTGGTTACATCTCTGAGTTACAGCTTGTTGTAACATCTTGTGGATACATCTTCTTCTGTGTGCCTGCTGCAACCCTGTGATGAATGACCGTCTTATTCACAGTAAATAAATCTTTATTTTTAGAATAAAAGAAGAAACTCTGTGATTTTTGGTTAAGGAATTCAGCCTGCAAGGTAATATAATTTAACAGTACTCGAGAGGAATACTGAAGATAATATACCCCTAGACAGAGCTGGAAGGTGTGTTTGCACCTGGTTAACCCTTACATTCCTCCCTAAATATAAGCATATTCATTCCAACACCTCATTGGGAACATCCTTTTGGATAGCCAGAGCTCTAGTGATCCAAGCAGTAGCAAAAATGGGTCATTGAATGGAACGCCACAAAATTTGCCTTAAATAAAGAAAACTGATCCTTAAGAGCCACAGAGTCTGCAGTGGCTAGGTGGTGTGTTCCTGGCAAGGCTAGATATAGGAGGATCCACTGCAGGTGGGGTGGCCCTCTGCGTCAACGCTAAAGCAGAAAAAGGATAGGGATTAGAGATGTCCTCTATCAGCAGTCTGCCATTCTTCCAGGAGAAATAGGTCTAAGGAGAAATAGGAAGGAAAAATGTGTGCCTCCTTTTTACATCTCTGGAAGATGTCTGGAGAAAAGGAACTAGAGGTAAGGGCCTGAGAGTCCTGAAGCTTCTCCAGAATAGGACTAATGAGTCTCTTGGCCAAAGGGTAAGAATCCTCCTCATAAACATCTCCCAGTGACAGGGAAGAATCTAAAAATAGCTCCTATAAAAGCTCCTAAAAATAGGACTTAAGTGCCTAACAGGCATAAGGCACCCAAACCAAGAGTTAAGGACCTCTCTAATAGATGAGGGGATAGAGGCTACTGAAGAAATCAGTGTCTTAACACAAATGGGTTCCTGTTCTGCAGCAGAGGGCGACAGAGTTCAGGTGGGGGGCCACAGTGCCGAAGGACATAAAGGTGTCAGGCCCCCACTCCCAACAAAGCCCAGTCTAGAATGAGGAGTAATGTGTTAAAGGGGACCTCAGAATCTTTAGCTTTGGATTTACCTATGTCCATTGGGATCTGAAATGTCCAAAGGAACCCCCTAAATTAGGACAAAATAGCCAAAGTAGCAGGAAAGCAAGATAAAAATACTTATAGAAATGAAAAAGTTCTTTAAACAGCCCCATATTACTAAGAATAAAAATAAAAAAGAAGGCACGTGAAACTGGGAACAGGAGATGGGGGTAAATTGGAGAAAGAAGGGAGTCTCCTCATCCGAGGCCTTACCTTTTTTAAATTGCCATGCCCTCCAGAAGGAGGGAACTTTACTCCATGGTTCCTGTGTTCCACATTGCATGACACAGAAATGGAACTTTAACCCCTTGAATGCTACAGTGGTCTAAAACTCACTGAAAAGCAACAAGCAGGCAAACTCTAGCATTCAAGTGGTTAGAAGTCCCATTTAAATCAATAGCAGTCTTGTCCCTGGGCCCAGTAGGCTTACTCCCCTACTAGAGAGTTCTCCAACACATCACTATGCAATATGTTGGAAATCTCATACTTTCAAGTGGTAAAAAGGCTCATTTAAATCAACAGGGGGTTTTATTTCTACCCTATGGTATAGCTAGTTTGGTAAAGAATTGCTTCTCTTCTCTTTTGTGAATAAGGATCATGATACATAAAAAACTGTACCCAAGGTAAATGAAACTGATAACCAAACGTATATTTCAGTAAACAAATGGAACAAATACAGAAAGCTGCACTTACCTGCAGAAGGAACCAGCATATTCACAACCTCAATGCGGTCAAAATAGATCATAACTCCTCCACTGGATGGTAGCAATGCAAGGGTTAAAAAAATAATGTATTTAAATTATTATAGACACACATTTTGTATGTTTACAATTGTTCATCATAATAGCAAATGGAGATGTTTCAACTATACAGCCAGTTTAGCTGTTCCCAAAACACAAAGTCTGGGCTCAGTTCATGCAGAATTATTGCACTATACCAGAGATTCTCAACCAGGGTACCATGGCACTTTCATGTGCCACATTAATTTATTTAGTGTGCTCCATCTTTTCTATCAAGACATTGATAAAACACGAATCCTGGAAAATTTTCAGCAGGATATGTCTGTTTCTGTTATTCTGATTGTGAAACCTAAAAAGAGCTATATATTTATGTATTTTCATCCTCTACTACGTGCTAGATAAATGACGTATAAAATGTTAGGTGTGCCCTGAAACTTCCACACTGCACGTTAGGGGTGCCCCGAATAAAATAAATAAATGTTGAGAACCACTGCACTATACAGTCCAGCTGCACCATTACTACTAAGAAATTGGCAACACATGCCCCAAGCTGGCAAACAAGTCCACAGCTTTAAACATGAGACCAGGGGATTTATCCTCCTCAAACACCCCTGTATACAACCTTAATGACCTTGAAAATCTGGGGTGGATTACTTAAGGACCGGAGCAATTCTGACCTTTTTGACTATGTCTTTGTTCAACAGTGTTTTCCCTCTAAGGCTTTTATTTCAGGCACACAGATTATATACCATTTTTTCGCACAAAATTAGGGCTTTCTTTTGATACCACACTTATATGGATAACCCTCCATTTATTTTATGAAAATTAAAGAAAACAGAAAACCAAAAAAAACACCATTTCTATTTTCTCTCTTGTTATCATTTGGTCGCAATGGGTTACATTTTTATAGAGAGTGCATGAAAGGTACGACTGGTCAGTCATACCTAAAAAATGGGCAATTTTAAGTGGGCACTGCCCCATGTCCCTCTTTCCCTCTGTATTTTCCCACTTTTTTATTTATGAGATTTGGCAGTGTATATAAGTGTACTACATGGCTGCACAACAATAAAACTCCTATTATTTTTTGTTTAACCCCTTAAGGACCAGCTGCGCAGGCACAGTGCTGTTACTTAAGGACCACTGAGCATTTTTTTTTTTTTTTTTTTTTTTACCCATTCGATTCCGGACTCCCCGAACGGCGTGCAGCTGCGCGGAATTCCAAGACGTACCTGTATGTCCTTGGTCCTTTAAGGACCGCAACCCCATGATGTACATGTACGTCATGCGTCGTTAAGGGGTTAAACATTTTTTTTGTGTTTTATAAATATTAACTTTAAATTAAACTATCTGATCTGTAACATTTATAACAAAAAAAAGTTGCTCTTAGCAGGTCAAAAATGGACCTGCATCCAGTCTGCCCCCAGCACCAGCACTGAAGGGGTTAATACCCCCAACTATTGACAGATTTTATTTGCACATGTGTCTGCTCTCTGATTCTCTCTCCCTTACTTTAATAGTAAGGAAGAGAGAGGCACAGAGCAGACACAAAGGCAGTGTATCAAGCACACTGCCTTTTTGAATCAGAATACCGGTACATGTTGCTCCTGGAGAGATCACATGTACTGGCAGAACAAACAAGAACTAAAGCTGAGTGCTCTGGTCCCGAGCACTCAGTTTCAGCCTGGAAAGCATGATAGAAGTGTGCATCACGGCGCGCTGCTGTCATTTAACCCATGATGTGCTAGGACCGTCATGGGTCCTTAAGGCAAATCTACCCATGACGTTCCTAACACGTCATGGGTCGTTAACATGTTAAAACGGGCAGCCCATCAGGTTGTTTCACAAGGTCATAAAACAAGCAGCAACAAATGTAATCTGCTAAACTTTACTGGGCAATTAAGTCTAACTGGCAGAGGGATGTCCAAAGCACTGCTTCACTTGCACGTCGAAATTTATCAAGTTGGATCTGTGGACTCAGATTTGTGGTGCCTAAATTTGTTTACAAATGAAGCAAAGTAAATATGGTGGACATATTTCTGTACTTGAGGTCCTAACCCATTCGTTGCAGGTGATCCCTGTTTGAAAGCAGGTTAGTTCAACCATGAGGGCATAAAATGTTATATATATGGCTCACTTAAAATGGAGTGCCTTGAAATGACAAGAAAGCATAAAATAGGAATTTAGTGGTCTTACCTGTTAAATCCTTTTCTCTTTGGTCCACAAGGGCAGGGCACATCACAAAAGACAGGGTCTTTGGAGTGGAGACTTCTTCCAGCTCAAGCCCCAACGTACATCCCAGAATTCCAAGGAATAAGACCCTAAGAGAACTCCTCTGCCCGGGAAGGAACACAAGTAAGGTTTTTGTCTGGATGGGAGACCTGTGTTCCACATGGACTAAAGGGAAAAGGATTTAACAGGTGAAAACACTAAAATCCTATTTTCTCTTATGTCCAATATGAAACAGGTACCATGGGGATATACCAAACCATAGGACACTGAACTAGCAAGGCACACCATATTAAGAGGGGCAGTGTTCCCACTAAGCTCAACAATGATGAGTGACCCAGCACCTAAAGAGAAGTAATTTAAACGTACATACCTGGTTCCACATGGTACATTTTTCACTTCATCGGTCTGCAGAGTGGTCTAAAGATAAACAAAAGCAGGTACTGAGTCTTGCATGTGTTTACTTGCATAAGTATAAAGCTTCCAAGAACAGATCTTAAAATCTCCCATTTTCACTCAGATACTAATGTATATTTTTGCCTATCCGAATATCCATCAATGCTAACAAGTATGATAACAAGAATCCCAAAAAAAAAAAAAAAACTTAAATACACAGATACATTAAATTTCCCCACTCATCTTCAGTTGAGCTTATATTCACTAGAACATTAGATTTTAAATATAGATAGCAAGACTGTTGACAAATATTTAGTCAGTAAAACAAGGGTATTCCCACTGCTGAGTGTTTTTATTCAAAAGTTACAGAAGCTTAAAATGTGAGTTTCTTGGTGCAGTACCCTGATGGCCTGAATCTTTACAGTGGTGCTGTTGCTACAGTCCACAGACTGTTTCAGCAACAGCACCAATGTAAAGCGGCAGGCTATGGGGGGGGGGCTATGGGGGTACTGCATGCCAAAAAAAATGCAGGTTTGAGATGCAATAACGTTTTGAATAAAACACCTCTCAGAAATGGGAGTAACATTGTTTTACTTGGCAATATAAATCCTAGAATATACTTTTCCAATATTAAGCATTGCGATCCCTTGAACTGTGACCATAGCTGTATATGTCTTGTCTTGACTGCTAAACCCATAGATTTTGCAGCATGACAATCAGTGATACATATGACTTAACAGGAAAACTGTCACTCACCTGAACAGATCGGAAAGATGTGATGAAAGGGAGCATGATATGGTACCCGGGTCCACTGGGGCTGCTTAGTAAAGCACCCCCTCTAGGGAATAAAGGAAATTACATTCAAATTACATACATAGTGATGCTTTAAAACAAGCACTGGTAGATATGTGATGTGTGTGCCACGTGTCCCCCATACTGATAAACTACGGCCACCAACAGCATATCCTGTTTCACTTTTAACTCAGTGTAGTGCTCACATTCTAATCTTTTGCATGATAAAGGGTTGTCCAACACATGGTTTTGCAATATAATTGATTAATGTGTAAATGATAAGACAACAGGGTGGACAACTTTAAAATATATATATATATATATATATATATATATATATATATATATATATATATATATATATATACACACACACACACACACACACACACACACACACACACACACACACACACACACACACACACACACACTAGCAATATGTGACGGTGTTGCCTGTCATTGTAGTAGGGTATGTGTTATGTAGCATTTTTTGTTTGTGTTGTACATTTCATTTAGCTGTATTGACTGATGATGTTTTTTTTGTGTACTGTGTGAAGCAGAAAGAATCATATCGCACACATACATAGACACACACAGATACAGTGACATATACAGACATTGATCATACATACACACGTACATACATGCGTACACACACACACACACATACAGATATTATTACGGTCCTGTAAGTGCCAGAGGGGTAGGCAAGGCATTGCTCATTGTGTTGCTTAATCCTCTGGCACTGAAAGTGTTAACCAGCTGTCCCAGTATATAGCGAGAGTCATGGAGTCCACAGCCCCTGAAGTGGAACGCATTGGAGGTGCATGTGATGGCTTTCAAGCTGTGGCTCTCCAGTTGTTGCTGGACTAATAGCCCCATTACCCCAGCACCCTTTCAGCTCCAGCCACCTCTTCCATTCTGTGTCCGTCTCTGTACATGCACACTCAGATGCTGCCAGACAACCGCCGGCCAGGCTCCCTGGCCAGGAAGACACCTCCTGCCCCAGGCCTCGGGCAAGAGCGCTACTAGGGACTCAGCCTGGGCACCGAGAGCCGGGACTGAGGAGGGATGGTGTGTGTGGTTGGAGCAGCTATAGTGCAGCATGTATATTTTTTGTGCCAGGGTACTTACACAGTGCAGGTGTGTGACAGCGGGCAGAGAGCGGCGGTGAAGAAGCTTGCGTGTAAGAGTGTGTACTACAGAGTGGCCCCAGCATGGTATGTCTCCAGCCCCTCAGCCACGGGTAATAGCCGCATCCAGCTGCTGCTTCTAGAGAGCTCCTTGAAGGGCCGCATGACTGGGTTGTTGCGGGGCGGAGTGTTGTGCTTCATGAAGGGGGAACATGAAGGATTTGGTACTGGGCCTGCCTGCCTCCGAGCTACATGAAGCAGCTGGACCCATGGGGACTCTGTGTGTGTGTGTGTGTGTGTGTGTGTGTGTGTGTGTGTGTGTGTGTGTGTGTGTGTGTGTGTAGCTTTTGTGTGTATGTGTGTGTGTGGCTTTTGTGTGGCTTTTGTGTGTGTGTGTGTGTGTGTGTGTGTGGCTTTTGCGTGTGTGTGGCTTTTGCGTGTGTGTGTGTGTGTGTGTGTGGCTTTTGCGTGTGTGTGTGTGTGTGTGTGCGTGTGCGTGTGTGTCACGCGCGTGTGTATGTCTTCTGTGTGTGTGGCTTCTGTGACATCACTTGGATAGTGGTGGGCTGGCTGGATAGTGGGGGCAGGCCAACTCCCTGGATGATTTAAATCACTCCTCCATTGAATCACCCAATGGGAACAGTAACTCCTTACTTAAGCTGAGGTAACATAGCAATATAACACACCATGGCTCTTCAGCTGAGACAACGTAGCAATATGCTGAGGGAACAAATAGAAAGTGGTGTTTGAGGTTTGCCCTCTGTAACATACAGCAAAGCATCTCTCTCCCTTTAAGGAGAAAGGGCGGGAAGCAGAGGAGTGACAGTTGAAAACAGACAGTGAGGTTGACTGAAGAGATGAAAAAAGTTAAAGAGTTGCTATTAAGTTTAGCCCTGAGTTTGTATTTTATGGAAACATTACACTCTCATACTGAAACAGAGTGTATGGATGGTTACAATTATATGTGGGAGGTGAAACAGTGTGTTTGTGGGGTCATGATCCTGAGTGAGAGTGTGTGTGTGTGTGTGTGTGTGTGTGTGTGTGTGTGTGTGTGTGTGTGTGTGTGTGTGTGTGTGTGTGTGTGTGTGGACCAAGAGAAGTTACTGATATCCCCTACTTCAGGAGCGAGTGGCAGCTATATTTTTTTTTTGTCAGTTGGATAGTGGTGTGCGGGCTGGAGGGGGTGAGCCAACTCCCTGTATGATAAACATGCCACCATTGAATCACCCAATGGGAGCAGTAATGTCCCCATTGAATCACCCAATGGGAGTTGTGTCTCCTAATGAGACAAATTATGTAATGAGGCATTATGTTCAATGTGTGTGTTTTCTGAGAAGACATAAATTATGTTCTGTGTGTGAGGTATCATAAATTATGCAATGAGGCTTATTCTGATATATATATATATATATATATATATATATATATATATATATATATATATATATATATATATGTGTAAACTCAGATGGTCTTTTTTTTAATGATCAGACCTCTTTGGGGAGGAGGGCATTCAGGACCACTCCACAGGTATCGATGGTTTACACAATGGATTACACAATCAATGCTGGCAGTCCGAAGGCCCTCTCTGCCTTCCTTCCCTCTACTACACTCAAGCTGGTATTCCCCGAAGTTACAGTTACAGTGAGAGGACCAGGGAGCCCACCAATCCATTACGGATGTCAGCAATGACAAATGGGCCTTTCTGGTCTTCCAACTCAACCCAGAAGTTATGGGTATGCTGTGTTGAGGGTGAGAAGGAATCAGTGATCAATACCAGAGTGAAGCATTAGGAGGGTCCTAATGCCTTCAAAATGTGGCCTGAATAAGAAAATAAATTTAGTGTAGAGGTGGTAGAGTGTACAGTGGTACCAGATATGGGCTTGGCTGTGTAGGTACATATGGCCAAGCCTGAATCTGGTATGAGGCTGACACTCTAGGCATTAAAGGTAGAGGTCACATCTGTGTCTTGTCCACTGAAAAGAAAAATGGTTTCTCTCAGCCGCCTAATTGGGTAGGACCAATAACAGAGCTTAAAAGTAAGCTTCTTTCACACTGCCCCAGTTATTTTGGTCCTACCTAGCAAGAGGACATAGATTTGTAAACCTCCTCATATGTATTTATTTTACCCACAGGACTTGTTTTGTCTACAGTTTTTGCTACCTGTATGACACCAGCCAGGGGAGGAAATCCTTAAGTCCTTGGATCGGCACTATTGCAATAATCAGAGAAGGATGGGGGTCACTGATCCTCATGGTCCCACTGACAACTGTGGGTTCTACAGGGTAGTACTTTCAAAAGGTGTGGGATTTCTTTCCGGTAGCGACCCTATACATGACTCCCACTAACAGTTGTGGGAAACCTGCTACCAACACTTCATATTCTCAGTCACTGAGATTTAGGTCTGATTGCAATCTTCTACGTGCCAACTAACAGTGATGTGTTACATGGGGGGGATGAATCATTCCACAGTTCTGAATGGCCATGTTAAACTACAAAGGAAGCTTATGCATCCCACTGGCAACTATTAGTTAACCTTTTTAAAGCAAAGGGAAGTCCCAAAATGAGAACCCTTCTGCTAAAGATGAGAAAAGAGCTCAAAATCTTAAGAGTATGAGCTGCAATAAGTTGTCAGTATCAGATATGTCAAAATTATGCATGATAAAAAGTTAGCAGAACATGAAATAGCTTCACAATGCAAATAATATTTAGGACAGATGAATGCATCTATGTAAGAGACAATGTCAGCTTTGCAAGAATCCTCCAGGAAAAGACAAAGAACCCTGGATCCAGCAGAAGGCGGCATATATAAATATACATAAAATGTAACCTGCAAGAAAATATTGTGGTTTCCTTGAAAGAAGGTGAAATGGTGGAAATTGTCTTCAATAAGAGAAAAACGGAGATCTTATTGAAGGGAATGAGTTAAAGGGACAGTAATACTTAAAATGTAAAAATAAATATTTTGCAGGGTTTATAACCCCGAGTTTAACAAAGGTACTTCAACTGCTGAGAGGTGTTTTAGTCAAATGTTATTACAGCTCAGACTTGATTTTGTTTTAGGCACATTATGTAAATGGCCTTAAATTGTACAGTGGCGCCCTTGCTACTCCATCCTATGGAGATTTATGGTCAACTGACCAAAGCTGTCCATTAGGAGCAGCACCACTGTACAATTTCAGGCCACTGTGATACTGCAACTTAAAAATTAAAGTTTAAACTGCAATAACTTCTGAAAAAAACATCTCAACAGTGAGAGTAGAGTGCCCTTGTTTCACTCAGGGGAATAAACCCTACAACAAATTGTTTTGTATTACATTTTAAGTATTACTATCCCTTTAAACACTAGGTCAGAAACCTGACCATAAAGACCTGGATATAATGGACACAGCCTTTGTGGGTCATAAGACAGCATGCTCAGTATTTCCAAATTATCAATCCATTTCAGATCCAATATGTACCAAACAGAACTTAGGAGACAAGAGAACCATCATAACAAGATGATTCCTTACAATTTATCTTTTCAATAAAGGCGATGTTGGTGTGGCTACCCACCAAAGATTAATGTGGGTAATTCTTAAGAGACAACATGTAATGCTGTATGGATAATGCTCTGAAAAAGCAGTATATGGTAGTTGGGCACAGCCTGAAGTCTGTTACAACCATTGCATGTTTACATTAAAATTTCTGGCTGATGGCCCAAGAATCATGTGTACAAATCAAAACTTCTGAAAGAACTAGCCATTAAGAAGAAAGCTGTCAATTTCTAGGAGGAAGAGTGGCAAAAGACATTCTGCACCCTTCTTGAATGAGTTGTAGAGCCCACTCGTCTGTAATTGACATCCTCCACTGATGTGTGAAGTGACGAAGTCTTCCCTCAGAGGAGGGTTTCGGGGGAGACTTCATACTCCAAATCTCATGCTGTAGAGGGCTTAGAGTCTGAAGCCTTGGGCACAGTTTTCTTTTGTGTCCAGGTAGGTTTTGCTATATGAAAATGAAAGGAACCTTCATAAGAATGATTACAAGGTTGTCTGGATATGTTTTAACTCTCTAAATAAAAGTCCTTTTCTTGTTGTCAAACCTCAGGTTTATTTTGAGTAAGAAATGTACTTTTACCTCCAGTGACATGGCTGACAATTTTGTCTAACTCTAGCCCAAAAAGGAGAGATCCTCTAAAGGGTAAGAAAATTAGAGATTTTTTCAGAAGCAGAATCTGCATTCCAAAACTTTAACCATAAAGTATGAGGTGCTGTAACAGATAAAGCTGAACATGTAGATGCCGATTTAGCTATCTCCAAGGCAGATTCCCCAACATAGGAGGGAGACTCTTGGAGGTAGTCTATGAGAAGAAATATATCATCATGAGGCACATTATCCTGTCAGGCTTCAGCAGCTCTGCCTGCCCAGTATGAAGCAAAGAAAGATCTAATGATTGCTCCTAAGCCAGAAAACATCTGTCTGTTCAAGGTATCAAAGTTTTTGTCAGCAGGATCTTTAAGTGCTGCTTCAGATTAAACAGGAATAGTAGTATGTTTGGATTATCTGAATACAGTACGGTCAACTGTTGTCGGTGTTGACCAAAGTTCAACTTTGGCTTTAGAAGAGGGGTATACCTTAGCAATTTTTTTAGGCATTACCACAGTTTTATTTGGGATTTCCCACTCACCCGTGACTATCTGATCAAGCTCTTCATTGTCAGAGTATATGAAGGTAGATTTATTTTTACGTTTAAACTTAGAGGCTTGGTCATCACAAACTTCCAAGACATGCAGGATAACTTTAATTAAAAAGAGCCCATGGATTCTGAATCATCTTAATTGGTACCCTCTCCAAAGGATGATGGGGACTTAGAACTGTCACTAGCCAATTCCTCTTCATCATCAGATTAATCAGAGAGTAAAGAGAGAAGACTTCTGGAAGGTTTCTTGGTTTGTGGTCTTTTAACTGGTGTACCTGTAAATCATGTGCCCCAAATCCTCTCAAATTTTCAAGAGAACCTGGTAAGGACTTGACCCACTCTGGTTCAAGCATTGGGGGAGCATCAGTAGATGTGAAAGCCCTGTTAGCTCCTAAGTACATACATTTAGAACACACAGACATACTGTTTGTGACCTTTACATTTTATTGCTCTTAGTTTTCTTTGTCTCCTTGTCTGTCATATCAATAAATGAAAGGAGAGACTAAAGTAAATCTCAATGTTAGCCAGCAAAGCCCTGACTGAGAAGGAGTTCAACTTCCTCTGTGATGATAAATATTCAAGAGCAATGTCCCATAGGAATTTAGCATTAACACCACCTCTGGCATTAAAGTTAATGGTCTGGGAACGGATGGGAGATCACTAAAGTTGAGGGGTCTATTGAAGGCAGTATCCAAAGACCATGATAACAGGAAGAAAGTCATCAACCACCAGTTGGTCAACTTTCCAAAAGAGGTGTCACACCAGGGGCTAGATTCTATTGCTGGTGCTAAATGTTAACACCCATTTTATCAAACATTTTCCTATTGAAGTCTATGGGGAAAACTGGAGATAAAAGCAGTGATAAAATTAGCACCTGTAATAGAATCTAGCCCTAGGAGCTTCTCTAGAAAAGGTGAAATTTACTCACCGATATTGTTTTTTCCTCTGTGTCCTTCCATGGCACAGACAGTGGGTTTTGGCTCCGCCCTCCAGCTGGTACGACCAATTCAAAAACTTTAAATACTGCTGACTACCTCCCCCAGTTAGTTATACAGTTGTCCAAGCTACAAGACATAAGAGGTTAGAGATAGCCAATAACAGTCATGTATAATACAGGCAACATATTTCATGAAACGATACAATACCAATAACCATATAGGGAGGGTTGCCGTGGAAGGACACAGAGTAAAACAAATAATCGGTGAGTAAATTTCACCTTTTCCTCTGTGTCCAATCCACAGCATAGACAGTGAGACTTACCAAAGAAGTACCCAGTGGATAGGGAAGGGCTGATTCAGGTTTATAATGGGATGGCTGCTTCCAGCACCTTCCGTACAAACTTGACATCTTCTGATGCCTGGACATCCAGTCTATAATGTTTAATAAAAGTAGAGACTGAGGCCCAAGTAGCAGCATGGCAAATTTCATCCAGGGTTGCTCCAACTTTATGTGCTCATGATGCAGACATGGCTCGGGTAGAATGGGCTAGATGTATATAGTCCCGAATCCATCTGGAAATGGATGGTTTGGAAGCTGAGGTGCCTTTAAACTTGCCACAAAAGTGAACGAATAAGGTGTCTTTTTTTCTGAATAGCTGAGTTCTGTCAAGATAAATTCGCAGACAACGAATAAGATCCAGATTATGAAGTCTTTTTTCAAGCTCATGGGAAGGATTTGGGCAGAAAGATGGTAAAACAATTTCTTGGTTCATATGAAATTGTGAGACTACTTTCGAGCGAAATGATAAGTTTGGTCTCAGGACCACCTTGTCCTGATGAAAAACTAGAAAGGGTGGAACTGATACCAGAGCCTGTAACTCACTGACTCGTTTGGCAGATGTAATGGCTGTGAGAAATACTACCTTGAATGTGAGATGTTTCACAGAGACAGACTCCAAGGGTTCAAAAAATAGATTGTTCTAGCACAATGTTTAAGTGGCAGGGAGGAATGATGCCATGAATAGTTTTTTTTTTTTTTTTTTTTTTGGAAACAGAGGAAAGATATCTTTTGATAAGATAGTGGTCAGCTAGTGGGGTAGCCAATACTGCAGATATGGCTGAGAGTTGAACCCGCAGTGATGAAGTTTTTAACCCTTTCCTTAACCCTGCTTGCAGAAGTCCAGGATTATTGAGGGAGAAATAGATCTGGGGTCTAGATTATTACTAGCGCACCATTTGTAGAAAGTAGTCCAAACACGATAACAGATTTTTGTGGTAGAGGGCTTTTTACCTTGCAAAATCATACCTATGACTTCCTCAGATGTTCCTTGTCCCCTCAAAGATTCCCACTCACTCAGCCTCCAGGCCTTGAGCTTGAAGAAGCCTGGATTTGGGTGTGCTATGGGTCCCTGAGTGAACAGGTCCTTTGCATTTGGCAGAATTATTGGTGTTTTTATAGATAACTGAAGTAGATCTGTGTGCCATGCTTTTCTCAGCCAGTCTGGGGCGATAAGAATCAATTCTGCTTTGTCTTTTTTTACCTTGCGTATTACCTCTGGTATGAGAGGTAGAGGGGGAAAGACATATGCCAGAGGGAAGTCCCATGTTAGTTTCAGCGCATCTTGCGCCAAGGCTTGAGGTTACTTCCAATGGAATATGTATCTGTGGAATTTCCTGTTTATTGTTGCCATGAGATCTACTGATGAATTTCCCAGAAACTTAACCACAAGACTGAAGATCTCGTTGTTTAGAATCCATTCTCCTGGATCTAATGCATGGCAACTTAGGAAGTCTGCTTGACAATTCAGTCACCCTGATAGAAAGGATGCCGATAGATTGTTCAAATTATTTTCCACCCAAAGAAGAATCTTCAGGGCCAGGATGTTTAACTGTTTTGGTTCCCCCTTGATTCAGGAGATATTGGACAGCAGACATTGTCTGAACGTATCAGAACTGCTTTCTGCTGCAGGGGAATGCTGAAGTGGTTGAGAGTTTTCCAGACTGCAAGAAGTTCTTTCATGTTTATATGGAACAGAGACTCCCGTTTGGACCAGTTGCTCTTCACGGAGTTTTGTTCCCAGATGCCTCCCCAACCCGAATTGCTGGCATCCCTATAAACGATGACCCATTCTGGTTCCACCACCAGGGGTCTTCCTTTTGCTAGATGCTGTAGTTTTGTCCACCAGACCAATTCCTGTGTTGTGGCTCTGAATACCGGAATCCTGAAGGTGGGATTGTGAGGATTTTGTTTGTAGTACATCAGGAAGTTTTGTTGGGTTAGACTGGCATGGACCTTTGCCCAGGGGAGAATTTGGAATGAGGAAGAAAGAAGTCTCTGGAAGTTCTTTAGAGACTGATTTTTTTTGTAAGAATCTTTACACAGCTTGTATGATGCAACTCTGTTTGTCCTGTGACAGAGTAGCCACTGCTTTGGAGGTGTTGAAGTCTATCCCCAAAAATGTTAGGGACTGGGAGGGGACTAGGAAGCTTTTCTGAAAATGAAGCACCCAACCCAGGTTGGTTAGAAATGTTTTGCATGTCAGGGTGCTGCATGCTGCTTGTTCCCTGGACAAGCCTATAATGAGAATGTCGTCCAGGTAAGGGATTGCCCGAACTTGATGCAGTTGTCTCAATTCCACCAAGGCCACTGCCAACAGCTTGGAGAAGACCCTTGGAGCCGTTGCCAGACCAAATGGGAGTACCCGGTATTGATAAGGAGTTCCTAGGATATGGAATCTGAGGTATTTGCTGTGACTTTTCCTGATAAGAATGTGATGGTATGCATCCTGTAAATCCAGTCTGGTAAGGTATGCATGCTGAGGAATCAACTTCAGTGTTGATGAGACAGTTTCCATCTTGAAACTCCTGTTTGTCAGGAAGGTGTTTAACCTTTTGAGGTCCAGAATGAGGCATACGTCTCCTGAAGGTTTCAGAACAGGAAAGAGTGTGAAGTAGAAGCCCATGAACCTCTGGTGTAAAGGGACTTCTTTGTTGGTCAGTCACTGTCATATGGCATGTTTCATCTGACAAATTTGTGATCTTTTCCTGAGGGCTGATTTTATGAAGCGATAATTCACTGGGACAGTCTGAAATTCTAGTACATATCTCCTTCGAATGACATCCAGCACCCAGGTATCTTGGTGTATATGATCCCAGGCTTGCTGGAACTCCCCCAGTCTGCCCCCTACTGGAGGAGGGGAAGGGGTAGCACTGCCTTCGTTGTTGGAACTGTCCCTTTCATTGGAAATCTTTTCGATCTCCAGCTCTCTGACCTTGACTTGCACACCTCTTCTCTTTTGGTCAAAGCTTCTCCTCAATGGGTACCTTCTGGCTTCACGAAAGGACTGCCTGTGATATTGTCCAGATCTAATAGCAGGAGGACTCCTGGGCTTTTTACCTTGAGGAAGAAAAGGGCTTTTTCCTCCTGAAGATCTTTAAATAATTACCTCAAGCTGGTCCCCAAATAGTTTAGAGCCAGCAAAGGGTAGGGAGACTAGCTGGTTTTTGGATGGTCCGCTTCCCATGATTTTATCCTTAATGCCCGTCGTGATGTAATAGACAAGGCAGATGCTTTTGCTAACAGTCTGATGTTGTCATTATTGCCAAACATGTAGAACTGTTTCTTCAGCGCCTCATCTGCTCTTTTATCGATGGGGTCACGTAGGGTTGAGCTATCCTTTAGTAAGATAATCATTCTGGATGTTTGAGCTCTAGCCACGTCTACTTTAGGAGGGGTATGCCAAGTCAGGGTATCTTGATCGGTGAAGGGTACATGCAATGAAACCTATGAGACAGGGAATTGCACTTGTCACACTGCTTCCATTCAGGTAATCATCTCAGGGGAATGGAAGAATCTACAGGTATTGGAGGGCAAGTTTTTTTTGTAACCCACAAATGCTGTGTCAATTATATTCAGATCTTTTTGCACTTCAGAAAATCCAAGTGACTTCCGCACAGATTTAACGAGATTATCCATTCTATCCAAGGGAAAACTACCAGTATCATCAGTTATTTCACCCTCCTCAGCCGAGGATGCCCTTGATTCTATGTCAAAGAAGCCCTCATCTTCTTCCTCATGAACCCTGGAGGGTCCTTCATCAGAGTCAGAATGACGTGGCTGCTTTCTGGCAGCTTCCTGCAAGGATGAGAAGGTCTCTTGCATAGAGCTTCTCATCCATGTAATACAATCTTGAAACTGAGCTGGAACATAACTTGTTGTGGCTCTTTTAAGGCAGGCTGTGCATAATTTAGAGGGATCATCTGCCGGCAGCTGTTGGTCACATCCCAAACAGGTTTTAAAGTTTGGAATAAGCTTCTCTTTACAAGCCTCAGCAGGTTTTGTTTGATCAGGTTTTTGTTCTTTGGACATATCCCAGAAGTAACAACTGTGCCCAATTGCAAAAACAAACACAAGCTCTATAGAGATAAGTACACAGTAATCACACTGAAGAAAATTTGTATTCATGATGGGGGATTCCTATGACTCTCTGCTTCGTTATAAGGCTGCTGTACCAGTTCCTGGACACCTCCTGCATGGAGAGCATGACGTACATCAGGTTTACTACTGCCGATTCCCAAAAGCAGAGCGCGCTTCAGGAAGCATGGGGCCTGGGGAGAAGAGGCCATGCTGGCATTGCTCTTCAAGCAACTGGCCAGGCTGCCAGAAAGGAAGGGTGGCAGACTCGCAGTGATCCGGGAGGCTGCACAACCGGATCCGATTGCCTGATGTGACCGCGGTTAAAGCGGAACTAACACCGCTAACAAACATTGTCTGTAATAATTTCCTATCTGGCGACTAGCTGCTTAGTAGCGCTAGTCGCCAGAATTATTACCTCTTCATGGAGAAATTTGAAGTGATCCTCGGCTGACAGGCAGGACGGAGAGCGGACATCTTGCCCTAGTGACGTCCGCGCGCCTGCGCTGTCAATCCCTTCCAGAGCAGAATTGCTCCTAGCAACACCTCCTACAGCCTTCTGGGACTGACAGCGCAGGAGCGCGGACGTCACTAGGGCAAGATGTCCGCACTCCGTCCTGCCTGTCAGCCGAGGATCACTTCAAATTTCTCCACGATGAGGTAATAATTCTGGCAACTAGCGCTACTAAGCAGCTAGTCGCCAGATAGGAAATTATTACAGACAATGTTTGTTAGCGGTGTTAGTTCCGCTTTAAGGCCAGCCACATAAATTGAAAATAAATAAATAAATAAAACAAAGGATGTGGATGGGAGGATTTTCCCTCCGTCCTCCAGTTTGGTAGGACCAAATACCTAACTGGAGGAGGAAGTCCGTAGTAAAGTTTTTGAACTGGTCCTATCAGCTGGAGGGCGGAGCCAAAACCCAATGTCTATGCCATGGATTGGACACAGAGGAAAAATTATTATGAACAAAGGTCTTCCTAGACTTTCTGCAGGAAGGTTTTGATTAAAGGTCTAAACCCTACTCCCATCATTCCCCACCAGCCAAAGGATGGGTTCTGTAGTCTGGCAGCAGCTGAAGGGTCTCACATTGCCCATCCCTGTTCTATATTATGCCTTGCTATTCTAATCAAAGCATAGATGAGCAGTTTACACATTTTCCTTGTTTCATGGTTAATAGTATTACATTATTCATTGCCTCCTTTTTTCTTTGCACTGGATGGGACAACATGGACAAGACAATAACCGAGGCAGTAGAGTGGAAGCTCCCTTTAAGGAGCTCTTATCTGTCGTACCCACAGATGTGTAGTGGAAGGTATAATATTAGAACCAAATGTGGAGCATAAAATGTTAAGCATTAGATCTAGCAAGTCTGCTAACTGCTACAGATATCAGTCCCTTCTCACATGGAGCAAACCACCAACCTAACCTGGAGTACGCCACAGACTTTTATAGAAAGATATTTAATCACGTGATTACAGAAAAAATTTGTATACCTGATTTAAAACTCTTATCATAAGCATTAGGCCAATCCCAGACACATTTACCCTTATGCATTAGGAGAGAGCTTTCCAAACTGTTCATGTTGGTGACACCCTTTTTAGACATGCATCATTTCGTGACACAGTAATTCAGTTTTGCTAGCAAATCAGAGGTTAAAATAATAATCCCTTACAAGAGATGCGGACATATACATAAATTGTAATAAGAAGATGTATGGGGACACAACATACCTCATCAAAACCTTTCATTCATTCTGCGGAAGGCATTAAGCATGTTGTGTGGTTTTTAAAAGGGCGACATGAGAATTTACACAACATTCTCAAGATTCTCATGTCGCATTATTAAATAGATAGCGTATAACTGATTTTAGAAGCACTGTCCGTCTTTCCTGTCTCATGGGCACCACAAGCAGAAGCCATGTGACAGGCAGACTCAGCGCACAGGGATACTCCAGCCTGGCAGCCCAAAGAGAAAGCAGAGGTATAGAGGAGGTGGCATCTCAAAAGATTTTAAAAGCTGAACCGCCAAAAGATTTGTAACAGCTGGAGTGCCTCCGTGTGTTGCATACATATTATGTATGCAGCACACAGAGGCACTCCAGCTGTTACAAATCTTTTGTGGCGCTCCAGCTGTATGCAGCACACGGAGGCAATCTCCCGCTGTGTAAAAGCGACCATTAAGTAGTAGTGTTTATCTCAGCTCCGAGTGTAGCTCGTGCTTGGGTTGAATGACAATCTCTCGCTGTGTAAACGGCACCTTTGCCTGTGACACACCTACACACTGCAGCCGACACACTAACGTGTCGCAACACACAGTGTGGAAAGCACTGTATTAGGACAATTTACCAAAAGCATTAGGCCAATCCTAGACACATTTACCCTTATGAAGGGTTACTGCTATATCGCTCTGACTGGAGGGGAGCCCAACAGGCAATGGTGACACAAAACTGAAGGGAAATAGAGCACTATCCACTAAAACATCATCATAACTGATCCACCCATCTGAGAAACACAGATAAGTAGACCCAGCCAAGGACTCTTCATAAGTATACGTGGTATCATTACCTCCTAATATACGTGACAGCACATCCCATAGTTTCCCATCCAGAGAGCTATGACCCCCCAATAGCTAATTAAATGGAGATTTCACTTAAATGTAGAAGTAAGTAGTGATACCATATGTACTTAAGTAGTGTCCTTGGCTGGGTATACTTATCAGTGTTTCTCAGACAGGTGGATCAGAGCATAAGACTAGATTTTAGGCCTCAGAAAATAAATAGAGAATTTTTAAACACTAGCATGAAGTGCATGTATATAACCCCAGTTCATTTTTAGGCATTAGTGTTCCTTTAAACTCACTGTGGATGGAGATGGCAGAGATAGAAAAAAAGGATATTTTTAAGAAAGGATAATATATGTTTTAGCTAAAGTGGGTACACATTTACACTAACGGGTTTAAATATAGAGGTTAATCCAAAGGACTGCCATCTTGGAGTCAGAATGCATGTTTTCCCATTTTACTATAAATTGGTGGAAAATTCAATGGTGGGTTTATTCGCATTTCTTTTGATCAAGTCAGTAGAGATAAAGGAGAGGAGAGAGACATGCAAGGATCATATACAAATTGACTTCAATAATTATTTCCAGCTAAAACTATGATAATTCATGGTATAATTAAAAAAAAAAACAAAAAACAAAAACACAATAGTAAGCAGTACCCTGGTTGTGCAAGCGTGTTACCTGTAATACACAGCCAAATGCCCCTCTTCAACTTTGTGTATGGACGAATGGAGAACCAGGGAAACAAGGACCGTCACCACTCCTATCACCATTCCCAGCTGTGCCATGGTCATCCTAACTGTTGGACAGTGAATATGAAAATATTGTGTTTAACAGTACAGACCAACCAACAGCATTAGCACCAAACTGTATATTAAAACGTTCGGTGACATAACTACTGTAAAATTTCAGGTACAATACGCATCTGTGTATAATACGCAGGTATTATATTTTTTTATAATATTATATATATGGATATACATACATATACATATATATATATATATATATATATATATACACCCATGATTTTAGGGAAAACAAGAGTGCCTATGTATAGTAAGCACCCTTGTTTTTCCCCTTACTAAAAATCAGAGCTGCCAGATACCTTCCCTCCCTCCCCAAGAGCAATCCGCTCTCAGGGTAATACTTACTTCCACTGAGGTCCCCATCTTCCCTGCGGACGGCATGTTTGCATTTGCCGCTTGCTTCCTTCAATGCACTGTCAGGACCTTTCACCTCCAACCAATGGTAATGCCCTGTGAGGATCTCAAGGTCCTCGCAGGGTAATACCATAGGCGGAAGATCCTGACAACTCATTGAAGGAAGCGGGCGGCATGCCGTTCGCAGGGAAAATGGAGACCTCAGTGCAAGTAAGGATTATTTTGAGAGAGGATTGTGCTGGGTGAGGGAGGGAGGGAAAGTATCTGGCAGCCCTCATTTTTATTTTATAATTGCAGCAAGATAAAAAAAGAAAAAAAAAAATTCTCGTGTATAATAAGGTGAAGAGGGGTAAAATTGTACATATTTACCATACAATCTCGGGTAAGTCACTGGATAGTCCTGTTGCAAACATTTTTTGAGCTTCCTAACTCAAAAATAAGATTTTAGTGTTCTTACCTGTTAAATCCCTCTCTCTATAGTCCATATGAAACACAGCTACCATGGAGTTGAGTCCCTCCTTTTGGAGGGCAGGACACATCACAAAAACAGTCTAATAGGTGGAGACTCCCAGCCACTTCTCCAGCTAAATCCTTCCCCCTGCCTTGCAACCCAGTATGAATGGGACCGAAGCAAGAGAAGGAGGAGGAAATCTCCTGGGAGAAGAGACACTCAAAGAGGACTCCTAAGTCCAGACAGGTGAGACCAAATAGAAGTTGCTTTCCCTGGGTTGGAGACCTGTGTTCCATATGGACTATAGAGTAAAAGAATTGAACATGTAAGAACACTAAAATCCTATTTTCTCTTATGTTCAATATGGAACACAGGTACCATGGGGATATACCAACACTAAGCTCCCAGAGGTGGGAAAAATGATCTCATGATACTGGAGTGAGTTCCCTAGGACTATCCAGAATCAGAATACCCTACAAAAAAATAATGTGTCAACAGACACTAACCTTACACAGCACACAAAAACAAGAGCCAATGACAGAGGCTTTCTGTCTGTAAGCTGGAGCAATCTCATTGTCAGAGATTGATATCTAGCCAATGAGATAGCTCCAGCTTACAGACAGAAAACCTCCATTATCAGAGGAGGCTGCATACAGGAAGGGGAGCAGAGGAAGAGTGGTAGACTGTGGTACAGAGCAGGTAACCGCAGTCTGACCAGAAGTGCACTCTTTAAACATTAATTTTTGGCCAAATAGGATTTATAAAAAAAATAAAGAAATCCACCTAGTAGCTATCTAACCTAACATTTAACATACACTTGTATAGGGGTGACAGATCCCCTTTAAGGCCTTCTCAAGTATTCAAAGGAATAAAAGCCACATTTAAAATAATGAGATTGTTTTATACATCCCTTGTACAGCCCCATGTCTTGAAGTTAAAAATGAAGATGGTCATTTAGGTACAGTTCCCCTTTAAACAGTTCAGAAATACTAGGGTCAAACACACCTTAAAAGACTTCAGATTAAAGTAATAGCATTAATGGCTGATTCTTGAGCAACTGGTTAATGACTAGCTAGGTATGTAAGGAAGTCTATTACTGCTGCAGAAGGATGATGCAATTGTGCCCTTTGGAAATGGGTATTTGCATAGTTAATGTCTGCCTCTATCACCTGATTAGGGGAACCATTGGTGCACTGCACTGATCTGTCTGAATCCTTCTAGTCTTTCCTACCTGGAACATTGCATTGCGGAGAAGGGCACTGCAGAGCACAGTTACATTTAATGACCAGCAGAGGTGCTTATTAATTCTATTCCAAAACCCTTTGCATGCTGGAGAGGTGCGCTGGACAACTCTTTGGCACATACTTCTACCATGCTAATTCCTTTGAGTGACAGAGGTGTTCCACTGCATTGCAAAGCAATGGGCTTGGACACCCATCTGGCTCTCATTGGCTTAACCCCTTCAGTGCCAGAGGCTTGGGCCATTGCCTGTACCCTGCAGGCCAGACACTTTTTCAGCATTTTTGCTATCCTTCCGTTTAGGCTTGATTTCTTCTGGGGATTTTTAGTTAAATATGGAAAACTATATATTGTTTTTTTTCAGAACGAATTGAGCTTTCTTGTGGTACCTTACATGAAGAGAATTTTACATCCTGCAAAAAGCTATGATGTCATAATGACAAAAAAAAGTGAAAATTTACTCATTTTGCTAAAATCACATACTATGTATCAAAAACATTTACCTTGATTGAAAAAGTTTCAATAATTTCAAAAAGCCACGAGTCCCCCGAGTAAAAAAATACCAAATTTGTATAGTTTTACCTACGTCCATGGCTAGCGTAGAGCCCTAATCACCAGCAGCGCAAAATTACATTTTCAACTTTATAAACTAAAATGCGCATTCTAGGGTTTTTGTGGTAAATCTACCCTAAAACAGTGGAATAACTATATAAAACTATATATTTCTGGAAAGTAGACAACCTACTGCATCTAATGAGGGGTGACTTTCCTTATTACCCCAAGCCTGGAGTGCACAAATGCCTCCAGAAAGTGGCGCTAATGAAAAAAAAAAAAAAAAGGCATTTTCTTACATTTCTGCCCCTTCAAATGTACTGAAATTTGTGAAAGCCATGGCATTTCCAACTGTATTCATTAGCTAGTGCTCTTAGGAGAAAAATGACACCCCATTGGTATGAGTTCACCTACCTCAGGGGGCGCTACAAGTACAAAACTACACCTATTGTAACCTCTAATTTTTCTAACATTTTCTCAAACATTACTTGTCTGTACAAAAATGGTTATAACAATTACAGAAGTGAAGAAAGGGTACACAAACCATACCATTTTGAAAAGAAGATACCCTGCCGCATCTAATGATGGGTGACCTGCCTTGTTACCCAAAGCCTGGAGTGCACAAATGCCTCCAGAAGGTGGCGCTAATGAAAAAAAAAAAAAAAGGCATTTTCTTACATTTCTGCCCCTTCAAATGTACCGAAATTTGTGAAAGCCATGGCATTTCCAAATGTATTCATTAGTTAGTGCTCTTAGGAGAAAAATGACACCCCATAGGTATGAGTTTAACTACCTCAGGGGGCGCTAGAAGTGCAAAACGACACCTACTACAACTTCAAATTTTTCTAACATTTTCTCAAACATTACTTGTCTGTACACAAATGGTTATAACAACTACAGAAGTGAAGAAAGGGTACACAAACCATACCATGTTGAAAAGAAGACACCCTGCCGCATCTAATGATGGGTGACTTGCCTTGTTACCCAAAGCCTGGAGTGCACAAATGCCTCCAGAAGGTGGCGCTAATGGAAAAAAAAGGCATTTTCTTACATTTCTGCCCCTTCAAATGTACTGAAATTTGTGAAAACCATGGAATCTCCAACTGTATTCATTAGCTAGTGCCCTTAGGAGAAAAATGACACCCAATTGGAATGAGTCGACCTACCTTAGGGGTGCCAGAAGCACATAACTACACCTCCCTGTTTGCTTCTTTGAAAATGGCTGCTTGTACTAAAATGTTCATAACTGTTAGAGACATGAAGGAAAGGTATAAAAGGTATACCATTTTGGAAAGTAGACATTCTCCCGCATCAAGTGAGGGGTCACTTGCCTTTCTACCCCCTGGGCTGAAGTGCACAAATATTTCCAAAAGGTGGCGCTATGGGAATAAAACATGTTTTTTTTACATTTCCACCACTTCAAAGATACTAAAATCTTTGAAAACCATAACATTTCCTGCTGTATTCAGTACCTGCTACCAACATGAGAAAAATGTTAGCCCATTTGTGTGGGTTAACATACAATATGTGGGTGCTAGGAACACGTACGTAAACCTGACACTTTTGTTTCTTAAATTATCTGCTTGCACTAAAATGGTTATAACCATAATAGATATGCAGAAAAGGTAGAGAAACAATGCCATTTTGGAAAGAAAACAACCTGCCGCATCTAATGAGGGGTCACTTGCCTGGTATGCACAAATGCTTCCAGGAGGTGGCGCTAATGAAAAAAAAGGCATTTTCTTACATTTCTGCCCCTTCAAATGTATGGCGCTCTGTAAAAACCTTGGAATTTTCAACTGCATTCCTTAGCTAGTGCTCTTAGGAGTCAAACGACACCCCATTGGTATGAGCTGACCTACCTTAGGGGGTGCTAGAAGTAGAAAACTACGCCTTCTACAACCTCTGATGTTTCTAACATTTTCTCAAACCTGACTTGCCTGTACGAAAATGGCTATAACGCCTTCAGAATTGAAGAAAAGGTAGATAAACCATACCATTTTGGAAAGAAGACATCCTGCCGCATCTAATAAGGGGTCACTTGCCTTCTTACCCCAATACTGGTGTGCATAAATGTTTCCAGAAAGAGGCGCTAATGAAAAAAAAAAAAAAGGCATTTTTTTACATTTCTGCCCCTTCAAATGTATGGAGCTCTGTGAAAACCATGGAATTTTCAACTGCATTTATTTGCTAGTGCTCTTAGGAGTCAAATGACACCCCATTGGTATGAGTTGAACTACCTTAGGGGGTGCTAGAAGTAGAAAACTACACCAACTACAAACTCTGATGTTTCTAACAGTTTCTCAAACCTGACTTGCCTGTACAAAACTGGCTATAACACCTTCAGAATTGAAGAAAAGGAAGATAAACCATACCATTTTGGAAAGAAGACAACCTGCCGCATCTAATGAGGGGTCACTTGCCTTTTTACCCCTAAGTTAGTTGGCACAACTATTTCCAGAATGTGGTGCTACAGGAAAGAAAAACAAACATTTGTTTCACACATCAGTCACTTCAAAGATACTAACATGGTTCAATGGCGTGAGATTTCCTAGGAGGACTTCTTGCCAGCCAAAAAAAATGGTACCCCACTGCTCTGGGTTGACATACCAATTTACGCTACAGGAGCATAGCTACCAGTGAAACAGAAATGGGAAAGCAAACAGTGTATGTGTGGTTTTATGGCTAACAGATGAAAGAAGCTAGGACGTCAGCCGATGTACGTGCAGACCTGTGACTACAAGTATAACAAAATGTGTGAGAGGGTGAGGGATTAGGCAGTGTGTATGGGTACGAGCAGAGGAGCAAGGATGGTGGTGATGGTGGGGCAGTGTCTGATAGTGTGTATGGGAGATCTCTGACTACCATTGTGCACTGTATGTCCCCTCATACAAAGCACTGCGTTGGACCCCCTTCCTGTTGCACGTGCATTTTTTGGGGCTTTTTCCCCCAATATTTTTGTGTAGAACTCGTTGGGGGCATCAGAACCCATACAATGAGGTCTAAATAAAAAAATAAAGGGGGAAAAAATCCTTTATGTGCCACAGGGGTGTCCAGCACACAAAGGGTTAATTTTTTTTAATCGTTACTTTGTATTCAGATGGCCACCAAACAAGCTCTGATCACAAAGTAATGATAAAAAGTCCTGTGTGTACCACAGGAAGGGGGGCTGCATTGAACCCCCCTCCCAGTGGCACACACAGGGTTAATTTTTGATTTAATATTTTTTTATTATATACCTCATTGAGGGGCATCAGGACCCCCTGATCCCTCCCCAATGAGGTCTTAGTAAACAAAAAATATATGTCCACAAACAGAGTGACCCTGTGAATGCCACAGGGGTCTCCAGAGCATTGCAAAGCAATGCATTGGATCCTTGTGGCACTCAGAGGGTTAATTTTTGATTTAATATTTTTTTATTATATACCTCATTGGGGGGCATCAGGACCCCCTGATCCCTCCCCAATGAGGTCTTAGTAAACAAAAAATATATGTCCACAAACAGAGTGACCCTGTGAATGCCACAGGGGTCTCCAGAGCATTGCAAAGCAATGCATTGGATCCTTGGGGCACTCAGAGGGTTATTTTTTTTTTTTATCATTACTTTGTAATCAGAGCTTGTTGGGGGCCATTAGGACCAATCCTGATGACCCCCCAACAATCTCTGATAACAAAGTAATGATAAAAGCCCTGTGTGTGCCGCAGAAGGGGGGTTGCATTGGCCTCCCCTGTGGCACACACAGGGTTAATTTTTTTTTTTAATTTACTTTTTTTTATTATAGCCCTCATTGAGGGGTATCAGGACCCCCCTGATCCCCCCAATGAGGTCTTACCAAATGAAAAAAAAAGAAATCAAAATAAATGTCCCTGTGAGTGCCACAGGGGTATCCTGCGCATTGCAAAGCAATGCATTGGACCCTTGTGGCACTCAGAGGGTTAATTTTTTTTTAATCATTACTTTGTAATCAGAGCTTGTTGGGGGGCCAACAGGACCAATCCTGATGGCCCCCCAACAATCTCTGGTAACAAAGTAATGATAAAAGCCCTGTGTGTGCCACAGGAGGGGGGGTGCATTGGACCCCCCCTGTGGCACACACAGGGTTACATTTTTTTTTTAAATTATAGACCTCATTGAGGGGCATCAGGACCCCCCCTGATCCCCCCAATGAGGTCTTTAGAAAAAAAAATTCCCCCAAAGGAAGTGACCCTGTGAGTGCCACAGGGGTCTCCAGCACATTGCAAAGCAATGTGCTGGGGACCCTGTGGCACTCACAGGGTTACTTTTATTATTTTTATTTATTTTTTTTTAAACTGTTCAGACCTTGTGGGGGACATCAGGACCCCTCCTGGTGTCCCCTCAGTCACCGGCAGGAGTGAACAGGACCGGGGAAACTTCCCTAACGTCATCGGTGACCATGTCACCGATGACGTTGGGTGGCTTCCCCCGGTCCCGCCCACTCCTACCCGGAAGTGTTTATTGATCTCCCAGCACGATCGGCTGGGAGATCAATAACTGGGGAGGCATGAGGAGTGATCCTCATGCCTCCCCACGAGTGCCATGCTTTTTTTTTTTTTTGAAATGCGGCCACTGCATGCCGGTTATACCGGCTCATGCAGTGACCGCATTTCACTCTTACACCGTACGAGCGTGGCACAGCAAGTACAGCTGTGTCCACTCGTACGGCGTAAGTAGCTGGCACTCTAGGGGTTAAGGCCATAACTCACTAAACCAAGTCAACCAGACATCTGCTTTAATGCAGAACACTTTTTAAACATGCCTATTGCAGGGTTGTACCAGCTCCTATAAAGCCCTGCAGAATTGCATTTCATTTGGCATTCTGCATTAACCCTTTGACTGTCAGAGGGGTATGCAACGCATTGCAAAGCAATGCTCTGCATACCCCTTTGGCACTCAAAAGTGTTAAAGAGAAGGGTTGATCACTTTACAAGTGTTTCAACATGTTAGGCCTAAAGGTACAAACAAGTCAGCACAATTCAGCTTAACCTTTTGCGTGTCAGAGGTATCTAATGCCTTTCTGGTACTCAAAGGGTTAATCACATTAGTGGATCAGGTCTTGATCTACATGCATTTATCTGTGACATCTTGAAAACCTAACCCGTTGTCACATCCTGAACACTGAAGTTGTGGATCACTCCTCACAATTGGGGCAGTTAAATGTTTGTCCCAGAAATGAGCTTGTACAATACATGTACCACTTTTTAAAGGGATAGTAATGTCAGAAAAAAAAGTGTTAACTATATGGTAGATACAGTTAAAAGAGTACTTGCACTTATTCATATATCTCAAACCATTATGGCTTGAGAGATAAAGGAGAATAAAGTTCTCTGCTCCCTCCCCTTCCTGCTTGACGAGCTGTAAAGCTGCCAGAAGCAGATTCTGGTTCCTGGATCAGACGGCGGCTCTTCAGCAGCGCCGACATAGCGATATCTAAAAATAAATACTTCATCGGAATGGTCTACAATGTGTGCCTGGTTTGCAAACACATGTTGTGGACCATTCGGATGAAGTATTTATCTTTAGATATTATTATATTAGCGCTGCTGAAGAGCCGCACCTGGTCAAGCGACCAGAATCTGCTTCTGACAGCCGTACAGCTCGTCAAGCAAAAAGGGCAGGGACCAGAGAACTTTATTTTCCTATATCTCTCAAACCATAACGGTCTGAGAGATACGAATAAGTGCAAGTACTCTCTTTTAATTGTATCTACCATATAGTTAATACTTTTTTCTGACATTACTATCCCTTTAAAGTTTTGTATAAAGTGTGTTCTAGTTGTCATTTGCTGCTGCCTGTGTATGACTAGGAATAGCACAATTATAGCATATTTTGGGGCTTGTCAGAGACATTGCCATGATGGGGAGGAAATGGTTTATTTGTCTTTTAAATTCTCTGCAATTCTGTTTTAAGATGTGTGTAAATGATCTCATGTTAAAATTCAAGGTAGGGGGTGAAAATAACTGAATGTCAGTTATGGAGATATACAATTAGGTGCTAGACACAAGACTAAAGGAAGATATACTCCAATATGGGAAAGTCTAGATAGTATGACATGTTTACATGAAATATGTTGACCTGGTGAACCCCCTAACTGAGGGGGAAAAAAAAAAAAAAAAAAAAAAAAAACAGATTCATGTGTCATATGTAAAATCTTCATGTAGAGTAATGGTGCCATCTATAGATTACATGGTGTTATTACCAATGCTTTGGAGTGTTTCCATAATATTATGAGTGATGTCATATGGAAATTAGGGATTAGGAGTTTCCAATCAGGTACTACTGATGATGTCACTGCATAATGAGATAAATCTTTAACCAATTACAGCAGATTTTGATAAGAGGAATTTCATATTATAAATAGGCAAGTTTAGAGAGGAAGGCAAGGACCAGGCGCAAGGCCCCCAAAGTCACCAGAGCAGATATGATCCATTAGATCAGAGATAGCCCAACAAAACAATGAAGTGTCAACGGACACTGAACAGGGGTAACACCACCCCAAACTAGAACCAACCGGGCTCAAAAGTGAAGGAAGCACCAAGAACCGAAGAAGATCCTAGAAAGGCAAGACTGCCTCCAGGATCTTCCTCCCAAAGCTGGCATCAGTCAATGCCAGCACATCAACACGGTAATGCTTTGAAAATGTGTGCACAGATGACCAAGTGACAGCCTTGCACAACTGATCAGCGGAGCCCTGATTCTTGTAAGCCCAAGAAGCCCCAATAGATCTTTTAGAATGAGCCATGACCAGAAAGGGGACAGGCTTCTTCCTCAGCTTGTAAGCCTTACGAATACTGAACTTGATCCAAGAAGCAATAGTCACTTTGGATGCAGGTCTTCCTGCCCTGGGACCCTCAGGAATGTCGAACAGTGCGTCAGATTGCCTGATAGACTCGGTGCGATGTACAAAAAACTTGCGACAACGCACCACATCTAACAAGTGGAGATCCCTCTCCTTGTCAGAGGTGGGGTCAGGGCAGATAGAATGCACCACAATCTCCTGATTGATGTGGAACTCCGAAACCACCTTCGGGAGAAACTCTTGAGAAGTGCAAAGCACCGCCTTGTCCTTTTGAAACACCAAAAAAGGTGTTTTACAGGACAGAGCATGTAACTCAGCAAACTGACAAAATCGCCAGGAGAAAGACCATTTTCCACGTCAACAGGAGTAGAGGAATAGTATCCAAGGACTCAAATGAAAGACGCTGAAGAATGCCCAAAACTAAGTTAAGATCCCACGGAGGAGCGGGATTCTAGAAGACAGGACGAGTATGAGCAACGCCCTGGAAGAAAACCTGGACATCAGGAAGGATGGCAATGCACCTCTGAAAGAAAACAGAGAGAGCAGACGCCTGAACTTTAAGGGAACTCAAACGGAGGCCCTTATCCACACCGTCCTGCAAAAAAGCCAGGACCGCAGGCAGATCAAATTCCTGAGACAGGTCCTTGTCAGCACACCAAGATAAAAAGTTCAACCAGACACGATGGCAGATCTTGGAAGAAACAGGTTTGCGGGCACGGAGCATAGTAGCCATCACCCCAGAAGAAAAACCTTTCTTCAATATTGAGGATTCAATTTCCAAGCCATCAAAGCTAGCCAATGAATATCCTCCTTCCACAGGTAACCCTGTAGAAGAAGATCCAGTCGGCAAGGGAGCAGGAATGGCTCCACCACTGACAGATCCAGCAACTCCGGAAACCAAGCTTGGCGAGACTAGTACGGAGCAATCAGAATGACTGGGGAGGAAAGATGTAGGCCAGAGGAAACAACCAAGGAATGGACATTACATCCACCACCAGAGCTAGAGGGTCCCTCCACCAAGAGCAGAACCTCGGAACCTTCCTGTTGAGTCTTGTCGTCATCAGGTCGATGTAAGGAAGACCCAACTTCTGAACAATGATGGTGAACAACTCTCGGTGCAGATCCCACTCTCCGCTGTCCACTGTGTGCCGACTGAGCAAGTCCGCCATGACGTTGTCTACGCCAGGAATGTGCACTGTGGATATGGCAGGAACGTGTTCTTCTGCCCAGGACAAAATAGCCTTGACCTCTAACCAAGCGGCAAGACCTTGTTCCGCCCTGCTTGTTGATGTAAGCCACGGCCGTGGCATTATCGGACTGTACCTGGACTGGACAGTCTTCCAGCTGAGATGTCCAATGATGAAGGGCATGAAATAATCGCCCGAAGCTCCAACACGTTGATGGGAAGGAGAGATTCCTCTGGAGACCACCGACTTGGAGCACTCAGGCGACCCAGGACAGCTCCCCAGCCAGAGAGGCTGGCGTCTGTCATCACTGTGGTCCTGAAGGATACCAGGAAGGACTTACACTTCAGCAGATTGGACAGGTCAAGCCACCACGACAAACTATCCACTTGTAGCACTAAGCAAACTAGCATAATTCCGGTACATAGATGACATCCTGTTAATAGGACTTTACACAATTCCAAGCCAGATTTAACCAATTCCACCCAACCATTAACCTCACTCTGAACTACTCTGTGGAACACATACATTTTCTTGACACCATGATCTACATCAAGGACCAAAACATAGAGACATCCCTGTATCACAAACCCACAGGCAGATAATCATACCTTAGATATGACAGTTTTCACCCCAAACATACCAAGCATGCCATCATCTATAGCCAAGCTATAAGATACAACCGCATCTGTTCAGACAATACAGACAGGAACCAGCATCTCCATTCACTAAGGAAGGGATTCAGGAATCAGGGATACCACCCAAGAATAATAGACAATCAGACACACAGAGCCAGCCAAATACCCAGAGAAACTCTCCTTGAATACAGATTACGGGCAGTGAATAACAGGGTACAGCTTGTGGTCACATACAATCCCCAACTGTAAGCCCGGAGAAGGATTGCAAAAGTCTTACAACCAACCCTCCATAAAAATGACAGATTAAAAGTAATTTTTCCAGATCCACCACTTATCTTACAGACAACCCCCAAATTTAAAGAAAATTATTGTCAAGAGCCATTTGCCACAAATCACAAAGAATGGAACATTCTGTTGTGGAGTAAAAAGATGTGAGACCTGCCCACACATTCAATGAACAACAAAGATAAAAATACCAAATACACAGCAACACTATGAAATTAAAGGTTCATTCACTTGCTCCTCTTCAAATGTAGTATATCTCATAACTTGTACACAATGCCCCACAGTAGGTTACTACATTGGGGAAACGGGACAGACACTGAGGAAAAGAATGAAACTTCATCCTCACACAATAAACAGAAAAAAGGTTGACACACCAGATGGTCAGCATTTTTGTGGTCCAAATCATAGTCTACAAAATATGAGTGTCACCATACTCAAAGGAAACTTTAGAACACAAAGGGAAAAAAAAATCTGGGAATTTAAATTAATGGATCTATTTGACACATTAACCCCTTAAGGACCACTGACGTGCCAGGACTGTCAAGGCGGTCTGGCACTTAAGGACCAGTGACGGTCCTGGCACGGCATGGAGTTCAGGGCTTCCAGCGCGGCACACCTTTAAAAAAAAAAAAAAAAAAAAAAAAAAAAGTGCGTGGTCCTCAAGTGCCGGCCGCGCATACCGTTCCTTAAAGGGGATCTCTCACCTAAATACATGTAATGCTCATTAGTCAGAGCATTTATCTAAAACACTGAAAATATTGTTCATTGTATTAAAAAAGCAGTTAAATGCACAAAAATTAAAGTTTAAAAGTGTCCGGCAGTCTACTTCCGGCTTGCCGAACTTTGCCGACCAGAGACAGCTCCCGTCCCACTACCCATCATCATCCTAGATATCGATCTCTGATATCGATCTCTGCCAATGTGATCGCTCCACCTTAGTGGCAGATAGCCTCCGTCATGGGAGGATGATGGGTAGTGGGACGGAGCTGCCTCTGGTCGGCAAAGTTCTGCAAGCCAGAAGTAGGCTGCCGGACACTTTTTAAACTTTAATTTTTGCGCATGTAACTGCTTTTTTAATACAATGAACAATATTTTCAGTGTTTTAGATCAATGCTCTAACTAATAAGCATTACATGTATTTAGGTGAGAGATCCCCTTTAAGGGGTTAAAAACAGGACTAAACCTTGGAATAGGCTTCATGTCTCATTATAATAGATAGAACATTTTGGTATTTGATTGTATAGGAGATAGATCTGTTCAAGTCACAGACTAACAGGCTCTTTACACCTCTGTTAATGAACATTTCCTTGTTCCCAGGACTTTGATCTAACCCTGTGCATATCAATTCATATCTCTGCAGACTGTATGTTTACTAAGTTAATTGACCCCCACTGTGTACTCATATTTTGGTTCAAATGTATGTCATACTCTAAATATAAATGCAGTGTTATTCTAGCTTTGTTTGTTAACCCATGCATGAAGAAGGGACCTTAGTGTCCTGAAAGCTTGCACTTGTTATGTCTTCAGTTAGCCTTTAAAAGGTATCACCTTTATACCACTCTTGTGAGTTTTTTGCTACACTGAATCCTATCATTTCTAACAGAAAAATAAAAAAAATTCTAAAACTATAGCAGAATTGTTCTCTTGCCTGTGCCTTAACCAAGGAACAAATCTTTCTGGAGCTGGTTGGCTAGCTGCAGCCAAGGAGGGAAGGTAGGCTCCACCCCCTGCATCCAATTCTAGAATTGTTCCTGCCTACAATTAAAGGGGGTGGATCGCCTACCCAAAGTTACCAGTAACCTGTATTGGACGTCAGAGAAAAGGAAATTTTACTTACCGATAATTATATTTCCTCTGTGTCCTTCCACGGCATAGTGGGGCAATTGGCTCCGCCTCCCAGCTGGTAGGACCAATCAAGATTTTTATAAATTCTTAGTGCAACCTCCCTTTGGTAGTTTTACTTTTGTCCAAGCTGTAACGAGAACATGGTTAGTTTTAGGTAATATTTATTAATTATGTAATACACATGGTAGGAACGATACTAGTACCAATATACCATAAATAAATTGGGAGGGTTGCCGTGGAAGGACACAGAGGAAATATAATTATCGGTAAGTAAAATTTCCTTTTCCTCTGTGTCCGTTACACGGCATAGTGGGGACTTACCAGAGCAGTGCCCCAAACATAGGGAGGGTTCTTGAAGAGATGTAATTAGGTAGTTAAAGCTGCTTCCAGCACCTTCCTGCCGAATCTGGCATCTGCAGATGCTTGGATGTCTAATCTGTAATGCTTTACGAATGTAGAAACAGATGACCAGGTTGCAGCTTTACAAATCTCTTCAGGTGAGGCTTCTGCTTTCTGAGCCCAAGAGGTGGATATGGCTCTGGTCGAATGGGCTTTTATTTTTAAAGGAGGTTCTTTATCTGCTGATTCATAGGATAGGATAATGCAGTTCTTTATCCATCTGGAAATTGAGGATTTGGATGCTGCGCAACCTTTAAATTTTCCAAAATGATGGACAAACAGGGAATCTGTTTTTCTTATGAGCTGGGTACGCTTGATGTAGATCTGAAGACAGCGTACTAAGTCCAGGTTATGGAGACGTTTCTCTAGATCTCCCTTTGGTTCTGGGCAGAAAGATGGGAGCACTATCTCCTGGTTTAAGTGGAAATTTGATATAACTTTTGAGCGGAATGCAGGATTCGGTTTTAAAACTACTTTATCCTGATGGAATATTAGACAGGGAGAGGTGGCCATGAGGGCCTGAAGTTCACTAACCCTGCGAGCAGAAGTAACCGCTGTAAGTAGCACTGTCTTTAAGGTGAGATGCTTGATGGAAATAGACTCCAATGGCTCAAAGTATGGGTGTGAAGAGAGCTGTTGTAGAACCAGGTTTAGGTCCCATGAGGGGACCGTGTCGCGAATGGTAGGTTTGATCTTACATATCGCTGTCATATATTTCTTAATTAAAAAGTTGTCTGCAAATGGAGTGGCTAGGATGGCTGAAAGGGCTGAGAGCTGGACTTTCAATGATGCAGGTTTTAGGCCTTTCTGAAAACCTGTTTGTAAAAATTCCAGGATCTGAGGAGCAGCTATGGATTGCCTTTTTAGATTTCTGGATATGCACCAGCGATGGAAGGTGGTCCAAACTCTATAATAGATTTTGGTAGTAGAAGGACGTCTTCCTTGAAGTATAGTATTGATGACTGATTCAGAAAGACCCTGAAGGGCTAAAGATTCCCGTTCAGCCTCCAGGCCCTGAGTTGGAAGAAGGACGGATTGGGGTGTACTATTGGCCCCTGACATAGTAGATCTGGAATGTCCGGCAGAGGAATTGGAGGGCAGACTGACATCTGTATGAGGTCTGCATACCATATTTTTCTTGGCCAGTTTGGAGCTATTAGAATGACATTTGCTCTGTCCATTCTTACTTTCCTTATTACCTCTGTTAGGAGAGGAATTGGTGGAAAAATGTAAGCCAGTGGAAATGTCCAAGGGATGGTCAGAGCGTCCTGGCCTGCTGATTGCCTTTCTGCCCACCTGGAAAGGTATATTGGACACTGTCTGTTCTGAGCTGTGGCCATGAGATCCACTGTTGGAAATCCCAACGTTTGAATCAGGGATAAGAATACCTTTTTGTTCAGGCTCCATTCTCCCGGATGCAATTTTTTCCTGCTGAGGAAGTCGTCTTGGATGTTCAGGTGACCTGATAGGTGTGAGGCTGTTAAGGCTAACAGATGTTTTTCTGCCCAGCATAATATCCTTACTGCTAGGCGATTGAGCTGAATGCTCCTGGTTCCTCCTTGATTCTGTAGATATTGTACTGCCGAGACATTGTCTGACCTTATGAGAACTGCCTGACCTGCTAATTCTTTTTGGAAGTGTAGCAGTGATTTCCAGATGGCTAATAGTTCCAGGCTGTTTATGTGAAGCTTTTGTTCTTGGTCTGACCAAACACCCTGAACTGACTTCTGGTTCCAGATCCCTCCCCAGCCTTGACGACTGGCGTCTGTAGTGAGAATCTGTTTGGGTGGTTCTGTTAATGGACGACCTTGTGCCAGATTCTTTCTCTGAATCCACCAGGCCAACTCTTTTCTGGTGGCAGTCAATATTGGGATTCGTCTGTACCAGTTTGCAGGATCCTTTCGGTAAAACTGAAGGAAGTTGTACTGCATCTGACGTGTGTGTGATCTGGCCCACGGTATTATCTGTTGTGCTGAGGATAGGTGACCAAGGATCTTGGAGAAGAGTTTTACAGTCTGGAGCCATCTGGAGAGGAATGTAGTTACCTGCTGTAGGATGCGATCCTGTCGGTCCAAGGATAAGGTCACTTTGTTTAGGGCTGTGTCTATTATAACCCCCAGGAACTGAAGTTGTTTTGATGGGTGTAGCATGCTCTTTTCTTCGTTTATCAACCAGCCTAATTCTTGAAGCCTTCGCTTGCAGATGACCGTGTTTTGAACTGCTGTGTGAAGTGAAGGATTTATCAGCAGAATGTCGTCTAAGTATGGGACAACTTTGAGCTGATGCTGGCTTCTTAGTTCGGCCATTACTACTGCCAGAAGTTTGGTAAAGATTCGTGGAGCAGTGGCTAATCCGAATGGAAGAGCACGAAACTGATAATGAGTCTTCAAGATGTGAAACCTGAGGTACTTTCAGTGTGATGGTCTGATCAATACATGGTAGAAGGCATCCTTCAGGTCTATGCGTGAAAGGAAGTTTTGTGGTTGAGTCAACTTTATTGCTGACAGCACTGACTCCATCTTGAAGTGTTGAACACGAAGAAACTGATTGAGATCCTTTAAGTCTAGGATAAGACGAAGTTCCCCAGAAGGCTTTAAAACAGAGAAAAGAATTGAATAAAAGCCCTGGAACTTCTGACTCGCAGGTACTTCTTCTATAACTTTGTTGAGAAGAAGGGACTGGAGGACCTGTCTCATCTGGAGGATCTTGCTCTTGTTCCTGATCTGAGATGTCTTGAATCTTGGAATTGGAGGAGCAGTTTGAAATTCGAGGACATATCCTTCCCTCACCATTTCCATTGTCCAAGTGTCTGGATGGAGTGACTCCCAGGACTGATGGAATTCCCCCAGTCTGCCCCCTACTGGAGGTGAGGGAAGGGGACCTCTGGCATCATTGCTGGAATTGGGCCTTCCTTTGGAAGTCTTTCCTATTACTTCCTCTAGAAGGCTGAGAGCCACCTCTTTTTCGTTGCTCATATCCTCTACCAGGTCTGTATCTCTTTGCGTCTCGAAAGGACTGCCTCCGAGAAGAGCTGGTTCTTGCTGGTGATCCTCTGTTTCTCTTATCTTGAGGCAGAAAAGGACTTTTCCCTGCTGAGGATTTTTTGATAATCTCTTCTAGTTGTTCTCCAAACAATCTTGAGCCCTCGAATGGTAATGAAATTAAACGATTCTTGGAAGCCGGATCCGCGTCCCAAGATCTAATCCATAGGGCTCTCCTGGCCGTAACTGATAAGGCGGATGACTTTGCCAGTAATCTAATATTATCAAGAGATGCGTCACAGGAGTAATTGACCGCTTCTTTTATCATCCCCAATTCCTTCAGGATTCTGGATCTTGACACTGAAGATTCAACTTTCTCTTCTATCTCTGATAGCCATATTCGCATGGAGCGAAAAATAGATGCCATGGCGGTAGCAGTTTTTAGGTTTTCTCCTATAGATGTAAATTGTTTACGTAGAGCTGTATCTGCTCTTTTATCCATGGAGTCCTTTAATGTTGTGCCGTCCTCTAGGAGCAATGTTGTTCATCTTGATGTCTGTGCGATAGCTGCATCAACTTTAGGTGGCGTAGTCCACTTGGCTGTATCTTCTTCTGCAAAGGGATACATTCTTTGGAAACGTTTGGAGGTAGAACATCTTTTGTCACCTTGTTTCCATTCTTTCTGTATAATCTCTTGTATGGAGGTATGGACAGGAACAACTGCGCAGGTTTTCTTATACCCAATGAATGCAGTATCCATCACATTGAGATCTTTCTGAACTTCAGTAAGGCCCAAGGATTTTCTCATGGCTTTAACAAGTGGATCCACTTTATCAATGGAGAAACTACCAGATTCTTCTAATATTTCGCCTTCTTCTGCGGAGGAACCTGCAGATTCTAGCTCAATACTTTCATCTTCATATTCTTGAATGCGTGATGTACCTTCCTCTGGGTCAGAGACCCTAGGCCTTTTCCTAGTGGCTTCCTGCATAGATGTGAAGGTCTCCTGCATGGAGGTCTTCATCCAACTTAAAAATTCCTGGAATTGTGCAGGGACTTCAGAACCAGAGGCCTTTTTTAAACAATCAGGGCATAACTTGGAAACTTCAGATGCAGGTAGTTTCTGTTCACATGCAGCACATGTTTTAAACTTTGTGGCAGTTTTTTCATCTTTAGATGATTCCACCGGTTTTTTCTTTTCTGTTTTATCCTTGGTTTCAGACATAATAGTATATACCAATCTATATGCAGTATTTAGGCAAATAAGCTATCTAGCATAGAGATAATCCTGCAGTAATATTGCAACATATATATAAGTATAATGTATATAATATAATATGTTACTTACATCCTGGAGACCTCTGTCTGCACCTTCCTTTAAATGCTTCTTCTGTTTCATGTGTAGGATGGGCGGCCGGTTTCTTTCTGCGTTCCACTGCTGGAACGCACGCCAGCTCTCTTCCTTCCTGCTGGTGGCGCTTCCGGTTCCCGCCGGGTAGAACAGCTATTAGGGAGGGGGGTTCAGCCGGCGCGTCGCCGCTTTCCAATCCCCACAAGGTCTCCGGATGCAGTCTTCTTGCCCTTGCACGATGCGGGGCAGAGGAAGAAGAAAATGCGGCCGCGATGAGGCAAGCCACATTATCCGGATGTTTTAAGAGGTAGGAGAGAGGAAGAGGCAATGCCTCCGTCCCCCAGCTTGGGTAGGACCAAAAAACTACCAAAGGGAGGTTGCACTAAGAATTTATAAAAATCTTGATTGGTCCTACCAGCTGGGAGGCGGAGCCAATTGCCCCACTATGCCGTGTAACGGACACAGAGGAAATATAATTAAAGGAATGAACTAAGGAGAAGGTGTACCCCATTATATCAGGGATACTTATACAAACCACACACTGAAACCTCAGGGTTGCACTGATTCCTGTGTAGTCCTGCAGAATAAAATATCCCTGATTTAAAGGGGTAGGTTTTCATCTTAGTATTAGCCCTGATCACCCTTAAATGATAATGTCCTTTAACAGGGGAAAATTATATGGTGAGCTCTGGGTGTTCAAATGTTTACAAAGAAAAGCAGTTTGAGAAGCCAGATAAATAAATTTGCTCATGTTCCAGCAAGATTATGAAGCATAACTTAAAATACCCAGCATGGTCAGATTTAAAAAAGGGATTATTGAGCAGTAAATCATTTTTAGGACATATTCATATGGGTATCACTGCACTACCAATACAAAACAATTAATTAGACATAATAAAGCCTCATGTAAAAAGCAAACTGGAGTATTTCTGGGGCAAACCAGCAGCACAACTGGGGCAAATAAAAAGTCCCCAAATGTAAATGGTTTTGAAAGAGCATTCAAAATAGTATGTAGGCATATCTTCCAACATTTCAAATGGCTAGAGGGACACTTGTTTTAGATCGTGCTGCTAGGGGGCTAAACTGGTGGGCAGGGCATTACTGAGAATTTAAAGGGTTAGTAATGTCCCAATTTTTTTTTATATACATTTGTAGAGGCTTAAAATAGATTATCATTGCCACAAACCCCATCTCTTAAACCGCTATGGTTTGAGAGATATTGGCAATGAAACTTCCCCCTTCTTCTGACGTCAGCGTCTAGCTGACAGCAGGAGATTCCAGTCCGGGGACCAGATTGCAGCTCTGCAGCAGAGCTGAAATCCTGTTACTGCAAAATAATTATTTCATTTGAAAGGTCTACAAAGTGTGCCTGGTTTGCAAGCACACTTTGTAGACCTTTCCAATTAAGTAATTATTTTGCAATAACGGGATTTCAGCTCTGCTGCAGAGCCTCATCGTGTCGGCCGACAAGGATCCCCTTCTGTCAGCTTTACAGCTGACATCAAGGGAAGGGAAACTTTCATTGCCAATATCTCTCAAACTATAGCAGTTTGAGAGATGGGGTTTGTGGCAATGATAATCTTTTTTTAAGCCTCTACAAATCTATCTATATATCTAAATTTGAACATTACGAACACTTTAAGGTACTTCATGTCCTATTTGTGAAGTATTTTAATTACTGACCGATTTAGAAACTCACATACTGAATTTTAAACAGACATGAATGTGAGCCGTTTCCAGTGGAGCAATGTGATACACGTCTCTACACAGTAAACATTCTGATTTCCTATAAATAGGGACAACAAGGTAGGAACGAGACAGAGTAATTTGGGTCTCAAAGAGGTATCAGCCATTCCTATTTAGAAAATTAGTGTTGGAGATAGCTTTATTATGCTAATGGATGACATGAGGCACTTCCTGTCTTACCCCTACATTACATTATCTCATCTGCTCACGAACAGTTAATACTTTCAGAGCTTCAAGAGGTGGCCAATGCACTACCAAGCAGCTACAATGAGCGAGGAAGGCGATGTACAGCAGAGAGAGCAATTTCTTGAATAAGGCATGCCTTAATTAGTCCGTGACCAGTAATTTTATTGGTGAGCATCATTAATATTTCTCCAGCCCTGAACATAACCTATAAATTTACATTATTCAAAAACTAGTTTTCTAAATAAATGTGACTAACACAATTGATTGGTATTTAGAAAGCTTTCTAAATCAAAGATGTTTTAGGTGATATGATGCTCTTAAAAGGATAGTATTGTTTTTATTTAACAAATAATAACCCCTTAGAGTCCGGTGACGTATCTGGACCGTCACGCTGGTCCGGCACTTAAGAACCAGTGACGGTCCTGGTACGTCACGTACTATTACTCACTGCGCTCCTGAAGGAGCGCAGTGAGTAATACCGGGGACTGAATTTGATCGCTCCAAGACCGGAGCGATCTCTTTCAGTCACTCAGTTCGGCGTGCCACACCACATGATCAGTCACGTAGGGCTGCACGCCGAAACTCTCTATCTGGTCCTTAAAGGACCACTCACCCCGCGACCGCTAGTCGTTAAGGGGTTAATATTGTATAATGTAAATTATATTAAAAGAAGTACAATTTGGGGGGGGGGGCAGGCTGCTCGATAGATAATAAAATGAAATCACAGACTTTTTTTTTTTTTTTTTTTTTTAATTCTTTGCAATATGTTTAAAATCCCCTTTTAAAGGGATAGCATTGCTAATATTTAAAAAATATTAATGTTGTAGACATTAAAAATAGTAGTCCAATGAGCTATGTCCCATCTCTCAAACATTTATAGTTTTGAGAGATCGAAGCATGTAAATTCCCCCCCCCCCCCCGGCCGTTTCAAAGACGTCTGCCCTCTAGCTGAGAGAAGCAGATTCTGGTCCTGGGACCATCCTGTGGCTCTTCAGCAGAGCAGAAATAGCACAATATAGAAATAAATACTTAATTGGAACGGTCTACAAAGTGTGCTTGCAAACCAGGCACACTTTGTAGACCATTCCAATTAAGTATTTACTTCTACATCTCACTATTTTGGCTTTGCTGATGAGCCGTAGGACTGTCCTGGGACCAGGATCTGCTTCTGTCAGCTAGAGACTTCTATGAAAGGGGAGAACTTTACATGCTTCAATCTCTCAAACTATAAATGTTTGAGAGATGGGACATAACTCATTGTACTACTATTTTTTAATGTCTACAACATTAATATTTGTTAAATATTAGCAATACTATCCCTTTAAAAGGGGCTTTTAAACCTCCCCCCCAAAAAAACTGTACTTCTTTTTAATATAAATATATAATTATTAAAAGTAGTACAGTTCGGGTGGGGGTGGGGAGACAGGGTGCTTTTTTTAGTATCTATGGAATGGCCTGTCTGTCTCCCCCCCCAAAAAAAAAAACTGTACACACACACATACATTATATATATAAACAGCAAAATGGCACCTTATTGTCATGCCATTCCAACAATTCAGATACTGGTACAACAAAATCACCCACGTAAACACAGCATTATTATTGCAGTTTGGGTGAAGGGAGGAGGTGCTCTCTGCTAACAACCTAAGGCAGACCAGCTGAACATGTTCTTCAAAATCTACATATGATGTTAAGGACAGCCCTGAAAACAAATATGACATTATACTGTGTGCCATTGTACTCTGAGTAAACAAACATTATTTCTCATTATTGCACAGAAAAAAATACATACAAACAAAATGTAGTTATAGTGGTAGAAGATATTAAAAATAAATTATATAAAGTGGCAGAAACCCACAGAGCTGGACAAAAAATGTATTAAACTAAGTCAGACAGAATTTGTAGGCACCAGTGAAAGTAGAGTATGTACATAAAATATCTCCAAATTTTAAAACCTTTTGAGTGCCAGATAGGTGTCTACGTATGTGGCATTAAAAGGGTAAATTTTAGGAGCCTGGGTACTCACGTTCTTGGGATTTTTCCTACCTTGACCTTCACAACCAAGTGTTTAACCCTACAGATGCTAGAGATGCATCCAATGTATTGTGAAGCAATGTTAAGAAGATGTATCAAACATCCAGGGGTTTAACCCTCCGAGTCCCAGTGACTCATCCAACTGATTGCAATGGAATGCTGTTTTCCTCCCTAGCACTCAAAGGGTCAAACAAATGTAAGCGTAAAGGCATGCAATATTCCATCTAGTAAGTGTTCATATTTTTGTTTGTGCTGACATAAAACATGATTTTTACCCAGCAATTATAGATTTTATTGCCGGAGCTACAAATTTAGCCCTGGCGAGTAGAAATTCAACCCTGGTGGGTATGCTATGGCTTGCAGTGGCGAGTAACTTTTCAGGTCTGGCTAGTAGCAAAGGACTTCAAGTTTTAAGTCCTGCTCTAGAGCAAATTAGTGATGCCGTATTCGCTTGTATCCAATGTAACCCTTTGCATAACCCTCTGGCACTCAAGGGGTTAAATTTGAACACACCGGATACAACAGAATACAGCATCACTAATCTGCTCTAGAGGCATAGCTGCAGGATAACAAGGATATGAGGCACACACCAAGCAAAGTACTGTAGCTCCAGCAAATAAATATATAGTTGCTGACTGGGCTGTCACTAGACTCAACAAAGAGACTCACCTACTATACAAATACAGTCTGTCTCCCATGATGAAAAGAATATGATTTTGAAAATATTAGTGGCAAGTGTTTAGTAGTGCATAATGTATTAAGAGTTGCAATGTGACGAAGCGACGCTAGCAGCTTCACCCCATCACACAGAAAAGCTTAATGATCGAGCCGAAACACTTACTGGTGAAATGGATAGTCATATTGCATAAGCTTCCAATACCACTGCCTGAGCTATGCAGTACAGGGTGTGGACACCCTCCTCAGGGTCTCATGGACTCTGACCAAGGCTCATCTCTTTGGGGAGGGGACCATCAGGTCACTCCTGATGCCCCCCCATTGCCCAACCACTAGCACTGTGTGATCAACTGTGCAGATATACTGGATTATCTTTCCTCTCTACGCTACCAGAACTTCTGCTTATGTGGGAGGGTATAGGAAAGCAGTGATTATTTGATCGGCTTCCCAAGACCTGCATAGGCTACCTGAAAGTTAATTTAGTGTAGCGATTAAGAGGAACCATGCTCCTCACCACATTGACAGCTGCGAACCACCAAGCACTACCAGCTGGCTAATAAATGGAATTGAGGGCATCAAGACCCTCCTGATGCCCCCTATGAAATCTGATTCCTTTAGTAATGAAATGTTTGGGAGGGGATGGAGGAAGTAAATGTGCCAAACAGACGTACATTATAAGTCTGAAGCCTAGAGCAGCAGTGGCAGACCGAACTGAGGAAGTATACCATATGTTTGTTGCACTCAAAAGGTTAATTTGTATATTTATTTATTCCAACCTACTGAACTCCTGGCAGTGATATCAGTATTGACATTAATGGGGGTTGCTCCATTCATGGGAAGCTGTGATGAGTCCAGGGAAACCCTGTTCATGTTCCCCACATATTGCTGTGATCAGCTATATAACTGACCGTTGATCCCAGCTTTGCCTGTCAGCATGCTATGCTGACAAGCAACGATATGATCAGATCTCAATGAGAGTTGATCACATGCCTGAATATAATTAAATTACTCAATAGACGTAAAGGGAGAAGTGATCCCGGTTTCCATTATTACTGTGAGAATACTGCGAGTCCCAGAGAGGTGTCCAACACAAAGGAAAGCAAAGCTTTGGACACCCTTCTGGCGCACAATGGGTTATTTGCTTCTTTTTTAATTCATACCTCATGGGGGTATCAGGACCCCTCCTTATTCCAACAACCCAGGTATTAACCATCCACAAGACTGTACACAATCAATACTAGCGACGCAAAGACACTCCCTGCTGTCCTTCTCCCTCCATGAGTCATGCTGGCTTCAGGGAGGGGACCAGAGAACCCCTAGAGTCATTGCTCATTTCATGTATGATGAGTGGGTTGGTGATTAATGCCAGAGAGGGCATTAGGGGGGCCCTGCTATGCCTCAAACAAGGTCTGATAGTATTAAAAGTTAAAATGTCTGGAAGGGACAGTGAAAAAAAAAAAAAAAAAAAACAATTTCCAAATGGACAAGCTTTACATGACTCCGGCAGGGTGGTGGGGGCTACACCAGGCTGCGGATTTATTCCTTACATCCGTGACACTAAGGGGTTAATTTGCCCTAATACACAGAACTACATGAATAACCACGTTCCACGGTTTGTAGAAGATGCATTGCAACATAATTCGTTTTTCAGCTGTTCTGTAAAGCAGCAGAGTGCTCAGACCCAGGCACTCCTATGCAAATCCCCTGCCAAAGCAAATGGTTCTTGACACCCAGCCAATTATCTTATCTATTAAAAGCAAACAAAACCATGAGAGTAACATGTTCAGCCTGACAGATACGTGACAGCCCAGAGTCAGATTCAATACGGCCTCACAAAAAAAGCGGTAGTGTTAGCCAGTAGAGTAGATGGGATTCATTGTACTTTTGTAACAAAAAAACGCACAAGAATTATATAAAAAGGTGATCACTTTTAATGGCTAACTGTGGCCATAGAAAGTGCAAGCTCCCTTTTTCAGACATGAGTTAAAGGGACAGTAATCTCCAGAAAAAATATTTTTTGTAGTGCTTAAAAAGTTGATCCAAATGCAAAAAAACCTATCTCTCAAACCACTATGGTTTGAGAGATATTCACTGTCAAAATTTGCTGACAGCAGGAGATCAGTGTTGGCAGATGCGAGGAGGCTCTGCAGCAGAGCCGCAATCGTGTTATTTAAAACTAATTACTTTGTTGGAATGGTCTACAAAGTGTGCTGGCAAACCAGGCACACTTTGTAGACCTTTCCAATGAAGTCATTCTTTTTAAATAACGTGATTGCAGACAGGATTCCCCTGCAGTCAGCACAGCGCTGACGTCAGGGAGAGGGGAACTTTGACAGTGAATATCAATCAAACCATAGCGGCTAGAGAGATAGTGTTTTTTGCATGTAGTTCAACTTTTTAAGCACTACCAAATGATAAATATTTTTTCTGAGACATTAGCAAACAAAGCTGGACTGGCACTGAATTTATATTTATGGAGTAAGCCATACATTTGAAATAAATTATATGAGTACACAGTGGGGGGACATTTAACTTGGTAAACATCAAGTCTGCATAGATATGAAATTATGTGCATAGGGTTAGATAAAAGTCCTGGGAACAAAGAAATGCTCATTAACACAGAGGTGTGAAGAGCCCGTTAGCGTGGGAGTTGGCAAGATTTTTCTCTGTACAATTTTATAATGAGACGTGAAGCCCATCCCCAGGTTCAGGTCTGTTTTTAAAGGGTTAGTAATGTCCCATTATAAGTTATTTTGTAGATATTAAAAAATAAATTATATGGAGCAAGTCCTGTCTCTAAAACATTTAAATATTTAGAGATTTAACGTTTTAAAGTTTCACCCCTCCCTCACCTTTCACTGATGTCAGCTCTTCAGCAGAGCCGAAATAGCACAATCTAAAAATAAATACTTCATTGGAACAGTCTACAAAGTGTAGGGCTGCAACAACTAATCGATATTATTGATAAAAATCGATTATGAGAATCGTTGCAGCCCCAGACTGCCGCCGCCTCCAGTGTCAACCTGCACTTCCCAATACCATCCATGTGGCTGCCGGGACAAGATCCATCCGCCCGCATCATCACACGCCCGTGCGGGCCGTGATGACATACATACAGAGAAGGGGAAGAGGGCAGAGGCACCGGAAGAGAAGCGCTTGCTGCCAGACAGTAACGATCAGTCTGCTGGCAGCAAACGCTTCTCTTCCGGTGCCTCTGCCCTCTTCCTCTTCTCTGTCTGTATGTCATCACGACCCGCAGGGGCGCATGATGATGCGGGCGGGCAGGAGGGAACTCGGAGCCAGCCAGCCGCAGGGGACCGAATGCCACTCAAATTACCCCCTAGCCCGCCACCTCAACGCAGCAAGAGGAGTGCAGCAGTGAGAAGGAGAGCGACAGTCTAGATAAAGAGGTACAAAGGGGAGAAAGAGAGGTACAAAGGGGAGAAAGAGAGGTACAAAGGGGAGAAAGAGAGGTACAAAGGGGAGAAAGAGAGGTACAAAGGGGAGAAAGAGAGGTGCAAGGGGGGGGGAGAAAGAAGTACAAGGATGGAGAAGGAGCCACATGGGGGAGAAAGTACATGGGGGAGAAAGAGAGGCACAAGGGGGAGAAAGATGTACATGGGGGAGAAAGAGGCACAAGGTTGAGAAAGGCACAAGGGGGGGAGAAAGAGAGGCACAAGGTTGAGAAAGGCACAAGGGGGGGAGAAAGAGAGGCACAAGGGGGGAGAAAGAAGTACATGGGGGGAGAAACAGAGGTGCAAGGGGGAGAAAGAGAGGCACAAGGTTGAGAAAGGCACAAGGGGGGGGGGAAAAGAGAGGCACAAGGTGGGAGAAAGAAGTACATGGGGGGAGAAATAGAGGTGCAAGGGGGAGAAAGAGAGGTGCATAGACCCCATAGTAAAATAATAACAATGACGCATGTTAAAGGGGAACTTTCACCCCGCAATAACTTAAGGTTAACTTATTGCACACCTGGCGACTAGCTGCTTAGTAGCAGGTGCAAAAGGGACTGACAGCGCAGGCGCACGGACGTCACTGTGAAGAGACGTCCGTGCTTACTGCTCCTGTCACCATCGGCAAAAAGCCGATATCTGAAGAACCGGGTAATATTGCTGGCGACTAGCGCTACTAAGCAGCTAGTCGCCAGGTGTGCAATAAGTTAACCTTAAGTTATTGCGGGGTGAAAGTTCCCCTTTAAATGTGTAAAGTTTTTTATTCTGCTGTTTGTTTTTAACACTCAGTTTGTTCATTAAATCATTTTAAATAATGAAAAATTAGCATATTGATTTTTTCTATCCGATTAATCGAAAAAATAATCGGCCAACTAATCGATTATCAAAATAATCGTTAGCTGCAGCCCTAACAAAGTGTGCCTGGTTTGCAAGAGCAAGACCGTTCCAACAAGGTATTTCATTTTAGATTGCGCTATTATTTCGGCTCTGCTGAAGAGCCGCCGGCTGGTCCCGAGACCAGGATCTTCTGCTGTCAGTTATAGAGCTCACGTCAGTGCAAAGGGAAGGGGGGGAACTTTTAAACTTTATATCTCTAAAAATATAAATGTTTTAGAGACGGGACTTTCTCCAGATATTTTACAGATATTAAAAAAATAAATGAACATGAACTTATAATGGGACATTACTAACCCCTTAATGTGTCAAATATAACCATTAATTTAAATTCCCAGATTTTTATTTCCCTCTGTATTCTAAAATTCCTTTGGAGTATGGTGACTTTCATATTTTGTACACTATGATTTGGACCTAAAAATGATGATCAACTGGTGTGTTAACTTTTTTTTTTGTGTGTGTGTGTACTGAGTGGCGATGGAGGTTCATTCTTTTCCTCAACATCTGTCCAGTTTCCCCAATGTAGTAATCTCCTGTGGGGCATTGTGTACAGGTTATGAGGAATACTACATTTGAGGAGGATCAAGGGCAAGAACTGTTAATTGCATTGTATTGCTCTGTATTTGGTATTTTTGTCCTTGTTGTGTGGACAGGACTCGCATCTTTTTATTCCAAACCAAAATGTGGTTGTGGTTTGTGGCAAAAGGCTTTTGACAATTTTTTTTTTTTTTACACTTGGGGGTTGTCTGGATGATATATAAGTGGTGGATCTGGAAAAGGTGAAATTTACTCACAGATGTTTTGTTTTCCTCTGTGTCTTTCCATAGCAATGTACTGTGAGATTAACTCTGCCTCCCAGCTGGTAGGACCAAATTTAAATATATAAGCATCAGTTGCCCCTCCTGGCTTCAGTTAACCATACTCTCCAAGCTGAAAAATACAACTGATTAGTATATAATAATTAATGCCAGATACAATCACATATTAGCCATTAGACCTGAAGTCTGGAATACATCAAAATAACAGCTGGAATGATACCATACCAGTCAACAACAACAAGGGAGGGTTGCCGTGGAAGGGCACTGAGGAAAACAAAATATCGGTGAGTAAATGTCACCTTTGCCTCTGTGTCCAATCCACGGCAATGTCCTGTGGGACTTACCAAAGCAGTATCCCAGAACACCGGGAGGGAAATAGATCCCTTCCTGAGGAAAGGCGCGCTTCCAGCCAAATCTCGGATCACCCAGTTTGTAGTGTTTTGTGAATGTGGACACAGAAGACCATGTGGCTGGCTGCCTAGTAAATTTCTTCAGGTGTCACTACAGCCTTAAGTTCCCTTGTAGTGGATACTGTCCTTGTAGAGTGTGCTTTAAGCCTTGAAGGCGCTTCTTTTTTAGTAGATTCATAAGCAAGTCTTATGCAATCCCGAATCCATCTGGCAATAGAAGCTTTAGATGCTGGGGTACCTTCGAATCTCCCAACAAAATGCAGAAACAAGGAATCTGTTTTGTGAATAACCTTAGTTCTGTTTAAATATATTTGTAGACATAAAGTAGATCTAAATTGTGCAAACTGGACTTCTTGTCATTAGTGGGCTGAGGGCAGAAGGAAGAAAGAACAGTCTCCTGGCTTACCACCACTTTAGATGTAAAGGAAGTTGGAGATCTGAGGACCACTATGTCCTGATGGAATATCAAGTATGGTGGGACACATAATAGAGGTTGTAATTCACCCACACGTCAGGCAGAGGTAACTGCCGTAAGAAGTATGGTTTTTAAAGTCAGATGCTTTAAAGGAGACCTCTTCCAATGGTTCAAAAGAAGGATGTGAAGAGAGTTGTAAAAGCACCAGATTCAGATCCCATCTCTAATAGCAAGTTTAATTTTGGAAATTGCTGACAGATACCGCTTGACTATGTATGATTCAGCAAAGGATGTGGCCAGGATGGCCGATATAGCCGATCACTGCACCTTCAGTGAGGAGGGTTTTAAGCCCGTCTTGAAGCCATCTTGTTGAAAATCTAAGATTCATTGGGAGGAGACATTGGACCTATCTAAAGGTTTGTCCTTGCACCATCTTTGGAAAAAGTACCATACCCTATAGTAAATTTTTGATGATAAAGGGCGCCTGACTGGATCAGAAAGACCTTTAAGCTTTAGAGAGGTCCATTTAGCCGCCAGGCCGTCAAGCTCAAGAAGGCCAGTTACGGGTGCAAGAGAGGCCCCTGGGAAGATCTGGAATTAGTGATAAGTACAATATGGTAGTTTTGACATCCTTTGAAGGTCTGCATACCACACCTTTCTCGGCCAGTCTGGAGCAATGAGAATGACTTGTGACCTCTCTCTTCTGATCTTTTGGACGACTTCTGTTAATAGTGGAAGAGGAGCAAAAGAGAACTTTGTCCAATGTACGAAGTACAATACATATACTTCTCTACATTTACATGTTTGAAACAGAAAACCTGTCTCCTGAAAAGAATCCTACATTCAGGATTCCATTGTACTCTTAGAATTCCATGCAACAGCATGCAAAAATGCATATGGTGCAGTCACTTTACAGTCAAAAGTCATAAAAATAAATCCTTTATCTTAAGAATGTTGTTTCAATACAGCAAAGCAAGATTTGGAAATCCAATCAATCTACCCACAGACAGCTATTTCGATTAACTGGTTATGATTAGTGAGGAACTACTTTGATGACTCAAACTAATAAATCAGGTAAAGGAGCAAGCCCAACAATCAATATAGGACATAGTGAGCAAAAAAAGCAACAATAATCTCTGTACCCTATAGAACATGGTAGCTATAAATTTGTGTGTACACTTACATGTTTTAGAAAAATAAGGAAACCCATCAAAAGCAAACAATACAAAGCTTACTATGTTTCCCTGAAGTCCCCGATCTATATTGTTATATCTTGGAAGGAGATTGGTGCTCCTAGAAGGTGCATGAAACTTCTCTTTGGGTCATCAGTTTTCAATGATTTTTTTCACCCTGATGTAATTATTTACATACATCTAGGAAAAGAGGAAATTTACTCACAGATATTTGGATTTGCTCTGTGTCCTTTCCATGGCAAGAAAAATGGGTATTGACTCTACGTCCTAACTGGCAGGACCAAATGCATAAAAGGCCAATCTCCCCTGTACCTGGTAGTTATACTTTTGTCCAACCTGAAATTAGACATAAGTTAGCAATAAAACTCAACACATTTTGGAACAATGCGTACTTATAGTATACATAGAAGAAAAACCTGCACCCCAGGCATGAAACTCTTCCCCTTAACCTCTAAAGGGAGGGAGTGCTGTGGAAAGGACACAAAAGAAAACCAAATATCAGTGAGTAAATTTCCTCTGTTCTTCTATGTCCTATCCACTGAAAGAAAAATGGGACTTCCCAAAGCAGTACCATAATAGGTAGGGAAAAACAACAGGCAAATAGCTTTACTCAAATCAGGAACTAAGCCTGTAGAACACTCTACCAAACTTTGCTTCTGCAAAAGATCTGTAGTTGATAATGCTTAAACAACATAGATCAGGATGACCAAGGTTGCCCCTCTACATAGGTCTTTTGGGGAAGGGACTGCCTCCAGTTCCATAATTTGGATTAGGTCCTAGTAGAGAGGGCCTACACTCTGATAGTTGGATCATTCCTGTTAGATTGAACGTGAAAATCAACCGAAGTCCTGATACATCTGGCAACAGAAGCTGTAGAGGCTGCAGAGTTTGGCATAATCCAAAGAATAAATAAAACAGACTCATGATGTCAGAGTTCTGACAAAACAGAAATGCAGATAAATACAGATATGGAACAGTTATTTCATGACAATTATCATGATTGAGATGAAAGACAAATATAAGCTAATCTGAACAAGGGTTCAATCCTGAAAATCACTATGTCCTAGTGAAAAGTAATATTAGGTAAACAATGGCTGAGAAAGTTCAGACCTTATAGAACTCAGAGAGTAAGGCAGGGCAAGGCCACCTGAAGGAACTATTTCCCGGGTAGCAGGCCTAACCTACAGATGGTCTAGAAGAATCCTGAAAAAAAGTAATCTCCTGCAAGGGAAGAGCTGACTGAACAGAGTATACAAGTAACATTATAGAAGGAAAGATAAGATGTTACTGAAACTCTTACATGCAGAAAACTAAAATCTGCTAAAAGAATAAAGATATTCTTAACTCTACACTACTTGAAAGGAGGACCAACCCAGATGATACACGATGAAGAAGTCACTAACTTAGCTGGAGCTAAGATAGAATATGAGACAGAGTAAAGCAGACGCTTCTCAATGTCATGGATTGGTTTAGGACAGAAGGAACGTAGTACGACCTCCTGGTTAAGGTGAAATTGTGATATTACCTTAGATGTAAATGAGGCCCTTGGGCGACGCACCACTTTGTCCCGATGGAAGACAAGGAATGGAGGAATGGCTACTAAGGCCTGTAGCTCGCTCACTTGACTGGCCGAAGTCACCGCTGTTAGTGTTTCAATGAGATGTCTTCCAAGGATTCAAACTACGGGTGTGAAGCGAATTGCTGCAACACTAAGTTAAGGTCCCAAGGAGGGATGGTTTCCCTAATAGTCGGTTTGATCTTGGAAATTGATATAATGTATCTTTTAATGAAAGATTTCTGCAAATGGTGTGGCCATTATGTTTTAAGCCTTTCTGAAATCCTGCTTGCAGAAAGTCAGTAATCCCGGGAGGGGATAACGACTGATGATCCAGTTTTGTGACATACACCATCTGTGAAAGGTAGACCAAGCCTGTAATAGATCTTAGTGGAAGATGGCCTAGGTCCCTGTAGGATGGTGTCTATAACTGGCTCTGACATACCCTGGATCCGCAAAGACTGCCACTCAGTCTCCAGGCCTTCAGCGGGAACAAAGCCGGGTCCAGATGGTATAGAGGACCCTCGATCAACAGATCTGGGATGATTGCAAGCGCCATGGAAGGTCTGCATGACATCTGAACAATGAACTAGGTCTGTGTACCAGGGCTTTCTTGGCCAATTTGGCACGATTAGGATGACTTCTGCTTTGTCGCGCCTTATCTTTCTGAGGACTTCTGATATCAAGGGTAGAGGGAGGAAACAGATAAGCCAGTTAAAAGGTCCCCGGGATCCTCAGCGCATCCTGGCCAATGGCCTGAGGTTCCTGCCACCGGGATAGGTAATAAAACACATTTCCGGTTTTGACTTGTGGTCATTAGATCCACCTCTGGGAACCCCAGTCTATCACGGATTCAGACCCATTCCCCTGGGTCTACTTTCCATCGACTGAGATAATCTGCCTGCACATTCATGTGTCCTGACAGGAAGGACGCCGTGAGCGAATTTAGGTTCTTTTCCACCCAATATAGAATTTTCAGCGGCAGAGTGTTCAACTGGGTGCTTCAAGTTCCCCTTGATTTAGGAGATATTGGACTTCTGTGGCATTGTCCGATCTGATGAGGACTGCTGGCTGAAGTGTTTGAGCGACTTCCAGCCTGCCAACAATTCCTGAGCTGTCCAGGTGCCCTGAACGATGTGGTTCTTCCAAATGCCGCCCCAACCATGGCTGCTTGCATCTGTATTTATTATCTGCCACTCTGGTTCTATGAGAGGTCGGTCATTTGCTAGATTTGGCGGGTGAGTCCACCAGGCCCGTTCTGTTCTGGTTGTCCTGAGTATTAGGATTTTCTGGAAGAAGTCAGCAGGTTGTTTCCTGTAACAGTGTAGGTAACTGGAGTCAGGTGAGCATGAACTCTGGCCCAAGAAAGAATTGGCATGCGGATGCCAGGTGTCCCAGTAGACTGGAAAAGGCTTTTGCTGTTTGAGATTGGTTTTGGAGAAACCTGTGTACATTGAGGAGGATTTGCCGTAGTCTTTCTGGAGACAGGAATGCCTGCCCTTCTAGGGTGTTGAATTGAATTCCCAGGAACACCAGGTCTTGTATGGGTGATATGGAACTCTTTTCGTGATTGATAATCCAGCCCAGGGACTGTAAACAGGGAGACACAAATGTTCGTGCTGCAAACTGCTTCCTGGAGAGATAACTATGATCAATATGTTGTCTATGTATGGAATTATCCTGATATGCTGTTGTTGCCTGAGCTGTGCCATCATGTTGGCCATTATTTTTGTGAAGATCCGTGGTGCGGAGGCTAGGCCAAATGGTAGAACCCTGTACTGATAGTGGCTGCCAAAGAGTTGAAATCTGAGGTATTTTCAATGTTGTTCTCCGATTGGGACATGATAATATGCATCTCGTAGATTGATTTGTATCATATATGCCTTTGGCTGTATTAGCTTTAGAGTGGATGTGACCGTCTCCATCTTGAAGTGTTGTACCTTGAGGAAGGCATTGAGCTTCTTCAAATCTAAAATGAGGCCCAGTTCGCCTGAAGGCTTGATAGTGTAGAAAAGAGTGAAAAAGAAGCTCCTGTATCTCTGTTGAATTGGGACTTCTTCGATCACCCTGTTGTGCCATTAGGCCTGTAGCATCATCTTCATTTGCTGGACTCTTGACTTCTGCCTCAGGATGGATGTCTGGAACTGATGAAGAAGGGCGGCAGATTGGAATTCCAGTGAATACCCCTTCTGTATAACTTCCATCACCCATTGGTCTGGATGAAGTTGAGACCAGGCCCGTTGGAAGTCCTCCAGTCTGCCCACTACTGAAGGAGAAGGGCAATGACTGGCTTCATTGAGGGAACTGGCCCCTCTTCTGGAAATCTTTCAGATTTCCAGGCCTTTGAGAGGTTTGCGCAACTCTCCTGTAATCGTATCCTCTTCCCGGCTTATAACTCCAAGCGTCACTAAAGGACTGGCGGTGAAACTGACCTGTTCTCACTGGAGATCTTTTAGTCTTCTTGTCTTGGGGCAAGAAGGGGCTTTTCCCACCAGAAGATCTTTTAATTAGGTCCTCAAATTGGTCCACGAATAATTTAGATCCTGTGAATGGCGAGGAGTTTTTTTGGAGATGGGTCGACTTCCCATGCCTTGATCCACAAGGCCAGTCTGGCAGTAATTGATAATGAAGATGCTCTTGCTAACAGGCGAACGTTATCTAATGAGGCATCGCAGGAGTAGTTGAAAGCATCCTTAATGATGCCCTAGATACCGAAGATTCGATCTCCTCCAAATCAGTGAGCCATTTGCGCAGTGTGCAGAATGTTGAAGCCTGTTGACCGCTTGAGTACTGGCCCTGTGTATGCCCCTTGAAACCTGCTTTGTGCAGAAGAAGCCACACAAAGACCAGCAAGTGGCAAGAATAATATATCAAGATGGGAAAACCCGTACAGGAAAAGAACCGCGGACGCAGCAGGCCAAAACAAAACAAAAACAAACAAGAAGGGGACAAAGGAACAACTGCGGACAGGGGAGGAAGAAAGGCAAGAGATGGCAAAAAAAAGTAAGGCACAAGACGACGAACAGGAAGACACTGGCCGAAAACCCAAAGCCACAAAATGAGCACAAAGGAGACTCAACACAAGAGCGCCCGCAACCGGCTCGCACTGCCTTTTATAGCCGAGTGTGCAGACGTCATGCGCCGTGACGTCACCGCCTCTGGGACCCGGAAGTCATAAATACCGGCCGCGCATGCGCAGATGCAATGGCCAGACGCGGCGGAACAGACGGGACCGAAGGTAAGTGACTGGAGCACAACAAAGCCACGCCTGTGGCGGTCTTGAGATTTTGTCCGATAGTGGAGAATTGCTTCTTTAGCACACGGTCAGCCCTTTTCTCCATGGGATCTCTGAATGTGGTCCCATCTTCCAATAAAAGAGTGGTACTTCTTGAGGTTTGTGCAATTGCTGCATCTGCTTTTGGTGGTGTATGCCAATTTGCCGTCTACTCCTCTGTAAATGGATACATGCGCTGGAAACGTCTAGGAGGTGGCACATCTTTCTCTGTCTGTTTCCATTGGTTCTGAATAATTTCCTGTATTGAGCTATGCACAGGAAATTGTGGGTTTGATTTTTTTTTTTTTTTTTTTTAAATAACCCACAAAGGCTGCATCAATAATATTTAGCTCTTGCTGAACCTCTGATAATCCCAGAGCGTTCCTCATGGCTTTCACTAGATCATCCATTCTATCTAGGCTAAAGCTACCTGTATCATCTTGTTAGCTCTCCTCCTTCCAAGGAGGAGGCTGCAGAGTCCAGATCAATAAAACTGTCATATTCGTCCTGGATACCCGAAGGACCTTCCCCTTGATCCGATACCCTTGGATGCTTCCTTGCTGCCTCCTGAATGGAGGAGGTGGTGTCCAGCATCGATGTTTTCATCCAGAACAAGTCGTCCTGGAATTGTACTGGCACATTTCTACCAGCAGCCTGTTGAAGGCATGCTGGATCAAGTTTTGCAGGGTCAGTAATGGAAAGATTCTGATCACACCCAGTGCATGACTTTACCTTTGGTGCATCTTTAACCTCTTTAGAGGACTCAGATGACTTGGATTTCTCTGTCTTGGCATCTTTAGATGAGGACATCATGTGGCACTAATAACCTGGACTGTTGACTTCTGGATAGGACAATATGCAAGTATCCCACTTCTGAAGTTAATGTAGCTAAATAAGTATAGTTAATAACGATGTTAGACCTACCTGGGCGCCCTCAGCACAACCCTTCCTGGAGTGGTCTCACTGGCAGAGATCGATATCTAGCCAATGAGATCGTTCCAGCTTACAGACAAAATCCTCTGTCATCGAAGGAGGCTGCATAGAGGGAGGGGAGCAGAGGCAGAGTGATGGACTGTGGTTACACAGAGCAGGTAACCACAGTCTGTCCGGAAGTAGCTGCAGCCCAGACTTTATAACTTAAATTCTGACAAAATAAAGCTTATACTACCGGGCAAGGCAACCAAGTGACAGTTGCAAATATAGCAGTAGGCTCTACTGGCCTTGCCAATACCGGGTAAGGCAACCGTGAGGAAGCCTTGTGCCTTAAGGCACCGGAAGGAGTAACAGCGCAGTCGCAGAGAGCGCCTCCTGCAAGATCCCAGCAGTGCCTGCCTGCAGAAAACACTCTCTCTCTTACGTATGCCGGACTTATACTGCAAATGCTAACATATTAAGGATTTGGGGCTAAATGTAATGTTTATGAAAGTTCAGCTTTAAGATTCTTCATTTTGTAGGATGCATTTATATGGTTAATTCTGCATACTATATGATGCAAGATTTCATCGGATACAAAATTAATTTTAAGTGATGGGTTATGCACGGCTTTACAGTGTATAATATGTATATATTTCTCTCATTACATATATTATCTTCCTATTTACATTTGACAATGTCACACTTTATTATGTGATGTTGTCAGAGCTGCCAGTCAGAAATGTTGGCTTTTTTTCCCCAAATGCTCACTTTTTTTAAGTGTATAAGGATAAGTGATTTGCATAAAGTGTTTGTTTTGAGAAAGATCACAAAATTGTATTGAAAAGGCTGAACAAGAAAAAGGTTTGCACCCTTTACACTTGTAAAAGACATAGAGTGCGTATTTTCTAATAGTGTAAACTATCTTCTCATGGTAACCAGCCATCCACTCTATTAAACAAAAGGGTCTCTTGCTTAACAGATAGCTCACGTGTACCTGTATGCTAACTGAGCATTTCAATAACACTCCACAGATCCCAAAGATAGGGATAGCTGTCTTCTAGTTGCTGTAATTCAATGTTCTCTATTCGGGTGACCTAGTGCGTTGGCACAGAGTCATTCACACCAGAAGCTAATCATTGGCCCAAGCAGAGTATAGCCTGTGCTGTTGTCACAGTCTATGTACTCAATAGGCTTTTGTATTATGATATCCTTGCTGTACAGGCTATCCTGGACAATTTTTTACACCACATTACACCTTATTTGCTCCCTCCTCCTTCTGTACCTTTTCAGTTATAGCAAAAATCTTCAATAAAGATTTAAAAAACAAAACAAAACACAGTGATTTAACCACTTTAATGCTAGAGAGCTTTGAAATGCACTGGAGAACACCATCAGTTAAAAGATTAAAATCCCCAGTTAAATCAATTGGAAATCTTGGAATATGAATTTGTCCCTTGTTGTGTAGTTGAGTCAGTATATATATATATATATATTAAAACACACACAAGTGAAAGTAATGCATTTCTCTCTCTTCTGAAAAAAATATAGGTATGGGGAAACAAGAGGTGAGCCGCTTTTATCTCCTACTGCAAAACTTGTTGTCCACTGTGTTGTGTCTCCTCTCTTTTTTCAATTTGGTGGTGTTTTTTTGTCCTGTTATTTACATCTGTACTGCATTTTGCTGTGCATTCTGTGTACATAGGATTCTGAAGCCTGGGGCTTGGGACAGGAAGCCCCCTGCAAAGAGACAACAAAGGAAATCTAATAAACCACTGGTGCAAGAGCAGTTGTGTTTCAAGGACTTTTTCCTGGATTGAAAAAGGTGTGTGTGTGGGGGCGATCTGATTTAAGACTAAAATACTTTCTCCAAATGGTCCCCTGGGGCCCCCTTGATCAGACAGTATCAGCACTGTCACAAGGCTTAATTTCACTATGTACATATGGATGCCAGATGGAAAAAGCGGTGTGTGTCTTCAGTAAAAGGAGTTCTGTTTAACCCTCCACAATACAAGTTTCGGCTGTATTTCTGGGAGGGGAATTGGCTGGTGATCCTCCTCCCAACCACTGCAAGAGCTAAATTCACTTGTCTCGCCGGTCTACTGGCAGCCAGCTTTTCCTGCCTTACTCTTGATCCAGAGTATTCTGTACAAGAACCCATGGAGTGGCCCCGCTGACTGGGCACACTTGAGCAATTGTGACCTCCAAAATAGGTTATAGGGATTTTCCCTTTTAGTAATTAATGGGCATTTCCAATGCAGTGAATTGTTTTATTCAAATGTTATGTTCCGTGGGGGCTGCCATTAATGCTTTTTTTTTTGGAGGGGGGGGGGAAGGGCCATTAACATAGTTATCTTGATAGAAGTAATAGTGTTTATTGTATGCAAATGGGCTGAAATACTAGATCAGCCCTTCTTATTAGATGAGCAGTGATAATTAAGCTCAATACATTAGCAATATTAAAGTGATAGTAATGTATATGTAAAATTAGTTGCCAGAGTTCAAAAGTTATGAAGCACTGAAGCTCTACCGCCCGCCCCTTTCTGTCCGCCTCCCATGGAATCTGAGATTGGGTCGTTTGACTGGACGGCTGCAGTGAGGGACAAACTTCAGTAAGCATTAGAGAAATCCTGCCCTCCTTTGTTAAGGGGGGCAGGATTTCCCTTAATCTTACATACTGCATTTTGTACTGTGATGCAGCCATCGGGACCAGTCTGCATCTTCTGAGTGACGTGGGGAGAAGGGGCGGGTGGTGGATCTTCAGTGCTTCATAACGTTTGAACTACAAAGAAGTAAGCTCTTAGACATAGCTCAATATGTTCCTTTTACTATACAGAAGACTTGGGCAACTAATTTTAAGGGGACAGTAATGTCCCATAAAAAATGCTTTTAGTTTTGTAGAGAATGAAAAAAAATAAACTCCATGGCACAAATCCTCTCTCTCAACATGCTATGGTATGAGAGACTTATGAATTCAAAGTTCCCCACTCCCTCCCCTTCTCCTGACGTCAGCACTGTTCTGACAGCAGGAGATCCCGGTCTTGGAACCAGCCAGCGGCTGTGCAACAGAGCCGAAATCACGTTACTGGAAAATAATTACTTCATTGGAAAGGTCTACAAAGTCTGCCTGGTTTGCAAGAACACTTTGTAGACCGTTCCAATGAAGTAGTTCATTTTCAATAACACGATTTCGGCTCTGCTGAAGAGCCTCCTCGTTTTGGCCGACACGGATCTCCTGCTGCCAGCTTTACTGCTGACATCAGGAGAAGGGGAGAGAGGGGGGAACTTTGAATGCATATATCTCTCCAACCATAGCAGTCTGAGAGATAGAATTTGTGCCATATAGTTTATTTTTTTATTCACTACAAAACTAAAAGCATTTTTTAATGGGACATTACTATCCCTTTAAATAAACATTACAGTCACTAACTTTGCCCAAACAATCAAAGTGCATATTATACAGGATAATCTCAAAATGCAAGTTTAAGGATTTAACATGAAACTTTTACAGATGCTAAATGGACAATACATGATATTTACAATGATAAAACTCAAATGTAATTTTTAGGATTTGCTGTTCTTTTAACCCTTTGAGTGCCAGAGGGGTACGCAACACATTGGAAAGGAAACATATGTACTCTCTACTCATAAGTGGCCACCTTGGAAGAATGTCACCACCTATTCACAGAAGCAATTACAAAAGTCTGCCTTTTCCTGGTCTGCATAATAAAATGAACGATTTAACCTTTGAGGAACTTTGCCTATTATTCTTACCTCTAAATAAGGTATGGACACACTACCATTGTCCAGTTATCAGGACATTATTAAAAGGGAGATAAACCCTAGTAATAAGTGTCTCTTAATTTGTTTAGCATATCTATTTTTATAGATTCTTCATTTCCTGAATATAGAGATCACTGTTAAAATATGTTTATGGTCACATCTCCTCACAACAAACACAGAGCTTTGAAAGACCCAAATGCTTTGTAACAGACCCTTCAGGGGTAGACAGGTGTTGGACTTCCAGCTGTTGTAGACTACATCTAAAGGAGATAATAGGAGTTGTAGTTCCTAACAGCTGCCTAACCAAGCCCTAGTTATCAGATTGTATACTGAAACAACTAGCAGGAGGCTACAAGAGAACTCAAGTGCAAATCAAAATATTATATAGAAATAATTGCTTTAAAGATTCCACCACAGGTAAGTCATTATGTATATTCTTGCATACCTGTAAATACGAATGAATAACCACTTATGTTTGTGGTATTAAGAGACATATTGGTGATCAGCTCCTTTTGATACACTACTATGCGAAGCAACCACAAAGAACACGGGTGGATAACCTGTAGATTTCCAGTTGATTTCTTGTTACAACAGATCCAGATAACCATAGGTTGTCTATCCCTGCTCCTTGGCAGAAAAAAAACCGCACTGAAGAATACGAGACCAGAACATTATATTTACAGTGCTCAGGATCCCCAACCTTAAGTAGTTTCCAAACCAGATGTGAGTAACCTAAAGGCCACCTAGCTGTTAGGACTACAGCTCCCATCATCCCCGCCAGTCTACTGTTTTGAAAAGCTGAAGGGCCTCAGTTTGCTCACGCCTTTTGTAAACATAAAATTAAACCTGTCCACCAACAGCTTGTCATATACTGGTTCCAATTGCAGATTGTTGGGGTCATTCGCAAAAAACGAAAGCGGAGCAATTCTGATGCACACCAAATGCACCATTAAAAAAATCACCAAAATGTCAACCAACTTAAAACGGGGATTTTAACCTTAAATATTTAGAGATATATGCAACTCATTTATCTTTTTGGGAACCTCTGAACATTCATGGGCTAAAATCCCAGTGTAAAGCAATGCGAATGTTTATCTGTTTCTGTGTTACAGTTTGCTTGCCCTGAAGTTGCACCACTTTTACATTTGTGTATATAACCCCAGGTGACTTACTCTTTCCCAGAGGAAAACGATCACTTTAACAAGTGCTGACACACACCACCATTTCTTATTTTCAGACGGTATTAACTGAGAAATTACCTCACAAATACCGTTCGTTACTAGTACAAGCCTCGGTTACAAGCTTTTCTCAGGTACTTACTCTCAAAACTAGCAAGTGCTGTCTTCCTCTCAGCTCTCACTATCCCATACTTCGCGTTCCGCCGCACAAGATACGGGAACCTGAGAGGGTCACAGCATGTTCCATAGTAACCGCTTGCGGCCGCCTACTGGAGCCTTGCAGAACTTCCGGGTGTCCTTTAGATGTTCCTTAAAATAAGCCAGTGTCTGTACATGTAAAAGCCAGTATTCGTGTGCGTCTGGGGTAGGGCTGTTATTCCCTGCTATATGAGAGGACAAATGATTGACAGCGCTGCTTCTAAAGACCTCTGCATTACATTAGCGGATGTCTGACCCTAGCTGTACGTAGCCGCTAAACAAAATAATATCCTTGGCTGTGCTGTACAATTGGTGAGAAAATGCTTAACGGTGAATACATCAGGTGACTGGCTGCCCGTCCCGGCTTACTAGGAGGGAGAGAGATAGGGCTCGCATCATGGCGACACAAGCAAACCGGCGGCTGCTCTTTTTGGCTGTTGTCGTAGATAATACGATTGAAGGGGGGCACTCTGTATCTTCAGAGGATGCAACGGGATGACCACCGTAAGTGCAAGTTAGCGTAGCATTTCAGAAGTGTGACTGACGGAGCAACGAGGGCACTGGCTGAGGAGCAGCAGGGACACCGAACAAGGTGTACGGACAGGTCCGTGAGGAGTGGAGAGACCCGTCTGGAAGACAGTCACTGTACACAGTCTGCCTTTTCACTGAGTGTCACTTCACTTAGGACGACTAGCAACTTATATTATTTGGTTGACTAGTATTCAAGAGTTACTTGTATGTGCAAGATGCCTATTATCTGTCTGTGCGTCCACAGGCTGTGCCTACATTGCGAATGAAACAGTGAAGTATCTTGTAGACCCTGTTCTGCCCATCAGTACTCAGTGGCAATCGCTGTACATAAAGTGCCTATAACTGTAAACTTCTTACTTTGCCTGAGTTCATTTTACTGCCATGCAATTTACACATGGTGCTGAGGATCCCTTATCACTAACACAGTATGCCCCATGACAGAGCACGTGTCCAACAATATTGTGGTGTTTTATGTGAATTAAAGCAATTTCTTCTTACAGAAGATTCTTTTTCCATAGGCACTAATTGGTATTTTTCTTTGATGTGGCACATCTGTGTCATCACCACTGTAGTGATTTATTTATCTTTAGTCTTTTATTATTATTTCATCCTCCGCCCACTCGTGAAAATCGCCACCCCTGACAACCCATTTCATCCAAGGGTGGCACTCAGATCTTCCAAATGAAATTGCATGGGACAGCCAGGGTTTCCATATCACTGCATTTGCTGTGTAGCTACAATGGGTTGCATGTAGAGCCGGATTTACATATCAGGAGCCTGTAGGCACAGAAATCTGAAGCGTGCCCCCCCCCCCCCCATTGGCCATCTCCACAATGCTCCAAATCTCCATATTGCCCTCACATTGCCCCATCATCTCAACATTGCCCCCATCAGGTCTGCATTAAGCCTCACATTCTCCCCCTCCCCATCTGTCTTCTACCTCCCTGGTGGTCCAGCTGAAGGAGAGATCTGTGCTTCTGCACAGACCTGTAGTTGCTGGAGCTCCTGTGCGGTCTTCTCTTTAGTAATGCTGAGAGATGATGTCATCTCCCAGTGCTCTGCATTACTAAAGAGGCGGGGGAGCTCAGCAGCTACGGGTTAGTGAGGCACAGACCTTACCATGCGGTGGGTAGCACAGCACGCCATGCTACTTAAAAAAAAAAATAAAATATATTGATTGCAATGGCAGATGCCACTCTGTAGGGTGCGCCTGTAGGCAGATGCCTACTCTGCCTTATGGAAAATCCGGCCCTGGTTCCATGTATCCATTCAGCAGGCATGTTTTAACCCAAAATTGAGTGGTTCTAACTTCTTTTGTGGCTCCTCCTTCACCGACACACAACTATGGCCCGTTTTTTTTTTTGTTTTTTTTTTTGAGAAAAAGGTGGCAACCCTACAGGGTTTCTGTAATACATCTGTAACTTAATATGGCTTGTTATTGATGCTCTGAACTGTCCCAGATTTCCAGGGTGTACCTGGTTTTGGCTGCCTATCTAGTTTTAGAATTTGTGGACGTTGTACTTGATTCAAGTTTGCATATTTGAAAACCTCATTAAAAATGCCCATGTGTTAGGTTAGGTAAAAGACTAGCAAACGGACACTTGACACTGTATGCTAATTACAGTTCCCTTGCAGTACCAGTGGCATTTCATATGCCAATTAAACATTCATATGCTAATTAATCTTTTCAGTGATTTTGCATATGTAAATTAATATTTTTCAGTAATGTTTCCAATGCTAATGGATGTTATCAGTGACATTTCATATGCTAACAAACTACTATGCTGCACCAGGGTACTATCATTTTAACGTTTTCCAGATTTACACATGTGAATGACTTTCAGTTATAACACATAGGCAGTTTTAAATGAAGTTTTCAAATATGTAAAAAAATTAAAGGTGATAAGATATGGCTGGAACATTTTATTTTGGCCAGTCTAGAATCTGCGTTACTTCCAGCCATTCAGCTCTGCTTTTGTCTCCCCTCCACCACCAATGATTTTTATATGCAAATGTTGCATACCTCCCAACGTTTTAAAAGGCGAAAGAGGGAGTCTTTTGATTTATATGGTCTTGATGAGGGAATGGCTGTTGGAAGGTGGGGCATTACTGATACCTTTTATGTTATTTCATGACCTGCTGCCACCTCATTGTGTAATTGAATAAATTATTTAGAACAAGACCAAAGTATTTTATTTAAACAGACTGATTTAGAAATGCGTATACTGAAGTTTAAACAAACATTAATGTAAGTTATACTTCTGTGGAGAAACGTGATACACATATATACACACAATCTGATCTCCTACAAAGAAGGACACCATAGTGGGAAAGAGAGATTTGCGTCTCAAAGAGGTATTGTCCGTCCTAAAAGGGGACACTTGGGTGAATGCTGCTGTGGTATTTTCAGATTGAATCTGAGTAGGATGGTCCTTCAATAAGGTAATTTTAAATGCTTTGACTTCCTTTATGTTGATTGGTAAGGTTGCCTCTTATTCTGAGCATACCATTGACTGAAGACTGCTCCCCACCCTGTCAGACTTGCATTGGTGGTAATTACCAACCATCATTGTACCAGAAATGTTTCATTTCTTCTGTGTCCCTTGCCCATGGAACAATCTGAGTTGATGAGGTCAGAGCTCCAAGAACCTGCATGAAATCTTGGGCTGTGGGACAAGGATACCTTAGGAGCTGTTTTATTCTTTTTCTTAGATTTTTCCCTTCTCAGTGGAGATAATGTCGCTTTGTCTTTCTTGGTGTTGAATGATATGCCGATGAACACTGCTTGATATGATGAAACCAGTTGACTCTCTGTTGGGTTTATTATCAATCCCAGTTTTTGCAAAAAGGTGACCGCGCTCCGCTTCCACGGTCTTATAAAGGTATTTACTCTCTTCAAATCCAAGATTGTCCTGTAAGAATCCCCTGACTTTGGAACTAGTAATATTATAGAGTAATGCCTTGTTTCTTTAGGTTTCCCGGTACTGGTTCTATGGCTTTCTTTCCATAGCTCTTGGACTGAGGTGAAGAGGGCCTTTCTTTTGATTGGATTTGATGGAACTCTTGACGGCTTGAAAAAAATTGTTAATTTTACTGTCTTGTAGGTCTAGTGGATACCCAGCTACTAGATTCTGTTAAACCCCTTTTTTCTGGTTTTGCTAGGGTTTTCCATATATGGACAAATGACTCTAGTCGACCCCCTCCACTGGAAAAACAGACTACTTTCTATGCCTCTGGAAGATATTTGGCAAGGGAGTTCCCCATCAGAGGTGTGAGACCTGGACGGTCTCTAGGACTGCATTGATAGAGTCAAAGGGAGTGGATCAGCCTCATGGCTTTGTCCTACTCTTACAGGGGTTTCTATATCTTCATATTCCCAGTCCTAATAATACTCTAAAGACAATTCCTCCACAGAGGAAACCCCAATAACCCGAATGACCCTAGAGTACAGGTCCACGTGTATCACGGTCCCCACTCTTCCTATTCTGAACGGCGACATTATTATCACTGCTGTTCTCTGATTGGCTGGTCTTAATTGCTTCTACTAGGGCTTGCCTTTATATACCCTGGGAAGTCCTCCCTAAGGTGCCCTTTCGTGGTGTATGAGTTCCTGAGTTTATTTTGTGCTTTTGCCGATTCGTGTATGACCTGGCCTGCCTGACTACGATTACATTCCTGTTGCTGCATCCTGGCTGAGAACCCGCTCCGTTGCTGACTGCATCCTGGCTGAGAACCCGCTCCGTTGCTGACTGCATCCTGGCTGAGAACCTGCTCCGTTGCTGACTGCATCCTGGCTGAGAACCTGCTCCGTTGCTGACTGCATCCTGGCTTAGAACCCGCTCCGTTGCTGATCAGATCTGGCCATTGCACCTATCCGTTGCTGACCATATTGGGCTGTCTTCCACGCTGTGGCTGTTACCCACCGTGGATTCCTATTCACGTTATTACCGTGTGTTGTCTGTGCCACTTGGTGACCCCGTGAAGTCACCGGTTTCCCGGGCCTTGCAATTTATTCTCGGTGTGCGCCGCGGGGCGCTGTTTTCTGTCAACCAAAGGCTGAGCCTTGTGCTCGAGCTGCTCTACTGCAATCTAGGCGGTGTGTACAATCGAAGTACTGGTGCAGTGTTCTACACACTGACTGAATTACTCTGATCACACTCTGTGTCTGCCTCTCTAGTAGCGATGGGCTCACTCCCTCTGGGAGTTGCAGTTACTCTCTGGGCGTTGTCCTTTAACCCTGTATGTACCTGGAGCCTCCAGGTAATAACACTACCGTTCCTTACTGCAGAGCCGTGGGCTCAAGAGCCAGCGTTGCAGTTTCCACCTTGCAGGTTGAGGGACACTGGTTGCATTCTTATTACTTACCACATATGGATCCACCCCTAGCGTTCTAGGGTTTTCTAGTAGCAGCTGCCTCGGTCTCCTGTAACCCTGTTAGGGTTGGTCCACCTATACACGGTTGCCTACTGCCAGCGGTCTAGGGCCTTGGCCAGTGTTGCCTCGCTCCTGTTGGGTCAGTACCCAGGCGTCTGGGTTGTACCAGTCCTCCACTGTGAACTTCATGCCACTGTAGTCCTGTTGCCGTTCCTGGACTGTGCACCCTTTACCATGCTGGTTCTGCCAGTGTCCTTATCTGTCAGTTGGGTCCCAGTCCATTCCGTTTGCCCTTACGGGTTCCAGTACCCAGGCGTCTGGGTTGTTCTGTCTTATTTGTGGACCTCCTGTGTTGGCGCTTACCCACCAGTTCTGGGACTGTACCTCGAACCTCACTGGTTTGCCAGATCCTGTTCTATATAAACATTGTTACCTGTATCCTGATTGTCTAGTCCAGTCCTATTTACTGTACCCATTGTATATATTTTTCTGTTCTGTATTGTGGGTCTTAGGGCCTACACTCATGTTGCACTTTATTCTAATAAAATTATTTTAACCTTACCGTTCTGTCTGAGTGTTTATCTAAAAACAGTGTCAACGTGGCTAAAGGTGGGCATAGGTTTCCAGAAGTGAAATAACCCCAGGACAGTAAAAAGGATTTGAGCCACTGAAGAAAGATGCAGGCTTGTGACCAGTGCTAGAGGGGCCCAGTAGGGGCCACCACAGAAGAGGGGCACAGAGACCCTGAATATTCTCTGAATCTAAACGTCTCAAACCTAGATAAACTGTCCCCAGAAGATAATACCCCTGAATACCCATAAATACTTATTTGGTATGCAAAGAGTTAATCTAGAAGGAGAGACAGCCTCTGGCTAGGATTAATGAGAGAAGATGACCACCAGAAACTTGTCAGCCAATGGGCATTCTGGATACTGCAATCTTCCGTTGCTCGTTGTCTAGCAACACCTACAACTCAATTCACAGATCGCCGTGGCCCCCTTGGACACTGGGAAAGTGGACCAGATGATAGCTCTACTTGTTTACCCATGCCCTATCTCTGACCTTTGTCACCAAAACTGTTGCAGATATGTCCCAAATAAGTTTTTCCCCATAGAATTCAGTGGAGTAAAGATGGCCGTGGGCGGGCTCCAGTTCTTAATGGGGCTGCCATATCAAAATAGATGTACAATAAAATCTGTTGCAAGAGACCCGGGGGGTACCTGGGAGAGTATAATAACTACGAATAAAGTAGTGGGGGAGTGAAAATAAGCCCTAACATCTTAAAGGCCAAACAGGCACAGGAAGGGTTAATGAAACTGGGTGGGGGAGCAGCCATCCTCACTTGAAGCAGAACTACCAGGTCACAAAATGTTTAGCTTAACCAAGTCCCCTTCTGGCGACTTGCTGCTTAGTAGCGCTAGGCACCAGCATTATTATCAGATTTAATAGATATATGCTTTATTACCCAGCTGTCAGTAGCACGGACATCTTGCCAGAATGACATCCGAGCGTCTGCACTGTCAGTCCCAGCAAGGTCTAGGAGACGTTGCTAGGAGCCATTCGGCTCCGGCTGGGACTGACAGCGCAGGCGTCATTCTGGCAAGATGTCCCTGCTCCGTGCTACTGCCAGCTGGGGAATAAAGCATATATCTATTAAATCAGGTAAGGGGACTTACTTAAGATAATTTTGTGACATGGTCGTTCCGCTTTAAAAGGACCTAAGAGGAAGGTAGAAGTAGAATATATGGATACCTGTCAGTGCCAGAAAACACACATTCTCATTAAAACCTCTGTAAGAAGAGGCACATATGCAGGTATATAAAGTGGACCAAGGTACCCAAAGGGTTACTCACACAGTCTTCAGGGTACCACCATAGAAGAGTCTCAAGAGACCCTGTCACGAGGGAAAACTTTTAATCAGTCTTACCTCCAACAAGGCAGAATAGGTCCACAGAGCACCTAGGAATTGGGCAGTGCAACTGCAGGGAACTTCAGTTATGTAACCCACCTAATGGGGGATTATACAATGAACAGTATAGCATAGTGGAGGTTCCTTGCAAGTTTGGGGCTGCATTTCTGCAAATGGAGTTGGCGAATTGGTCAAAATTAATTCTGCAGAATGACTGACCCTAAACATACAGCCAAAGTCATGAAGAACCATCTTCAGCGTCAAAGAAGGACAAGGAGTCCTGGAAGGGATGCTATGGCCCCCACGGAGCCCTGATTTCAACATAGAGTCTGTCTGGGATTACATAATGAGAAAAACAATTGAGGCTGCCTAAACCCAAAGAACTGTGGTTCTCATAGATGTTTGGGATAACTAACAAGTTCCTTAAAGGGATAGTAATACCTGAAAATAAGTTTATTTTATATTGTAGCCCTTAAAAAACCATGAAAGATTATATAAGTCTTATCTCCCAAACCTTTATGGTTTGGGAGATATTCATATGTAAAATATAGTATAGTTCACTTTTCCTTGCTGTTTCAGCCAAGTCTGCCATCTAGTGGACAGATTTGGAATTCGGTCCACATAGCAACCGGCAGCTCTTTAGCAGTGCCGAGATCACGCTCTTTGAAAAGAACTACTTCATTGGAACTGTGTACAAAGTGTGCCTGGCTTGAAAGCACACTTTGTAGACCATTCCAATTAAGAAACTCTTTAAAGATCATGATCTCAGCACTTCTGGAGAGGCACTGCTGGTCGGGCGACCGAATTCCAAATATGAAGGGTGGAGCAAAGACATCAATCCAGGGAAAACTTTACTTCTGAATATCTCCCAAACCATCAAGGTTTGGGAGATAAGACATATCATTTTTCATGTTTTTTTAAGGGCTACAATATAAAATAAACTTATTTTCAGGAATTACTATCCCTTTAAACTATGTGCAAGTATACCTAGAAGAATTGATGCGGTTTTGAAGGCAAAGGAGTGGTCACACCAAATATTGACTTTACTTTTCTTCTACACGGTAGTGCGTGTGTATGTATCTGTGGATATATAATATACACACACACAAAACAGAAGGAAACACAAACAGCCCGTATTTGATAGCCCTGATGCAGATGAATAGACTGAAAATCAAAATGTTACATCCAGACTAATCTGCATAGGTAAAGGGGCTTGATGGTTACAGAGAATGTGTGCCAGTGGAAACTTAACGGCAGAAGATAAGCAAAAAATTTGTTAATAGCTAAATTTCAGACCAACTGTAACACTCACAATAATTTCCTTATGCAGCTAAAGCTATTCTATGAAAGAAATCAAACGTATGAGGAGTTAATCAGTGAGTAGTTAACAGTTCAGAATGATTACAGAGGACTGCATATTCAGAGACCCAGAAGCAATGATAAGAGGTAGAATAATAATGGGCACCAAGGACAAAGATTCCAGGGAAGGAGTAGAAAAACCCTCTAAACATAGACCTGTTCTAAAAGGTCAGCTGACAGACACCCCAAACCAAGCAACAGCAAAAAGTTACTAGAAGAAAGACAAGGAGAACATCTACACAACAGCCTGTAGGATCTTCAGTCCAAAACTGGTTTCAGCAGAAAACAGAACACCAACACTGTAGTGTTATACAAATGGGCGAAGGGATGACCATGTTGACACCTTGCTTAACTGCTCCACAGAGACCTGGATCTTGTAGGCCCAGGAAAATACCACCACCTTCATAAGCAATGCCAGGCCAGGTTCAAGTCCCACTGAGGAATAGGATCCAGAAAGTCTAGGAAGGCATGAGCCACTCCCTGCACAAAGGCTTCCATATCAGATAATGCAATATGCCTCTGGAAAAGTACAGCTGGAACAGAAATCTGGACCCCCATAGAACAAGACCTTTCTGAAGCCCATCCTGAAGAAAGGCTAAGATAACCAGAACACAAAAGGGAAGCATCTGTGACCCATGGTCTTTGCACCACTTGCAGAAGAAGGAACCGAATACACCTTGGATAAAATAACTTGTGGGCCTTCATCATACTGGCAACAGAATCGAAGAAACCTTTCTTCCTTAGGATGTTGGCTTCAAGAACAAAGTGGCTAAAGCCCATTCCACCTATGGATGACACAAAGGACTGAGCCACGAGGTCCAGAAGGAGAGGAAGCTGAAACGGAAGGAAAGAGAAGCTCCAAGAACCATGCCCATCAAGACCAGAATTTAGTGATCAGAATGACATGAGCCTACTCCATCCTTACGTTCCTCCATTCCTTATTGATTAACATGCAACAGGGGAATCGGTCATAGAATGATCATATTGCCAAAGAAAGAGCAAGAAGATGCCAAGCTATGGATCAGAATTGGGTAACTTTCAGGTTTAACCAAGAGGCCATGGAGATCCATGGCTGAAAGGCCCTAGACACAAATTATAGTGTTGAACACCATATGATTGAGCTACCAGGATCCAGGAGCTGAAGGCTGAGAAAATCCTCCGCAATGGTATCTATCCTTGTGAACAGCAGAGAGCCAGCACTTTAGCTTCCACTCAAATATGAATAAAACAAACTTCCGACCACAGGGTTGCGCTCTTGGTCTCTCCTTCACAGTTGATATAGGCCACCTCTGTCGCATTGTCAGAATGAATTCATACCAGCAGACACTGGAGAAAGAGAGACCAAAGAAGCAGAACATGGCAAATTACCTATACCTCTAGCACACAGATGAACAGATTCTCTCCCAGGCCAGTGGCCATTTGCCATCTGAGAATCCAAAGTGTCTCCCTAACCTGTCGGGCTTGCATCCCGCATGACTCTCCTAATTCCAAATGACCAATAGCCATCCCTGAGACAGATGGGATCAAAGGTGCGCAGAAAGGACTATGGTCTGAATTCGGAGCGCCCTGCTCTGTTATCAGCAGCAGAACGGGCAGTATCTACTGTGCATGACTGCACCGTGGTCGTTGCTGCCTGGCACTGTGGCCCGCGTACATGGGCTGATCAAAAAAGAGAGGATTTTAGTCTTACCTGTTAAATCCTTTTCTTAGTACATACAGGTTACTGGTAACTCTGGGTAGGCGATCTGCCCCTTTAAGGAGGCAGGAACAATTCTAGAATTGAATGCAGGGGTGGAGCCTACCTTCTCCCCTTGGCTGCAGCTAGCCAACCAGCTCCAGTAAGATTTGAGACCATAACTAGATAGTGGAAGGGAAAGGACTCCTGTGAGCATGACCCCAAAGGGCCCCCACGATCTGCTACAGGAGTGCCAAGCATGGTCCCTTGACAGGGTGGGAGACCAGTAACCTGTATGGACTAAGAAATCCTCTCTGTCGTCCAATACAGGTTACTCGTAACTCTGGGATGTCCAACCATTGAGTTTCCCCAAGGAGGGAAGTTAGGCAAGGACCAGACGCAAGGCCCCCAAAGTCACCAGAGCAGATATGAGCCATCAGATCAGAGATAACCCAACAATAACAAAGTGTCAACGGACACTGAACAGGGGTACAACACCCCAACTGTTACACAGCACGCTGAACTAGAGCCAACAGGGCTCAAAGTGAAAGAAGCACCAAGAACCGAAGATCCTAGACAGGTAAGACTGCCTCCAGGATCTTCACCCCAAAGCTGGCGTCAGCCAATGCCAGCACACCAACACGGTAGTGCTTTGAAAAGGTGTGTACAGGTGACGAAGTGGTAGCCTTGCACAACTGATCAGCAGAGGCCTGATTCTTGTAAACTCAAGAAGCCCTAATAGATCTAGCAGAATGAGCCGTGACTCGAAAGGGAACAGGCTTCTTCCTGAGCTTGTAAGCCTTACGAATAGTGGACTTGATCCAAGATGCAATAGTCACATTGGATGCAGGTCTTCCTGCCCTGGGACCCTCAGGAATGACAAACAGCACATCAGATTGCTTGATAGACTCGGTGCGATGGACATAAAACTTAAGACAACTCGCCACATCCAAAAAGTGGAGATCCCTCTCCTTGTCAGAGGAAAGAAGGCACCACAACCTCCTGATTGATGTGGAACTCAAAAACCACCTTCAGGAGAAACACCTGAGAGGTGCGAAGAGCCGCCTTGTCCTTGTGAAACCCCAAAAAGGGTGGTTTACAGGACAGAGCATGTAACTCCGACACGGCGAACGGAGACAATAGACAGGAGGAAGGCAATTTTCCATGTTAACATGCATAGAGGAATGGTAGCCAAAGACTCAAAGGGAGGGTGCTGAAGAACGCCCAAAACAAAGTTAAGAGCCCACGGAGGAGCAGGATTCTTAAAGAGAAGATTAGTATGAGCAACGCCCTAAAAGAAAACCTTGACATCAGGAAGAATGGCAATGTGCCTCTGAAAGAAAACTGAGAGAGCAGAAGTCTGAAACTTAAGGGAACTCAAACTGAGGCCATTATCCACACTGTCCTGCAAAAAGGCAAGGCCCGTAGGCAGATCAAATTCCTGAGACAGGTCCCTATCAGCACACCAAGATAGAAAAGTCAACCAGACACGATGGTAGGCCTTCGAAGAAACAGGTTTGCGGGTACTAAGCATAGTAGCCACCACACCAGAAGAAAAACCTTTCTTCGGTATTGAGGATTTAATTTCCAAGCCATCAAAGCTAGACGATGAACATCCCCCTTCCACAGGTAACCTTGTAGAAGATCCGGACGGCAAGGGGGCTGGAATGGCTCTGCCACTGACAGATCCAGAAGCTCCGGAAACCAAGCCTGTCGAGGCCAGTATGGAGCAATCAGAATGACTGGACACCACTCCAGTCTCAATTTCTGCAACATCCTGTGTAACATGGGAAGGGAAGAAAGATGTAAGCCAGAGGAAATAACCAAGGAATGGACATGGCATCCACCACCATAACTAGAGGATCCCTCCAGCGAGAGCAGAACCTCTGAACCTGCCAGTTGTGTCTTGTCCACATCAGGTTGATGCAAGGAAGACCCCACTTCTGAACAATGAGTTTGAACACCTTTGGGTCCAGCTCCCACTCACCGCTGTCAACAGGGTGTCGACTGAAGAAGTCTGCCATGACGTTGTCTGTGCCAGTGATGTGCACTGCATATATGGCAGGAAGGTATTCTTCTGCCCAGGACAAAATAACCTTGACCTCTATGCAAGCGTTGAGACGTCTTGTTCCACCCTGCTTGTTGATGTAAGCCACGGCCTTGGTGTTGTCGGTCTGTCTGGGCAGTCTTCCAGCTGGGGTGTCCAATGACTAAGGGCATGAAATATCGCCCGAATCTCCAACACGTTGATGGGAAGGAGAGATTCCTCCGGAGACTGACCCTGAGCATTCAGGCGACCCATGACCGCTCCCCAGCCGGAGAGGATGGCATCAGTCACCATGGTCCAGAAGGACACAAGGAAGGACTTGCCCTTCAGCAGATTGGAGAGGTCGAGCCCCTCCGACAAACTCAGTTCCACATGAAGAGGAAGGGATGCAGACATCTCCAGAAGGTCCGACTGATCCCTGCACACCTGGTTCACAAACCTCTGGAGTTCCCTGGTGTGTGCCATGGCAAACGGGACCACTTCTAGAGAAGACTGCTTCTTGGCTGGAACTGGATCTTGAGCCAGAAACCCTGTGGGTGATCTGGTGAGCTACCTCGTCCGTGAGAAACACCATGCTCTACTGAGTGTCGAAGAGAAGGCCCAGGAAGACCAGACGCTGGGATGGGACAAGATCTGACTTGTCCATGTTGATGGTCCACCCTTGATGGCTGAGTGCATGAATGCAGTCCTGAACCTGATGAAGTTCCGAAGAAGGTGCCTTCAGAAGCAGGTTGTCCATGTATGGAGTGACTCTGATGCCGTCCCGATGGAGACTAAGGCTCCCAGGACACGACTGAAGACTTGAGGAGCTGCAGTCAGACTGAAGGGAAGATCTGAAAGTGCCCTTGGTCACAGGCAAATCCGAGATACTACCTGCTCTCTGGATGAAAGGCGATGTGTAGATACGCGTCCTGAAGATCCAGAGAGACAAGGAATTCCCCTGGGGACATAGCAGCAATCACCGTCCTTAGGGACTCCTGGTGATAATGAGTCCTGATCACAAAGGAATTGAGAGCCTTCAAATCCAAAATGGGACGACAACTGCCGTCCTTGGAGACCACAAAGAGGTTTCAGTAAAAATCCATACCTCTGCCCTGAACTGGAACCTGCTCTATAACATTCTTGTCCAGAAGGGCCTGGATAGCGCCATTGAACAAACAGCGTCTCTCTGCGCCCCGGGGAGTATGAGAAGGAAAAGAGGGAAAAGGAGGAAGAGACGAAGGGGATCCGGTATCCTTCCGCCACCACCTGTAAAACTCATGGGTCAGCCACTGAATCTTCCCAGACCCTGTGGTGGTGACGCAGACGGCCACCCACAGCAGAGTGGGGGACCTAGGTTCGGCAAGTCATCCCAAAGAAGGCTTGGAAGCCTTAAGCTTCCATTGCTGTTTGGGCTTGAAGGAGGAACACGGAGCTGAGGGAACCGCCTGGTTCGCCGGACGTGTCTCAGTCTGGAAGGAACGAAAAAGCAGTTTATGCTTGAGAGGCGTCTTCTTACTGGGGACCATAGGCAGAAGGGTACTCTTGCCCCCTGTGGCCTCACTAATCAGATCCTTAAGATTTGGCCCAAACAATGACGTGCCTTGAAAAGGCAAGGAGAGCAAGGCTTTCTTAGAAGCAGTGTCAGCAGACCAGATCTTGAGACAAACAGCCCGTCTGGCAACCACAGACATGGTGGAAACCCTAGCCACCAAACAGATGGTATCAAATAAGTCAGTAGAAACATACTGCTGGGCCTCAAATGTTGGCAAGAAGGCACAACATATCCGAAGTAGGAGCACCCTGACAGACAGCCAGGGTGAGTTGTTCAGTCCAGACTGCAATGGCCCGGTTAACACATGCCGTAGCGAACGCTGGACGCATGGCGATACCAGCAGTGGCAAAAATGGACTTGAGGGAAACCTCCAGTTTCTTGTCAGTCCAGTCTTTCAGAGTAGGAGTCAAACTGGCAAGGCAGTAGACTTAAGCCTGGAAATAGGAGCATCCACTTTGGTTGGGGGGGATGAACCCACTGAGCAAGCACTGCCTCAGAAAAGGGGTAAAGCTTAGCAAATTTCTTGGAAACAGAAGGTTTCCTGTCTGGGGATTTCCACTCAGACACAAGGTGGTCAAGAGTGGGGTTAAGGGGGAAAACAAGAGGCTGTTTAGGCTCCTGAAACACATCAGAGGGATATGAAGAAACCTACTGAACTAAGGGAATGTTTAGGATAGTCAAGACAGCCCTGATCAGGCCCTCAGCCAAGGGCTCAGGATCAGCCTCAAAGGGGTCCCCAAAAAACTGAGAGGAGCCCACAGCAGAACATTCCTCAACATCTGAATCCACCAACAGTTCCTCCTCAGAGGAATCTGATAAGTCAGGTACCCCTTGCGATTTGGGCAGGGAAGATTTGACTGAAGAGGGGGTCTGCCATGAATGGAAGACCCCCTGTAACTGGGATGGAAAGTTGCAATGTAGACCGAAGGTCCCTAGTAGCAGCCTTGAACTCTTGCACCCAAACTGACTCTAATGCATGGCTGGAGGTCCCTGGGGGACTCTCAGGGACATCAGAACATGCTGGGCATAAATGACCTGAGAATTCTCTAGGTAAACCTGAATGACAAGAGGAGCAATGCACAATAGGGGGATACAGAGACCCTAGCATCCTTAATCTTAGGCCTGGCCCCAAGCTTCAACGGATTAGACATTCTCACAGTGTCAAAAATGTTATAGTATAAAGAATCACCCAATTATAGCGTGTAGGGTTAAAGTTTCACCCCAGAAATCTCTAAAATGCACTTATCTGGCAGGCGAAGGGTTAATCTGCAGAGGAGAGAAGTCGTCCAAGCCCTGCTTAGGATACTCATTCAGGAAAAGCACAAAATGGCTGCCACTGCAGGAGCCAATCAGAAAAGAGCTCGAAGCAAGTGCTCATGGGAAGTGTAGTTTTCCAAGAAAAAGTACCCCAACAGTGCCCTGAGCCCCCCCAACACACTTGAAACATTAACCGGCTGATAGAGCAAGGGCAGACAATGAAAATGAGCCATCTCTGAAGGCATTAAGTTGAGCGGTTGCAGAGATATGTCCCAGACCACGAAGTCCCATAGAAGTGAATGGAGCAATGGCGTCTGTGCAGTAAAGCGCGTCTTTACTTAGATTTCGCAAAGTTGAAAAGTAAAAAATAAAACTAAGTGAAACATCACTAGAATATGTTAGGAGACCCAGAAAACACTGAACCCAGTAAGGAAAGTGTCAATAACCCCTCCAAAGATGCAAGACCAGCATCTAAAGGGTTAAGTTACCACATAAACCTGCTCCAAAACACCCAACAGACATACAGATAAACCCATTGAGTGCAGGAGTGTGCAATAGGGACTCCAAAGGAGAAACCCCTGTGCGGAGGGGCACTGTGGGACATATGGACCTGCAGCACTCAAAGGGTTGCTCACCTTTCCTGCAGATCTTCTGTCTTCAGATTACCATGTAGTAAGAAGAGGCCTCAGTGGGCAACACCTGAGGAAAGAACTTGTAGCCAAGATTTTCCCCCCAGGGCTTAAGGTCCACAAAAAGCACCTGGTTACTGAGCTAGCCACATCTAAGGGCATTGTCCGTTATAGTAATCCGCCTAATGGCGGTATTCCATTTCTAACAGATAATTTGTGTGAATAGGCAACTTTTTGCTGTAAATGTTCCAGGACATACTTGTAAATAGGAAAACAACGTATTGTTCCTGGTAAAAAATTTTCTTAATAAACATAAAATAAAGAAATATGGTTTATAACCTATATATATTATATATATGTTATTTTGCACTAAAAGAGCACATCTAAGTCTTTAGCTTTACAGAATTTATGAACAGTAGACAAGTTTTTTTATTACAACTTTATCAGTTATTAAATAGGGTATACATTTTAGGAAACAGTAGTTTGAAAAATAATCCTAGCTATATATTATTGTATTATCAAGAAGATGGTAAAGGCCACATTTTCTTAAAAAAAAAATTAAATACAGTAAATAGAATGTTATTTTATTTAAATTACCATCAATAATGTATGTACAGTGGTAAAAAAAAGCACTGAAATCATATGAATGCACCCGAGTCATGTACATTTAGAGGGATAGTAATGTCAGATATAATTAAGAGTTCTTGCACTAATTGGTATCTCTCAAACAGTTATGGTTTGAGAGATATAGCAAAATGAAGTTCTCCTCTCCTTCCCCTTTCTTCTTGATGAGCTGTAAAGCTGTCAGAAGCAGATTCTGGTCTCTTGACCAGACGCGGCTCTTCAGCAGCACCGATATAACGATATCTAAAGATAAATACTTAATTGGAACGGTCTACAAAGTGTGTCTGGTTTGCAAGCACACTTTGTAGACCGTTCCAATTAAGTATTTATTTATAAATAGCGTGATTTCAGCTGTGCTGAAGAGCCTCTGTCTGGTCAAATGACCGGAATCTGCAGCTGTCAGCTAGATGGCAGACTTGAGTGAAACAGCCAGGGAAGGTAACTTTAGCAAGTTATATCTCTCAAACCATAAAGGTTTAAGAGATAAGACTTACATAAATAACCTTTTTTAATGTCTACAATATCAAAGCAACTTAAAATTAACCATTACTATCCCTTTAATGTGAGTATATACCGAAGGAACATTTAACCCATAGGAATGGAAAGAAAAGAAACACTGAGGGAGGCATGTTCAAAAGGAAAGTGGAGGAGTTCGGGGACAAACTATTTGCACTTTTGGGAAGAAGAAATTCCCATTGATTTAAGAGGATTTTAGTCTTACCTGTTAAATCATTTTCTGTTAGTCCACACAGGTTACTGGTAACTCTGGATAGGTGATCCACCCCTGTAAGTAGGCAGGAACAATTCTAGAATTGTATGCAAGGGGTGGAGCCTACCTTCCCTCCTTGGCTGCAGCTAGCCAACCAGCTCCAGAAAGATTTGAGACGCTAACTATTGACTAGATAGTGAAGGGAAAGAAGACTCCTGTGAGCATGACCCCGAAGGACCCCCACAGTCTGCTACAGGAGAGCCAAGCATGGTCCCTTGACAAGATGGGAGACCAGTAACCTGTATGGACTAAGAGAAAAGGATTTAACAGGTAAGACTAAAATCCTCTGTGTCATCCAATACAGGTTACTGGTAACTCTGGGATGTCCAACCATTAAGTTTACCAGAAGCGGGAAGTAAGGCAAGGGTCTAACAAGTGGAGATCCCTCTCCTTGTAAGAGGTGGGGTCAGGGCAGAAAGAGGGCACCACAATCTCCTGATTGATGTGGCACTCAGAGACCACCTTCAGGAGAAATTCCTGAGAAATGCTAAGCACCGCCGTGTCCTTGTGAAACACCAAATATTGGCTTACAGGACAGAGCATGTAACTCCGCGACATGGCGAATGAACACGATTGCCAGGAGAAAGGCCATTTTCCATATTAAAAGGCATAGAGGAATAGTAGCCAAAGACTCAAATGGAGGGTGCTGAAGGACATCCAGAACCAAGTTAAGATCCCACTGAGAAGCAAAAATGTTAAAGACAGGACGAGCAGGAGCAACGCGCTGGAAGAAACCTTGACATCAGGAAGGATGGCAATGCGCCTCTGAAAGAGAACAAAGTGCAGAAGTCTGAATCTTAACTTTTCCACACCGTCCTGCAAGAAGGCCAGGACCATAGGCAGATCAAAATCCAGAGACAGGTCCTTGTCAGCACACCAAGACAGAAAAGTTGACCAGACACGATGGTAGATCTTGGAAGAAACAGGTTTGCGGGCACTGAGCATAGTAGTCACCACACCAGAAGAGAACCCTTTCTTCTTCAATATTGAGGATTCAATTTCCAAGCTGTCAAAGCTAGCCGATGAACATCCTCTTTCCGCAGGTAACCCTGTAGAAGAAGGTCCGGACAGTAAGGGAGCCGGAATGGCTCTGCCACTGATAGATCCAGAAGCTCTGGAAACCAAGACTGACAAGGCCAATATGGAGCAATCAGAACGACTGGACAACCTCCAGTCGTAATTTCCGTAACAACCTGTGCAACATAGGGAGGGGAGGAAAGATGTAGGCCAGAGGGAATAACCATGGAATGGACATCGCATCTACTGCCACAGCCAGAGTGTCTCTTCACCAAGAGCAGAACCTCGGTACCTTCCTGTTGTGTCTCGTCGCCATCAGGTCGATGTAAGGAGGACCCCACTTCTGAACAATGAGGTGGAACACCTCTGGGTGTAGCTCCCACTCTCCGCTGTCCACTGTGTCGACTGAGGAAGTCCGCCATGACGTTGTCTACGCCAGGAATGTGAACTGCAGATATAGCAGGAACATGTTCTTCCTCCCAGTACAAAATAGCCTTTACCTCTAACCAAGCTGCGAGACTTCTTGTTCCACCCTGCTTGTTGATGTAAGCCATGGCCATGGCATTGTCGAACTCTACTCGGTCCGGACAGTCTTCCAACTGACAAGTCCAATGTCGAAGGGCATGAAATATCACCCGAACCTCCAATATGTTGATCGTAAGGAGGGATTCCTCCACAGACCACCGACCCTGAGCGCTCAAGCGACCCAGGGCCACTGCCCAGCCAGAAAGGCTGGCATCCATCGTCATCTTGGTCCAGAAGGGTACCAGGAAGGATTTGCCCTTCAGCAGGTTGGCAAGGTAGAGCCGCCATGAAAAACTCCATTCCACATGAAGAGGAAGAGAAACAGATGTCTTCAGAAGGTCCGGTTGACTCTTGCACACCTGGATCATGAACCTCTGGAGCTCCCTGGTGTGCGCCATGACAAACGGGACCACTTCTATGGTGGAGATGAATTTTCCCACTAGAGAGGATAGCTTCTTGACTGGAACTGGATCCTGAGCCAGAACCGCAGAAACCCTGTGGGCGATCTGGTGAGCCACCTCGTCCGTGAGAACACCATGCTCTTCTGCGTGTCGAAGAGAAGGCCCAGGAAGACCAGACACTGAGATGGGATAAGATCTGACTTGTCCAAGTTGATCCACCCGTGATAGGTGAAAGCATGAATGCATTGCTGAACCTGCTGATGAAGAAGTTCCACAGACTAGGCTTTCAGAAGCAAGTCGTCAGTGTATGGAGTAACTCTCATGCTGTTTCGGTGGAGGACTGACACCAATGCTCCCAGGACATGTCAGACTAAATGGAAGAGCTGAGAACTGAAAATGTCCCCTGTTGCAGGCAAATCGTAGGTACTGCCAGCTTTCTGGATGAATGGCAATGTGTAGGTAAGTGTCCTGAAGATCCAGAGAAGTAAGGAATTCCTCCGGGGACATGGCAGCAATCACCTTCCGTAGAGACTCCTGGTGAAAATGAGTCCGGGTCACAAAGGAATTGAGATCCTTCAAGTCCAAATTGGGACGACAACCGCCATCCTTCTTGGAGACCACAATGAGGTTTGAGTAAAAACCCATACCCCCCCCAATCCTGAACTGGTACCGGCTCTAGAACATCCTTGTCTAGAAGAGCCTGAACAGCACTGTTGAACAGACTGCGTTTCTCTGCACCCTGAGGCGTGTGAGAAGGACGAAAATGAAAGGAAGGAAGAGATGAAAGGGATCCTGTACCCTTCTGTTCCCACCTGTAAAACCCATGGGTCCGCCATTGAACCCTCCCAAATGCTGTGATAGTGTCGCAGACGACCACCCACAGCAGAGTGCGGACCCGGGTTCGGCAAGTCTTGCCTAAGAAGGCTTGGAAGCCTTGGGTTTGGAGGAGAACTTGGGCTTCCATTGTTGTTTGGGCTTGGAGGAGGTACGCGGACCTGAGGGAACAGTCTGGTTCGCCGGACGTGTCTCATTCTGAAATGAACGAAAATACTGATGACGTTTAAGTGGCAATTTTTTCCTGGGAACCAAGGGAAGAAGAGTACCCTTACCCCCTGTGGCCTCACTGATCAGATCCTTAAGATCTGGCTCAAATAAGGAGGTACCCTGAAAGGGTAGGGAGAGTAATGCTTTCTTAGAAGCAGTGTCGGCAGACCAGATCTTGAGCCAATGAGCTTGTCTGTCCACCACCGACATGGTGGAAACCCTAGTCACCAAAAGGATGGCATCAAATAAGGCAGTAGAAACATAGTGCTGTGCCTCAGAAATGTTGGCAAGAAGGCGCAACTTATCTGAGGTAGGCACATCCTGACGGACAGCCCGGGAGAGCTGTTCAGTCCAGACCGCAATGGCCCGGTTCACCCATGCTGCTGCGAACGCTGGATGCATGGCAGAACCAGCAGTGGCAAAAATGGACTTGAGTGAGACCTCAAATTTCTAGTCAGTCCAGTCCTTCAGAGCAGAAGCATCAGAGAAGGGTAAGGCAGTAGACTTAGATAGCCTGGAAACAGGAGCATCCACTTTGGAAGCCACTGAGTAAGCACAGCTTCAGAAAAGGGATAAAGCTTGGCAAATTTCTTGGACACAGAGTGTTCCTTGTCCGGGGATTTCCACACATCAGACACAAGGCGGTCAAGAGTAGGGTTAGGTGGAAAGTAAGTAAGGGGCTTTTTAGGCTCCAGGAACACAGAGGGGTCAGAAGGAACCTCCTGAACTAAGGGAATGTTAAGCAGTTAAGACAGCCCTGATCAGGGCCTCAGTGAAGGGTTCAGGATCAGCCTCAAAAGGGTCCCCAAAAAACTGAGAGGAGCCCAACACAGAACATTCCTCAACATCTGAATCTACCAGCAGTTCTTCCCCAGAGGAATCTGACACATCAGGTACTCCCTGAGGTTTGGGCAGGGAAGACTTGAGTGAGGATGGGGCCTGCCAAGACTGAAAGTCCCACTGTAACTGGGATGGAAAGAGTTGCAATGTGGACCTAAGGTCCCTAGTAGCAGCCTTGAACTCTTGCACCCAAGCTGGCTTTAATGCATGGCTGGAGGTCCCTGGAATGCTGTCAGGGACATCTGAACATTCTGGGTATATGTGACCTGAGAATTCTCTAGGTAGCCCTGAGTGACAGGAAGATCAATGCGCAGTGGGGGGATAGAAACCCCAGCCTCCTTAGTCTTAGGTCTGGCCCCAAGCTTCAGGGGTATAGACATTCTCAGTGTGTCAAACTTACTGTATAAGAAATCACCCAATAATAGTGAGTAGGATTAAAGTTTCACCCCAGAAATAGCTAAAATAAACTTATCTGGCAGGTGAAGGGTTAATCAGGAGAGAAGGAGAGTCCAAGCCCTGCGTAGGACACTCGTTCTGGAAAGATCACAAAATGGCTGCCGTGGCGGGAGCCAATCAGAATCGAGAGCGCGAAGCAAGCGCTCATGGGAAATTTAGTTTTCACAGAAAAGTACCCCAAACAGTGCCTGAACCCCCCCCCCCCGAGTCCCCCAACACATTAAAAACCTGAACCGGATGATAGAGCAAGGGCAGACAAGTAAAATGAGCCATCTCTGAAGTCGCTACGTTAAACGGTTGCAGAGATATGTCTCAAACAGTACAGTCCCATAGAAGTGAATGGAGCAATGGTGTCTATGCGATAAAACTCAATTTTACAAAATTAAAAGAGTAATACTAAAATGCCTAAAACAACATTAGAACATGTGAGGACACCCAAAAAAAAAAAAACACTAAACCACTAAAGTGTTAGAAAACCTCCCAAAAAGTGCCAATCCAGCAGCTAAAGGGTTAAGTTACAACATACATCTGCTCCAAAACACCCAACAGACATACAGATAGACCCAATGAGTACAGGAGTATGCAATAGGAACTCCAGTGAAGAATCCCCTGTGCGGAGGGGCACTGTGGGACAAGTGGACCTGCAGCACTTAAATGGTTGCTCACCTTTCCTGCAGATCTTCTGTCTTCAGATTACCATGTAGTAAGAAGTACCTCAGTGGGTAACTCCTGGGGAAGCACTTGGAATCAGGATTTTCCCCCTCAGGGCTTAAGGTCCACAAAAAGCACCTGGATACTGAGCTAGCTACAACTAAGGGCATTGTCAGTTATGGTAATCAGCCTAATGGTGGTAATCCATATCTAACAGAAAAATAAAAAAAGCTTGCAAAACTATAGCAAAACTGTTCTCTTGCCTGTGTGTTATCTTCACCAAGGAACAAATCTTTCTGGAGCTGGTTGGCTAGCTGCAGCCAAGGAGGGAAGGTAGGCTCCACCCCCTGCATACAATTCTAGAATTGTTCCTGCCTCATTAAATGGGCGGATCCCCTATCTAGAGTTACCAGTAACCTGTATTGGATGACAGAGTAATGGTGATTTTAACCCCTTGAATACTAGGTCTCCAACGCATTGCTTAGCAATGCGTTTGAGACCTCCCTAGCATTCAAGGGGGTTAAAATCCCAATTTGTATCAATGGGAATTTATAGTTCTCCCCTACAGTGCAAATGGTTTACCCATTTGCATGTTCCATAGCAATGCACGTGCGATCTCTCTAGCATTCATGGGGGTAAGATACATTAGTAAATATAAATGGAAATTTGTGATCTTTGGTGCATTTAGATTGCTACAAAATTCCTCATCTTCTTCTCCTTTCTGTAGAAGGCCCTAAGGTAGGCTAAAGAGGTGCAATTCTGGGACAAACCAAATGCATCAGAGGGGACACAAAAACATCCTATATAATAATTTGCTAGGATGTTTGTCAGAAGCAGTCATGCGTGGTAGAGACTGCTCAAATGCTGGGAGTTCTGTGCTGGGAGCATTCTGTGCTTTCGGGCAGTCTCTATAGTGCATGGCTGTGTCGGCGGCAGGACCGGCCTTGGCCCGTGTACATGGGCTTTTACACTAGTTCTCAATAATTTAAATGGGTCTTTTAAATCCTTGAACAGTAGAGAGGTTCCCAGGGCACTGCTTAGTTATGTCTTGGACATCTAAAGTCTTTAAATGATCAAAGGCCCACTGGAAAGGTTTATTTCTCTCATATGGTGCATTTGGTTAGCCCCCACAATTTGCTCCTCTTGTGTCCTACCACACTAAGTGTTGAAACCAGAAAGGAAAACCTGCAGCTGTTGATGGGCTACAACACTAAGTGGTTGGTTGGTTGGTTAGCTGGCTGCGGAAGATGCAGTCCAATAAAAGCAGGAGGACCACTGGTTAAACCATAAAATGTTCCATTGTGTTCTCTCGGTCACAATTACCTATTTGTTAATGTTTGCAAACAGCTTCTCTCATTAAAATATAGAAAAAAAAAAAAAAAAAAAAAAAAACCACAAACAAACCTGTAAATGTTATACATTTGTAAGAGAAATTACTTCCAATTACAGGAAAGGTATAGGGGTAAGGGTAAGATATGAAGGAAAGAAGAAAATTGTGATGTATACTTCCTCTCAGAGGAAATAATAGAAGTGCTGACCATCCAGTTGCAGCCTTTCATTGAAAATTTAGTGGAGAAGTTTATGAAATTCACAACTTAATGTTATACACCTGCTTGAAAACTGAATAAAAGGCCACATGGGGCTCTTACCAAAGCATAAAACTCCATAAGTGTCCACAAAGTGTTTTGCCTGCAACAGTGCTGCAAAAGAACCGTATAACTTGAAAATGACGATTACTTAAAATAATCCAACACCTTTCAGGGCCTGCAAATTTTAGAACCATATCTATGCGTTGGTATAAATTACAAACAACTGAACAGACTAAATGGAGGAAAGAAGAAGTAGCAAGACTAAAAGGTTGCATTTTTGTTTGTGCTGCCCTTCTGAAGGGGAATCCTGTCATCTCAGTACTATATCCAGTATGGAAGCATACGGTGTAAGGCCTTTGTCTGTCCATAGCAAATCCAGTCTTTGTTCCAATCACTGGTTCAGCCAGCTGAAATCCATATTCTGAAAGAGAAAGTTCTGGATTAGAGTATTCTTTTGGTAGCACGTTAAGCCTTTATAATCTGCACAGAGCTGTGTGGAAGTGTAGTAAAGGAATATAAATAATTTATTTTTACTTCATATATTATGCATTTGCAGAATACACAAAGTAAACTTTCTGTACATTTTGCACTTGACAGTAAGCTCACTGGACTTGTTTGTAGAGAAAGCAGTTCTAGTCATACAAAGTGGAAAATATGTAAGACTGGTTACTGAGAAGGAGCTAATACTGTATCACATCCAGGCCCGATTGTCTAATGACCAGAAATCCAGTGGACCTGTCACCTTGCTTCAAGTTTACATATTTGGAAACCTCATTAAAACATGTCATGTTAGCCAAAAGACCAGCTCTTCATACTCTACCTAATGATAATTGTAGTACCTGTATGGTACACCAGTGACATTTCAGATGCTAATGAAGCCTTTCAGTGATTTTTCATACGCTAAATAAGTGTTGTGCTGTACCAGCAGACTTTCCTCTTTTCCCCAGAAATAAAAACATGCACAGAAGCAGAGGGACCACCCTATTCAGGCTATAATGAGATGGATAGGTCTAATCCAACAGGGCTGGTTTAATACAGAGCAGGTCAGATGATCATGAGCAAAAGCCAACCTTTTCTTCATGTTACAACATTAATAGCAGTGTATATAAATTGCAAGGCTGCAGTCCGTGATAGGATTATAGTGTAAGTCACAAAGCTGTGGTTCCTGGTTGCAAGTAAGATGACTGATCAACTGCCAATGTAGAGTTTTATCTGTGCCATGGAAATCTGTAAAAGTGAGCAGCAGGAGCAGAGGTATAAGATCAACTGATAATGGACATTGTGATCAGCAACACAATTGGCACTGGATAAGGAGTAGATGACAGAGGCAGACTCACTTGCCCCTCTACCTACTCTGGGCTACACAAGTATCAGTTCTACAGAGCATCTAGGGTACATATGGGACAGAATTTTAACATCTTGATTACTGGACAGTATGTAAACTTTACAGAGCAAAACTACCTGAGGGGTATGATAATCCTATTTGCCCAATGTGTACAACAGGTCTTTCACAAATGCCACAGAGATATTCAAATTTGACAAAGGAGTCTTCCTGTCCCAGAATGGCTTCTTTTGGATATACAACTAGCTTTGGGAGCACATACCATAGCTTAGTACATGTCCCCCAGAAGGCAGAAGAGCTGGCTTCTGAGTGACATCTATTACATATCAACAAAAATCACAAGGAGAGCACCAGATATAGCAAAAAACTTATTTATTTAAATCATAATGTAGCTAAACACAGCTAGCACACTAAAATATGTACCACAGACATCTCACTCTACCACGTCGCAGGTAAACCTAGGGCGTTTCTAGTTTTACCAGGTATGTGATAGAGTGAGACGTCTTGTCTATGTGGTACATATTTTAGTGTGCTGTTTGTGTTTAGCTACATTTTGATTTTAATAAATGTCAGGTTTTTTTTGCTGTATCTGGCACTCTCCTTGTAATTTTTGTTGGTTTCTTTTTTTGTATTTAAACTGTTCACTACCAGGTTAAAGAGATAGAAGCGCCAGATATCAGTAATATATACATATAGATTTTTATATTTAGTTATGAGGGGACTACGGCGCCAATTTTCCTACATTGGTTTTGTGTTTACTATATTATATATAAGGCTGGCCACTCCTGTCAAAAACTCTGCAAGGAGTTTGCCCTCCCTCAATTTCCTCCTGAACAAAAAAAAAAAAAAAGAAAAAATGGCAAAAACACACACACAAATATATATATTTTATATATTACACACACAGTTACTCACACTGGCCTTATCCTGACCTGTAGTATGACCACTATAGGGAAATGGAGCACCGGGAAAGGGGGGGAGGGGTTTGAGGAATCCCGTAATTGTTGAATTCTTTGATGTGTTTGAACATCTGCTCCGCAGGACAGAGGCGCATGAAGCAGGGGGAAGCATCTGACTCATAGTCCTGGTCTGCCTAGTGCGGCAACACTGCAGCAGCCCGACACTGCAGCAGTGAGAAGGTCACACTGCTGCCATTACCATCAGTATCAGGGGGTGCAGGCTTGGGCTTGTACACAGAGGAGGTATCACGTGCATGGTTGGACCTTGCTGGAAGTGTACTTGAGTCTACATTAACCCTTTGACTTCCACAGGGCTACGCAACATATTGCCAATGAGTTGCATACCTCTTTGGCATTCAGATGGTAGGACTGGCACCAGGAAGCCTGTGTACAGGCAGCCACAAGCAGGCACAACTGACCATATAAGCATGCTGCTGGGAGGGGGGCTACAGGCTAGGAGGATCTACCGAGGTCTAGCAGCTCCTATAATGGGTGTGCAAGAGCAGCTATTAAAGAGATAGTAATGTTTCACAAAAACAGCAGCTCCAATTAATGTTCATAGTATTTGAGCCACAGAGAAAGTTATTTCAATACTGTCAGAGCTGTAGTTCAAGAGTAATTGAATGATAAAGTTTCCCCCTCCTGCCCCTTTTACCTAGTGTAACACTGCTCTTCTCAGATGTGGAATCTGGTTGTAAGACCAGACAGATAACAGCAAGGGACAATCTTCTCAGGGCTGGATTTACATCTCAGGAGCCTGTAGGCACAGAAATTTGAAGCGCCCCCCCCCCTCCGGACCATCTGCACTGGATACCTCCACAATGCTCCTAATCTCCACGTTGCCCCCCCATCATCTCCATATTACCCTCACATTGCCCCCCTTCAGCTCCATATTGCCCTCAAAATGCCCCTCATCAGCTCCATATTGCCCCATCAGCTCCACATTGCCCTCACATTGCCCCCATCAGCTCCATATTGCCCTCACAATGCTCCCCATCAGCTCCATATTGCCCCATCAGCTCCACATTGCCCTCACAATGCCCCCCATCAGCTCCATATTGCCCCCATCAGTTCCACATTGCCCTCACAATGCCCCCCATCAGCTCCACATTGTCCCCCACCCCATCAGTTCCAACGTGCCCCCACCATCTCCACATTGCCCTCCATCGGCTCCAACTTGCCCCCCATTGGCTCCATATTGCCCTCTATCGGCTCCAACTTGCCCCCCATTAGCTCCACATTGCCCTCACATTGCCTCCCCCCGTTGTCCGTTTCCTACCTCCATGGTAGGAGATCTGTATGTGCCTCCTTTGGCACAGTCTTGCACCTGATGGAGCTCCCGCGCGGTCTCCTATTCAGGAATGCAGACCGCTGGGAGATGATGTCATCTCCCAGCGCTCTGCATTTCTACAGAGCCGACGAGGGAGCTCCGTCAGGTACAAGACGGGGGGGGGGGCAGGCTGTGAGTGGGTGCCATTGGCACAGCCAGCGAGGCGGATAGTTTTTTTTTTTTTTAAAGAATATTTAAAAAAAAAAAAAAATCCAAATGGCAGGCGCCCCTCATTGGCGTGCGCCTGTAGGCAGGTGCCTACTCTGCCTAATGGCAAATCCGGCCCTGAATCTTCTTACTCTAAGAACAGGGAAAACCCTGCCCCCCTTGACAGGTTTACAAACGATACTATATCTTTAATTGATATGCCTATTGTGTGGTGTTTGTAAAAGTTTTTAATCGTTTATTTAATAAAATTAATTGAGAAAATACTGAATTGGAGAAAATTTGGAGGAACACCAAAGAGGATATACTACAGGCACTTTGAACAACAAGTTCTGGTGAGTGCATATAAAGCGGGACATGGTGAATTTAAAAAGTAAACAGATCCACTCTTAGATGGCTTTGCGCCCCGTTTCTGTTTTTCTGTTTTCAGATTTTTCCCTTATCTTAATTGAAGATTGTCCCTCTCTGCAGTCTACCTGAGCACCTCCCAGCTGTTCTGAGCCGAGCAGTGTTACATCATTAAAAGGGGTGGGAGGGGGACACTTTATCATTCAATTACACTTGAACTACAATTCTGACAGAATTGAAATAAGACTCTCCAAGGCCCAAATACTATGATGATTAATTAGAGCTGCTTTTATTATTAAACATTACTATCCCTTTAACCCTCTAAGTGCTGGATACATTCCCATTACTATGGCAGTAAAATAGTGTATGCCACTCACTGTCTTCCTGTCATTTTATATGCAGAAACAGACTTGCTGATCTATTAAAGGGAAGTGGATCACACCACCCACACCACAGGGCCTGCTAAACTGTCCCAAATACTCGCTGATTTCAGTACATTTTGTTAACCCTTTGAGTGCCAGAGGGGTACGGAACACATTGCAAAGCAATGCATTCCGTACCCCTCTGGCACTGAAAGGGCTAAGTCCTACCCCACTTGTGATTAGGCTCCGCCCCCTTTTTTTACCAGTAATTGCATCATTTACATGCACCAGCGGCACCGCAGGAGTCCCAAAGAACATGAAACTTCCCAGGTATGTTCTTACACACTGTCTTACCATACAAAGGCACATACAGTGACCATGTAAGCACTCTCCAAGACACAAACTTGGAAAACACAGGTACATGGTAGGGGTTAAACATTATCTCCTGTTACACTACATCGCCCTCATCCTGTTCCATTCACCATTTCAATGGCAGTGGTATGCCAAACACATTCCATAACCCACTACACTCAAGCTCTTGTAATACAAGGGACATGCTACACGTTAGCAACCCTAGTGGTGCTCAAAGGGTTAAGGATGACCTCCAATTAAAATGCACCTTACTACACCTCTTTCATTATCTGTTTCACTGCAATAGGGATGGCAAATACACTATACCACCCACTATTACTGATTGGGTTAAAATAATAAGTGCTGAAACTTTTATTTGTCTTTAGCACACACATATACAACAGTAATTCTCACTTACATACACAATAAGATACACATCCACGCAAAGACATACAAAACACACACATAAAAACACACAAAAACAGAAATACACAAAAATATACACAACGTAAGAGACACACACACACACACACACAGTACTGTCCCACTCATTCCCAGCTTTACTGCCACCGCATCCACAAGTTCTACCCTCCTCATTCACATCCTTGCTACCCCACCAACTCCAAGCCTCGCTGACCTGCCATTCACATCCTTGCTGACCCCACCACAAATTCACCTGACCATGCCATTAACAGCCTTGGGGATGGGAGGGGGAGAAAGAAAGAGAGAGAGCTTCAATGTACACGTCAAAAAGGTGTCACCATTCCCCCTGTACCTACATGTAAAGCTTTGGCGTGAAACAGTGGCTTTTAGTTTGCACAACCACTACACACTGAACCATCTCTGCCTTCACCCTGTCTCTTCTTGCACAGGCATCACCATACACACAGACACAAATCTCCATATACATCTACACAGACCCATGTACACAGGGATATTGCATCTCAGGCAAATCCTGGCATTTTTCTGCTACTTGTAAATTACACACCTAAGTGAAACGGTTGCACTGGAGCTCTGGCAGGCTGGTTTAAATAGTCTACAAACAAGATACAGCTGGAGGCCATTAACCAATAGGAGCCAAGAAGTGGAAAAGGACAATGCTTCTATAGAAAAGATGCAGATGAAAGGTCCTCTGGTCGCATAGATGGAAGTTGCAGGACCCAAAACCCGAAGGTCGCCCGTACACATGGCATTCCTACCAGGGGAAAAATTCTTGTATTCCGGGCAGGGGTGCCCTAATGGTGGCTCTCTAAGATTCTAAACCGGTGTTGGTAGTCCTGGATTTGCATATTGTAAACTGACAAATTGGTGGCCTTAACTGGTATTAAGTATAAGCAAAGAGGGAGTCTACTACCTCCAGAGGTTTTCAAAGTGATCTGTCTCCTAACTGAACAGAACATAACCTCGTGGTCCCCTATTGCATCAAAAGAAAAGGATTTTGGTTGAAACAGAAGTGTCACTAAATCAGATCTGAAGAATTTTCTATAGCTTAAGACTCCACTTAGAATACACTTTCACCCCCATCAAGACTGTTATATGCAATTTGCTTTCACTTCCTGTGTGTGATGTATGGTTGTGCACTCAAATTAAGCACTACATACTCACCATTATACTGCTCTCTTGCTCCATTGTGGTTTGCATAATTAAGGTGCTGAGCTGCTTTTGGTAACCCACGTTCTTTTCTATAGCACGCCTTAAGGCTTCCCTAGAGCACATAAAAACATAAGTGATGAAAGGCTCTGTAAACTAGTTAGATTAATAAAGGACCAGTGAGCAGGGGTAAAGCAATCTTTTGGACCTCCAGCTGTTGGAGACTACAACTCCCAACATCCCCAAGCAGCCAACAGCTCATTGGGGATGATGGTAACTACAACTCCCAACAGCTGGAGGGCCAACTATTGTCTATCCCTGGAACAGAGTATAAGACTGGCACAACAAAGCAGATATTTCACATGTCTTTCCCCAAAAGGCAAATGAATGGCAATGTTTGAGATGGAAGTGTATAAAAGGCAACATATATTTTGTTTTTTTGTTCTAATAATCCCCCCCTTCCCAGTTTGTCAAGTGAGATGTAGCACCTCTTTCCACACATTTCCTAGCCCACTGCCCTGACGGTATGTATTCCCCCTGTAGCAAGGTAAGTCCTGAAACCAGAAGTAGAGGTTTCAGCACTAAAAATGGCTTTGGAAAGAGAAGATAATACATCCTTACAGAGACCCCTGTAAGTCTTTACATAGGGCAAAATGTAGCTAATGTATTATGATATTAGATCATTTTAATTCTACTAATAGAAAACTTGTATTAAGGAGATGTTATGTTTAAACACTCAGGACCATATTTACAAAGTAACAGTAGAGCCACTAGGGCCAAATACAATTCCACACATTTAATGGGGAAGCTTGAATGCTAAAGAGGTATCTGCATTGCTTCAGAGACCTCTTGAGCATTAATGGGATTAAAAACCCCATTTTAAATTTATGGGCAATATAGGCATTTTTATTTGTCTCCTATAGTGCAGTTGTATGACTTCACTTTTGTTTACCCTTATCAGTTTTTTTTTTCCTTCTCTCCTGCAGCATAGGTGTATCAGTACTTTCACTGTAACTCTTTCAGGGCCTGAGGCCTGAGGTAATTTTTTATACTCTGGAGGCCGGACACAATTTCAGAATTTTGCTATACATCTGATTATGCATAGATTTATGTAGGGAACTTTCTACTTCTAAATGGAAAATCATTATCTTCCCCCTACCCTGAACAAATTCAGCTTTTTATGATGCCTCATGTGAATTTAATATGTTTCTCCATGCAACCAGCTATAAGTGAATCCATAAATTTGCTAAATTTCACACATTTAAAAAAATATATAATTATAATGAGTGTTGGTTGTGAAATCTTAATTTTAAATGCCCTGCATTGCAAAGTACACGTAGCAAATATGCATTCTTACCCACATGCATGATCTGCACAGACCCCTGATTAACAGAACAGCAAAATAGTATTGTCAACTTTATGAATTAAAATGCTAATTTAATTGGTTACATGATAAAACTACCCTAAAACAGCTCAATAAAATATAAAAGCAGATATTTCCTGAAAGTAGATCAAATTAAGAATCAGAAAATAAGCTTAAAGGAGCAGAAAACTAATTTATGAAAACACATATTTTACAGAGCATTTCCTGCTGAATAAAACAAGGTCACTCCCATCTCTGTCAGATGTTTTATTCAAAACTAGTTGAACAGCCCGTTACACGGGCCACAGAGTGCCACTGCCACCAGGTCGCGGGGCAGTCATGCGCAGTAGTGACTGCCCGCGGCGCGGGCAGTCTGTACTGCGCATGACTGTAGCACGCGCAGCAGCGTCTACTGCGCATGTCGCGGCGTTACACACGATTTAGCGAATTATTATATAGGATGTATAGCAGTTTAAATAATCAGGAAGTGAGTTTATTGTGTTTACTTCCTGATAGTTCTAACTGACAGGAAGTGACAGGCAGTTTCTATCACATTCTGTGGAGAACTGTATGTCTCTGACTTTTCTGACTTTCCTCTCCATTAGAATCTAATTAGAATGTGAGCACTAGAGGGCACTGCTAATGTAAAAAAACATGGGTTTAAACTGTAATAACTCTGGAAATATAAATCTCTCGGCAGTGGGAGTACCCTTATTTTACTCAATAGGAAAATCTCTACAATATATATTTTTTCATAAAAAAGTTTACTGTTCCTTTAAGCTTATTTCTAGTTAAACTGATAAAGAAATTATTAACAAAGGGGGATTCCAAAAAGATTTCAGAGTTCGCCATTACCCAAAATGTATAGGCATATAAGGATATGTGTATGGGGCCATGGGCATCCGGAGGTGGGGCAAGGGGGTGCACTTGCCCACCCCCCCACACACACAATTAACCCCTCCATATAAACAAAGGGGCTGGATGGGCTGGCCTGTGGGTCATATTATGGTTTTGCCCCCCCCCCCCCCGGAAAAATTTCTACAGACACCCTTGCCTGGGGCCCCAAACTGATAAAAGCACATAATTTCAACTGATATTTTTATGGACATAACCAATGTGCACTAAACAGACTGGAAGCTTAATTACCCTTTAACAATAATATAACCCATTAAAAGCATACATTTCCTGAAATTAGTTATCAACAGGATAGTTCACTTGTCTTTCTACACCTAGCTTGGTGTACAGAAGTGTTTCCAGAAGATGGCACTAAAGAAAAAAGGGTCATGAGCATTTACATTTCCACCCTTTCAAAATGTACTTAAATCTTTGAAAACCTTGCAATTTCTCACAGTATTAATTAGCTACAACATTCAAGAAGAAGCATCATCTCATTGGTATGAGGGGACATATTGTAGGTGATGCTGAGAGCCAAATCTATATCAATTACAATCTTGTATTTTTAAAATGTAACTTTTTTCCCAAACAGGACTTGCCTGGAACCTAGTCTAGCCTGAGAAAAATGGTACCCCACTGGTATGGGTTGAAGCTCTGGAGGGCATGCTAGGAGTGCTACACTACACCTATTTTTTTTTTTTTTTTTTTTTTTTTTTAAATTGGCTGTCTTCACTAACTTGGTTATAACTGCTACAGATGTGAAGGAATGGTATGCAAGGCATAGTATTTTGGAAAGCAGACATTCACCTGCATCAACAGATGATTGTCTGTCTTTCTACCCCTAGGACTGTAATGCACAAATATTTCTATAAAGTGGCACTATAGGAAATGATATTTGTGTCTGCTTACCGATGAATCCTTTTCTTAGTCCATGTAGAACACAGGAACCATGAGGTAAAGTATCCTCTGACCAGAAGGGCAGGTCATTTTCCTTAAAAAGGCGCTCTGTAGGAGGACACACCCTCCTACATCACTTTACCCCCAATAATCCAGCTCCGTTTTAACAAAGCAAAGACCGAAGGAAAAAGCAGAGGCATGAAATGTTGTCACCAAAAACTAGAGAACCCAAAGGACCCCACTGACTAACGCAAACAGCTGTTTTTTTCTCCATTAAGGAAGTCCTTTATTCCACATGGACTAAGAGAAAGGATTTATTGTTAAGTATACAAAAATAGCCTTTTTTTATGTCCAATGTGAAACACAGGAAACATGGGGATATACCAGAGAGGGAAAGAAACCCCTCTAGATACAGACCAGGTCTGACAAAGTTGATCGATATCAGATACAACCCGATATGTCAATGGAGACCTACAAAAATAAAATAAAAAACACACCTACCCAAGCATTATGTAGCCCTGTGGGACACCTACCCAGGCTTGAAGGACCTTCCAACCAAAACTGTCTTGAGCCGAAGCAGCAAATGTATTATTTTTTTTTCTAAAACAAAGAAAATAAATACTGTGTCAAACGTGAGAAGAGTGACAATGTTGCTGCCTTACACAGCTGCTCTTCAGATGTCTGGTTCTTGTAGGCCCAGGAGGCACCCATTGATCTGGTGGAATGAGTGGTGACCCAAAAAGGCACAGGCTTCTTCCAGAGAAAGTATGACTGACAAATGGTAGCCTTGATCTAAGGAGCCATGGTAAACTAAGATGCAGCCTGACTCTTATGAGGGCCCTCAGAAATAACAAAATGCAAGTCAGATTTTCTAAAAGGTTGTGTGTGATGACAGTAGTACATGCACCTAACCATATCCAAAAGATGAAGCTCCTGCTTCTGTCTATTAGATGAAGCAGGACAGAGAAGGAAGAACAAATCTCCTTGTTAATGTGACACTCTGAGGCAACCATAGGGAAAAAAAAGTATGGAATTCTGCAAAACCACATCATCTTGGTTTGCCAGAAAAAGTTTGGCAAGCCAAAGCCTGAAGTTCATCAAACTGCAAAACAGAATTACCATCAGAAAAGCTGTCAAAAAATACAGGAAAATTGAAGACAGTGTCTCGAAATAAGCCTTCTGAAGCACTCCCAGAACAAAGTTCAAGTCCCATGGAGGAGTGGGATCCTGAAAGACTGGGTAAGCATGAGCCAGCACTTGTACAAAAGTCTGCATACTCAACAAAAGCACATTGTCACAATCTGTACCTTGATGGAACTAAAGGCAAGCCGTTTCTCAAGGTCACCCTGAAGAAAAGAAAACTATCTGAAGACAAAAGGGAACAACAGTGTCCCCTAGTTTTCACATCGCTTATAAAACAAGGACCATACCCTAGGGTATTCCTTGGACAAAACCAGCTGACAAACCTTCATCATAATGGAAATGATGGCATTAGAAAAACCCCTCTTCCTCAAGATGATGGCTTTAGGAGTCAAGCCGTCAAAACCAACTTCACCATTCGGTGACACAGAAGACACAGAATCAAGGGATCTGGATGAAGAGGGAGCTGAAACAGCTTTGCCACAGATAGATTAAGATGTGAAAGCTCAGCCCTACAGGGCCAAAAAGAGGCAATCAGAATGACTTTAGCACATTAGGAACCAGAACATATGACAGCTGGTTGAGCTCCCAATTCCTGAGATCCAGATGTTGGCTACTGAGGGTTTGCCCAAAGTTTGTCCACCTCTGGATTTTGGACAGTGGAGAGAACCAGCATTTGAACCTCAGCCCATGAGAGGACCATGTGGCCGCACTACTGGCCCCTCCAGGGAGTTTGATTTAGGTTACAGACATTGCATTGTTTGATGTTACACAGGAGAGCCCTGGAGGGACTGAGACCAATGCTGCAGATCTAGGCAAATTGCCTGGAGCTCCAGCACACTGATGAGCAGAAGAGTCTTTGCCCCGGTCCAAAGATCCTGAGCTATCTGAGGGCCCAAGATGGCTCCCCAGTCTATCAGGCTGGCATCTGTCATGACTATCACCCAATTTGGAATAACCAGCACCTGTCCCAAAGACAGATGGGGCCTTTGAAGCCACCAAAGGTCTGACTTCTGGTAGGAAAGTGACAGGACATGGAAGAAATTACACTAATGCATAGACCAATTCCTGAGAATCTCCAGCTACAGTTCCCATGTATGTAAATGGGCAAATGGGACTGCCTCCAGGGCAGCGACCAGATAACCATGCACCTTCATGTACTGTCACACACAGTATGGGTTGGGTGAAGTAGGGCCTGAGACACCTGGCGAGATGACACGCTTGTCAGGCAAAGCTTCCCCAAGAGTGACGAATTTCATACCGAGAAAGTAAAAGACCAGGGACAGAACCAAAGATTCCTTGAAACTGAGAGCCAAACAGTGTTATTCTAGGATGGACATGCAAGTCTGAATCTGAAGGTGCAGAATTTCCTCTGAAGAAGCCTTTAGCAAAAAGTTGTCCAGACAGGGAGTCAACGAGAACCCTACAGAGTGGATAAGAGCAACCAAGACTGTTAAGGACCTTTGTAAAGGCTAGCTGAGCAGAAGCCAGCCCCAAAACAAAGGGTAGTATACGGAAAAGAAATGTCTTGAAAGGCAAGCCATAGGAAACACTGATCTTCATGGATGGAAGGAGTCCATCATGAAATGGGATGCAGAAACAGCACAGCTGGGGAGATTCAAGTTCAGAATAAGAAAGCATCCACCATCTTTCTGGAACTAAGAAAAGGCTGTAATAGAATCTTGTGATCCTTTCCTGAGGGGAAAAATATGATGTACCAAGAACTGCATATCTACCAGGGAAGAGACTGCCTAAAAATATACTACTTCTCACAGGATCAAGAGGAACTACAGGGAGGGAAAGACCTGAAGTTTATGAAGTTCCCTTCCAAAACCACCCACTGATTTGACACAGAAAGAGCCCACATACTGTGAAAAAGAAGGAAGAGACCTATTGTTGGACCAGACCCCTGCGAGTCATGCACAGATAGACTTGTCAGCTGGGGGCATCATGGTGCTTATTGGAGATGAGTGGGGCTTGAAGCTGGCTGTTCCCCAGACTACCCTGCTGTGGCCTAAGACAGGACAGAAATGCAGGCTGTAAGGCCAGATTTGTGCTGACTGGAGGAGTCAGCCCACACCTGGATGTCAACCCAGAAAACAACTGCTAAGAACTGAGGTTGAAGAGGACAACAGGACACACAGACTACCTGCAGTACCCCTCGATAGTTGCTAACCAGGAACACTGCAACTTGGGGCTCAACTGAGGAGACAGGGAGAGAACCAGAAGCAGGAACAGTAGAAGACCATCTAGTGGTCGAGATTCGACTGCTGATTGAGATTCAAAAGGAAGCATGGGCAGTTGGAATCCACTAAGGTTGAAGATGAGTAGTCAGAAAAGCCAGGTCAGTAAGAAGCAGGCAACGCAATACAAGGCAGCAAGCTGTAGGCAGAAAGATAGTCTAACAACTGAGCCAAGGTTGGTAACAGCATATCAGAAAGCACGGTATCAAATCATAAAGCAGGAGGGAAGTCAAAGGAGAAGCTGAATCAATACACAAGGTAAAGACTCAGGAATAAGACAGGAACTACGGGCTATGAACTGGAAGAGCAGAACATGACGGGAGTAATAAAGCACTTACCTCCAGTGGCACAGTTAATAATCCTGTCCAACTCTGGGCCAAGCAACTGTTTGCCCATGAAAGAAAGACACCAAGGACTTTATTGGAGACTGGTCAGCATACCAGATCTTTAGCCATAAAGAACGATGTATGCCAACAGAAAACCGCTAAGGCCTTCCCAGTGTATGTGTTGGCAACAAAGGTAACTTCTGTAAGATATGCATTAGCCTCAAGCATCTTAGAGAAAGCCAAAATAATGTCCTCATTCAGCACATCCATATAGACAGCCTCTACCTGATCCATCCAAACAGCAATGGCTCTAGTCTCCAGAGCAACAGCAAAGGTAGGACATAAAATGGCACCAGAAGTTGCAAAGTTTGCCTTCAAAAGTGAGTCCAGGTGCTTATTCTCATGGTCTTAAAGGGCCACTGCATCCACAAACTGCAAAGTAGTAAGTGTGGAGAGTCGAAATTGGAGGGTCACCCACTACCCGAAGTCACTGGCAGAAAAAAAATACATGAGATATGCCTGGGAAGGAACAACCTTGTTGGGAGTGTTCCAGTCCTCCAAGAGCACCTGCTCTAAGGAATGGTGAAAAGGAAAACAATGGCAGCCTCCTTCTTGCTCCATTTAAAAAATTCAAGGTATGAAGAACTGGGTGGAGATGCACTAATGGGTGATAAAGAAGTGATAAAGTGGACAAAGATGCTGACAGATTTGAAAACAGTGGAATGTCCTACTGTATTCATTAGCTACAGCTCTTCAGAGAAAAAAGGCACTCCATTTGTATGAGTGGACATGTTATATGGGGTGCCAAAATAATGAATATCTAACTATATTTTTTATATACATTTTTGAAATGTGACTTTCCTATACTAAAATGTTTGCAATAACTACAGAAATGAAGAAAAGGTTGACAAAGCATACCACCTTGGAAAGATTGTTTGTTTATCGTATAATCTTAAAGGGATAGTAATACTTCTTTTTAACTTTATTTTATTTTGTAGGCATTAAAAAAACTTGAAGAATGATATAAGTCTTATCTCTGAAACCTTTATGGTTTATAAGAGATATTCACAAACAAAGTATCCCCCCCTGTTCAACCAGAGCAGAAGGGAGGTGCCCAGGTAGACTGCAGAGAGGGACAATCTTCAATTAAGATAAGGGAAAAAGCTGAAAAACTTGTCAAGGGGGGGGAAGGGCTTTCATTGTTTTCATACAAAGAAAATTGTCCCCTTCCGTTATCTGTCTGGTCATACAACCAGACTCATATCTGAGAAGAGATGGCTTACACTAGGTAAAAGGGGCAGGGAGGGGAACTTTGCTTGTGAATATCTCATAAACCATAAAGGTTTGAGAGATAAGACTTATATCATTCTTCATGTTTTTTTAATGCCTACAAAATAAAATAAAGTTAAAACGAAGTATTACTATCCCTTTAATGGAACTGTAAAGCAGATTTGGTCTCAGTCCAGGTATATTGGACTGCTGTTATTTATTTATTTATTTATTTTTAAAGTGAGGATCTCTGTGCTGAAGAAACAGAAGATTTGTTATTTCTTTATAAGGAAAGCATCTTCTCATCCATTTCTTATCTATGGGGGCAAAGCCTTACATCTGCTAGTTAACAATAGTTTCAGTCTATTTAATTAATAGGGAGGTTTTTATCATACATCCTTCTCTGGGCGCTAAGGTCTTTTTACAGGCTCTAGAGGTCCATTCATTATTAAGTAGATGACTTTATGAGGAATATTTAATCAAATCATCTGCAGTCTCTTACCGCCAATCTTACATAATATCCAAACAGACTTCTCTAAAAAACGTAAACCCAGTATTATAATCAATGACAATTGTCCTATTAAAACTTTGAGGGCTTGACTCATCATATAAGAGGTTATTGTAATTGATAAAATTATGGGAGCAGGTAGAGAGGGGGCTTTTCTATTTTTTGTTTTTCAGCTTATGGGGAACCTTTTGCCATTTGTGAAAAATGTACAAGGGACTTCCAGGCGATGAGATAACCAATGCAAACAGATCAAAACACAATCTAAGGACTAGTAAACATACATAGTTATTATTGTTCAGAGATCATTATCAACCAGACATTTGGGGATAGAATTAGTGTGAAATTCAGACTCTTCAGACAAAAGGTGGTCAAGAAGGGGGTTAGGTGGAAAGCAAGTAATGGGCTTCTTAGGCTCCAAAAACACAGAGGGATCAGAAGGAATCGCCTGAACTAAGGGAAAGTTAAGTTCATCAAGTTCTCTGATGAAATTACACTGTTGCATACCTCCCAACATTTTAAATGGCCAAAGAGAGACACTTCTGATTTAGGTGGCGTTTCTGGGGCCGTGGCATTTCCAAGAAATTTTAGGTTACTTCTTGACCTATCTGCACCTCTTTGTGCAACTGATTAATGATTTAGAACAAGACCAAAGTATTTTTATTACACAGATTCATTTATAAACACATATATTGAAGATTAACAACACATTTATGTGAGTTTTATTGCTGTGGAACAATGTGATACATACAACTCATTCGGATGTCCTAAAAAGAGGGACAGAAGGGTAGAAAAGAGGGACAGAGGGATTTGGGTCTCAAAGAGGGACTGTCCCTCCTAAAGAGGGACACTTGGGAGGTATGCTGTTCTATATTTTATTCAGAATAAAACTATATACCTCACATCCCCCTCAGCGTGTAACTCACCCTGTTCTAAATATAAGAATATAAGGTTCATAACATTTAGTTACTATAGTGCTGCTAGACTGTGCCGTTTTGGTATCTTATTGAAATATTAGCACTACAGTAGCTAAATGTTACAGACTTTATATTGAGGCGGACTAAGCAGACTCCAGATGAGTTACACATAGTGCAAGATAGAGGGAAGATGTGCTGGGACACGATACTGGCGAATGCGGTACAAGCCCTTGGGCAGGAGGACATGAGAAAGCAGACTTAATGTGAGCTTTAAGTGGGTGACATGTCAGTCTTGATTGGGGCAACATTCTCATGTCACCCATTTGATTCAGGCGTCTTTTTTAACGTGCCGTTTTCATGGTCGCCCAAGACTTGACAACATTTCATAGTGAACCCTTTTAAGGAGGTGTTAGTGTTCCTATACAGGTATACAAACTGTACAAAGAATGCATAAAGATGAAGCAAAGAAAGGAATGCTGGGATTTCTTAACTTTTTGAGTGCCAGAGTGGTGTGAGATCTGTCACTCAAAAAGTTAATTTTGGGTATCTTGATGTTGCAGGCTAACTTGATCATATTTTAATCAAACTATGCATACAAAAGTTTAACATAAAAACTATCAGGTGTTTACCATGTAGGCATTATACACAGTGATATATTTTCTACAAATGTACACTATTGTACTGGAAGAAAACACTATGTGCAGGCTGGTCTGTTTTATAGCTATGTTGCCATACCTTTTCCCTCACTAACTTGACATTGCTCATTATGAGATTGTATTCTAGTGACCTCTATGAATCAGTGCATCTAGGGATGGACAAAACGTTTATTTGCCTTGCCATGAAAATGTTTTCAGATTGTGATAGATATTTCTTCATTTTCCTGGAAGTTCCCACAGGAAGGAAAATAAGGAGAAAACTGAAACTGTATGGGAGAATGGTGAAGTCCATCAATTTCAATTGGCATAAGTTTCCAGTACTTGCTTATGCAGGCATGCACACATTCACATAGCTCATCATGCACACATATATGTCATCATGAATGTGCACACACTCACCTATGCAAGAATGCAAACATTTCTGACCCTGGGACTAATCCATTCCCCTGCTGCTTCCTTCCCCACCCAAAGGGGCCAATCCTGAATCGACCTCCCGGTGGTGCTGTAGTCAAATCAGCAGCCTCGCTCTACTTGTAACACAGAGGACTCTCTCCTGAGGGTATTCTTTTGAAATGCTGCCATCTACTGGCCAACATACAAAAAGGCAAGTTTAAAATATTGCATCATTCAAAACAGTGTTTGCTTAACACGCCCTATGGAACATCAGTAGTTGAGGAAATCTTCCCCATAGGTCACTGTACTGTGTGTGCACAGGGAGATGGGTCGCTGTTCCTGTGTGCATATGCTGGCTGCATGTTCTATGCGCTACAGGGTGCTGACCAATCTGTGCACTGTGGAGGTATGTGCAGTATGCTGGCTGTGCGCTGTGGCGGCTCTGTGCACTGTGGGGTATGAGTTGGATGTTGATGCTGTGGAGCGAGATATATGTAGAGCACTGGCTTTGTGCTGTGTGTGCTTCGAGGTGCGAGTTGAATGCCGGTTTAGTGCTGTGTGCAGAAGTAATGCAGGGAGATGAACACTAGCAATGTGGGAATGCAGAGAAAGAGGCCATCATTCAGGGCTTCAATTTCCACTTGCCCTCACTGAATTTCTCCTCGCCAAATGCAAGTGAGTGGAAATTTTGAGCCCTGGTTAAGGGTATGCAAAACAGCCCTGATCAGGCCCTCAGCCATGGGCTCAGGATCAGCCTTAAAAGATTCCCCAAAAAACTGAGAGGAGCCCACAGCAGAACATTCCTCAACATCTGAATCCACCAGCAGTTCCTCCTCAGATGAATCAGATACGTCAGGTACTCCCTGAGGTTTTGCAGGGTAGACTTGACAGAGGAGGGGGTCTGACAAGAATGGAAGATGGGATGGGAAGAGTTACAATGTAGAGCTAAGGTCCCTGGTAGCAGCCCTGAACTCTTGCACCCAAACTGACTCTAATGCAAATGCTGTCAGGGACATCAGAACATGCTGGGCATAAATGACCTGAGAATTCTCTAGGTAGCCCTGAGTGGCAGGAAGAGCAATGCGGGGATACAGAGACCCCAGACTCCTTGGTCTCAGGTCTGGCCCCAAGCTCCAGCGGTATAGACAGACATTCTCGCAGTGTCAAATAACCTTACTGTATAAAAAAAAAAAAAAATCACCCAATTATTGTGTGTAGGATTAAAGTTTCACCCCAGAAATCGCTAAAATAAACTTATCTGGCAGGCGAAGGGTTAATCAGCAGAGGAGAGGAGAGTCCAAGCCCTACATAGGATACTCATTCTGGAAAGATCACAAAATGGCTGCCGCGGTGGGAGCCAATTAGAAACAAGCTCGCGAAGCAAGCTCTCATGGGAAATGTAGTTTTCCCAGAAAAGTACCCCAAACAGTGCCCAAAGCCCCCTGAGCCCACCAACACACTAGAAACATGAACCTGATGATAGAGCCAGGGCAGACAAGAAAATTGAGCCATCTCTGAAGTTGCTAGGTTATGCAGTTGCAGAGATATGTCCCAAACTGTACAGTCCTATAGGAGCGAATGGAGCAATAGCGCCTATGCAGTAAAGCGAAAATTTTACAAAATTGAATCAGTAAAATACAAATTCATGAAGCATCACTAAAACATGTTAGGATACCCAAAAAACACTGAACCAGTAGGAAAAGTGTCAGAAAACACCCCAAAAAATGCAAAACCAGCAGCTAAAGGGTTAAAGTCCCACATAAACCTGCTCCAAATACCCAACAGGCATACAGATATACCCAATGAGTGCAGAAGTGTGCAATAAGAACGCCAAAGGAAAATCCCTGTGCGGAGGGGCACTGTGGGACATGTGGACCTGCAGCCTCAAAGGGTTGCTCACCTTTCCTGCAGATCTTCTGTCTTCAGATTACCATGTAGCCAAGATTTTCTCCCCAGGGCTTAAGGTCCACAAAAAGCACCTGGTCACTGAGCTAGCCACATCTAAGGGCATTGTCAGTTATGTTAATCCGCCTAATGCGGTATTCCATTTCTAACAGAAAAATAAAAAAGTTTCTAAAACTATAGCACAACTGTTCTCTTGCCTTGTGTCTTCACCAAGGAAGAAATCTTTCTGGAGCTTGTTGGCTAGCTGCAGCCAAGGTGGGAAGGTAGGCTCCACCCCCTGCATACAATTCTAGAATTGTTCCTGCCTACAATTAAAGGGGCAGATCGCCTACCCAAAGATACCAGTAACCGGTATTGGAAGACAGAGAAATAGGTCTTTCGTTTCTGAGATGGTCATTGAAAATTACCTGGATCTTGGAGTTTCATGTTAACGCCTTGCTGGTTACCATCCTGAAAGTTCATCTTTATTTTTCAATTGGTGTGTGGTTCCTTTAAGAAATCCTGTAGTTCATGTTAATAGCTTATCTAATTGCATGTATGTGAATTGTACTGCGGTGGTTGTCGTTAGCCTGTTGGTATAATCATTCCTATTGGGAGTGAAAATCCTGACAAAGAAAGTCTACCATATTGGATTTGCATTTGCAGTTTTTCATACTTTGTATCAATCCATATGTTTAATTAACCCCTGCAGTGCCGTTTCTTTGACTAGCTTACATAGCGTTGCATTGATAAACATGATATGCTTTTGATTGTTGTGGGGAATGTAATCTGCTGCTAAGCAGTATATTGTGATGTGTATAGAAGTCTATGTGTATATTTAATCCAATGTTCAAGCATATTTGTATAGTAAATAGTTTAAATTCTATTTATCTAATCTGGAATATTTTCCAATTATTGCAAATAAAGGGTTGTTTGTTTGGTGACATTTGCCAAAAGTAGGTGGCAGAGGAGTAACTAGAAGCCACTGGGCCCTGGTGCAAAAGTTGCCATGGGCCCACCCCCGACCACGTTGGCCGCCCCATTGGCTATCTCCACATTGCCCTCACATTTCCTCACTCTGTGTCCGTTTCCTACCTCCCTGGTGGTCCAGCGGCATGGCAGGAGAGGTCTGTGCCTCCTTCTGCACAGATCTCTATATACTGCCAGAGCTCCCGCACGGTCTTCTTTTCAGTAAAGCAGAGTGCTGGGAGATGATGTCATCTCCCAGCACTCTGCATTACTAAAGAGCCAAAGAGGGTGCTCAGATGCTAGCGGTCTGTGCCAAAGAAGGCACAGACCTCAGCATGTTGAAGGCGCCAGGCGGGGGGGGGGGGGGGTTGCAGGGGGTAGCCGGGCCCGGTCGCAGGTGCAACCTCTATCGTTAGGCCACTGGAAGGCGGATCTCACAGAACAAAGGAATAACCACTTTAAATTTTAACAGCTATATATATATATGCGGGAAAAGCATTCATATACACTGTACCAAAAGTATTATTAATTGTAATAGGCAATCAGACTTGCTAACCTACAGCCTCTGGATACATATATGTAAAGACTGAACACACAGAATGCTGGGAGTTTCAGATTTCTATATTGGTGAATATATTTTACCATATTTACATTTTATATATTCTACTATATGACTGTCAAGATATATTGGTGTTTTGTATCCACTGTTTTAATCTTGCACAAATTATTCTTAATACTACATTTTGTTTTATCTAAATAAAATTGTATATTTTTGCATAAATATGCGTAATTGATTTTTATCAATTTATTTAAGGTGAAGTAGCGTATCTAACCTATTTTTTTAATACATTATATTTTTCATGCGAGATGTACAAAATAGTGGTTCATATTTTATTTATTATTGGCCTCCTGTACTCTATTCTTGTCTATATTGCCAATAGAGGCAAGCATACAGTTTCCCTGTATATTCTTTGACAGGATGATAACCAGCTGCATGAAATTAGGCATTTACTTGATTTTCTGCCCCTAGACACAGTGCACCTATTCACAGAATGTAACAATACTGAAGAAAAATAAACACACACACTTTTAAAACTTCAATATCATTTTGAAAATACTAAAACCTTTCAACATGGAATTTCCTAGCATATCCAGTATCTATTGCCAACCAGAAAAAAATGGTACCCTATGGGTATGGGATGACATACCTCTGGGGTTGCCTGGAGCATGGCTACCAGTAGGTTGTGGAAGCAGATAGCGTGTTTTGGTTGTATGGCTGTCGGTGGATAGTTGCACAAGGCTGGGCTGTCAGACAGAGCATATGTGGTTCTGTGGCTACCAGTGTGAGAAGTCAGAGAAACAGAGCAATATATGTATGGTTCTATGGGTACCAGTGGGATAGTAAAACAAGGGTGTGGTTTCAGAGTGTATTAGTTCTGTGGCTACCATTTTGACAAGTAGGCAGTGTTTTTGTGGTTTCCGTGGCTTACCACTGGAAAAAGTCCAGGGAAGCAGACAGTATGTTGTTCTATGGCTACCAGTGGATAATGGAACAGGCTGAGATGTGAGACAGACAGTGTATATGTGGGTACCACGGGAATAATGAATAATGCTGGAAACAGAACAAGGCTGGGGTGTCAGAAAGTGTGTAAGTAGTTCTATGGACCCCAGTCCGACAAGGCTAGGAAGCAGTAAGCATGTGTGGTTCTCTGGCTTAAACTGCAAAAAAAGCTGGAAAAGCAGTGCATGTATGGATCTCTGCATAGCTGCTACAGGCTTGGCACTCTAGGAAGAAGGGAAAACAAGGTGACATTCTCTGAAACAATGTGCAAAAAAAGTAATAAAAAAAAAAAGAAAAATTGTGAATGTTCAAGGACAGAAGAGGACTGTTACCAACTTTTTATAATGTACTTTTGTTTTTTTGTTTTCTTTTAACCTGGTGCAGAACCACCAGCTGAAGATTGCAAATGTATACTGGCTATTGAGCTGTACCCACATTGCACCTCACCTGCTCTTCTCTTTGGATGATAACATGGAGGAGAGGGCCTGTGGGGCACTATTGTCTGACCATCCAGGGGTGCGAGAGGTTACAGTCGGTTCCAAACTTGGGGTGCCTAAGGAGCGGGCAGAACTCTGCGTCTAAACAAAGGGGAAAATAATACTATTAAAAATATCCTACAAAATAAGAATACTATTTATGGCAAAAAGGACCACATCTATCTTCTTAAAGTAGTAATAAAATTGTTATATGTATTACATATATTAGGGTTTTTCATGTTGAGCAAAATATGGGTACGACAGATTCATTTTACACAGTTATTACAGTTTAAACTGCTCTCTAGTGGTCAGATCCCAATTAGTTATTCTGTTACATTCTATTCAAGGGGAAAGTCAGTGACAAACAGTTCTCCATATAATGTGATAGAAACTGAAGTCATGCTGTCAATTGAAATTTCAGGAAGTAAACGCACAGTAAATTCAATTCCTGATTATTTGAACCATTATAACATCTGAATAAAAACTGACAGCAGTCGGAATGTTATTGATTGACTCAGGAGGAAAAGCTCTAGAACATAGATTTTCATGAGCTTACTGTTCCTTTAAGGTTTTTCTCAAAATCTGTCTACTGCACATCATTTCAAAGCCACTAAACAAAAAAGAACAGGTAAACAGATATACAGGTTGTGCTGAAGAAATACAGTTTCCTTTGGATTCTTCAATTCCTAGTCAGAATGCTGGATCTAGAGCCTTATTCATCAAGATTACATATATTTGTGATCATGTCCGTTAACTAAAAAAAAAAATTCACGGTTAAAGGACCTTTTAATTGAAGGTGCTTAACCCTAAGATCCTTGTGTCCCACATAGTACATAAGAGAAAATACTAAAGACATGGCCTGTTACTAGACCCTGAGATAGATTTGAAACCAAGTGATCTATGGAGCTAAATATTTGTTTTGTGCATTAGGGTAATCAACAATGATTAGCTCTCAGGTATTAATAATGAAAATAGAATATAAAAAAATGTGGTCTTCAATCACAATCTCCAGCCAAACACTGGACTCTGAACCAACCATTCCCAGAGTAAGAATTATAACATGGAACCGTGAATAAACTCTTCAAGTAATAACTTCCACCCCATTTCTAAGATTTCCAATTTGTCACATAGTTGATAAGGTTGAAAAAGACACCAGGGGTGTCATGCATTAAATTGTCATAAAGAGATGATAAAAGTGGAGATTACTTCTCTAGTGATACCAGTTGTCCAATTTCTATGTTACTCTATGGAGCCCATGCACTAAGCTCTCTGTCACTTGAGAAATCTTAGTGAATAGACTCCATATAATAACATAGGAATTGGAGAGTCAATATAATTACTTTCTCTCATGTCTAATATGGAACAAAGGAACCATGGGGATATAACAAAGCATTCCAATGATTATTGGGAGGGAAAGGAGAAAAACCTCACTCTTCCCCTAGCATAACCATATTCCTCAGGACTAAGCCTGCTCTATGTAATCTCAGGTGTCAACTGACACCAAACTTGCACAACTGTCATGGTTTGGCTTTTCTGGTCTAACACTCTGCTGTTGATTACTGCTGCCTTTCCTTCCCTGTGTCAGGCTGAATCAGCTGTTGATTAAAGAACTGCCTTGACCTCTCTGTTTCCATGGTTACTCACCTGTCTTATCAGCCAACCCCTTCCAGGCTATGTAAAGCAGCTAGGCTCACTTGCCCTTGAGTTTGCTTCTGGCTGCAAGAGCGTTCTCCTGAGTTCCTGATTATCAGTTCATGACCTGGCTTCCTCCGATGTCCCTTCTAGTTCCTGACTCCTGGCTTGTTCCTGACATCGCTGATCTACGTATTCCTGACCCCAGCTTGTCTGAGTCCCTGCCTTGTTTCCTGACCCTGGCCTGTCTTTTGGTTTACGCTCCTGGATCACGATTTTGCTTTGGTTATTTTAATAAAGGTGTTTTGAATTTTACATTTTTGTGTCTGCCTGGTTCCTGGTCGCTAACAACAACAAACCAAACCGAGAGCCAAAGGAGCTCAAACAACTGACCAAACCGAGGCAGTAGATATGGAAAAAAAGGGAAGAAGCCTTAAAAATATAACACTGCCTGAAGGACCTTCCTGCAGCAGACGAGGCCAGAACACGGCTACTGTAGTGTTTGGTAAATGTATGCATGGAGGACCACGTAGCAGCCTTATACAGCTGTTCAGCAGAGGCCTGGTGTTTGTAGGCAAAGAAAGCATCCACAGATCAGTTGGAGTGCTCTGTGACTTTGAAAGGAAGGGTCTCGTCATGACCACATACATCTAATCTATGGTAGCCTTGATCCAATAGGCAATGGTGACTTTGTATGCATGAGAAAGAGGGCACAATTTTGGATTTGGAGAACCAAGATGTCTTCTCAGGGCATTTCTTTGACTCCATATTTGGATGTATGTGACCAGAGCTGCCATAATCTTTATAATGATTCTAGGAGCAGAGGCCAGGCCAAACGGCAGTGCAGTGAACTGGTAATGACTACATATGAAAGCTAAATGTAGGAAACATTGGTAGCCTGGATGAATTGGGACATGCATGTAGGTGTCCTAAATGTCCAGGGAGTCCAGGAACTCCCCTCGACACATCAATGGTATGACAGAACGCAAAGATTCCATCATTATTATTATTATTATTTATTTATATTGCGCCAAATAATTCCACAGAGCTGTACAACTGGGAATAGACATACAGATGTCTTAAATAGTACAATCAGATGTGGAGAACAGGAGGATCAGAGGGCCCATGAAGCACGTACCAACCACTTACTGGTTGAGACATTTGAGGTCCAGAATAGGCTGGCATCCACTGTCCTTTTTAGGAACAACAAAGTGTTGGAAAAGAAATCTGAAAGGCAATCTTGGGCTGGGACTGGTACCAGAACCTGCTTGTCCAGAAGAAGAGACTGCCTGTTAAGAGACCCTTTCGATCTGGGTCCAGAGGACAAATAAAATAAAAAAGGATGATGAGAAAGGGATTTGATATCTATGTGGTACCCTTCCGAAACCACCTGCAAAACCCACTTGTCTGTCACAGAAGATGCAAAAGCTTCTTGAAAAAGGCAGAGATGGCCAACAACCTACAGGCAGCGACAGAACAGGACTCTGAGTCATGCGGCGATTGGCTTGTCAGACTTAGATTAAAAAGAAAATTTGTTGTGCAAAGTCTGCCTGGGCTTTGCGGCAGTGAACTGGACCCTTTTCACCCTGGTTTTGGGGAGGTGGGGGTCCACACACCTTGTCAGAAGGGAAAGTTTAGAAGATATCTGTGGCAAGAAGGTACTCTTTCCACCAGTGGAATCACTAATGATCTGCTTCAGTTCTGGACCAAATAAGGTCTTGCCTTCAAAGGACAAAGACATCAGTGAATTCTTGGAGGATTATCAAAACAAGTTTTTAGCCACAAGGTGCGGTGTGCAGCAACAGAAAAGCCAAAGGGCTTGCCAGAGAACTTGGCAGCATCAAAAGTAGCTTCAGCAATATATGCATTGGCTTTTATAATGTTAGCTAACATAATTAAAAGGTCCTCCCTAGGAGTATCATCAGAAAGCTGCTCTCCCCAAATAGCTATAGGCCTGTTGACACACTCACAGAAGCACAGATGGGCCTCAGAGCTGCCCCTTTAGCCTCAAAGTTGGATTTAAGAAGGGATTAAAGCAGCATCTGTTAATGGATGAGCTGTGTTTCTAACCGAGCGTAAAACAGAGGGTCAGATACTGGGAGAGAAGCCCGCTGCACTAGCGCCTCAGCCATGAAGGGGTATAACTTAGAGACACCTTTATTATAGAAAAGTCTCTTATCTTGCATTTTCCACTCTTCCAAGATAATTTAATCAAGGGTGTGATTAGGCAGAAAAATAGGGGAGTCTCAGAGATCTGATCTAGCACTGCTCTGAATAGCCCCTGAACAGAGGCTACAGGGTCAGCCACATATGACTCCCCGAAGGAGAAGGATGAGTCCATATCTTCTTCTGATTTCAATTCCCCATCAGAAGATGTTTCAATCACCTAAGCTTGTCCCCTAAAGACAGAATCAACCTTCTTGATGGTGGGTATGGGTTTCCCTGAATGGAAGAGAGAATAGATGTCACAGATAAAAGGATTTTTACCCAAGCAGGCTCTTTGTCAGTGCAGGATGGCCCAAGGGGAAAGTAGGGACCACAGTACAGTGACCCACAATATTCACTTGGAGGCTCAGCATGGCATGAGGAACAGCGATTTAGGGGGGGTAAGAGAAGCCCTTGAAACCTTAGGGTCACACATGTCCATGACAACTAATTAAACGTAGCCTCAGTTTAATGCAAAGCCTCCAGAAAGATCCAAAGGTATGAAAAGAGTTAAACTGGAGGGAGAGAACAGGAGAGTCAGCCTCTGCATAGGATAAGTAAGGGAGAAGTAAGATGCCAGCCAGAATGGGTGCCTACCAACCAGAAACAAGCATGGGAAATGGGGAATTCTGGACATTTTAGTCTTTCTCCATTATCATTGCCTAGCAATGTGTGGAGTGTGGTGATTCTAATGGATACACAAACTTTATCATGTGCTATAGCAAGATCAGAGAACAGCCCTCTCGGACTCTTCTAGCATGAGCAGGTATAGACCCATTTCTCTCTTTTTTTTTTATAAAGTGCCCTGCCCTTCTGCAGGAGGGAGCTCAACCTTCATGGTTCCTATGTTCCATATTGAACATAAGAGAGAGGGTATTTCAGTTTATATAGCCTAGGTATTCATTTGCTGTAAATAAAATTTCCTTTCCCCCAATCTTAATCAATGTCCCCTCGTTTTTAACTCAGCCTTTTGAATAAAGAATTCCCCAGACAATTAAAACTTATGTGTAATGACCTTAAATATATTTACTCCTCACACCTTTTCCATAATTGGTGAAGCAACATATTTTCTTACAAGGATGCCTTACCTGGCATATAGCACTGTACCAAGCTACATAACCATGCCATATGGTTATCTGTAATCAAATTTGTCTCTAGTAAAGCTTCAAGCTTCTCCTTTCTTCTTTTTTTTTACAGATTGAAGCTTTATTGGAGAAAGATAATTGATTACAGATAATTTTATGGGAGGGGAGAGCTCCGATTTGATATATGCATCTGCTACCATGATGTATGGGCATTTCCAAATGGTGTTTTCAAATATGCACATTTTATTGAACATGATAGGTCCACTTTAGCAGAGGCTCTAATCTCCACTCCTCAAGGATCCACAACCATGTCTGTGTGCAGGATATCCTCACAAGCATTAGTTATGCAGTCAGTTTAATTCAGCCACTTGTCTCTTGTGAGGGTAGTCAGAAATATGTAAACATTGCTGGGGGTCCTGGAAGACTGAATTTGGGTATCCTTGGTTTAAGCCCCACATTTGGAATTTGTTTATTAGAGCCTTACAAATAATACAGGAATAAAAATGCAGTAAAGTGAAAAGTATCGGTCAAATATTACCACTTCTTTCTAGCAGCATATTGCCACAGCACGATCAATTACACCATACATTGCAAACAGAAACCTCCAACTTCTAAATTTCAGCAACTTACACATGCAATTTTGAGCAGATGCCAGATTTCTCGCTGTCTCTTGCCCTGCATCTGCATGAGGGAATTGTCAGCCTCCTTAATATTATTCACAGTCATCTCAATTTGGGGAAGCAGGTCAATAATCTTCTGCTTGCAGCCTAGAAGTTTACTGCAGGACAACAGGAATTGATTAGTTGATATGACTGCTGTACCTAAATGGACACGATCACTGAAAAGATTATATTTTTAATTTGAAATAACATGTCCAAAATCCTACTGTGATTTTTGTTTTTTAAGCTGGACTTTTTGGAAAAATGTGAAAACCGGTCCGAAATCTGGCTCTTGCAAAGCTAGGGTATCGGGTCTTTATATGAGCCCTAGATTATATCCCTACCCCCCTTCCCCACTACCACCTCCCTGTGTGTTTGATCTGCCATCAAAATTCCTCAGTGTTAAGAGCAGCCATCAAAGAGTGACTGCAAGAGGGAGAAAGATATTTTATTTTGCTTTGCCCCATTTTAACAAATTACCTGCCTTTAACCATTAGAATTGTGTTGCATACCCCTCAACTACTTAACCCCTTAAGGACCAAGGACATATATGTATGTCATGGGACGAACGTTCCTAAAGGACCCATGACGTACATGTATGTCATGGAATTCAGGGGTCCCCACATGGCTGAATGCCGTTTGGGGAAGTCAGATTCCGATAAGACAAAAAAAAAAAAAAAAAATGCTCCATGGTCCTTAAGTTTTGGACGGTTTTTAAGGATGTTAAAAAGATAGACAAGCAGTAATAGAACCTTGGTATACCTTAAAAGCATGCATTCTAGCATCTAACCCAGAAAATGCTAGTGTGGACCGATAACACAACCACCATATACCCAAAAATGGGACATCCTGTGAGGCTGAAGCCGTATCGGGGGACTCACCCATACCAAGGAGGAAGGCGTTCATTATGGATGTGGTGGATTAGCTCTTCGGCCACAGTGCTTCAGCTTACACACACTGGGGGCCTCATTCCCCACACTGGAGCAAGCCAATAGCTAAAGCTGTTCTGTGACTTCCCAGGAGGCATTTCTGCCTCTCTTCCTCAATCTGCTGCCTCTGGGTTTTTGGCCGACTTTCACATTTTGCAAAAAATATATAGCACAATTTGACCTTCCTAAAAATATGTTAATGATAATGTCCTTTTAATCCCTTAACGACCGGCCACGCAGGCACATTGTGGTCACTAAAGGACCATGGAGCATTTTTTTCCCCAATTCGGATTCCAGACCCCCCGAACGGCATGCAGACGCGGGGGGAGCCCGGAAATCCATGATGGTCATAGCATGTCATGGGTCATCAAGTCAAAACAACCCATGACGTGCTATGACCGTCAAGGGTCGTTAAGGGGTTAAAATCCCCATTTAAATCAAAGGAATAGTTTATTTGTCATTGAACTGAGTCTCTTTAGCATGCCTACTTGAAAAATACCTTAGATGCCCAAACAGCTCCTTCAGAACTCTGTCCTGACCATGCACCGTCTGTACAATTGTTTTCACCATTTCAATGCTGTCACTGTAAGCTTTATCTGGAACAAGAAAGGTGACATACTTAAGCATTCTGTACACAAATATCTACAGAAAGTCAATAATATTTGAGCAATACTAACATAGTAACATAGTAGATATGGCTGAAAAAAGACATGCGTCCATCAAGTCCAGCCCATGCCAAAAACACCCCTGTTGATCCAGAGGAAGGCAAAAAAGCCCTCTGGAGCCATTTCCAGTCTAGTCCCAAGTGGGGGAAATAAATAAATAAATAATAAAAAAATAACGTATTCCTTCCTGACTGCAATTGGTAGTCAAATAGTCAATCTGCTTTGAAGCCATCTGTCATAATTTTCAATATTGTTCTGTGCTAGATAGGCATCCATTGTTTTGAATGCAGTTGCATTATCTGCAAGCACAACATCCCGAGGCAAAGAATTCCATAGTCTTACCGCCCTTACTGTAAAGAATCCCTGCCTTTGTTTTAGTCAAAAGCACCTTTCCTCTTGTTCTTGGCTCAGCTCTTTGCGTAAATAATTTATTGGATAGTTCTTTGTATTGACCTTGACTGTATTTGTAAATAGTAATCATATCACCCCTTAGACGTCTCTTCTCTAATGTAAACAAACCCAGTTTGGCTAGTCTCTCTTTATAACTCAGTTCCTCCAATCCCTTTACCATTTTTTTTTGCAAGTCTCTGCACCTTTTCCAGTTCAGTAATGTCTTTTTTAAGAACAGGGGCCCAAAATTGTACTCCATATTCTAGATGAGGCCTAACCAAGGATTTATACAGAGGCAGGATAATATTAGCAGCCCTTGCTTCTACACCTCTTTTTATTCAGGCTAGTACCCTATTTGCTCTTGCAGCAGCTGAGTGACTCTGCACACTGCTGTGAAGTCTATCAGTACTCCTAAATCTCTCTCTAATGAGGAATCTCCAAGTTGTTTCCCATTTAGAGTATATGTTGCAAGTTTGTTTCTACAGCCCAAATGCATAACCTTACATTTATCTACATTAAATGTCATATGCCACTTTTCTGTCCATTCACTTAGTTTATCTAAATCCTTCTGCAAAGAAAAAACATCCAGCTCTATATGTATTTCCTTACATAGCTTAGTGTCATCAGCAAAGACTGAGATGTTACTTTCAATTCCCACTTTTAGATCATTAATAAACAAATTAAAAAGCATTGGTCCCAGGACTGAACCCTGCGGCACCCCACTTATAACCTTAGACCAATTTGAAAAAGTTCCATTTACAACAACTCTCTGCCATCTATCATTCAACCAGTTCTCAATCCATTTACAGATAACACTGCCCAAACTGAAGCCTTTTAATTTATGCAGTAACCTGTTGTGAGGCACTGTATCAAAGGCTTTTGCAAAATCCAATTATACTACATCAACAGCAATTCCCCTGTCCAAATTACTACTTACTCTTTCATAAAATGCAAGTAAATTAGTCTGACATGATCTGTTCTTCATGAAACCATGCTGATTCCTACTACTGATATTTTTTGTCTTCACATAGTTCTGAATACTGTCAGTTAATAACCCTTCTAGTATCTTACCCACTATGGAAGTCAAGCTCACAGGTCTATAAGTATAATGGTTTTGCAATTACTGAACCAAGTTCCTTAAGTACCCTTGGGTGTATACCGTCCGCTCCAGGCGCTTTATTCACTATAACCCTTTCCAGTCTCTTTTGGACCTTGTCCTCAGTAAGTCATGTAGATAATGGAGGAAATTTTGTGGTTCTGTCTGTTTGCCCACAGCCTGTCACAGGGTGTAAGCCATCGCTTTATCCTCACTAATCAATTCACCCATCTCAGTCCTGAGAGGACCAATATCAACCTTAACTTTTTTGTTATTAATATACTTGAATTGTTTAGGGTTTTTCTTGCTCTCATTTGCAATATTTCTCTCATTTTCTATTTTAGATAGCTTAATTCAGTGGTTCTCAATCTTTTTTTGCTCAGGACACTCCTACCATGTAATCTAGAACATTCGGGGAACCCCTAACATATTTAACATAATTTATCAAGGGCATAATGAAGGGTACAATGCATAAATATACAGTTATTATTAGGTCTTACAATCATAATAACAAAACTAACATATCATGTATAACAATTTCTATAATTTTTTATTTAAAAGTCCATTTTTGTTAGTCTTCATAGAAAACATGGGGCACCCCAAGTTTACGTCCGTGGCACACCATATATATATATAACACTGGGGATTAAGCACAAGAGGAGTAAAGTGAAACCAATTTGGCTTAATAATGTGGTTAGCAGGGAAATTAAAACAGAAATACTTTCTTAGCGCTCAAATTTGTAAGTGGAATTTCTAGAAAGATAAATATAATGCTGCTGTCTTGTGTGGGTTCCACAATCCACCACCCACGTCACTCTATAGAGAGAAATGCAAAAGAAAGAGAAAAGAAGAACAGCGCAGAAATATTCTCTAAATGTAGTATATAAGTATTGTTGATGATCTCCCAATAATACCAAGAAGAACCCCTTTATGGTTCTACTCACATTTATTAGAGGCTTCTCCTGCCTCTCAGTATTAGAGCTTCTTCTAGGTACAGTACCCACTCCAAACTAGTACACCTTCTGTAGAGTCTTCACTCTTTTTGAGTATGTATTTGTTGTTCCAATAGTGTCGGTCCACATCCATATATGATAAATGCAGACATACACTACCACAAGTAGTGTTAGGAACTTTTTAATTACACAAGGGTGTTAAAAAATCAAGTGGGGTAGTTGACCCTAACACCTTATTTAGGTGCATAGGGTCCTAAAAAATATTTTATTGGGAACAAAACTTATTAAAATGACAAAATTAAAAAATATATATATTATACTGCTAGCAATACTAACATATTGTGGCAATAAAATCATCCAATATGTGTACTAAACACCAAAATACATATAAATAAATACAATAAATATACAAAAGAAAAAAGAAAGAATATTAATAAAAAACCTGATAATCCTGTATTGATAGCTCAACGCGTTTCGTGACTAAATAATTCAATGTCACTTCATCAGGAGCATATGGCAAAACTTGCCCTGTACCCAGTCTTATATCGTCCAATATCGCCATTGCACATATCCGCATGGAGAACGACGTCCCACAACGATGACGCCAAGCGGAAGCGACTGAATTCCACGTGCGTTCCAACCGTGGAGCGCAACATACGTAACCCGTCGCGCATGTCCTCATAATGCGCCATAGAAGACAACGTGAAAAGGGGGCAGGAGGTTGGTGCACCAAGACACATCTGTATGTTGCATACTTGATCAGTTAATACACCACCAACACCTCCACGTTATCTAGCACAAAAGACAATGCGCGATCTGGACGCAATAAAAAATCCCATTGGTCGGAAATCACACACGCGGTCAGTCACCCCCGCCGAACATCTCCACTTGTAGGCTGGAGCTCACACAGCACTAGGCGAAAAAACATAGATCCAAGAATAAAATGATTAAAACTAACAATGTGTCTATATTATATATCCCCCCAAACGCCAGAGCGGTACGGAACGCACCGCAAAGCAATGCACTCCGCACCACTCCGGCACCAAAAGGACACACATACCAAGATGGGAAAAAAAAAAAAAAAAAAAAAAAAAAATTATATTTACCATCTGCATTAACCCCTTAGTGACGGCCGCGTGCAGACGCGGCCGTCACTTAACGCCCGTCTAACATTTTTTTTTTTTTTTTTTTCAAAAGAATCCGGAGTCCCCGAACACCGTGCAGCCGCGCGGGGATCCGGATTTCCTGGACGTACATGTACGTCCTCTGTCACCAAGTGACAGCCACAGAGGACGTACATGTACGTCCATTGTCGCGAAGGGGTTAAAAACATGAAGCTATATCCATCTCTGCATTTAAACCTTCATCTCCCAGGGTCTCCATGGTGTAGATCCAGAAAGCTTCTCTAGAGCATAGTTTTTGGAATCTTCCACCTGTTCCAGCTAGTATATGTTCAAGACCTATTACCTTCAGATTATTAAGTCCACCCTTCTCACAATTATTCATATGTCTTGGAACACCATGGTTCTCTTCTTTTCGTTTGATTTTTCCACGATGTTCATTTATCCGTATTTTCAAAGGTCTAGTAGTTCTACCTATATATTTTGTACCACAGCCACACAATAACATATATATTACAAACTCCGTATTGCAATCTGTGTGTTGTTTTATAGAATATGTGTTTTTTTCTGTTCTATCCTTAAAACTTGTGGTACCATGGACCATATAATTGCAATTAATACATTTCCGATGTTGACATCTAAATGTTCCTTTAGGTAGCTTGTTAGTCTCTTGATCTAATTTTGGTTTTTGGGACGACTGGGAGCTATATAATCTCTAATACTTTTATTTTTGCGAAACACAATGTTAGGATGTTTACCAATATTACTCCTCAAACTTGGATCTTGCTGCAAAATTGTCCAATGCTTTTTAAAAATATTTTTAATTTGTTGACTATGTGTATTATATTGATTAATAAAAGCCACATTTTCCATTTGAATTAGTTTTCGTCACATCTCTATTTTTCTTTTTTAGAATGGATTCTCTATCTAAATTTAAAGCTCTATTATAAGCTGTATCTAAAATTCCTTCTCCATATCCCCTTTCTTTAAATTGTTGTTTTAAAAAGGCTCCTTTTTGATATTCTGTCAAACTGCTACAATTTCTACGGAGTCTATGAAATTGTCCAGAAGGGACATTAGTCAACCATCTATGATGGTGCCCACTATCTGCCCGAATATATTGATTTGATGATACCGGCTTTCTATACACTGCTTTGTATACCTTCAGAATTAAATGACAGTGTGAGATCCAAAAATTCGATTTGTGTTCGATCTATTTTGGATGTAAATTTAAGTCCTTTGTCATTTACATTGAAACTCTGTATCATTTCTTTTAACTGTAATTCTCCACCACTCCAAATCATAATGATATCATCTATATAGCGGCCATAGAACACGAGACTCCCCCCTGCGCAAAACTGAAGGATCTCATTGTGGGCTTCCCAATGCCCTACAAATAAATTTGCATATGAGGGGGCAAATCTCGTGCCCATGGCCGTCCCCCTAGTTTGTAGATACCATTTGTCCTGGAAGGTGAAGAAATTGTGTGTAAGTATGAAATCAGCACATTGAAGCAAGAATTCTTTCTGTAAATAAGGAACTTCCAAGTCTTGATCCAAATAGAATTTCAGGGCTTGTAGGCCCTTATTGTGCTCGATGTTAGTATATAATGACTCAACATCCATAGTAACCCATCAAAAATTCTCCTGGTATTTAACTTTTTGTAATAATTCTAAAACACGTTGAGTGTCTCTTATATAAATTGGTAATTGGACGACATATTTTTGCAGAAAGTAATCTAGGTATGCTGACAAATTTGATGTTATTGAATTAATGCTGGATATAATAGGGTGACCAGGAGGATTACATATATTTTTATGGATCTTTGGAATGTGATACAGAAAAGGTGGATCTGGTTGCTCTATTAATAAAAACTTGTATTCTTGTTCTGTAATGATTTCATTTTTTCTTGCTTTTAAAAGAAGATCTTTCAAATGATTGAAATACTTTTCACTTGGATTATCTAATAAGCATCTATAGGAATTTTTATCTCCAACTAATCGATATCCTTCTTCAAGGTAGTCTTTAGTGTTTTGTACTATTATTGAACCACCTTTATCGGCCTCCCGAATCGTAATGTTTTGTTCTTTTTTTAAGATTTTTAAGGCCATTCTTTCTTGTCTTGTTAGATTATCTTTTGATATCTTTTGTCCTTTGATGCTTTTATTATAATCTTCCAGGACCATCTTATAAAAACTTTCTATATATGGCCCCTTTTTTTGAATAAGATAAAATCGTGATTTAGGTTTGAAGGTGCTGGTAATATATTTTACATTATCGTCTTCCTCATTATCCTCTTAATTCTTTTAGAATCTTTAATATTTCTTCATCATTATCTTCTTTCTTTTTCTTTTCATCATTGAAGAACTTTTTCAAAGTAAGTTTCCTTACAAATTGATTTAAATCCATAAAGAATCCAAAATCATTTAATGCCGCTACTGGAGCAAATTTTAATCCTTTCCTTAAAAGTGAAACCACACGTGGTTCTAAATTAATGTCTGACAAATTGAAGATTCCTAGACAATTAGTATGTGCTGCTATACTCATATTTTCTGTTTTTTGGGGGTTTTGTTTGGACTTTCCTCTTTGTCCCTCCTCTACAACCTCTCCTCTTTTTCTTCGAGGTTTGTTTGGTATTATCCAACCTGCAAACCTCTCCAAGCCTTTGCCTTCCCCAAAAAAAGATGGTGAATGAGTATATGCATTAGCCACTGTTTCTATTGAAGTAGAAACAGTATCTATTCTTATATTTCTTGGAGATGAAATTTCAGATGTTGTTGTTCCTGGAACATCTTGTTTTTTCTTGTCTTTTTTCTCTTTTTTATTAATATTATTCGTCTTCTGTTGTTTGTCAATACATTTAGGTCTTGCTCCTAATTGTGTCTCCTTTAATGTGATTAACTCCTCTATTTCTTTTATTTCTTGTTCTAAAGGGGCAAACTGATTTTCCAAAGGTATTGTGGCTATATCAGAAACAACACTACTAGTAGTAATTGAATTTTCTTTCTTTTTATCTTTTATTGGTTCCCTTATATTTTTCTCATGTATCACATATGTATTTGGATGCTGTGATCTGTTATTATATTTATTTCTTTGATATCTTCCTTGTGATCTATTGCCATATAGCCGTGTTTTATTTTGATTTGAAATATATCCATTTTTATAGTCTCCTATATCTCTATTTAACTTATTTTCCTTTTTATTTTGTAACTCCTTTTCTAATTTATTGATATTATTAACTCTTGTGTCCAACTCTTTAAATTTTGGAGTTCCTTCAAATTCTTTCAATTGTGTACTAATGATATTGATTTCTTTTTCTATATTGAATAGACAATCATTCCTATATTTAATGAGAAATTGTATCAAATTAAGGGAACAGTTTTCCAAAATAGAATTCCACCCTTGTGAAAACTGTGTCTCAGGAAATGGTGAATTTTTTCTTTTGTATATTTATTGTATTTATTTATATGTATTTTGGTGTTTAGTACACATATTGGATGATTTTATTGCCACAATATGTTGGTATTGCTAGCAGTATAATATATATATATTTTTTAATTTTGTCATTTTAATAAGTTTTGTTTCCAATAAAATATTTTTGAGGACCCTATGCACCTAAATAAGGTGTTAGGGTCAACTGCCCCACTTGATTTTTTAACACCCTTGTGTAATTAAAAAGTTCCTAACACTACTTGTGGTAGTGTATGTCTGCATTTATCATATGTGGATGTGGACCGACACTATTGGAACAACAAATACATACTCAAAAAGACTGAAGACTCTACAGAAGGTGTACTAGTTTGGAGTGGGTACTGTACCTAGAAGAAGCTCTAATACTGAGAGGCAGGAGAAGCCTCTAATAAATGTGAGTAGAACCATAAAGGGGTTCTTCTTGGTATTCTTGGGAGATCATCAACAATACTTATATACTACACTTAGAGAATATTTCTGTGCTGTTCTTCTTTTCTCTTTCTTTTGCATTTCTCTCTATAGAGTGACGTGGGTGGTGGATTGTGGAACCCACACAAGACAGCAGCATTATATTTATCTTTCTAGAAATTCCACTTACAAATCTGAGCGCTAAGAAAGTATTTTTGTTTTCATTTCCCTGCTAACCACATTATTAAGCTAAATTGGTTTCACTTTACTCCTCTTGTGCTTAATCCCCAGTGTTATTATATATTGACGTGTATATTTGCCTAAGAGCATTTTAAATACATTCCATGATTCTTGTGCATTTTTATCTTTGAAAATTACATCCCATTGGATATCCTTTAATTCTTCTTTTAACTTTGTAAAATTAGCCTTTTTAAAACTGGATGTTTTGGTTAAACCCTTGCTACTGGGTTTCTCATAACAAACTTCAAAGGATTCAATATTGTGGTCACTGCTTCCCAAATGTTCCCTTACTTGTACATTGTTTATCATATCAGAATTGTTTGAGAACACTAGGTCAAGCAAGGCCTCTTTTCTAGTTGGCTCATCTATTAGTTGGGACATAAAATTATCATTTATCATACTCAGAAATATATTTCCCTTTGTTGTGCTGGAAGTCATATTACGCCTGTCAATTTCAGGATAGGTTAAATCTCCCATTATAATTACTTTTGCTGACCTAGAAGCCATTTCCATTTGCAGTAAAAGCTGGGCTTCCTCCATCTCCCCAATATTAGGTGCCTTGTAGCTAATCCCCACTAATATCTTTTTATTATGTGTGCCCCCAGTGTGTATTTCAACCCACAAGGTCTCTACCTTTTCATTGTACCCTTCATTTATATCTTCCCTTAAACTAGGTTTTAAGGCCCACTTTACATATAGGCATACCCCTCCTCCCCTTTTATTAACCCTGTACCTCCTAAAAAGTGAATAACCCTCTAGTCATATGCATCATCTAACCAGGTTTCAGACACTCCAGTCAGATCATACTGCTCATGTGTTTCAATAATTTCTAGTTCCCCCATCTTACCAGCCATGCTGCACATTTGCATGCACACATTTTATCATTTTGCCATTCCTAAAGATTTCATGCTGTGTCAAATATATTTGTCTTATCAGGCTGTAACCATGGCTGCTCCCTATTAGATAAACCAGCCCATTCCCCCTCTCCACCCCCATGCCCCTTTTCTAATCCCATTTCCTCAATTATACTATCTTCCCCAGCTTGTGTTGCAGCTCCCTCCCCCTTTCTAATTTAAAGTCTCCTCCAGCCCTCTAACCATCTTATCGCCCAGCACCATGGCCCCCCTTCCGCTAAGGTGCAATCCATTACTACTATAAAGATTGACCCCAAGGGAAAAGGCTGCCCAGTGCTCTAGAAACCCAAAACCCTCCTGCTTACACAAAGCTTTTAGCCACGCATTTAACTTCCTAATCTCCCGTTGCCTTTAATGTAGCACATGGCACAGGTAGTATTTCAAAAAATACTACCTTAGAGGTCCTCTGCTTAAGCTTATATCCTACGTCCCTGAAATCCTTCTTAACGGACCTCCATTTTCCACTGAATTTGTCATTAGTACCAACATGTACCATGACAGCCGGGTCATTCCCAGCCCCTCCCAACAATCTATCAACCCGATCAGCCACATGTCGAACCAGAGCTCCCGGGAGACAGCAAACTATACGATTGTGGCGATCTTGGTGACAGATTACCCTGTCTGTCTTCCTAATAATAGAATCCCCTACCACCAACATCTGTATAGGTCTGCCTGAGTCCCAGATCCCATCCCTGCTAGACGGGCTGTTCTTCCGGCAGCTAGAGATAACAGTCCTCTCCAGCAAAGGCATTCCTGTGTCAACATCCCCAACATCATTACTCAGTGTAGCAAAGCTGTTAGGGTTAGTAAACACAGGAGTGTCCTCCCTATTCCTCTGCCCACCCCCCTTGCTATGCCTAACTAACTCATCTGGCTACCTGCTCTTTCTTTGTGCAGTCTTCACTCCCAGAACTACCTACCATCACTTCCCTCTTAAGATTGTCTCTCTCTCTCAGTGTTGCAACTTGCCCCTCCAGATCTCTAATACGAGCTTCAAGAGAGACCACTTGCTAACATCTGCCACAGAGGTATGCACCCTGGGACAGTTGTTCCAGGTGTACAAACATATGGCAGCACTGAGTTAAATGGACAGTCATGCTTCCACTCATATATGCCAGTTACCACAAGCTAAAAAGGCATGCACAAAAGAAAAAAAAAAAATAGCCGCACAATAAGGTTGATAAATGTGTATCCCTGTGTAATCCCCTATATTTGAATTCCCCTGTTATTTAAATTCCCTCATATACCACACTTCTGCATTTACACACTGATACAAGATTCACAAGTTCAAGTATTCACTATGTGTCTGCTATTTGAGCCAGGAATCCACCAATTGCAAACACAGCAATTAGCCACTCCCACCACACTGCAATTATTTTCTTGTATCACAGCAAAGGAAGGGAAACAAACCCCCAAAGAGAAGTGTTTTTTAACCTCTCCCTTACCAAACTACACCACACACAATATACTTATTCTATTGTTCCAGCAAAAATCCAAACTCAGTCTCTCAGGTCACTGATCAACTTCAATATTGATAATTAAATTAGAACACCTCCTAGCAGCCATCACCCCCCACTCACCTTACTATGGCCAGATAATAGAAATGGATCATTGGTTCAAGAGATACCGTATTCATTCAGTCCTTGATTTCATATCCATGACAGACGCTAACAGGACCAGATGGGGTAATGTTAAATCTTTAAACCCTTTGAGTGCCAGAGGGGTACAGAATGCATTGCAAAGCAATGCATTCCATACCCCCGGGCACTCAAAGGGTTAAGGACCATAGGGGTTTGCAACAATGCTTTGCAATGTGTTGTGCGCCCCTGTGAGCCTTAAAGGATTAACTAGATTAATGCACTGTGCCAAAAGTGAAGGAAGCACCAAGAACTGAAGAAAATCGTAGACAGGCAACACTGCCTCCAGGATTTTCCTCCCAAAGTTGGCGTCAGCTAATGCCAGCACATCAACACAGTAGTGCTTCGAAAAAGTGTGCACAGACGACCAGGTGGCCTCCTTACACAACTGATCAGCAAAGGCCTGATTCTTATAAGCCCAAGAGGCCCCAATAGATTGTGTAGAACGAGCCGTGACCCGAAAGGAAACAGGCTTCTTCCTTAGCTCATAAGCCTTACAAATAGTGGACTTGATCCAAGAAGCAATGGTCACCTTGGATGAAGGTCTTCCTACCCTAGGACCCTCAGGAATGAAGAACAGCGCGTCTGATTGCCTGAGACGTATGTACGATGTACGTAAAACTTCAGACAACCACCACGTCTAACAAGTGGAGATCCCTCTCCTTGTCAGAGGTGGGATCAGGGCAGAAAGAAGGCACCACAATCTCCTGATTGATGTGGAACACAGAGAACATCTTCGGGAGAAACTACTGAGAAGTGCAAAGCACTGCCTTGTCTTTGTGAAACACCAAATAGGGTGGTTTACAGGACAGAGCATGTAACTCCGCAACACGACAGACAGACACAATCGCCAGGAGAAAAAACATTTTCCACGTCAAAAGGTGTAGAGGAATAGTAGCCAAAGACTCAAATGGAGGGCAGTGAAGAACACCCAAAACCAAGTTAAGATCCCACTGAAGAGCAGAAATCTTAAAGGCAGGAAGAGCATGAGCAACGCCCTAGAAGAAAGCCTTGACATCAGGAAGGATGGCAATGCTCCTCTGAAAGAAAACAGAAAGCGCAGAAGTCTGAACCTTAAAGGAACTCAAACTGAGGCCCTTATCCACACCGTCCTGCAACAAGGCCAGGACCATAGGCAGATCAAATTCCTAAGACAGGTCCTTGTCAGCACACCAAGACAGAAAGGTCGACCAGACACGATGGTAGATCTTGGAAGAAACAGGTTTGCGGGCAGAGCATGGTGGCCACTACACCAGAAGAAAACCCTATGTTCTTCAATATTGAGGATTCAATTTCCAAGCCGTCAAAGCTAGCCGATTAACATTCTTTTTCCACAGGTAACCCTGTAGAAGAAGATTCGGACAGCAAGGGAGCCGGAATGGCTCAGACTGACAGATCCAGAAGCTCCGGAAACCAAGACTGATGAGGCCAGTACGGAGCAATCAGAATAACTGGACAACGCTCCAGTCATAATTTCCATAAAACCCTGTGCAGCATTGGGAGGGTAGGAAAAATGTAGGCCAGAGGGAATAAACAAGGAATGGACATCGCATCTGCCGCCAGAGCCAGAGGGTCTCCCCACCGAGAACAGAACCTCAGTACTTTCCTGTTGTGTCTTGTCACCTTCAGGTCGATGTTTCTGAACAATGAGGTTGAACACCTCTGGGTGCAGCTCCACTCTCCACTGTCTACTGTGTGTCGACTGAGGAAGTCCGCCATGACGTTGTATACGCCAGGAATGTGCATAGCGGATATGGCAGGAACGTGTTCTTCTGCCCAGAACAAAATAGCCTTGACCTCTAACCAAGCGGCGAGACTTCTTTTTCCACCCTGCTTGTTGATGTAAGCCACAGCCGTGGCGTTGTCGGACTCTGCTTGGACCGGACAGTCTTCCAACTGAAATGTCCAATGTCGAAGGGCACGAAATATCACCTGAAGCTCCAATATGTTGATGGGAAGGAGAGATTCCTCTGGAGACCACCGACCCTGAGCACTCAGGTGACCCAGGACCGCTCCCCAGCCGGAGAGGCCGGCATCCGTCATCACCGTGGTCCAGAAGGATACCAGGAATGACTTTCAGCAGATTGGACAGGTCGAGCCACCATGTTCAGTTCCACATGAAGAGGGAGAGACACGATGTCTTCAGAAGGTCCAGCTGATCCCTGCACACCCGGAACATGAACCTCTGGAGCTCCCTGGTGAGTGCCATGGCAAACAGGACTGCTTCTGTGGTGGAGATGAATTTCTCCACCAGAGAGGACAGCTTCTTGGCTGGAACTGGATCTTGAGCCAGAACCGCAGAAACCCTGTGGGCGATCTGGTGAGCTACCTCATCCGTGAGAAACACCATGCTCTTCTGAGGGTCAAAGGGAAGGCCCAGGAAGACCAGACACTGAGATGGGATAAGATCTGACTTGTCCAAGTTGATAATCCACCCGATGGGTGAGAGCCTGAATGCATTGCTGAACCTGCTGATGAAGAAGTTCCGCAGAAGGGGCTTTCAGAAGCAGGTCGTCCATATATGGAGTAACTCTGATGCCATTGGGGTGGAGGATGGATACTAAAGCTCCCAGGACACAGTTGAAGACTTGAGGAGCAGTTGTCAGACCAAATGGAAGAGCTGAAAACTGAAAATGTCCCCTGTCGCTGCCAAATTGAAGGTACTGCCATCTCTCTGGATGAATGGCAATGTGTAAGTACGCGTCCTGAAGATCCAGAGATGCAAGGAATTCCTCTGGGGACATGGCAGCAATCACAGTGCGTAGAGACTCCTGGTGATAAGGAGTCCGGATCACAAAGGAATTGAGATCCTTTAAAGTCCAAAATGGGACGACAGCCGCGTCCTTCTTGGAGACCACACAGAGGTTTGAGTAAAACCCATACCTCTGTCCTGAACTGGAACCGGCTCTAGAATATCTTTGTCCAGAGGAGCCTGAACAGCGCTGAACAGACGGCGTTTCTCTGTTCCCTGAGGTGTGTGAGAAGGAAAGAAGCGAAAAGGAGGAAGAGAGACAAAAGGGATCCTGTACCCTTCCGTCACCACCTGTAAAACCAATGGGTCAGTCACTGAATAGTGTCGCAGACAACCACCCACAGCAGAGTGTGGATCTGGGTTTGGTGAGTCATGCTGAAGAAGGCTTGGAAGCCTTTGGCTTGGAGGAGACCTTGGGCTTCCATTGTTGTTTGGGCTTTGAGAAGGTACGCGGAGCTGAGGGAACTGCTTGGTTCGCAAGACGTATCTCATTATGAAAGGAACAAAAATACAGATTACGCTTAAGCTGAATTTTCTTCCTGGGGACCAAGGGTAGAAGACTACTCTTACCCCCTGTGACCTCACTGATCAGATCCTTAAGATCTGGCCCATACAAGAATGTACCTTGAAAAGGTAAGGAGAACAATGCTTTCTTGGAAACAGTGTCAGCAGACCAGATCTTGAGCCAAAGAGCCCGTCTGGCAACCACAGACATGGTGGAAACCCTAGACACCAAACGGATGGCATCAAATAAGGCAGCAGAAATATAGTGCTGTGCCTCAGAAATGTTGGCAAGAAGGTGCAACATATCCGAAGTAGGAGCACCCTGACGGACACCCAGGGTGAGCTGTTCAGTCCAGACCGCAATGGCCCAAGTTCACCCATGCTGCAGCAAATGCTGTATGCATGGCATAACCAGCAGTGGCAAAAATGGACTTGGAGACCTCAAGTTTCTTGTCAGTCCAGTCCTTCAGAGCAGACGCATCAGAGACTGGTAAGGCAGTAGACTTACATAACCTGGAGACAGGAGCATCCACTTTGGGAGGATGAACCCACTGAGCAAGAGCGGCCTCAGAAAAGGGATAAAACTTTGCAAATTTCTTGGAGACAGAAGGTTTTCTGTCCGGAGACTTCCACTTGTTGGGCACAAGGCTGTCCAGAGCGGGGTTAGGTGGAAAGCAAGTAAGGAGCTTTTTAGGCTCCTGACATACATCAGAAGGGTAAGAAGGAACCTCCTACACCAAGGGAATGTTTAGGGTATTGAAAACAGCCCTGATCAGCCGAGGGTTCAGGATCAGCCTCAAAAGGGTCCCCAAAAAACTGAGAGGAGCCCACCGCAGAACATTCCTCAACATCCGAATCCACCAGAAGTTCCTCTTCAGAGGAATCAGACACGTCAGGTACCCCCTGAGGTTTTGGCAGGGAAGACTTGACTGAGGAGGGGGCCTGCCAAGAATGAACAACCCCTGTAACTGGGATGGAAAGAGTTGCAATGTGGATCTAAGATCCCTAGTAGCAGCCTTGAACTCTTGCACCCAAACAGACTCTAATGCATGGCTGGAGGTCCCTGGAATACTCTCAGGGACATCAGAACATGCTGGGCATAAATGACCTGAGAATTCTCTAGGTAACCCTGAATGACAGGAAGAGCAATGCGCAATGGGGGATACAGAGACCCCAGCCTCCTTAGTCTTAGGTCTGGCCCCAAACTCTAGCGGTATAGACAGACAGACATTCTCACAGTGTCAAATAACCTCACTGTATACGAAATTACCCAATAATAGTGTGTAGGATGAAAGTTTCACCCCAGAAATAGCTAAAATAAACTTATCTGGCAGTCGAAGGGTTAATCAGCAGAGTAGAGAAGGAGAGTCCAAGCCCTGCGTAGGATATTCGTTCTGGAAATAGCACAAAATGGCTGCAGCGGCGGAAGCCAATCAGAAACGAGCGTGCAACGCAAGCGCTCATGGGAAATGTAGTTTTCCCAGAAAAGTACCCCAAACAGTGCCCAAAGCCCCCTAAGCCCCCCAACACACACTAGAAACATGAACCGGATGATAGAGCAAGGGCAGTCAAGTAAAATGAGCCATCTCTGAAGTTGTTAGGTTAAACAGTTGCAGAGATATGTCCCAAACAGTACAGTCCCATAGAAGTGAATGGAGCAATGGCGTCTATGTGGAAAAGCACGTAAACTCAAATTTTACAAAATATACCTAAAACAGCATTAGAACATGTCAGGACACCCAAAAAACACTGAACCAGTAGGAAAAATGTTAGAACCCCCCCAAAAATGCCAAACCAGCAGCTATAGAGCTAAGTTAAAACATAAACCTGCCCCAAAACACCCAACAGACATACAGATATACCCAGTGAGTGCAGGAGTGTGCAATAGGATCTCCAAATGAAAAAACCCTGTGAGGAGGGGCACTGTGGGACATGTGGACCTGCAGCACTCAAAGGGTTGCTCACCTTTCCTGCAGTTCTTCCGTCTTCAGATTACCATGTTTAAAGAAGCCTCGGTGGGCTACTCCTGAGGAAAGAACTTGTACTTAGATTTTTCCCCCCAGGGCTTAAGGTCCACAAAAAGCACCTGGTCACTGAGCTAGCCACATCTAAGGGCATTGTCAGTTATGGTAATCTGCCTAAAGGTGGTATTCCATTTCTAACAGAAAAATTAAAATAAAAAAAAAACAAAACTTATAAAGCTATAGCTTTAACTGTTCTCTTGCCTGCGTTATCTTCACCAAGGAACAAATCTTTCTGGAGCTGGTTGGCTAGCTGCAGCTAAGGAGGGAAGGTAGGCTCCAACCCCTGCAATCAATTCTAGAATTGTTCCTGCCTACTTAAAGGGGCGGATCGCCTACCCAGAGTTACCAGTAACCTGTATTGGACGACAGAGAAACCTTAGTATTTTTTGCCCATAGTAGGACAAGTGAGGGTTCTTTTTAGGAGGGTTTGTTCTCCTTTAAAAGATAAGTTAACTACATCTTGCAAATGCTCTCTGGGAATGATGGGAAATGTAGTCTTGAAATGGTGGGCCTCAGGCTGCCAATGCATGTTGCAGATTAAATGAGCTTCGCATGATCAGCCAATTTCTATGTTAAACCTATGTCCTTTCTTTAACACAGAGAGCCAGCGAGGTATCCAAAGCTTTGCACTGCAATGCATTAGATACCCCTCTGGCAACTCGAAGGGTTAATCATCAAATTTCAAGACAGGAGTGGACAAAAATATAACAGTAGTCGCATAATTTATAAGAGCCAACCACACAATTTGTAATAACCAACCACAAGTTTGAGGAGACAGTGTAGGATTTTTCCAATCCTGCTTTATGATCCGTTTTGACAACTGAGTAAAGCTAGAATTCACAGTGACCATTATCTAGCAATAACATACTTTTACATACCTGGAGACCGAGGCTTTAACTGCTTGTACAATTCAATAGCTCTCTGTTCTCTGCAAAGGTAAAAGTATCAAAGGCAAAATTCAAAACTACTCTTTGCAAGAAGCAATTATAGGGCATTTTGTCTAACAATGCCAAACGTTAGATTCCATTCCCATCAGGTAAACAAGTCAGAGATTTGGAGTGCAGACACTCAATGATCTGCATTGGTATGGCCAGCAGAACACTAAAACTTGTGTAGCTTGAGTCAGCAACAGATTAAAAATGTAACTGTACGCTAGAAATAAGTGGTTCTTAATAAATAAACACCTACATAGATACACCTGACAGCTTTTGAAGGACACCTATAATTTGCATTACATCTGTAATTCCCTGGATATAGTGATCTCAGTTGAGGTCTACCTCTAGGACACACCTCAAAACAATGTGCTTCCAAGGCACCTGAAAGACTTTAAGTGATAGTAATGTCTAGTTAAAATGAACTCACAGAGTCCTCTGTATATTAATACTAACATATTGCTCTATATTTAAGTCCTTAATTTATTGTAGTTCAAAAGTTATTCAGCTTTGAAGATCCTCCACCCGCCCCTTTCTGGCTACCTTCCCTCGGATCTGTAATTGGGTCGTGCGACCCGACGGATGCAGCAAGGAACAAACTTCAGTACCTATAAGGGAAACCCTGCCCTGACAAGGGGTGGGGGGGCAGGATTTCCCTTTGCTCCGGACGGCTGCAGCAAGGGACAAACTTCAGTAAGCAGACTGCAGCTTCTGCTGTGACGTAGCCAGAAGGGGAGATCAGGGGATATTTATCTCTGCATAACTTAAGATACGATAAAGTAAGGACTTAATATAGTGCAATATGTTAGTATTAATAAACAGAAGACTCAGCAAAATCATTTTAACTAGACATTACTAACTCTGAGAGATATTATATTTTATCAGATTGTTTAACGAAACAATTAGCAGTAGACCAAAATGGAGAAAAATTTAGAGCCACTTATTTCAGGATAACAGTTCCACTTTCAGATTAGTATAATCCCCCTTCAAGGGATATTAATGACAAAATAAATGCAGGTCCAATTAATCTTCGTTTGCGGTCGGCCATGTAGAGCTGTATTTCAATGTTCTCTGATTTGTGGTTCAATAGTAATTCAATTATAAAATATCCTCCTCCTGTCCCTTTTATCTACATAATGCTGCCTCTCTAAGCCAGTCGGATGGAGCGCAGTGAGGGGCATGTATTAAAAGGGGTATTGACTCAAGGGAGGAAGATATTATACCTCTTTACAGGTCCATGATAAGACCCCACCTAGAATATGCTGTTCAATTCTGGGCGCACTTTCTGAAAAAGGGCATTATGGAACTAGAGAAAGTGCAGAGGAGGGCTACAAAACTAGTAAGGGGAATGGAAAGTTTTAGTTATGAAGAAAGGCTAGAAAAGTTAAACTTGTACACACTAAAGAAATGGCATCTTAGAGGGGATATGATAACATTATATAAATATGTTCAGGGCCCATACAAAGGGCTGTCCAAAGACCTGTTCATTAACAGAACAAAGGACAAGGGGCCACCAGCTTAGACTTGAGGAAATCAGATTACCATTTGGAATTAAGAAGGAATTTTTTCACCCCCTTCAAAGCAGAATTTGAAATTGCTGTATTGAGAGTTTTTTTGCCTTCTTTTGGATCAACGATGGTAAACAGGAATAGGAAAAGGGTTGAACTTGATGGACGTAAGTCTTTTTTCAACCTATGTAATATTCAGTGAGTATAAGGAAAGCTCTGCCCTCCTTCATCAAGGGGGTCAGAATTTTCCTTATACTCCATGCATGAAGATTGTCCCTTTCTGCGAGCGGTCCAGTCACATGACTGGATTCCACACCTGTTGGGAGGCAGCATACAGGAGGTAAAAAGGGAGCGAGGGGGATACTTTATAGTTGAATTACTTTTGAACAACAAAAATCGGGGAATATTGAAACACAGCTCTACATGGTCCATAGGGTAAGAGGATTAATAAGAGCTACATTTATTTTCAGCCATTACTATCCCTTTAAGCAAAGGAATATTACATTGGATCTGTTACCTTAACAAAGGGCTGCCCAACAAATAGATTGTGATATACCCGTAGATCACCAAATGGTTACTGGTAGATATTGAAAAGATTCATGATGTGTAATATTTGCATTGATTCCACTGAATTCAAAGAGTGAATGTAATGGGAAATTTAGAAGGTTATATGTCTTCTATGGTACAGCTGCTTTGCCCCAGAATTACCTTTTTATTAACAGATCATCTTGCAGTATTGTGCATGTTTTGATCTAATTTAATTCTACATAGACAGGCAATATAAGCATATACATATGTTGTAAAACATGTTTGAATGTGATAGAGAGGGATTGTTGACCCATTTTAGTGGAGTCAAGATGATATCTGCGTTTTTTGTAGTAATCCTGTCATTAACCCTTTGAGTACCAGAGGGATGTGCAACACATTGCAGAGCAATGCATTGTGTATCCCTCTGGCGCACAAAGGGTTAAAGTCTGGGTACCCCGTCCAAAGGGGGGAAAACAAAAAAGTTGTTTTATTGAGAACTAAAATCTGTCTATATAGGTTGTACTAGCCATCTCTCTTTAAAAACAGTTTGAGTATTTAACATTCATATATTATGTATCCCTTGTTGTGCCATTAAAAATTATGCAGTGTGTGGGCTCTGCCTATATCCAGTCATAACACTGTGTGGCAATAGTGGCCAAAGACAGAAATGAATTGGCATTAATGCAAGATTGTGCCAACAACAAATGTAAATTTCTCAAAAACTAGTTATATTACAAACTGATAACTGGTACAGCATAGAGGTAGTTTTTATTTCTCTAAAATAAAAATATATCTTAAGGTGACAGGTCCACTATAATCTTTGAGACCTAAACCCACTAATGCGCACTTACAGATGTTCCATCACGTCACCATGTCTACGAGCATATGGACTCCTCTGAAGTTCCACTATCTCAGTGTGAAGTCCCATGATTTGTTCATCCAGGAAGGAAATTTCCCCAGCCTGTTACAGAATAACACAGTGGTGACTTATACAATGTCTCTCACAGAACCCACAGAAAAATATTGAAACCATCTATATATAGAAACAAAACAGCTGTTGGAGAAATTAATGAAAACTCACTGTCTGGATACAGTGTGTGAAAGCAACCAAAGGGTTACTCACCGACTACGCATGACAACATTTCTTCCCTCAAACCCACATCAGTTGTACATCCTATATAGTGGTCCTACTTTATAAATACTATGATTACCTCGAATAAAGGCACTCCTACCAGATATCTGATCAGATCAAACTTTTGGCCCACCTTCTTGTCTAAAATATTACATTATCTATAACAAAAACAGCAAATGACGTGCTGGTTTATTGAGAGTCATGATAAACCAAAATACATATACAGCATTAATATCTTTACTGCATCCCAGACTGTGTTCCATGGAAGCCCAGGATTTCCTGAAGTACCACGGTTTCCACAGAACAAATATAAGCAATGGTGGACACTGGAACAAGCCTGCAGAGCCAATCTGTGTGTGTGTGGATCTATCAGTGGACACATAGAAAATTGTAACATTTTATACTGTGCAATTTTGTTTTCTATAATAACTCAGATGACTTTTGTAGAAAAAATAAATACTTTAGAGGTTTTTTTTGGGAGATATTTTAAACAGGCACATGAAGTGTCTGTTAGGCGTCTGCCTAGGATTCTCTCAGAGAGTTGGAATTTGAACCAAGTAAAGGTGTAGACTACTCAGGTTCAAACATTGGGGGTAACTATTGATACATTAGCCCTGGTAGGCTCTGAATTCAACATTTAGTACATACAGCTACATGAGCACTACAAGATATAAATGTAGAAGGTGGCCTTTTTACTGCCCTTCGTTATGGTCTTCTCCCTGGGCTACAAAAATATTGTGCGAAACATAAAGAGAATAAAATATACTGTGAATGCCCAAAAGGAATTGGCAATAAAATATGGTAAAATAAATATACTGTAAAATGTTACAAAGGGAAATCATTTTAGGCAGGTGTGAAAAGATGATGTAAATAAGAATGTGTTAAAAAAAAAAAAAAAAAGTCAGTAGTTTATTTTTATCAATTAACAAAATGCAGAGTGAGTGAACAGAAGAAAAATTTAAATCAAATCAATATTTGGTGGGACCCCCTTTGTATTCAAAACAGCATCAATTCTTCTACGTATACTTGCACACAGTTTAAGTAACTCGGAAGGTAGGATGTTCTAAACATCTCTGAGAACTAACCACAGTTGTTCTGTGGATTTAGGCAGCCTCAGTTGCTTCTCTCTCTTCATGTAATCCCAGACACACTTGATGATGAGATCATGGCTCTGTGGGGGCCATACCATAACTTTCAGGACAACTTGTTTTTCTTTACTCTGAAGATCATTCTTAATGACTTTGGCTGTATGTTTGGGGTCGTTGTCATTCTGCAGAATACAGTTGGGGCCAAATCAGATGCCTCCCTGAGGGTATTGCTTGATTGATAAGTATCTGCCTGTACTTCTCAGCATTGAGGAGACCATTAATTCTGACCAAATCCCCACCTCCATTTGCAGAAATGTAGCCCCAAACATGCAAGGAACCGCCACCATGCTTCACTGTTGCCTGCAGACACTCATTCTTGTACTGCTCTCCAGCCCTTCGACAAACAAGCTGCCTTCTGAAACAGCCAAATATTTCAAAATTTTGACTCATCAGTCCAGAGCACCTGCTGCCATTTTTTTTTGCATCCCAGTTCCTGTGGTTTCGGGAATAGGTGAGATGATTGGCCTTGCTTCTATGTTGAAGGTATGGCTTTTTGGCTGCAAGTCTTCCATGAAGACCACTTCTGACCAGACTTCTCCAGACAGTAGACGGGTGTACCAGGGTCCCAATGATTTCTAGCAATTATGAGCTGATGTCACTGCTGGACATCTTCAAATTGTGAAGGTAAGCAAGCATGATGTGTCTCATCTGCTGCACCAAGTTTCCTTGACCGACCACAGAGTCTTCTTCCAAAGAGCTTGGACAGCATATAGGTAAATCAGTCTGCCTTGAAATTTCTGCCTGGGAGAGACCTTGGTGATGCAGTATAACTAACTTGTGTCTTGTTGCTGTGCTCTGTCTTGCCAAGGTATATGACTTTTGATATTGTCTTCAGCAACCTCACCTTGTTAGCAGAGTTTGGTTGTTCCTCACTCAGTTAATGGTGTTTAAACCTGCATATTAAATTAACACCTGTTTGGTATAACTATTTGTTTAATCATACACCTGACTATATGCCTACAAAATCTGTGATGTGATGTGATTTTGAAGGCAAACGTGGTCACACCAAATAATGATTTGATTTAGATTTTTTTCATCTGTTCACTCACTTTTCATTTTAACTGATAAAAAATAAACTATTAACATGTCTATTTTTGAAAGTATTCTTACTTTACAGCATTTTTCACAGTACTATATATACATATTAGAAACAAATATAGGGGGGCGGAGCTAGCTGCCTGAAGCAGCGGACATGTTTTGCTATGGCTCCGGCCAAGACACTGCTTTTTCTTTAAATATAGCTGTTCCTATGTAGATTATTTTCTTTACCTACTAAACAGAGGTCTTTATTAGTACTGTCCTGGACGTGTGTACTGAAGAAAAGGTTTAAATAGCGTACAGGAGAAGCTTGTTACCCCTATCTTACCCTGCTGCATCATACGGGCCTGAGGACAAGGTGAGCTACTATGGCGGTTGACACTCCTTAGTCATTGGACAACCTCATGCACTTGCCAACCAGGGAAGACCTTATGGCCTTGGTCTGGGAAATAAAAAGCCGTTATACATGAAGTGGTGGAAGATATGGAAAAGGAATTTGGACAGTTGAGCCGACCTCTCTCTAACCTGAAGCGGGAAATGGAGGTCCTCGCTACTCAGGACGCAAGCTTAGGAAACAAGCTGTCCCGACCTGCTGGGTTTCCAGATATGGATTATTGTGAGACTCATGTTTCAGGTTCGACAAGCTAGGAATGGAATGCTATAACGTACCTTCTCACTACGCTGACATCTGTTACTGTGAGACTTACATTGAAGGATATACTGCAACTCTGCCTGGAGTCCCTGCCAAGTACTTCGAGCAATGGTGAATGCCTTGTCGCTGTGGCTAGTGCTTGCCTTTAGGCCACCTTAATCAGAGATAACGAGGTGTGGATGGGATGTCTTAACCTGGGACCGATACTATGCTATGTAACTACACTATTTTGACACCTTTTCTGCTCTTTGATGCAATTTAAGTGCATTTTGTGGACGTAGTTCTCTCCTTCTGGATGGCAGTGATTATGGTTGCTATGAAGGTACTTGCTGTGTTTGTTTAACTACAATATGGATCAATATCTACAATCCTGGGATTATTTGCTCACGATGTACTGTGTGGACTGTGCACCGTCAAGCAGGGTTTTGTGCTACTTTGTACTCCAGGAAGTTGTTGAAATTGTGGGGGAGCCCTCTTGGGCCCGGAGGGCTGCCAGTGGTTTGGGACCTTGTTTGGGACCTTGCATTGTATACTGTATGGTATATGATGATACTCCACTGAGGCTTTCAACATAGGATCCTGGGACTTCACTTAATTAAGGGTGTCCTATACATTACTGTATATTTCAGACACACTTACAATTGTCGCATCCTCAGTTGTCCCTATCCAACGTCCTCACTGCTGTTCTTGCCAATCTGTTTTAGGGTATATATGCACGGTTTGTTATCACATTATGTAGGATGACATTGAAATTCGAAAGGTGTTTCGGCTTTGAGTTATGGCCACTCATGCTCTGTTTTATAGTTTTATGGTTTTCGTGTGCCCCTGTGGCCTCTTGGAGACCTATGCAGTGATATTCAGACAGAATATCGGGTGTACTGCCCTTTCATCCTGTCCACGGTTTTATATTCTCCAGTTTTTCCTTACTTTGAATTCTTCTCTATTCTATTCTCTGCTATCTCTCTACTCTGATTCTGCACTTTCTCCTTTCACTCACTCTCTTCAGCTTCTCTCTATTCTCTTTCTCCTCTTTGGAATCTCTACCTAGTTGAATTTCTGCCTAATGTCCTAAATGACCCTACCATGCTAGGCTGGATGTTCCATATGCCTCTTGGATTATTCACCTAGTTGATTTACTGCTTAATGTCTTACATGAAACTAACATGCTGGGCTGGATATTCCCTGTGCCTCATAGCAGATGCTATTTGTCTCATTATTATGTTATGGCTGCATCAGAAGACATTTAATCTGAGTTAAGTTGCTGGGGTCTGCCCAACTTTTAATGCCTGGCATTATTGTTTCTTCTTTCCTTCTCTTTTGCTTATATCTGCTATTATCTCAATTATTCTTTCCTTGAAGATTTATAAGGCTCTCATTCATGTACATTACCGAACAAATTATGATGTTCTGCAACATATATGTATCAGTATGTAACAATGTTCTATTTGGTACCTTATTTCTGATGCAGTTTCTTTCACTATGTAATGTGATTATATTTTCAATAAAGCTTTGAAAATGGAAAAAAATAGAAAAAAATTATTATGTGTTGTATTAATTTTAACTGAGAAAGATCCCAAAGAGACAAATGGTAATATTCTTCCTCAATAGTAAGTTTGTTCAAAGCAAAGTACACTGCCCCAACGGGGCTAACCTGATCAGATAAGAGTGGGAAGACTGACCTTGCATATACTGCCCCCCCCCCACGGAGCCAGTAAAATTATAAACCAATATTGTATCTACCACTAACTTGCCCTGCTCCCATGGAGCAAGTAGTGAGTATAAATAGAGGGAAACAGCTGCCACAATGAAGCGCTCCCTCTTCTTCTGAGAGAAGCAATGGGCGCTTCTATATGTGAGGAAGTACATGGGAGTGCTCTAGGTCACAAATACAATGACAGGCCTGAAGAGAAGGAAATTTTACCACAGAGAAATAAACGTACTGCAAGGCACAGAAAGGAGCGCTATACAGTACAAAGTGAATATAAAACCAGTCAGTCAGACATTCTGTCCCCTGAAGTACCACAGGATTCTAACACTAAATAAACCCTCTATCCCTTTCAGCCAATGGCTGAGCTTGGGCCTCCATACTGAATACTTTAATATGCTATTCCAAAGGAAATAAGCCTGTCAGACATGGACATGGTGTCTACCCCCACAAAGTGAGGGCCCCAGAAGCTTTAGTAATGGATTAAAATAAAAAATATAATATAAATAAGCAGAAATTCCTTCAAAAGAACAATAAACTGAAGGCCATTAGGCAGGGTGAGGGGTTAGCAGCTAGGAAGTGAGAGTAGCTTATTTAGAGTGCCCTACCTCCTACAGGCACACTGCTTAACCTTATGGACCCTGCATTCCTTATGACACTAGAGAGTGGGGAAAAAAAGAAAGAAGTCCTGCTCAGGCCTTTGCCCAAACCATTGGGAGAAAAACATACAATGATTGGCTTTTATATGACCAATCCTTGTTCAAATCTCTTCTCATGCTGGCTGGGAGATGGGGTTACACAGATCACAGAACATGTCCTAGAGTAACCACAGCTTCATCTTCAACTGTGGAGGAGACTGCAGCAGTGGACCAGGAAGTCGGGAACACAGATGGACATCAAGGTAAGTGATTCACATGGGAAACATACAGGGAGAGGGGGCCTCCATTACTATTTTGTGAGGGAGCGGGGCGTGGGACCACGTTACTGTTGTGGAAGAGAGGGAACATACATTGTTGTTATGGAAGGTTGATGGAGCGCACATTTTTTTTTAGGTGGTAGTTCTGCTTTAACTCTTTTTGGTTGGTAAAAACAGGTAATATTGTACCAAACGGACTTCAAAACTACCTTTGCCATCCCCCTTTCTTCCACTGTAAACATAATAGAATCGAGCCTCTCTCTATAGGAACACCAACAGATTTTCAACATCTCCCTAATAAAGCACAGATGGATAAATGGTAATGACTAAACCACAAATTACTCACATACGATTAAACAGGATAACAAGAAAATCAATACTGGAGGACTAACATTGAGAAACACTGCTGTACAGCATACAGCTCAATCAATGCTGCAATGGAGACTGCAACACTGTATAAACATCTCTCGTTTCAGTCCCCAACAAGCAAAGTCACTGGAAACAAATTCTGAGCTCCCCATCAGGGACACAAGAAAAAAAGGCAAGTTTAACAAATAAAAATATACAAATATAAGCAGTCTGACTTTACATATCATGCAGAATATGTCAAGACAAAATAAAGATAATAGGATTTTAGTCTTACCTGTTAAATCATTTTCTCTTTGTCCATACAGGTTACTGGTAACTTTGGGTAGGTGATCAGCCCCTTTAATAGGCAGGAATAATTCTGAGCAGTGTCTGCTGGGTGGAGCCTACCTCCTCTCCTTAGCTTGCAGCTAGCCAATCACCAGCCAGTAAGATTTGCAGACTAACTATTGACTAGGAAGTGAGAAGGGAAAGGAAGACTCCTGTGAGAATGAAACCGAAAGGACCCCCACATTCTGCCACAGGAGAGCCAAGCATGGTCCCTTGACAGGGTGGGAGACCATTAACCTGTATGGACTATGAGAAAAGGATTTAACAGATAAGAATAAAATCCTCTTTTCTCTGTCGTCCAATACAGGTTACTGGTAGCTTTGGGATGTCCAACCGTTAAGTTCCCCAGGGCGGGAAGAAAGGCAAGGACCAGGCGCAGGACCCCAAAGTCACCAGAGAACCAATGAACCTACAGATCATGAATAGCTCAACAATAACCACAAAGTGTCAACGGACACGGAACAGAGGTAAAACAAACCCCATGAACTGTTGCACAGCACAGTGAACTAGAGTCAACAGGGTTCAAAAGTGAAAGAGTACTGAGAGACTAAGGGAGATCCTAGACAGGCAAAGCTGCCTACAGGATCTTTCTCCCAAAACTGGCATCAGCAGATGCCAGCACATCTACACAACAGTGTTTAGAAAAAGTGTGCACAGATGTGCCTTGCACAACTGATCAGCTGAGGCCTGGTTCTTGTAGGCCCAAGAAGCCCCAATAGACCTCGCAGAACGAGCCGTAACCCTGAAGGGGAGTAATCAAAGAGGTTCCGCCACTGAGAGGCTTTGTTTCTGGAGCATCTAGACCTGTCGTTGCCAGTACGGACCAATCAGAATGACTTGGCAGCGCTCCCATCTCAGCTTCCGAAGAACTCTGTTCAACAGGGGAAGAGGAGAGAAGCCAGAGGAAACGTTCACTGGATCGACAAGGTGTCCACTGCTAGAGCCATGGAATCCACCCAGCAAGAGCAGAATGTTGGAACCTTCCTGTTGTGTCTGGTTGCCATCAGGTCGATGAATGGAAGACCATACTACTGCTGGATGATGAGGTTGAACGCCTCTGGATGCAGCTCCCACTCTCCGCTATCCACTGCGTGTCGACCGAGGAAGTCTGCCAGAATGTTGTCTACGCCAGGAATATGATCTGCAGAAATGGCAGGGACTTGCTCCTCTGCCCAAGACAAAATAGCCTTGACCTCTAGCCAAGCTGTGATACTTCTTGTGCCGCCTTGCTTGTTGATGTAGGCTACTGCAGTGGCGTTGTCCAACTGCACCCTGACCGGGCAATCCTCCAGTTGTCGTGTCCAGTGATGTAGGGCATGAAATATCACCCGAAGCTCCAGGACATTGATGGAAAGGAAAGATTCCTCCTAAGACCACTTGCCTTGAACACTCAAGTGCCCCAACACCGCTCCCCAACCAGAGAGGCTGGCATCCGTTGTCACTGTGGTCCAGAAGGGCACAAGGGAGGGTCGACCTTTCAGGATATTGTTCAGGTTAAGCCACCACGAGAGGCTCTGCTGAGCTAGAAGGAGAGACAGGGATCTTTCCAGGAGATCTGGATGGCCCTTGCAGGCCAGGATCAGAAACTTCTGAAGTTCCCTGGTGTGAGCCATGGCAAACGGAACTGCTTCTATGGTGGAAATGAACTTCCCCACCAAGGATCACAACTTCTTGGCTGGAACTGGATCCTGAGACAGGATAGCTTGGAACTTTAGCGCCACCTGATGAGCCACTTCGTCTGTCAGAAACACCATCCCCCTCTGAGTGTCGAAGAGGAGACCCAGAAAGGCCATCCTCTGAGAAGGAACAAGGTCTGACTTGTCCAAGTTGAGGATCCACCCGTGATGGGAGAGAGCATGAATGTAGTCCTGCACCTGCCGGTGAAGGAGTTCCAGAGATGAGGCCTTCAGAAGGAGGGTGTCCATATATGGAGTCACCCTGATGCCATTCTGATGTAGGACAGGTATCAAAGCTCCCAGGACTGTTGAAGACTTGAGGAGCCGTGGTCAGGCCAAAGGGGAGGGCAGAGAATTGGAAGCGTCCTCGGTCACCGGCAAAGCGGAGATACTGCCGACTCTCTGGATGAATGGTGATGTGCAGATAGGCATCCTGAAGATTCAGAGAGGCCAGAAACTCCCCAGGAGACATGGCCGCTATCACTGTGCGCAGAGACTCCTGGCGGTATTGGGACCTGACCACAAAGGAGCAGAGATCCTTCAGATCCAAAATGGGGCGACAGCCTCCATCCTTCTTGGAAACCACAAAGAGGCTGGAATAGAATCACAAGCCACTCCAGGGCCGCCTTGTCCAGAAGGGCCTGGATAGCTTCCTCGAAAAGGCATCTGTTTTATGCTCCCAAGGGAGAATGAGAAACAAAGGTCCTTGGAGGAGGAAGAGAGTTAAAGGGAATACTGTATCCCGATGCCACCACTTGTAAAACCCATGGGTCTGCCACAGAGGCGTGCCAAGTTGAAAGGTAGTGGCGTAAACGGTGGGTGGGGACCCAGGTTCAGTGAGTCATGCAGAAAAAGGTTTGGAAGGTTTGGGCTTCATGGAAGACTTGGATCTCCATTGCTGCTTAGGCTTTGAGGAGGAGCATGGAGCCTGAGGGACCGTCTGGGTCACTTGGCGCAAGTCTGCCTGAAAGGAACAAAAAAAGCCAACTCCTTTTAACAGGTGCCTTCTTCCTCAGGACCACTGGCAGGTGAGAACTTTTCCCTCCAGTGGCTTCGTTGATGAGATCCTTGAGTTCAGGCAGGAACAGGGAAGAACCCTGAAAAGGCAAAGACAGCAGAGCCTTCTTAGAGGCCGTGTCAGTCGACCAGATCTTAAGCCAAAGAGCCCTTCTGGCTACCACAGACATGGTAGATGCCCAGTATGGTAGCCAGAACTATAGAAGAACTGTTCTTTTGCTTGTGTCTTGACCAAGGAACAAATCTTACTGGTTGGGGATTAGCTAGCTGCAAGCTAAGGAGAGGAGGTAGGCTCCACCCAGCAGTCACTTCTCAGAAGTGTTCCTGCCTATTAAAGGGGATGATCGCCTACCCAAAGTTACCAGTAACCTGTATTGGACGACAAAGAAAAATCGTTCTTTTTAAGGAAAGCCAACACTTAATAATCCCCCACTTAATACGGGAAGAAAACCATAATATTAATTATTTATATAGTGTCAAATAATTCCGCAGTGCTGTATATAATAGCCCATATGTATCAATTCTGAATGGGCTAGTTCTCCAGGTGTAATCTTTAATTACCGGATAGCATGTCCACTGAAGCAGACACGATTCTTTCAGCAGGACTCATGGACAGAGACTCCCTCACTGAAGTCTTCTGAAGAAGTCTGAGAGGAGCTTGGGTTGTTATAGAATGTGTCTGCATCAGTAGAATGAGATCTAGTACTAATTAACTTTGGAGACCTAATCCACACTTAGTTGTTATTTAGTGGGTATTAGGATTTTCTGTTCAAATGAAAGTAAGTGGGACTTATTATTAAAGCGGAACTTTCACCGAAACACGTGTTCTTTAATTCACTTGCATTGCCGATTCAAGCTTTGCTGGGTTTCGGTTTTTTAAAAAAAACTCAATAGAAATTAAGTTTGAGGGTTAACTTTATCCCTCTTCTCCTCATTCTGATCAGCACCATTTTGCCGATGAGAATGCAGGAGATCCTCCTCCCCGCTGGTCCGTCAGTAAGTTGGAGAACTCTCATTGGCTAGATATCGATCTCTACCAATGAGAGTTCTCCAGCTTACTGACGGACCAGCGGGGAGGAGGATCTGTTATGTATTCTCATCGGCACAAATTGTGCAGATCAGATCGAGAATATGTGAAGAGGGAAAAGGTAAACCCTCAAACTTATTTTCTATTGCGTTTTTTTAAAAAACCAAAACACAGCACAGTTTGCATCGGTAATGTACGTGAATTAAAGAAAACATGTGTTTAGGTGAAAGTTCCCCTTTAAGAGGTGTTCATGATCTTTAAAAGTAAAAATTAACATACTGGTACTGAACCTTAAACTAAAATCAGCAACTATAAGCCATAGGGAATAAATACAAATTTCCATCAAAAATTGGGATTTTTACCTCTTGACTGCTAGGTATCCAACAGACTATGTAGCAATGCATTGGAGTGCTAACATTCAAGTGTTTAAACCTCTGAGTGCGTAACCCCTGTGGAATTCAAAGGATTAAAACCCCTACTTAAATACGTGGATTTTTTTTTTTTTCTCCTATGGTGCAGTTCATTGTTCCACTTTTGCACTTCCACATATACCACAGTAATCAGTGTCTTCAATACAGGTTCTGCCACATGAAACTGTGCCATTTAGCTCTAAAGTCCACCCCACCTAATTATTCATCTAGTGATAAGCTTAACAATCAAACTGTTATGCAGAATAAAGACTGCGTTACTCAGAAATCCTTCCTCAGCAGACACTGACAGCCAGACAACAGTGCTCTAGAGGCATCTGCGCTGTCAGTCCCTTCCGGTACCTTAAGGTACCATGCAATGCCTCCTAGAGGAGGCCGGGACTGATGGTGCAGGCATGCAGATGTCTGTAAGCCAAGATGTCTGTGCTGTTGCCTGGCCGTCAGTGTCAGCTGAGGTAGGATTTTTGACCAACGCGGTCTTTATTCAATATAACAGTTTCATTGTTAAGCTTATCGCTAAATGCCTAATTAGGTGGGATGGACTTTAGTTGGGGCGATAGTTCTCTTTTAATATTGCCCTGTGTTTCCTGCAACTAACAAAATGTTTGCAAAACACGCTCACCTTTGCACAGCCAACTGCCTTATCTTCCATCTCCTTCCAGGCTCTCAGCATCTTCTCTGAAGCTAAAGACAGAAAAAGGATTGGGTACATTAAAAACGTTCAAGTGCTAGAAGGTTGTGCAACAAGAGTAATGCATTGGACATCTCCTGTACAAAAGGTTAAAGGCCTTTTAGTTTACAAGATGGTGCAAGTGTTGCACGTATTTGTCCTTGGAAAACAGAATTAAACACAACCCAACACAAATCCCTTTCTGCTATTATATTAAAGTTACCAGAAGTGTAAAAATGCTCTAATTTCTGTACTTTTTTTACCGCAGTAACTAACAAAAATCAGCGATACAAGTCACAATTGTCCTATAGGAAATATAATAAAATAATGAGATCATTAGCACTACTACAGGTTTCTTTTTCACCATATCAAACTAATTTGGTGAAGGGCTCAACCAGTTAAGTCCCAGCTTTGGCTATGCTTGTCACAGAACAATGACTTTACAAAGTACCCATCACTTAAAAATGTCTAATTATTGAAGAACTTTTAAAATTACCTATACGTTCTTAGTTTTCATACAGAATGCTTCAGGGTATCATTTGTTCTAATTACAGGCATGTCTTAGTCCTAAATTAACCCTTTGAGTGCCATAGGGGTACCCTCTGACACTCAAATGGTTAATCTCCCCACTGGGACCCTTAACTCTTTCAGTGTGAGTGGGGGAGGTAATGTGGGACTAAGAGAGGAAGCACCTAATTAGCACAATGAATACATCTAACTCAAAACTAGTTTCCTAAATAAACAACGGCTACTCTTCCTGTGTCCAACCTTCCTTCCTCTAGACTAAGCTTTCATGAGCAGGGCCCTCTGATCCTTCTGTTCTCCACTTTTGATTTGTACTATTTAATACCTCTGTATGTCTATTCCCTATTGTACAGCACTGCGGAATTAGTTGGTGCTATTTAAATAAAGAATAATAATTATAATGCAACATATTAGAAAATGTCAAGATGGCCAGTTGTTTTTCGCAGAAAACAGTTAAAAAAATATGCCACATTTGGCCTCTACTCTTCACCCCAACTCCCCCTCAGCATCTATGTTAATGTCTCCAAACCAGAGCTCCTCACCATGTCTTCTTTTCTAGTTAACATCCACTCTTTCCCCTCTTCCTCTTAAAAATAGGATTTTAGTCTTACCTGTTAAATCCTTTTCACTTAGTCCATACAGGTCACTGGTACCATGGGATGTGTAGTCCCCTTTAATAGGCAGGAACAATTATGCAAATAATTTGCAAGGGGCGGAGCCTCCCCTCTTACTTAAGCCACCTTCTGGCCAGAGCCACCCATATTGATTTGAGACCCTAAACTGACCCCAGGTAAGCAAAAAGAAAGACTCCTGTGAGCATGCCCGAACGGTCTCCCACTGAATGCCACAGGAGAGCCAAGACTGGTCCCTTGACAGGGTGGGAGACCAGTGACCTGTATGGACTAAGTGAAAAGGATTTAACAGGTAAGACTAAAATCCTATTTTCACTGTCGTCCAATACAGGTCACTGGTACCATGGGATGTACAAACATTGAGCTGATCCAGAGGCGGGAAGTAAGGCAAGGACCAGGCGCAAGGCCCAAGTCACTAGAACTGTTAACCAGTTGATAACATAGCCCAAACTGTAAGTGTCAACGGACACTAACCAAGGGAACAATCCCTGAACTTAACACAGCACACGGAACACGAGCCAACCGGGCTCAACAGTAAGGAAGCACTAAGGATCACAGATCGGAAGACCTACACAGGCAAGACTGCCTCCAGGACCTTCCTTCCAAAGCTGGCATCAGCCGATGCCAGTACATCAACTCGGTAGTGCTTAGAAAAAGTGTGCACAGAGGACCAAGTGGCCGCTCTGCACAGTTGATCAGCAGAAGCTTGATTCTTGTAGGCCCAGGAGGCCCCAATAGATCTGGTGGAATGGGCAGTCACCCTGAAGGGAACATGCTTATTCCTCAACTTACAGGCTTCACGGATGGTAGCCTTAATCCAAGAGGCAATGGTAACTTTGGAAGCCGGTCTTCCTGCCCTAGGCCCCTCAGGAATGACGAATAGAGCGTCAGACTTCCTGATAGATTCGGTGCGGTGAACATAAAACTTGAGGCAACGCACCACATCCAACAAATGGAGATCTCTTTCCTTGTCAGATGAAGGATTAGGGCAGAAAGAGGGAACCACAATCTCCTGATTGATGTGAAACTCAGACACAACCTTGGGTAAGAATTCCTTGGTAGTGCGAAGCACAGCCTTATCCTTGTGGAACACCAGGTAAGGAGGTTTACAAGACAATGCCTGTAACTCTGCCACCCGGCGTACTGACACAATAGCCAAAAGGAAGGCCATCTTCCAAGTCACAAGACGTAATGGAATGGAAGCCAAGGATTCAAACGGTGGTCGCTGGAGAACCCCCAGCACCAAATTGAGATCCCACTGGGGAGCAGGACTCTTGAAGGCAGGTCGAACATGAGTCACACCTTGGAAGAAGACTTTCACATCAGGAAGGATGGCAATCCGTTCCTGGAAAAACACAGACAAGGCAGAGGTCTGAACTTTGAGGGAACTCAGACTGAGCCCCTTATCCACACCGTCCTGCAAGAAGGCCAGGACAGTGGGAAGATGAAAGTCAAGAGACAACTGCTTGACAGAGCACCATGTCACGAAAGTTGACCAAATGCGATGATAGATCTTGGAAGACACAGGCTTACGAGCACTGAGCATCGTCGACACAACAGAAGGAGAAAAGCCTTTCTTAGCTAGAATCGAGGATTCAACCGCCATGCCATCAAACGGAGAGAGTGAACATCCTCTTTCCACAGATACCCCTGAAGAAGCAGGTCCGGACGGGCTGGAAGTGGGATTGGATCCTTCACTGACATGGCCATCAATTCCGGAAACCAGGACTGGCGAGGCCAGTTTGGAGCAATCAGGATGACAGGACAACGTTCTCTCTTCAACTTCTGAATAACTCTGATCAATAGAGGAAGAGGGGGGAAGATGTAAGCCAGGGAGAAGTCCCAAGGGATCGACAAGGCATCCACTGCTAGAGCAAGGGAGTCCCTCAGACGGGAGCAAAACACCGGAACCTTCCTGTTGTGTCTGGTAGCCATCAGATCCACCACTGGCATCCCCCACCGTTGAGTGAGCATGTGAAACACCTCTGGGTGAAGAGCCCATTCTCCGCTGTCGACGGTGTGACGACTGAGGAAGTCTGCCATGACGTTGTCCACGCCTGGAATATGAACTGCAGAGATGACAGGCACGTGATCTTCTGCCCAAGACAAAATATCCTTGACTTCCCACCAGGCGGAACCGCTTCTTGTGCCGCCTCGTCTGTTGATGTAAGCCACCGCCGTGGCGTTGTCGGACTCTACTCTGACTGGAAGACCGGTCAATTGAGACTCCCAGTGCCTCAGGGCCAGCCGGACAGCTCGAAGTTCCAGAACATTGATGGAGAGCATGGATTCCTCCAGACCCCATTTCCCCTGAGCACTGAAGCGACCCCAGACTGCACCCCAGCCCCGAAGGCTGGCATCCGTTGTGACTGTGGTCCAATGAGGAACTAGAAAGGATTTCCCTTTCAAGAGATGAGAGAGATCTAACCACCAGTGCAGACTCGACTCGACATGAGGAGGAAGAGAAACAGACAGATGTTGATGATCTGGATGATTCCTGCACGTCTGGATCACAAATCTCTGAAGATCCCTTGAGTGGGCCATGGCAAATGGTACTGCTTCGATCGTGGAAATGAACTTCCCCACTAAGGACGACAACTTCGGAACTGGAATTTCGTCCATGTCCAGAATCCCAGCCACTCTGACGGCTATCTGGTGAGCCACGTCCTCTGGAAGAAACACCATGCATTGGCGAGTGTCGAACAGGAGACCCAGGAACAGAAGCCTCTGAGAAGGAATCAAGTCCGACTTGTCCAGATTCAGGATCCATCCGTGACGGTTCAGGGTGTGCAAGCACCTCTGCAACTGCTGGTGGAGAAGCTCCGCTGAGGAGGCCTTCAGTAGGAGATCGTCCATGTAGGGTGTCACTCTGATCCCATCCTGATGGAGCACCGCTATCAAGGAGCCCAGCACCCGCTGGAAGACCTGAGGAGCTGTAGTCAGTCCAAAGGGGAGCGCTGTAAATTGAAAGTGTCCCCTGTGGCAGGCAATCCTGAGATACTTCCTGCTCTCTGGATGAATAGGGATGTGAAGATAAGCATCCTGAAGGTCCAGGGAGGCAAGAAACTCCCCTGGAGACATTGCTGCAATCACAGAGCGCAGGGACTCCTGGCGGAAGTGGGAAGTCACCACATAGGCATTGAGATCTTTGAGATCCAAGATGGGACGGGCTCCTCCGTCCTTTTTGGCTACCACAAACAGGTTGGAATAAAATCCTGAACCTGTGTCCCCCTGCGGAACCGCCTCCAGGACCTCTTTGTCCAAGAGATCCTGAATAGCGTCGTCGAACAGACGCCTTTTTGAGGGTTCCTGAGAAGGACGAGTAAAATGGAACCGAAAAGGAGGAAGGGAAGAGAAAGGGATCCTGTATCCCTCTGACACCACCTGAAGAACCCATGGGTCCGCCACTGACTCCTCCCAAGTCCGGCGAAAGATGCGGAGACGACCGCCTACAGCCGGATGCGGACCCGGGTTCGGCGAGTCATGCCGAAGCAGTCTTGGAGGTCTTGGCCTTGGAGGCAACTTTGGGCCTCCAGGACTGTTTGGGCTTGGAGGAGGAGCGCGTAGTGGGAGGACCCGTTTGGGCCGAGGAGCGTGTCTCAGTCTGAAAGGAACGAAAGGACCGATTGCGTTTGGCTGGAAACTTTTTCTTAAAAACTGAGGGTAGAAGAGTACTTTTACCGCCAGTAGCCTCACTGATCATTTCTTTGAGCTCAGAGCCAAAGAGCAAATTCCCCTGAAAGGGCAAGGAAAGCAAGGCTTTCTTAGAGGCTGTATCAGCAGACCAAATTTTCAGCCAAAGAGCGCGTCTAGCCACCACAGAAGAAGTGGAGGCCCTCGCCATCATGCGCACAGCATCAAAAGCAGCATCAGCAACATAGTTCTGAGCTTCAGTGATATTAGCAAGAAGCTGCAACTGTTCAGATACAGGCGCATCCTGGCGAACCGCTTCAGTCAGTCGTTCAGTCCAGGCTGCAATAGCCCTATTAACCCATGCCACCGCAAAGGTGGGGCGCATGGCAGTGCCAATAGAGGCAAAAATAGATTTAAGAGAGAGCTCTAATTTCTTATCCGTCCAGTCCTGCAAGGCAGAGGCATCTGAGACAGCCAAAGCAGTAGATTTGGATAGTCTAGACACAGGAGCATCCACCTTGGGAGGATGAACCCATTTTGCCAGCTCCGCTTCGGGAAAAGGGTAAAGTTTGGCAAACTTTTTGGAGACAGAGGAAGATCTATCAGGATTCTTCCATGCCTCAGAAACCAGACGGGCAAGAGTAGGGTTAGTTGGAAAACAAACAACAGGTTTAGATGGCTTTTTCTGAAAAACATCAGTAGGATCATAAGAGGATTCCTGAGTCAGAGGAAGGTTGAGCGTATTCAGAACCGCTCTGATCAGACCCTCAGCCGAAACTTCAGGGTCACACTCATAGGGGTCCCCAATGGACCTGTTAGATTCAATAACAGTACGTTCCTCAGCGTCAGAATCCTGTAAAAGTTCCTCTTCAGAAGAATCAGTGATATCAGGAGCTCCCTGTGGCTTAGGCAGGGAGGTCCTGATAGTAGAGGGGGTCTGCCAGACCTGGAGAGCCCCCTGTACCTGAGAGGGAAAGAGTTGAAGCGTGGATCTGAGATCCCTAGTGGCAGCTTTAAACTCCCTCACCCAAGATGGCTCAATAGCGTGGCTGGGAAGCCCAGGGTTGCTATCTTTATCAGAACAATTAGGGCATAGATCCCCCACATTATCGCAATCCAGCCCAATGTGGCAAGAGGAGCAAAACGCCATGGGGGTAGAAGACCCCCCAGCCTCCTTAGTCTTGGGTCTAGCCCCTAGCTCCAGTGAAGTAGACATGCTCACAGTGTCAATATACCCCACAAAAAACACTATCACCCAGAAAAGTGTTAAAGATTAAAGTTTCACCCCAGAAAAGGTCTAAAAACGGACTTATCTGGCCAGCGAAGGGTTAATCTGGTGAGGAGAGAGAAGGCTCGGTCCCTGCGTAGTGTACTCGCCTTGGAAAAGTACCACAAAATGGCGGCCGTCATGACAGCCAATCAGAAACAAGCGCGAGCTAAGCGCTCATGGGAAATGTAGTTTTCCCTATGCAAGTACCCCAAACAGTGCCCGAAGCCCCCCTGAACCCCCTACATTAATAAAACACCAACCGGATGATAGAGCAGGAGCCTAGCATTAAAATGAGCCCCCTCTGAAGTTGCTGTGACAAGCGGTTTCAGAGATATGTCCCAAACTGTGAATTCCCATAGAGAGTAAAGGAGCTCTGCTGCTGAGCGGGAAAAAGCCGCGCTTAAAGGCGCGGAACACCATTTTTAATAAAGTTTAGTAAAACATTAAAAAGTGCCCAAACAAGCATGAAATACATGAGAAACATAAATAAATGAATACCCAATGCTCCAAAACTCAGAGAATAACACAGAAATTGCATAAATAGTGATAATGCAATAAAAACACCCTATGAGTGCTGGAGTGTATTAAAACTCCCAAATACAAGCCCATCAAAGGGACACTGTGGGGACAAGTGGACCTTCAGCACTCAATGGGTGACTCACCTTTCTCGCAGACTTCTGTCTTCAGGTGACCATGATAGGGAGGGAAAGAACCAGAGGTAATTTCCCCAACAGGGGAGCTGCTTAACACAAGCTGTCCCCTCTTCAGGTATAGGTCCACAGAAATCCCTGGAAGCTGCACCAGCCACTTTGAAGAGGGCAATTCACAGCCATGGTCACCCTCCTAATGGTGGTATTCCATATTTGAATAAAAAATAATAAAACTCTAAGAAGCATAGCTGTTCTCTGCCTGGTGTGCAAGCACACCAGGAACAAATCAATATGGGTGGCTCTGGCCAGAAGGTGGCTTAAGTAAGAGGGGAGGCTCCGCCCCTTGCAAATTATTTGCATAATTGTTCCTGCCTATTAAAGGGGACTACACATCCCATGGTACCAGTGACCTGTATTGGACGACAGTGAAATAAAGGTTATGAAAATGGAATATGATATGATGTAAGGTGAACGCAGCAAACATAAGCTATGTGATACATATTTGTGTGTTTGGATTAAAAATGGCTATGTTGCCTGTGCTCCTTTGCAGGTTTGTTGCAATTAATTCTGGGAATGCTACAGTAATGCTGTAAAACTAGGGATTAAATCCTGAAGATAGAGAAGTCAGATATGTAAATGTACACACAAATTAATTATATAGGCAAGGTAACCAGATATCCCTGTATGGAATAAAAATTTAATTCTGCAGGAATGTCCAGGATTCAGCCACCCCTGTAACTACAGGGTTGCACAAAGTTTTTCAGTCATAACCCACATGATAATAATAATGTGGCCCTCACACTAATGCATTATAGATTTATTTTATTAATTTTTTTTTTTTTTTTTTTTTTTTTTTTTTTTAATGGCCCATTGCAGCCTGTTGACTATTACGAAAAAAGCTTAATTAAATGTATCTGTACAAATGTGCACAGTTATAGGTAGTGACTGATCCAGTCAATAAGAATATTGGGATTTGTATGTTGGCCAATACAATTTTTTTTATGTATTTATTTTTACACAAAATTATCATCTCAGGAGAGCCATTTCCTCTAATTGGGCAGACTGCACTTGATCCACAGACCACATGATGGACACTCATGTTGTAGTATGTGTTTTTCATAAATGTCCTGAATTTAAAGGGATACTTCCATATAAGTAATAAGAAGGAAATACTTGGCTAAAGGGTGAAACCGTGTTGTGTTGGAGCAAATAAGTAGGTAGAAAGGTATATATTGCCCTGAAGGAAGCAAAGGATTGAAAAATCAGAAAGAGGTGCCTAGGACAGCATCTTGGATTTATGTGTACTGTTTTCCATCCTCTTGCCTTAACTTGAATGAGAGGAAGGAGCTGACTTGCTGATGTCTATGGAGTAGGAGGAGCAACTAACCCTCTTGACCACTACCCATCTTGGGTCAATGCCTAACAACCATCCTCCAGTAATGGTTATTATTTAGATCAGAGGCAGTGAATTGTTGGACCTCCAGCTGTTGTATCATCTGGCAAGAGGTCCAAAAACTGATTACCTCTGCTTTAGACCAATAGAGGGAGCAGTACATATGAAGTATAAATGTGAGCTCAGTATGTTGCTTATACTGGCCCTGTAGTATTCTAGTTGGAGCCATACGCACATATTCCATAGGCCATTTGATCACTGTAGCGTTCCAGGTCTATTTCAATGCTCTGTTTGAAGAACTGCAGTTTGGCTTCAAGCTGCTGAGAGGCAGACACCATAGTGTTCTTCATTTTGATAAGGTTGGTATTGTAGCGTAGAAGGCTCAGCCTGAGTTGGGGGGAATAAGAAAAAGTTTAGATAAGACCACAAATGTAAAACACACATTACTCAGAAACAGAAGCCGTATACTTACATAGCAGCCCTCTGGCCCTGGAATAGGCGGCTGTAATCTTCCTTAAGGCCAGACACATAATGAACAGCCTCTGCCCACACCTTGCGCAGTTGTGCAATGGGAAGTTGGACTCTGCTGTCCTGCACTACAAGGGAGGCAAGTGTGTCAACTTAAATAAAAGCAGGAGCATTAACCTCTGATACAGTGACCAAGACACAAACCTCAAAGAATGAGCCTCACTCATATCTTAGTATACAGAGCAGTGATTCTCAGCTCTAGTCCTCAGGACAAATCAACAGCTCAGGTTTTCAGGCTATCCCTAAAGCACAGGTGCATCAATTAGAATGACTGAACTACCAATTACTCACCTGTGAATAAGAAGGGATATCTTTAAAACGTGACCTGTTAGTGCCCAGAAGACCTAAATCTTTGCACATCATAACGATGCAAGACAACTGGACTTAACGATATATACACAAAGACAAACGTGGCTGAATTCTGGGGCAAACCAAGTGCGTCATAAGGAACAAGACACAATTCTAATGAGGATGTTCTAAAAATATTGCTTCACAATGTATTGTTAATCTCTCCATCGTTTAAAGGGTTAAAAGTTCCATTTTAAAATCAGTTGGAATATTTGTTTCAAATTGTGCAGCTGGTGGCCTTCAGAAAAGCTTCACTTCTCCCCTCTGCCCATAAAGCTTACAAGGCCTTATGCAGGAAGCTAGAGGTTAGCAATTCTGGGGTAAACCAACTGCACCACTGCAGACAAATGGCTTCAAAATCTCTTGAATACCAGATCCAATGGGGGGTTAAAAGTCGATTTGCTGGAGAACTGCTCTGTTTTAAATTCCTGAATACAGCAAATAGTTCCTTTATCTGTAGTCATTGCAAGTACCACATGATATAGACTATTTCCAGCCACTCAGCAACACATTTATTACAGCAGACTTTTTTTTTTTTTTTTTTTTTTTTTTTTTAAACAGGTGGAGAACTAAAATTACATTTGGCAAGAAAGGGACAGCAAGCATGACAAAACAGCAGAGCCCCGATTTCTTCCTTGTAGCAAAAGCAACTTATGTAGCTGTATTCTACCCAACACTTGCTTAGACATTGCTTTCCTAGGAATCTATTGCATGTAGACTGGTACAGTAGCAATATTCAAAAATCAGTTTAACCAATTTAAACAGTATAAATAGCAAATGTTTTGCTAAATAAAATTTTATAGAAAGAGATGGAGAAGAGGGCACTGGAAAAGAAAAAGTCTGTGCCTATGCAAACTCCAATTAAGAATGCAGTTCTACTGACCTTATAGATTAGCTAAGGAAATTCAACCATTTCAAAGTTCAACTCATCAGGTTTACCAACTAATGGTGAATCATAACCTTGTAATAAATGTCTCTTAGGACTTACCTAAAGAAGCATCTTCCATATTGAAGTCCTATAATTTATTATATATATATATATATATATATATATATATATATATATATATATATATATATATATATATATATATATATGTGTGTGTGTGTATAAAAACAGACATATATTTTCTGTATTTTGCATTTTATCTCTGCTGAAGTCTGACTAAACAGGGACATATTACTACCTTGAGAATGTAGTCATCTCCCATTAGAATAATGGCCATGGATCTTGCTCTCTATGGCTAATGTAATTCAGACCAATGTCAATTGTTTATTGTGGAGGGGAAAACAAAATGCAAACCTAAAATTTTGCATAGCCAATCCTGGCATGAAATATATACAAAGGTTTACGTTACTGCTGTATGAAAAACTACCTAGGTATGTGCTTCTGTTGAACGGATTAGAAGAAACACTTTTTGCTATAGGTCAGGGTTCATCGGTTGTTGCAGTCCTCAGCAACTGGATGTCCAACTCCCTTCATAATGGTAATTGTAGTCCCCGACAACTGGAACTCCAGCAATTGGCTCCCCACAACTCATAGGTACAGTTCCCATAAAATGGCGACACAAAACATTAATGACTTACCAATGTAATTAAGGCATTCTGACAGGGTTCTTGATTGAAAAGGACCTTCATATATTGTCTTGCTTTTATCAAACAAATAGACCATGTAACTGTCCCATCCTCTCTGTGCAATGATAAAAGGATTACCACATGTGAACTTCCACATTACTGTAGGCTTCAAAACACTCCTGAACTGCATTTTTCTTGTATCATTTCTCTAGCAATTGAATGTATCCTGAGCTTTCCATAACAGTTATACTTTACTCCTGAGAACACAATTCTGTAAAGCAAAGTTATTTTCCTACATGGTACAGGACTATCCTGCAGCAGTGTATATGGCCTTGTATAAAGACAAAGTGGAGCAATTCTGGAACAAAAGCAAGGGCATCACAAGGAACAAAAGTTCTCAAACTTTCCTTTGCTTTAAATGGAAATTTTAACCCCTGGAATAGAGAGGTCTCCAAGGCATTACTAAGACCTGGAGACCTTTCTAGTATTCCAGGGGTTAAAAATCATTTTAAAGGGAATTTGTATATGTGCCCTTTAGGTGGAGCTAGCTTGCCTCAAGATTTCTCCACCTTGTCTTTATATAAAATTAACAAATTATCTTCAGTTTTAGATTGATGCATGTGATCTTCATTGGATTTAGTACAATATAAGACATGTGTGGCTCACCACTCCATCAATCACGCATTGGGAAGCTGGTTTTCGGGGGTCCAGGGATACCCCCATCTCAAGCAGCAGTTCTTGGTTACAGGTGCTGATCCCAGTATCCATCTCGATGCGAGACTGGAGGGAATGCAGACTTTCATCGGGTTGCAGGAGAAAGGAGAGGATCTTGGCAGAGGTCATATTCAGAATGTGTACAATCTGAGGGAGAAGAAAAGAGGTTCAGCCTTCAAATTCAGTACTGTCATTGGTGAAGAAATGTGGGACATATACATTATATATTTCCCAATAGCTTAAAAGGGGGCTTCTTATCCCTTGAATGCTAGTGAGTCCTCCTCATTGAGAAACTTCTCTAGCATCTAAGACAGTGTTTCTCAACCAGGGTGCCGTGGTACTTTGGTGTGCCACAGACATCCACTTAGGAGTGCCCCATTTTATCTATAAGGCTTTGACAAAAATGTGAATATAGACTTACAACTGTATATTTATTGGTATTACTATGCACAATATGTTTATTTTAGTTGTGAGGTCTAATAATAAGTGTTTATTTATGCTTTGTAACCTTCATTACACCACTGACACATGACATAAAATGATTGGGGTGCCCTGAAAATGCCAAACTGCAAGTTAGGGTTGCCTTGAACAAAAAAGCTTGAGAACCACTGATCCAATGGGGTTAAAAGTCTGTTTAAATCAATAACTGTATAAACTGCATACAGTGAAATTATTTAGCCTCCATACACACATTCCTCTGTAAGAAGCCATAATTTAATCTTCTTAACCCCTTAAGGACCCATGGCATACATAACAGTCATGGGAAAACTTACATTAAGGACCCATAACGGTTATGTACGTCATGGAATTCAGGGGTCCCCGCATGGCTGCAGGCCCTGAATCCATTGGAGAAAAAGAAAAATGCTCCATGGTCCTTAGCTGACTGCCGCGCTTCCAGTCATTAAGGGGTTAAAACTCCTTCAATGGGAAGAGTTAGGAGTCCTGGAGGGTTATGCACAAGGGTGTGATAAGGAGGTGATAAAGTGGAGATAACTTCTCCAGTGATATCACTTCCCCAGTTCATAGGATATTCTACAGAGCACATGCACAATGATCTTTTCCATTTGAAAAAATTTTGTACATACGCTCCATAGAGTAACATAGGGCTTGAAGAAGTGATATCACTGAAGAAGGCATCTCCACTTGATCACTCCTTAGTGCATCTCCTTCCCCTGGAGTTTCGAAATCAAGAATTATGTCTGCCTCCATGGTTATAATACACAGAACTGTTACTTTGCAACAAATCAGTGAAAGAGTTTGAGAGGATTTCATTTATGAGATTTTTTTTTTTATTTATTTAAAGGAGCTTTAAAAGCTTATGTTGTAGGGCTTTTCCTATTGAGTGCGTATGAGATTTTTTTAATACTCTGATAAATCATTATCTCTTCACCCACTGTGGGACACAGTGACTGTAGTGTAAACATACCCTGCACCCTAGAGGCATGTACAGTTTAACGGCTGATATTATGCATTACTGATAAGCCTAAAGATACTTCCCCATAAACATCACACAGCAAGTAAAAATACAATAAAGGGCTCAGGCATAACAGAGCTCTCCACTCACAGTTCCACTACAGAGAGAAGGTACATTTACCCCAATGACCAGTCACCCTTTTTCAGAGAGCTAACCCTCATCTACCACCATTTTTCACTCATTTCAAAATGAATGGCAATGTAGGGAACATCCACAGTACCAAGAGGAACGTCTACTAGACACTATCATTTGTAGTATCTGGTAAAAATTTTGATTATCAAGGATAAAAGTAAGAGAAAAAAGTGAAAGCTCAAGAATTCCATAAAGGAGAATAGGCCTGTCTGCCTCTTTGTAGGGCAATAAAAAAAAAAAAAAAAAAAAAAAAAAGGTAAAGTGAGGCAGGGAATTAGGATGAGTTACTCAGCTACTGTTAACCAAGCTCCCTGCCTCCTGGTGGTGGGAACTTTACTCCAGTCCCTGTGTCTCCCACTGGATGCAAGGGAAGCAATGTTACAAACACTGCAGGCAGTATTTTTTTCAAAAATTATAACAGTTCACAATGGCTATACTGAGAGAACAAAAGGAAAAAAGATAACCCTGCAGAATAACACTCTCACGCTGGATCTAATACTCTTAATGTGTACGATGTCAGGACAGTATAGAAAAATAAAACTTAACCTTTATTATAATTGATATAAAAAAGTTACCGGGGCTGATCCGGTTTGCCACAAATATGAAATAAAAACACTCAGTTGCTCATGTGCATTGATGGTGCACCATCCAAGACACATGTGAAAAAGGAATGGTGTATCACCATATCCCAAGGCAGAAAATTAAGATGCACTAGAGAACATATAGATCCTACAGTTCACAAATAAATAAACTGATAAGGTACTAATATCTACATTTATGATTAACTGTTTCGAATTGAACCAACTGGTTTCTTTCTTATGATAACTTAGCTCTGTATAAATAAGATAATCTAATTAATTCTCTGAGTTGGAGCTAATCCGGAATGTCATAAATTACTATGTCAAGGCCGATTCTGCTACTGAAAACTATACCAGAATATAAATAATGCTATAGGTCAGCTGATCCGTGTTTTCTCTAAAGAAGGGCTCACAGTAAGTTAGAGACTGAATCGGAGCTGAATTGACTCATCTACAAACAGTAGAGATTAGCCAAAGCTGATCTGTGTTTTCTCTAGTAAAGGACTCGTAGGGAAAGAATTTCCTGCTGACGTCTCAATGGACTAGTGTCAGCCGCGGCTAATCTGCCTTATCTAATCATGTTCTTATGTGCCAGGGCTGGTCTGGCTTGCCTCTAGTAATTGATCCTGCCTGCCTAGAATAGTATTGAAATACCGGGGCTGTCCTGGTATGCCTCTAGTTACTGTATTTACAGTAACTAGAGGCAAGCCGGACCAGCCCCGGCATATAAGAACATGATTAGATAAGGCAGATTAGCCGCCGCCGACACTAGTCCATTGAGGGGTCAGCCGGCAATTCTTCCACTGAGAGTCCTTTACTAGAGAAAACACGGATCAGCTTTGACTAATCTCTAATGTTTATAGATGAGCCAATTCAGTCTCTAACTTACTGCGAGCCCTTCTTTAGAGAAAACTAGCAACGTGTGACGGCGTTGCCCGTCACGTTATGACCATTGGGCGCACGTGTGTGAAATGCAGACACACTGATAAACACAGACATATGCAACATACAGGCAGACACATACCATACATCCCAAGTGTCCCTCTTTAGGAGGGACAGTCTCTCTTTGAGGGCCAAATCCCTCTGTCCCTCTTTCCCACCCTGTTGTCCCTCTTTTTAGGAGGTCAGACTGTGTGCAGGGCCGGCTCCACCTATAGGCGAGGTAGGCGCCAGTCTAGGGCGCACACGTACTGGGGACGCGGGCATGCAGCGGAGAAGAGCTCCGCCCGCACACACCACGCCGGGAACCACAACACAGTCAGGTCTGTGTTGCTACAGCGCTCCCTTATTGGGTCGGATCTTTAGTAATGCAGAGAGCACTGGGATTCATGATCTCCCGCCGCGCTCTGCATTACTGAAGAGAAGACTGCGCAGGAGCTACAGGTATGTGATGGGGGGCAAGTTGGAGCTGAGGGGGCATAGTGGAGCTGAGGGGGCAAGTTGGAGCGGATGTGAGGCAAAGTGGAGATGATGGGGGCAAGTTGTCGCTGGTGGAGGCAAGTTGGAGCGCATGAGGGTCAAAGTGGAGCTGAGGGGGGGCAAGTTGGAGCTGAGGGGGGTCAAAGTGGAGCTGATGGGGCAAGTTGGAGCTGAGGGGGCAAAGTGAAGCTGAAGAGGGGGCAAAGTGAAGCTGGTGGGTGCACGTTAGAGCTGATGGGGGCATAGTGGAGCTGGTGGGGGCAAGTTGGAGCGGATGTGGGGCAAAGTGGAGATGATGGGGGCAAGTTGGAGCTGGTGGGGGCAAGTTGGAGCGCATGAGGGTCAAAGTGGAGCTGAGGGGGGGCAAGTTGGAGCTGAGGGGGGGCAAAGTGGAGCTGGTGGGGCAAGTTGGAGCGGATGGTGGCAAGTTGGAGCTGCTGGGGGCATAGTGGAGCTGGTGGGGGCAAGTTGGAGCGGATGGGGGGCAAGTCGGAGAGGATGGGGGTCAAAGTGGAGCTGATGGGGCAAGTTGAAGCTGAGGGGGCAAAGTGAAGCTGAAGAGGGGGCAAAGTGAAGCTGGTGGGTGCACGTTAGAGCAGATGGAGGGCAAAGTGGAGCTGATGGGGGCAAGTTGGAGCGGATGGGGGGCAAGGTGGAGCTGATGGTGGCAAGTTGGAGCTGATGGGGGCATAGTGGAGCTGGTGGGGGCAAGTTGGAGCGGATGGGGGTCAAGGTGGAGCTGATGGGGGTAAGTTGGAGAGGATGGGGGTCAAGGTGGAGCTGAGGGGGGAAAAATGGAGCTGAATAGGGGGCAAAATGGAGCTGGTGGGGGCACGTTAGAGCAGATGGGGGGCAAAGTGGAGCTGATGGGGGCAAGTTGGAGCGGATGGGGGGCAAGGTGGAGCTGATGGTGGCAAGCTGGAGCTGATGGGGGGCAAGTTGGAGCTGAGGCGGCAAGTTGGAGTTGATGGGGGACAAAGTGGAGCTGATAGGGGCAAAGTGCAGCTGATAGGGCCAAAGTGAAGCTGATAAGGGGCAAGTTGGAGCTGGTGGGGGGCATCTCTTACAGGCATCTCCAGACCAGGGGCAGAGTGGCTCAGGGGGCAGAGAGAGGATAATCATGAAAAGAGGTTGGGTATAAGTAGGCAGGGTATAAAGGGGTGGGACACAAGGGGCGGAGCAAAATGGGCGGCAAAATTAGGTTTTGCCTAGGGTGGCAAAAATCCTTGCACCAGCCCTGACTGTGTGGTGTGTATTACTTTGCTCTACAGCAATAAACTTCAGTATATGTGTTTATACATTAGTCTGTGCAATTAAAATACTTTGGTCTTGCACAAAATCATTTATTCAGTTACATAAATAACCAGTAACAGGTCATGAAATAACCTAAAAATTCTTACTAATGCCCTGCCCACCAGCCACGCCCCCAACAATATCACCTAAAACTACAGTGTCCCTCTTTGGCCATGTGAAATGTTGGGAGGTATGCACATACACACAGTGAGCGGCAGAAACATGCAAAAGACACACACACACACACACACACACACACACACACACACACACACACACACACACACACCGGAGATGCACACATGGACACACATATGTAACAGAGATGTACACAAACACACATGCAACATATATGAGCAGAAACACATGCGCTCATGAGTTGTGCACCCCTCTGGCACTCAAATGGTTAAGGTATAGAGAGGCATGTGAAAGTTAAATAGCAGTGGGAAGTGTGTTCATACCTGGGAACACTGACTTGTGTAGTCCCTAGAGGGGACTGATGTGGTGCTGATGTGGAGAGAGCAATGGGGCAATCTGGGTTAAAAGTGGGTGGGGCTTAATCGTGAGTAGGGGGCGGGGCTTAACATAAATGTGGAAAAGTGTTAGTAATAGGCTGGGGAAGGAGGAGAAGTGGGAGGGAAATGCAAGTTTACAGTGTGAGGGGTTTGAACACACTCCCTGAGGGCTAAAACTTGATACACAACCCTGTGGCAGCCAGTGGGTTAAGTGTGAATCTGATGGTTGTCTGTCCTGTGTCTTACATGGCAAATGATGACAGTGAAGAAATAATTCAGTAAAGAGGACCTACCTTAACCCTTTGAGTGCCATTTTGTTCCTCAGTGGCTGTAGTACAGGCCCTGCAGAGGCCACTGGGAGTCAGGGTAAGTGACTGTGTGTCAGCCATATTTCTTTCTGGCTTTGTGTGTGTGTGTATGGGTGTTTGGTGCTGTGTGAGTGGGGCATGTGTGTGTAACACCTGGGAACTTTAACTTGTGGAGTCCCTCATGTGGTGCTGATGTGGAGAAAGCAATGGGGCAATTTGGGTTAAAGGGGGAGCGGCTTAATCGTGAGTGGGGGCGGGGCTTAACATAAATATGGAAAAGTGTTAGTAATAGGCTGGGGAAGGAGGAGAAGTGGGAGGGAAATGCAAGTTTACAGTGTGAGGGGTTTGAACACACTCCCTGAAGGGTAAAACTTGATACACAACTCTGTGGCAGTCAGTGAGTTAAGTGTGAATCTGATGGCTGTCTGTCCTGTGTCTTGCATGGTAAATGATGACAGTGAAGAAATAGAGCAATGAGGGCCTACCTTAACCCTTTGAGTGCCATTTTGTTCCCCTGGTGCTGCACTACAGGTCCTGCTGAGGCCACTGGGAGTCAGGGTGAGTGACTGTGTGTTTGTGTCAGCCATATTTATTTCTGGCTTTGTGTGTGTATGTGGTGCTGTGTGTGTGAGTGGGGGCATGTGTGTTTGGTGCTGTGTGACTGGGGCATGTGTGTGTGTGGTGGTCTGTGTGTGTTTGTGTAGTGCTGTGTGAGTGGGGCATGTGTGTTTGTCTGTGGTGTAGGAGCAAGTGGCGGCCATATTGTTTTTTTCTGACTTTGATAGTGGTGGGCGGGCTGCATAGTGGGGGCGGGCCAACTCGCTGCATGATTGAATCACCCAATAGGAGTAGTAACTCCTGCTTTATGCCTCCCCTGGGTGTGTTTTGGCAGGCACAAAGTCTTCTTTTATATATATATATATATAGACACGGATCAGTTAACCTACAGCATTATTTATATTCTGGTATACTTTCAGTAGCAGAATCAGCCTTGACAAAGTAATTTATGACATTCCGGATTAGCTCCGACTCAGAACTAATTAGATTATGCCATTTATTCAGAGCCAAGTTATCATAAGCAAGAAACCAGTTGATTCAATTCTAAACAGTTCATCATAAATGTTGATATTAATACCTTATCAGTTTATTTTTTAACTGTGAACTGTAGGATCTATATGTTCTCTAGTGCATCTTAATTTTCTACCTTGGGATTTGGTGATACCCCATTCCTTTTTTGCATGTGTCTTGGATGGTGCACCATAAATGCACATGAGCAATTAAGTGTTTTTATTTCATATTTGTGGCAAACCGGATCAGCCCCAGTAACTTTCTTATATCAATTATAATAAAGGTTAAGTTTTATTTTTCTATCCTGTCCTGACATCATACACATTAAGAGTATTAGATCCAGTGTGAGAGTGCTATTCTGCAGGGTTATTTTTTTCCCCTGTAGCACCTCCTGAGGGTCCTTACCCTCACATTGTGTAATTTTGTGTCCTTTTGAGGATTTGTTGTGTGTGTGAGCTCCCTGTGCTATCCTCCCTGGAAACAGGCCCAGGAAGCATACTTCATGAAACTTCAAACTGACAAGAATTAATAAAGCTGTTACTATAATGTTCTATGGAGAACTGTGGTCAGTGGCTCTACTCTCATAGTGAATGCAACAGAATAAGTGTCTGAATTCTGACCAATAGATGGCAACGTAAAGGTAGAATACTTGAAACTGTAATACATCTCCCAGCAGTGAAGTACCCTTGCTTTAGTCCAAAGGAACAGTCTTATGTTATTTCCATATAAAAGTTTACTACTCAATAAAAAATAGTTTAACATACATAGTTTAATATAATTGTCAGTTAATGCAAATCTGGGTGGCATGACTGCCAGATTCCAACATTCCAATACTGTTCTGCATGCCAACTGGCACTTCCTGCCTGCCTGTGCTAGATCATTTGCTTAATGTAACAAACACAGCTAAATATATCAAACTATTGTTTGAGAAAAAAAAAATCTAAAATTTTGGTGATTTAGAAAGCATTTTCACATAATTTTTTACAAACTAAAAGTTTCTGAAGCATAATCTCACCAAATCTTTGTATACCTCCAAAACTTACAAAAATTATTGAACGTGAAAATTAAAACCAGACAGACGCATGAACCACAAGGAACAACCATTAAGCCCAATACCCATTTGTTGCTAACACGGTTCATGAGGTTGAAATACACAAACCCATCAAGTTCAGCCTTTGATGTATCACCACTGTTTTTATTGTTAATACATTAATACTGGAAGTATTTCTCCTCCAATCTCCGTATCCCATTTAACCCTTTGAGTGCCAGAGAGGTACTCAACGCAATGCATTGCGTACCTCTCTGGCACTCAAGGAGTTAAAGGAGAGATATCTTTCCATTTCCAGAGAAATCCATACCTTTAGGTTTAGGATATGATCCATTAGCAGAAAACACTGTGGACGACCAGTGTTGGGGTCTATCCCTCCACCTCGCTGCAGAGGATCCCAGTTCAGTACAAGCTGTAACCATGTCTCCAATTGATCAACAATGATGCTGAGGAAACGGCAGACAATAAAATCTATTTACGGATGTAGAAACCAAACATTTGTAGACTGAAATATTTTATACATTGGCAATATACTTAATAGGGTTTTACTATAAGGAATGTGAATTTCCCTAATCATCAGTAGGATCTTAGAAAAATTGGCCCTGCTTTTGAGCATGCACTCTAACTAACACTACTTAATAAATACAGGCTGAATCTTATCACAGACTGTAATTAGAGGTTGTAGCCAAAGCCCATCCAGACTGATAATAGTAATTCTGTTTTACATGTACTTCCTTTACTCAGAATCACTAGGAAAGATACTGCACATGCCAAGTCTACAGTGTGAACTTTGAATGAACTGATAATGCTAATTTTAATTCATGCTTTGGACAGATACACCTGGGCACTATCATCATTAACTTCTAATGAGCCATGTTACTTGGTGTTTTACAAAAAGGGGAAATGACAAAATATGGCAAACATATATAGACCAACACAAGCTGAGAGAGCTTACAGTCTAGAACAGGGGTGGGCTATAAAAGGCTGTTCAGTACTAGTCGAACTGCAGCAACTGGATAAACAGCAGCAAGAGGGCCTCACATTGACCAGGAAAAGAGGTAGTGGGAGAGTAAGTAAGGGGCAGGTAACTGTGCAAGACAGTAAAGCAAATGTATATCAAAGTTTGCTTGTGGGGGGAAGGTAGCCTGGAGTTAGCCCAAACAAAGACTTATGGTGCGATGCAAGAAATGTGCTCATCTGCTAAAGGCATTTTTGTGCGCAGATAGATTTTGCACATGTTCTAATCAAAGAAGCCGATTTGTCTTGTATGGAAGAGCAGATTTGTTGCAGAATTGCTCTAGTTTTCTCATCACATCTGCCTCATCACATCTCCAGAGATCCCATACCTGCATATGTTATTGGGCTGTGGAAGATGAGTACTAAATCTTATGTCTCCACACATCTCTTCGTAAGCATAGATATGCTTGGGATCTTTCTTCTTAATTTTCTCATGCCTGAAAAAGGAACCATTTTGTCATTTTGCACATCCTATGTGTTCAGAGCAATGCATACCATCCCCAACAGTGCTGTCATTACTAAAGGATGCTTATATAAAAGACAGCAACAGGCAGCAGAAAGGGATCATCCACCAGCACCATCAGCTTTATGAACAACTCAAACAATAAGCAGCACAAATTAAATGGGTGCATTCACAAAATATAATGTAAAGAGAAAAATTGTGAATGAGATAGTACCTTTGTTTCAAAAACCGCTTAGAAAAAAAATGGAGTCATGGACATTATTTTTGAATGCACCTTATGCAGCAAGAATAGTAATTAATTTTAATTATTAATCTTTTACCCATATATGCACTATTTATGCGCCAACTGTTTTAGGACACGTAAAAGGGCATGATCCCTAACATTTATTTTATTGCACTTCTCATTCAAATTACAATTGTAGCCGTTTTGTGCATGACACTGGTTGTTCCTCCACTCCAACAGTGGGCAATGTGCAAAACTCCAAGAGTAGGATGCTATGGCAAAGTGTGTGTCTGGAGATGGGTATTGAACACCTCTCCATGGTGAATACAACACTTCCCCATATGAACCAAGAATATGCAATGTTGGTTGAATAATTTGCATCTAGTGTTGTTTTAATGCTGATGATGACTTAGGGAAACAAGTGGGGTAGTGGAGAGCATCACCACAAATGCCAGCAGCATTATTCCCCAACCTTTTCAACACCATAGAGATGGTACTGCACACCCCTGTGTCACTGAAAAGATTTCAACAATAAAAGTAATTGCTAGCACTGATTATTTCCGTAAGAGAACTTGCAGAGAAGCTCTAAAAGCTTCTCTCCTGGTTCTGTACTTTCTGAACCAGTTCCACCCCCCCCCCCCCCCAAGCTATCTGCTGATCAGCTGATTCATGTAAACAAAGCTAATGGAGTAGGAGAGCTATATAAAAAGAATCAACATAAAAGAAAAAAAAGTTAATCACAAACACACTTAAAGGGTAATGTTTCAATATAAAGTAAGGTTCGATCATTCCTTATATTTTGTACTAATGCTCTGCATCATTGCCAGTGTTTATATCGATCTAGTTTCTGTATAATCATACCAAAGTTTCCTCTTCCAGCCCTTTTACATACGTCACTATTATTTCTTCAGATCAGAAAGCCGGTCCAGACAAATCCAAGCGAGGGACAATCTTTTATCAGCATAAAAAAAAAAAAAAAAAAAAACCTGCCCTACTTCATCAAGGGGGACAGGGTTTAACTTATACTGATAGATGATTGTCCCTCGTTGCGATCTGTCCAGTCAAGTGACCGGATTTCAGTTCTGAGGGAAGAAGACCAACGTATAAAAGGGGCGGGAGGGGGGGAACTTTATAAAATTACACAGAAACTAGACCAATATGAACATTGTACTATAAAGAATGATCAAACCTTACTTTATAATGAAACATTGCTATCTCTTTAATCAAGTAAACAACTGTGTGATCCACTGATCAATGATCACATAAGTATTCCTTAAAGAGATAGTAATACTTAAGATGTAAAAAAAATATATATTGTAGTGTTTATGCCCTTGAGTAAAAAAGGGTACTCTCACTGCTGAAAGGCGTTTTATTCAAAAGTTATTACAGCTCAAAGTTGAATTTCTTAGGTGCAATATCACAGTGGCCTGAAATTGTACAGTGGCGCTGTTATACCATCCTATGGACAGCTCTGGTCTGTAGACCATAAATCTCCATAGGATGGTGTAGCAACAGCACCACTGTACATATTCAAGCCACTGTGATATTGAACCTAAAAAATTCAACTTTGAGCTGTAATAACTTTTGAATAAAACACCTTTCAGCAGTGGGAGTACTCTTGTTTTACTCAGGGGGATAAACCCGACAACATATATTTTTTTTTACATTTTAAGTATTACTATCCCTTTAAGGAAATCACTATCCTGTTGTCTTATTCCACTCATGTAGTCTTGAATAATTAATGACACAAATACATATCTCTGTACATACAGTACATATATAATCTGTGTTTCTTCTTCACCTTTAGAATTAAAAAGAAAATATACAGGAGTGGAGAGAGGTATGCTGTATTCAGAATAATTTTTTTGTGGAAATATTTCTTTGTTTTTACCAGTTTACTTATTTTTATTATATACATTAATTATAAATAAAAACTATGTTTTATTTTCTCTTATGTGGTTAGTAATCCTGCTCAAAACAAAAAATAAAGTTAAAAAGAAAAAAAAAAAAAAAAAAAAAGCAAGCTTTCTGGACTGAAAAGTAAATGAATTTCATGAGGGACATTGGCAATGCTAACAATAGGAACTCTTCTATTTCTTCTTTCTTCAAAGGCTAGAACAAGAAGCAGATGCTGAAGGATCAACAAACAGGAGAGCACACAGGAAGATGCTCAAGAGACTAGGGGGCAGATTCACTAAGCGGAGATAGAGAGTTGATAGAGTGGAGATAGTTTCATGTGAAAAAGGTTCCGTTTTAATCGTCAATGTTTTGGTACCAGATTCATTTACGCAATTTTAGTCTGAGGTTCCCAAAGTTTCAAATAATATCCTTAACCCCTTAACGTCCACTGTCATGGGAAGTAACCTTCCCTTAAGGACCACTTTGTTTCCAACATGAAGGTACACGACCTGTGACGCGTACTGGCACGTCGCACTGGGGCAGAGAGACAGCGGTCAATTTCACTCCCTGTTTTTACTTACAGTGCTCCTCCATATGTACGTGACGTGCTATGATCGTCACCGGTCCTTAACACAAAATCCACATGACGGTCATAGCACGGCACGTGGGAGTTAAGGGGTTGACTTCAACATTTACTTCACCTTTTAAATCGAACTTCAATTTAGTTCTTCTGTCACCAGGAAGCACTGTTGCTACTGCAGTTTACCGAGACTTCTGGTCAGCTGACCTTAGCTCTTCATTGACAGCAATAGGAACAGCACCACCTGAGGACTAAATAATAAAAACTGCTTATTTGATTTATTAAAAGTGAACTATAACTTTTCAATGAAGCATCTCTCTATTTCACAAGGTAAAGAAGCGGTTATTTGAATAACTCAAATTATATTTCAGATATTACAGATAATATCCATATGGAAGGGTAAAGATGATGTAAGATTTCTTACCAGGTGAATGGCTGCATGTTGTGCAGGAAAGGCCTGAAGCCAGCTATGCACTCAAATACCATGGTGCCAAAACTCCAATAATCCACTGTTACGGTGTATGGTTTGCTCTCAAAAAGCTCAGGAGCCTTGGATGGGATAACAGACCAGAAATAATGTAATGAACAAAACAAATGTCTGTATTAAGCACAACTTTGGTGTGTGCATGTGTGTGTGCATGTGTGTGCATGTGTACGAGATTGTGCATGCGCGTGTGTGCATGCGCGCGTGCGTACGTGCGCATGTGTGTGCGTGTATGTGTACGTGCAAGTATGTATGTATGCGTGCGTGTATGCGGCTTTCCAGTTGTTGTGGACTACAACTTCCATAAACTCCAACCAGCCAATGGCTGGCTGGGGATGATGGGAATTGTAGTCCAACAGCTGGAGAGCCAAGGGATGCCTACCCTTACACTCTCCAATGATAATTATTCAGAAACCGGAATACAATAATCTATTAAACTGACATATGGTTGTGGGGGGAATCAGTTCAAATGTTCTCTTCAGAAATAGCCCTGCTAAGCAAACATTCTCTAAATACTATAAAACAGGCCAATTGTTCATCAATATAAAAGGTGGCTTAATTCTAAGATTAAAAGACACTATGTACTTATTCAAAAAAGATAAATAGGAGCAAGACAATGAAGGCAAAAAAAAAAAAAAAAAAAAAAAAATCAATGGTGCCATAGGGAACACCAAAAATATCCCCAAATCCCCATTGATTACGTTTGGGATTTAACCCCATGATTACTAGAGATGTGCTAGAGTCTCAGCAAGGACTTGGAGACCTCAGCTGCATCCAAGGAGTTAAAGGAAAACATAACCTCCCCTGTTTACCTTATTATGGTAAAAATATCTTAAAGTGTAACTTTCATTCAAATTAAAGTGCCCCCAAATCATTATACAAATAGCGATAGACATATCAATACTTTTATTATCCTGAATAAGTCCAGCATTATTGAGAAATCCAACTTGTTCTGACTCACACAGGCAGGCATCAGTGAAGACATCTTGCCGAAGAGGTATCTGTGAGTCTGCGCTGTCAGTCCCGGTCTCCTCTAGGATTGGTGAGAGGGAGCTGCATTGTACCTTCAGGTACAGGATGGGATTGATGGAGCAGGTGCACAGATGCCTCCACAGCAAGATTTTCGGAGACTTACTGGCAAGCAAGTTGGATTTCTCAATAATGGTCGGACTTATTCAGGATAATACAAGTATTGATATGCATATAGCTATTTGAAAACCAATTTGGGAGGCACATTAATTTGAATTAAAGTTCCGCTTTAATGGGCTTTATGAATTTGTCCTGTGCATTTGTTCAAGAGACAACAAATTCAGTCACCAATGTCAAGGCAAAGATGAACGTGACAGTTGATAGCAGGACCACAGGTCCACAGACTCTGCTCAATGCACGTGGGAATCGTAACTCTTTAAAGGACTAGATGGGTGTGCAACACATTGCTTCACAAAATATTACACCCCTACCTCCACACCTGTCCTTAAAGACAGTCAACCTCCTTTATTGACTTTACACAAATCACACTTACAGAGTACATCAAGTAAAAAGGGAAATTGACTGTCTTTAAAAGACTAAGTAGGCTCTTGAACTCATGCTCACCCTCCATGGACATGATATCCAGGACTGATTTAAGAGGTCATCTCTTGGACAAATACACAAAGGAAAAATTCATAAAGGCATTTGAATTTTCTATCCAAAACAAAAATAAGTGGGGATTAGTATTCCTTTGAAAGTCTCATTTAAATGTGGGAATTTTTATTTATCCCCTATGGTATAATTGGTTTGCACCAGAATTGCTCCTCTAACTTTCTGAATATTGGAGCCACAAGTACCTTTTGATGGTCACTCACTACGAGATAAACAAAAAATACCTTTTATCTAATAGTCTGTTTGGGATAGAATGTCATATAATGAGCATTAGAATGACATAAGTGACCCATCTATATAGATAGAGTGTTCATGTATCACTACCATCCACACCTACTGGTGCTGTGTATTCCATGGCTGGGGCAATGGGCCAATCACTACAAGGACGAGCGGCTCACTGTGTGCTATGGGCTGGGGGGGAGGGGCAAACACAGAAGCTGTGTGTAGAGGGAGCAAATATGCTTTGTATAAACATTAAGAGTACATTTGTATTGCACCCACACTCTCTCTTCTCACTGCTTGGGAATGGGTTTGTCAGCGAGCAGTGTGTGTGTGTGTGTGTGTGTGTGTGTGTGTGTGTGTGTGTGTGTGTGTGTGTGTGTGTGTGTGTGTGTGTGTGTGTGTGTGTGTGTGTGTGTGTGTGTGTGTGTGGTGGGATGTGTGTCACTTCCTCCCCTATGTGCTAGTGCTTATATCAAGCATGTGTGCACCAGCCAACTATCTATCTCTTGTGTACGTGCCTTACGCACAAGACCCCACTGCTGTATAAATTACTTACCTAAATACATCCCGCGTATTAGACAACTTAAATAAATCCCCTTTCCTTTAAGTATAGTCCTCCTTACATTGCAACACCCTAATATAATACCTGAAGTGTAACATACCAGATACTGTAGAGTCCCTACAAACGATGTACAAAGACTCCCCTGATCCAGGTCTTTTGCATATCCCAAGTCAATAATTTTGTGCACAATCTAAAGGAACAAACAAGTTATTATAGTCAATAGAATACAGAAAAACACCCAATATGATAACTGTATTGCTCTGAAATTACAACAGCACAGCAAAGTTAAATGTACAATATATGAATGATTTCTGTTCATTGCACAGACTTAGCTGTACATCTAGGAACGCACCTTTCCATTACAATCCTGCAGTACTATGTTCTCTGGCTTCAGGTCCCTATGAATGATCCGATTCTCATGCAGATACTGAATCCCAGAACCTATGACAGCAGAACACAATGGGATCAGTTTCACCACAAAGAGCTGAAAACAATCTCTAAACTTAACATGTAAATGGGGAGTCTTCAAGTACAGCTTATTCTACATGCAATTTCCCAAAACAGCAGATATGAAGGTTGTGATAAATGCATGAAAAACTGCATATAAACAGCTTGTATGGTCATAGAAGAAATCACGCACACAAATAATTTCTGTATCTACCAAGTTTCTTTCAGATCTTTTCACCTATACCTTATGTATTTGAGGCATCTGAATGTACGAGAGAAAACTGCAGCAAATTTCACCAGCAATTCTTCAAATGAAAGCATGAAGTGCAAATCCACTCAAGTTGTAACCTCATTTGTAGAACTGATAAAACAATGTATTGCACCATCCTCATCCCTTTGATCCTCCAGGGGTTAATGTTATACAAGTTACAAATGCCTAGAATGTCTTTATTTTTTAACCTAGTAAGGCAAGTGATGTCTGATGCGATGTCTTCAGTCCAAAGCTTGCACCCCCTGCACCTCAGAAGTTAACCTGGTAAAGATTTGTTACAAAATCCTCAAAAATCTCTAGCAGTTTTTTTTTTATTAATTCCAACAGACTCCCTTGGAGCAGATGATAATCAGAGAAAGCTTTTTGGGGCTTGCGGAAAAGTGGAACAAAATAATGACTGAGATAACAGCAGAGACTAAAGAGATGCAAGTCTTTGCCTAAAGGAATGAGTGACCGAAGAGAATATGTGTGTGCCAGCAAAGCATCTGCTTGGAGGTCTCTTATCTAGAAGGAAAAACTTGGACAAAATAATCTGAATGTAGAACTTTTGGTCCCATAACAAGATATTCTGTAGCATAACCTACCTATGCTTCATAGACTGCTTTAGTAGCAGATTGAGCCAAGTCATCTATTTACTTAATGCACTACACATAACTAACTTACTATTTATTATTTTATTAAATATTTTATGGAACTACATCACATGCATACAAATATGGGGGGATCCATTTTATATCTACCTCATTTTACAATGGTTTCATTTTATAACTTTTTCATACGAGAGCAGATTTGTTTAAGCCATTCATTTTCAGGTGCAGTCATACCAGACAAAATTAATTTAAGTGCTTACCCAGAATATATTCTTAGGTTTCCTCAAACACAATCTATGTATAAAATTTCACAGAAGGTTGCCTTGTCCATCCCTCTAAATGTTATCTGTGAACCCTACTGCATAAAAACCACTGGTGGTGGGGAGATTATATTTCTTTCACTTTAGGCAACTAACATTAATACCCTTTTCAAAGAATAGTCGTGGAACAAATTGGGTTCCTACCAATTGCACACTACAGTTTTAACAGTATTTCATTACCTATATCACTAATTAAATTCAGCACTTGACTTTCCTTCAACCCGCAACAATTCTCTGGCTTGTTCAGAAGCTGAAAAGAGATAAAAAAATTTCAAATATCTGAGATACTGCTTCCTACAACTGGCACAACATTAAACAGTATTGCTCGATTTACATTTTTTAGCAGTATATAAAGAAACATGTATTTTCCTATTGGCCCTCTTGCGCTTCTAATCCATGTACTCATTGTGTATCAGCAGTTGAAGGACTTTTTTTTTGTACTCGTGAATGCTCCTTACACCTGCAGTCTGAAATTGAGAAGTTCAGCTAGAATAATGTCTGTCACTCAATTTTCTCTTTAGTCCAGAGGTGCCCACAGTTTTTCAGTTGTGTGACACTTGATCAGAAATCCGTATGCAAGGGTCACACTCATTGTTTGTTTGATAACTATCATAAACTGTAAGACCTTTTTTTTTGCTAAAGTTCCATATTGTTGAAAAACTAAAAAAACACTTTAAATCTCATTTATTGATAAAAAGTGCACATTTATAGGCCTAGTGCTAGTCACTTATAGTAATTGAACAAATCAGTGAGAATAATGACATTTCAGACAGAACAGGTGAAATTTAATCACCGATATATGTTTTTTCCTCGGTGTCCTTCCATGGCATACGGTGGGGAATTAGCTCCGCCTCCCAGCTGGTAGGACTAATAAAATTATAAAATTTTGTGTAAATCCTCCCCTCTGCAGTTATACTACTGTCCAAGCTGAAAAGAGATATCAGGTTAGAGAAGTATATAATACAACACAGTAAGTAACATGCTCCATGAAGAGTTAGTATTAGAAGAGCAACATTGTAACGATACATAATCCAACCAATATAGGGAAGGGTTGCCATGAAAGGACACAGGAAAAACAAATATCATCTAGTAAATTTCACCTTTTCCTCTGTGTCCTCTTCACGGCATACTGTGGGACTTACTAGAGCAGAACCCCAGGTATCTTAGGGAGGGTACTTTAAGGATTAGACAGAAATCACTGCTTCAAGCACTTTTCTGCCAAATTTGGCATCTACTAATGCCTGGAGGTCAAGTCTAAAGTGCTTGATAAATGTTGAGACAGATGACCAGGTGGCAGCCTTACAGATTTCCTCAGGGGAGGCTGCTGTTTTCTGTGCCTATGATTTTGGAACGGCTCTGGTAGAATGGGCCTTAATACCTGGAGGAAGATCCATATTTGCAGAGTCATAAGCAAGTTTTATAGAGTCTCTGATCCAACAGGAAACTCAAGGTCTGGAGGCTGCAGATCCCTTGAATTTCCTGAAGTGATGAATAGTGTGTCAGTCTTATGGATAAGCTGAGCCTACTGAGGTAGATTTGGAGACAACGGACCAGGTCTAGGTTATGAAGGCGCTTTTCCATCTTCTCTGTGGGATCTGGACAGAAAGATGGGAGAATAAGCTCTTGGTTCAGCTGAAAATGAGAGGTAACTTTAGAATGGAATGATGCTCTAGGACATAGTATTTCATCAGAACAAGGTATTCCTAAGTATGGAGAGATAGATACCAGAGCCTGAAGTTCTCCCTCTCTGTGAGCTGAAGTCACTGCAGTAAGTGTAAGGTGCTTCATCAAAATATTCTCCACTGGCTCAAAAAACGGATGAGAGTTGCTGAAGGACCAGGATGAGATTCCAGGGAAGAATGGTCTCACATATGGTAGGTTTTATTTTTGATACAGCAGCCATGTATTTCTTTATAAGGATATTGCCAGCAAAAGGGGTGGCTAATACTGCTGAAATTGCTGGACGTTTAGCGAAGCAGGTTTTAATCCCATTTGAAACCCGGCCTAAGTCGAAGGTCTTAGGAGGTGAGATTGACTGTCAATCTAAACCCTGAGAGGTGTAACACCTGTGAAAGATGGACCATACTCTATAATAAATCTTTGTAGAGGAAAGTCATCTCCCGTTTAATGTAGTATGTATGACTGACTCAGAAAGACCCTGAAGACTCAGATTCCCGTTCAACCTCCAGGCCTCAAAGGGAAGAAAGCTGGATTGGGATTGAATATGGGCCCCTGAGACAGTAAGTCTGGAAGCTGTGGAAGGGGTATGTGAGGCTGGGTTGATAGCTAGAAGGTCCGCATACCACATTTTACATGGCCAATATGGGGCAAAGAGAATGATATTTGCTCTGTCCCTTCTTATTTTTCGTACCACTTCTGCAAGAATCAGAATGGGAGGAAACAGGTATGCTAGACTGAATGTCCATGGAATCCTTAGTGTGTCCTGCCCCAAGGATTTGGCCTCAAACAATCTTGAGAGGAAGTTCTGACACTGCCTGTTTTGTGCTGTGGCCATGAGGTCTATGGATGGATTTCCCAAGATTGACACTTTTTTGGAAGACCTCTCTGAGGCTCCATTCCCCTGGATCCAGTTTCTAAGTTGAGCTGAGCACTAATTGTGTCTCCACAGTTCAGTAGATACTGGACTGCTGAGACATTGTCTGAGCAGATTAGTACTGCTTCTCCTGGGAGTCTGCACTGCAAGTGTTTTAGCGATTTCCAGACTGCCAGGAGCTCCACCATAGTTATGAGAAGACTGGTCTCCTGAGTAGACCATGTTCCCTGGATTGCCTCCTGGTTCCAGATTTCACCGCAGCTTAAATGGCTGGCATCCATGAATAGAATCTGCCAGGTTGGTTCTACTAAGGTTGACCCTTCGATAAATGTCATGGTTAAGTCCACCAGAACACTTCCCGTTTGGTGGAGTGATAAACAGGAATCTTCTGAGCTAGACTGGAGGGGTTTCTTCGATAGAACCAGAGAAAATTTTCCTGGGTCGACCTGGAATGTGTCCTGGCCCATGGAACAATTTTTTTGCGCAGATAAGAAGTAACCCAGGAGTTTCAAAAAAGCTTTGGCAGTGTGAACTTTTTGAAGAAATAACTTTAAATGATCCACTATGCAATTCTAGTGTTCCAATGACAGGGTCACCATCCCTTGTCTGGTGTTGAATCCTATGCCTAGAAACAGAAGATTCTGAGAGGGAGAGAGTATGCTCTTTTCCGTGTTTATTATCCAGCCTAGATATTGTAGAAGGTCTCTGCTGATGTCTGTGCTTTTTTCCCCCGATTATTGGCTTGAGGACTTATCAGAATATTGCCTAGGTAGGGTACTACCCTAATCTAATTGCTTCTTCAATTCCGCCATGGAGACTGCCAGGATCTTTGTGAATATTCGAGGAGCTGACACCAATCCAAATGGAAGTATCTGGTACTGGTAATGATGCTTGAAGATATGGAATCGGAGGTACATCCTGTGTGCTGGTCTAACCATGATGTGGTAATAGGCATCCTTCAAGTCTATGCAGGGGAGGAAGGCCTGTGGTTGAATCCGTTTCAATGCTAAGATTACAGTTTCCATTTTGAAACAATGCTTTTTCAGGAAACAACTGAGATGCTTCAGGTCCAGTATAAGTCACAGCTCCACAGTAGTCTTTGTGACATAGAAGAGTGTTTAATAAATCCTCAGAATCTCCAATTCAATGGGGCCTCTTCTGTTCCATTGTTCTGTAGATCTGTTAGAGCCAGCTTCATCTGCTGAACCCTGGTTTTGTTTCTCACTATGGATGTTCTGAGCTGGGAGCCTGAGGGGACAGGTTGAAACTAAGACATACCCTTTCTTCACAGTATCCATCACCTACTGGTCTGGGTGAATATTTTCCCAATGTTGATGGAAGTACTCCAGTCTGCCCCCTACTGGAGGTGAGGAAAGGGTGACTGGCTTCATTGCTGGAACTGCTTCTTATGCTGGAAATCCTTATGGTTGTCAACCCTTGAAGGCAGTGTGCCACCTCACTTCCTCTGATCATAATTTCTTCCTGGTCTATCTTTTTGATTCATGAAATGACTTGCATTTGGACTGATTACCCCTTAATGGCGATCCTCTGTTCCTTCTCTCTTGTGGCAAAAAGGGGCTTTTCCCAGCAAATGATTTCTCGATAATTTCTTCTAACTGGTCAACATAGAGTTTTGTGCCAGTGAAGGGTAGCGAGACCATCCTATTCTTTGAGGCCACATCTGCCTCCCAGGACTTTATCCATAACACTTGTCTTGCTGTTACTGATAAGGATGATTAATTTGCAATGAGTCTAAAACTGTCCAGAGAGGCATCACATGAATAGTTAACTGAGTCTTTTATGGTGACAAATTCCTTCAATATGCGTCATGTGGAAATTAAGGATTCAAGTTTTTCTTCAAGGTCTGATAACCAGATATGTAATGTGAGGCCATGGCAGTGGCCGTTTTTAAAGCGGAACTAAAACCCTTAAAAAATGTTGTATGAAATAATACTCCATCTGGCAACTAGCTGCTCAGTAGAGCTAGTTGCCAGATTTCTTACCCATTCATGAGAATGAGCCTCTACTTGAAGACTGACAGGCAGGACGGAGCGCGGACCTCTTTACCTAGTGACGTCCGTGCGCCGGCACTGTCAGTCCCTTTTGGAGCCGAACGGCTCCTAGCAACACCTCCTAGAGCAGGTGCGTGGACGTCACTATGGAAAGATGTCCGCGCTCCGTCCTACCTGTCAGTCCTGGAGTAGAGCCTCATTCTCATGAACGGGTAAGAATTGGGGCGACTAGCGCTACTGAGCAGCTAGACACCAAATGGGGGATTATTTGATACAACATTTTTTTAAGGGTGGTAGTTCAGCTTTATGTTTTGTCCAGTGGTCAAAAACCGTTTCTTAAGAACACGGTCCGCTCTTTTGTTCATGGCATAATGCAGAGTTGTGTCAACCTCTAGAAGAATTGTTGTTCTCTGGGATATTTGGGCAATCGCTGCATCTACCTTTGGTGGGGTGACCCAACTGGAGGCATCTTCTTCCACAAATGGGTACATATGCTGGAACCGCTTGGATACAGAGCACCTCTTTTCCACTTGTTTCCATTCCTTTTGATCATCTCCTGTATGGAACTATGTAGCGGAATCTGTGGACAAATTTTCTTGTAGCCATTAAATGCATTGTCCATTACATTTAAATCCTTTTAAACCACAGTAAGGCCTAGGGGTTTTCGGATAGCCTTTACCAGGGAATCTACTTTATCTAGAGTAAAGCTCCCCACTTCTTCCATAATCTCTCCCTCTTCAGCAGAGAAACTTGCTGAGTCAAGTTCAGTGAAGCTCTCCTCATCCTCCTTTTGTAGATGAGAAGAGCCCTCATAAGGGTCAGAAAATCTGGACCGTTTCCTTGATGATTCCTGCATGGATGAAAAGGTCTCCAGCATGGAGGTTTTCATCCAGCTTAAAAAATCCTGAAACTAAGCAGGGACAGGGCAATCTGGGCATAAATTTTGCTGGGTCATTAAAGGGATAGTAAAGTTCCACAAAAAAAAAATGTTCAAATTGTAGTCCTTAAAGTTGAGCACAGCACAAAAAACTGTATGTCTCAAACCGCTATGGTTTGAGAGATACAGGCATTTAAAGTTCGTGATTTCCTGCTGTGAACTGTAAAGCTGTCGGCAAGAGATCTGCATTATTTACAATGAATTACTTCATTGGAATGGTCTAAAAAGTGTGCTTGGTTACTTCACTGTAAATAATACGATTGCGGCTCTGCTGCAGAGCCTCCGTGTCAGCCGACATGGATCTCCTGCTGACAGCTTTACATTTGACAGCAGGAAATCAGGAACGTTAAATGCCTGTATCTCTCAAACCATAGCGGTTTGAGAGATACGTTTTTTTTGTGCTGCGCTCAACTTTAAGGACTACAATTTGAAAAATATTTTTTGTGGGATATTACTATCCCTTTAACAGGAAACTTTTGTTCACATCCTGCACAATCATCTTTACTACTGTTTTTTCTTCTTTAGAAGGTTCAGCAGACTTAGTTTTTTCACCCTTGGATTCTTTAGGGTTAGACATTGCCAAAAACAGGGAACAAGCACTTCTCAACTAATTATATATAAAATCACATATACACACACACAATTTAATACTCCTATGACAGCATACTATGATATAGATGTAGGCAAAGCATATAATTTACATTGCTGAATATTATAACTGTTTACAATATAGGAGTAGTTACTCACAATTTTCGTCTGGGGGACCATTCATCTGCATGCCTGTTTTAAACAGAACCAGGAAGATGCCAATCTGCAGCCTATACGTTCCAGCTGTTGAACGCAAGCACCTCACTTCCAGGTTTGACATCTGACCAGACACATCATTATGCAGGGTGACAAAATACAGACAGGGAACAGGGGAAGCATCAGAGCTGACGTGTCGTGCTGTGTGGATCCCCAACGCTTCGCTTTGCCCAGATCTTGCACTCCCAGCCACAGCAAGGTATGTGGGGCCCAGGGCTTCAAATGTAAGCCGCGTTTAGGCAGGCCACATGGGGGGAGATAAAAAAAATAAATAAAGTTGCTTAAAATGATTTAAACAGATGGAGAGAAGCAATTGCCTCCTTCCTCTTGGATAGGACCAAAATAACTGCAGAGGGGAGGATTTACACACAATTTATAATTTTATTGGTCCTACCAGCTGGGAGGCGGAGCCAATTGCCCACTGTATGCCGTGAATCGGTCATAGAGGAAATAAATAAAACTGCAGGGTGTCAGTTACACAATGGGAACAGCATGCAGGTGGTTCAGGTATACTGGTCAACTACGTTCAAGTTTAATAGCCAATTACATAAAATGTTTTGTTAAAAGCCTTGGGCGGGCCACAACTTAAGGACACATGTTACACTCATGGTCTGTTCAGCTATATAGCTTTGACACAAAATAAAGCAAAAACCCCCTTAGGATCCTTTTTAGAGAGAAAATGTACAAATTAAGTTAAAGGGTTAGTAATACTTAAAAATTACTCCCCCCGTATTGTAGCCAGTAAAAAACTGAGTTAAATGAGGGCAACGGCATCTCTCAGACCTTTATGGTTTGAGAGCTATCCACTTTCAAAGTTCCCTCTCCCTTGACGTCAGCGTTCTAGCCAACAGCAGGGGAATCCGGTCCTGGGTCCGGCGGAGGCTCTGCAGCAGAGCAGAGATCGCGTTAATAAAAAAAGAAATCCTTAACTTAAAAGGTCTTCTATGCTTGCTTGCAAACCAAGCACACGTAGAAGACCTTTTTAGTGAACAATTTCTTTTTTATTAACGAGATCTCTGCTCTGCTGCCGAGCCGCCGGCTTATCCCAGGAGAGGATTCTATTGCTGTCAGCTAGAATGCTAACATCAGGGGAAAAGGCAAAAAGCTCAACTTTGAAGCAGATCTCTCTCAAACCATAAAGGTTTGAAAGATGCTGCTGGCCTCATTTAACTCAGTTTTTTACTGGCTACAAGATGGGGGATAGTAATTTTTAAGTATTACTATCCCTTTAAAAGGGACTTCAATTAATTAGAAATAAATTACTATTAGTCATTCAGAGTAAACTATACTTGCCACTTATTTTAAATTTAGTTAACAAGACACTTCTGCTATACATAAGCTCTTAAAAAGTTAGAGGTGCCTTGTCAACATTTGGTCTCCAGCTCACCCGTGAACCATGCTGTCATTAGCCCCGGAAGGAAGAAGTAGGAGTAGTAGAAGTGTGTCATGGTTCATCACTATCCTAGTCGCTCTATCCTCTGTGCCAGTTTTCCTCCCCTTCTACCTATTGGTCACCTTTCCGTTTTAAACATCAAACTTTACGTCCTTAGCTATACAAGCTAGTATCTAGAGTTGTTTGCTGCTGTCAGGCCGCCCGTCGGCGACCCGGTCTTACCTCCCGCAGTGCCCAAAAATCATGTCGGCCGCCACGCCGGGTCCCCTCTGCTTCCTTGCGGACCGGCGTCCGCTCCAGACCGACAGGCAGCCCTGTCAGACGCGCACACACTCACCCTCCCTCGTGTGCGCGTCCCAAACAAAGGGCTGATATTTCCCGGGCGTTGCCATGGCAACGCGGCGTCCGGCTCCGCCCCACTTCAATTGCCACTCCTCCTCAGCCTATATAAACCCTGAGCACCCTACACATGGTGCTCAGTGTTACTGTGGCTTCCCTGGTGTTCAGTTACTCACTAGTGTTCCTGCTTCATATTGATTCCTGGCTCCTTGACCCTTGGCTATCCACTCTGACTCCGCTGACCTCTGGCTCCTTGACCCTTGGCTTGACTCCTGGACTCCGCTGACCTCTGGCTCCTTGACCCTTGGCTTGACTCCTGGACTCCGCTGACCTCTGGCTCCTTGACCCTTGGCTTGACTCCTGGACTCCGCTGACCTCTGGCTCCTTGACCCTTGGCTTGACTCCTGGACTCCGCTGACCTCTGGCTCCTTGACCCTTGGCTTGTCTCCTGGACTCCGCTGACTTCTGGCTCCTTGACCCTTGGCCTGATTCCTGGACTTTGTTGCTCGTGCTCGCAGTTCACACTGGGGAGGAGCCTGTGTTCTCTCTCTCTCCAGACCCTCTCCCAGTGTGCTGTTCCAGTAAGAGCGACTATCCTGCTTCGGGGTTCCTGCATCCAGATAGTGAGTATCCATATCTTACTCACCTAACAGCTGCTTTGTTGATTAACCACCTTCCAGACCCTTGGCTCAGCTTTGACCACAAGTCTTCCTTCCTGTTTTGGCAAGGTCTTCCAATACTCACTGATCTGGACCTTGGCTTTGTTCCAGACAGAGCTTGGCATCTATCTTGGTACCACTTCCTGAGAAATCCTGGGCTGATCCTTGGCTATCCCTCAGACTATCCCTTGCCTACTCTCTGGTACAGTTTTGTCATGACCTTCAGACTTCCTCATGTCTATAGCCTTCCCTTTCTTTCTTCACATTGCTACTTACCTTTGTTCTTCATATTCATTTATTCTACTGGTAACACCGAATACTCTTCTCTCTCATGTCCACTTCTTAAAATGGTATTGCATGATTTTTCCATCTCTGTTCACTCTGGTCCTATTTCAGCAGCTTGCCTTGTCTCTTTCATAGGGAGTGTTCCTTATTTATCCTTCTTCCAATTCTGCCATTACACATTATGCTCCATTTCTCGCCTCCTGTTTTTTGCCTTCTCTTTTTTCTCCTCTATTCTCCCTTCACTCTTGCTCTATCTATTGCTTTATCTTTTTCTTACTCTCTTCACTTTCTTCCCCCCATTTTCTCTGTCTTTCTTCTACTTCTCTTTGGTCTGTAGAGAGTTGACCTTGAATTGATTCCTCTTCTGCCTGATGTCTTATTGGTTCAGTGCCTCTAACACAGCTTCTCATTTTCCAATCGTGGTTCATCTCCGGCTCCACTGGGGAAGAACAAACTTGCCTTACAGTCAGCACCTTTACTCAGCCTTGGCTGCAGAAAGGGAATTCAGGTAGCTGACTCTGATCTCTAGTACCACACCCCAGCTTCAGTTCTACTGGGTCATTGAGACAGTATCAGTGTCTAAATGATGTGATTTGATTGATCATATGGGTACAACTTAACAAGAGTGTAACTGGAAGAAGGAATGGCTGTGTTTACCTTTAAAATGGGAAGAATGGGACAGGGACAGATGCAAGGTCAACAAAAAGCTTTAATCCAGAGATTCTTAGCTCCGGTCCTTCGGACAAACTAAACTGAAAGGTTTTAAGGATATCCCCAATTAAGCACAGATGACACTATCACAATGACTAAGACACTAATTACACTGTTTAAAACTGATATTTTGAAAACCTACACTGCAGATGTGCCCTGAGGACTAAAAGAAACAATGCTCTAATCAAAGAATCAATCTCAGTCCCAAGGTAATAAACTCTGAAAATGGGAGTCACCGGGGCAGGACCAGAAAATTCCCCAGATATGGTCTCCATGGTTGGAGTAACCACTTACAAACTGCCAACCAGGCATTCTAATTTTTTCTTCACACCACCCAATTTCCTTTCCTTTTTTCTTCCTATTTATTACATACTGTCATCTCACATTGAGATGCTGTATTAAAATCTCATCTGTAAGTAATAAACTATTTTGACAATTGCTCATTGTGCCACCCGACTTCAGATTGCTCCCTTTCCGGTGTCCTCTCTTTGTTTCTTTTTTTTTCTGTGACTTTGGGAAACTTTAAAATAAAACCTTAAATAAATAAAATATGGTTATTCATTTAGCAGTTTGGTCACAATATCAGAGCCGGTTTACTAGATTGCAAATCTATTACACCCCTCTAGAATCATGTAATTCATCATTGCAATGCACTGCTTTGATGTATCTGTTGCTGAAAATTACTTTTACAGGGTGCACAAACTTTAGGTTTTTGTCTAGATTATATTACACACAGTTGCCCCTTTACTAAAAAGTCCACCTTCAAGCTGTGATCCATTGCTTCTCGGAGAGTCTTTCATGATCACCATCTGGGCTCGTCAAGGTGCTTCTCTCTCTCTCTACTTTTGGTGTTTTATTAAATTGTACATACAGGCAACTCACTTGCCATAGTCTGAACAGTACAGAGTATATGGGGAGAAAGAACAGGGCCAATGCCACTTCTAAAGCCTTTTGGTGGAGGATACACTGCTTTCAGCTCCAAATATTGACAGGGCTCCATCATATGACAGCAGATAGAATTCCCACAGGGGGCATGTGAAGGGAAATCCTAAAACTTAAATATAGTGTCTTGACTCACCTTTCGCAAGTCCCCTCCAGCACAGTACTCCATTGCTAAGTGAGGAACATCATTCACCAAGAAGTCCATCTCCGGTGGCACCTCACAAGCTTTCACTACATTGGGGTGATTTAACCTGAACACAAAGAAAATATGTTCAAATCTTAGAATTCATCTTTACTACAGATACGTCTTCTAGAAAATTAAAAGGTGTTTCCATTTATAAGACATTGCAGTAAGAATTTGTTAATTAACCCTTTAAGGATCAGATGTAAGTGAAACATCGCAAGTCAATGCACTGCACACCTTTGCTCATTACATGTTAATTACTACTCAGATAAAGACCATCAGCAGATATGGTCCCCTAGCAGTAGATCTGCTGATGAACCCCATTGGACCAAAAGGTGAGAGTAAGAGGGGTCTGTAAATAGGACTCCCAACATACCCTACTTTGTTTTGATGCTGTTCCTGTGCAATCAGAGTCTATGAAGACTGCACATGCAACCCACGTTTGTGGTGGAAAGTCAGACTTCCATGCAACATTCAAACGGAAGGTCAATTTTCTGCCCATAAGTGGATACTTGGTAAAATGTGATAATAGCCCTTCAAAAGGGTTACTACAAACTAGCCTCATATAAACTTTTGCCACAGAAAGCAACAAAGAAAGGACATACTCTTGTCACTGGAAAATACATAATAACTTTCTAGCCACAGAAGAAAAATTTCTCACCGATGGCCAGTGGTTTGCTCATTCACAATCTAGGCACTTTATTAAAAGGGACATTGACCCTGATGTACTAAGCAGCAATGGAGCAATTCTAGATCAAACCAATTGCACTATAGTGGAAAAAAGTTCCGATTGATTTAAAGAGGGCTTTTAGTCCTCTGATTTGCAATACTTGGAAGTTTCTCTAGCATTCAATGATCAAGACCACCTACCATTCAAGAAGTTAAAAACCCCAATTAAGTTAATGGAGATTTTAATGTGTACCCTATAGTGCAGTCTATTTGGTACATAATTGTTCTAGGTCTTTGTCCTCAGTAACACGTAAAATTAAACTATCATCTTCATAATATTGCCCCCAATACATTACTAATATAGCGATAGGCAAAGGCATACTAGTATTATGTTGAATAAGTCAGCATTATTGAAGTAATCCAGCTTCTTCTGCAGGCATCCAGAGCACAGAGCTTAAAAGAGAAGCTCTGTGCACCTGCGCAGACAGCAACTTTCGCTACCGTGAGGTAACCAACGGACATCACCACCAATCCGGGCAGTGCACAGGATAGACAGCACAGTCATCGGTGCGGTTGTCTGCTGGATGCCTGCAGAAGAAGCTGGATTACTTCAATAACGCTGACTTATTCAACATAATACAAGTATTGCCAATAGCTATATTAGTAATATATTGGGGGGCAATATTATGAAGAGGATAGTTCCACTTTAAATCCATTTAAATATCATGTACTGCTAGCCAGCAATTTTAAACATTATCTTTAGTATGCAAGTTCTAACATCTGTCCAAAGATTCTTCAAAACAGATTATTTTGGCTTTTGTCCAAAAGATTGTGTAGATAGGCTAGAGCAGTGATTCTCAACCAGGGTGCCGTGACACTTTGGTGTGCCACGGACATCAACTTAGGGTGCCCCATGTTTTCTATGAAGACTCACAAAAATGGGCTTTTAAATAAATATTTATAGAAATTGTTATGCTCAATATATTTAATTTTGTTATTATGATTGTAAAAACTAATAATAACTGTATATTTATGTATTGTACCTTCATTATGCCCTTGATAAAGTACATTAAATATGTTAGGGGTGCCCCGTATGTTCTAGATTATGTGTTAGGGGTGCCCCAAACAAAAAAAGATTGAGAACCACTGGGCTAGAGGATACACTTTAGTGCGATGATTGGGAGAGATGGTTTAAGAAAAGGAACAATTGTTTGAGGTCTTCAGGAGAAGCATCACAGTTGGAACTAAAATTGCTTTTATTTAAATGTTACACTGTTTGCTCTTCAGCTATATTTGAAAAGAATGGGATATGATAGTATTACTGACTGTAGTCAGACATTTGTCACCTCAAAAACTTAGTGGTCTATTATCCTCTCTTGACCTTTCCTTTTGGTCATTAGCAAGTCCCCAGTGCCCGTCTCCTTCACCAGTCCCTCTGCGCCAGTGCCCCTCTCCTTCACCAGTCCCCCTATCCTTCTCCAGCTCCTTAATTCCAGTGCCTCTATCATTCACCTGTTCCAAGTGTGTATCTCTCTCTCTCTCTCTCTCATGATAAAACAAAAATGGTGCAAAAAAAAAAAAAAAAAAAAAAATTTAAATAAATAAATATATATATATATATATATATATATATATATATATATATATATATATATATATATGTGTTTAGATTATATATATGTCATACATAGGGATCATCGCTGCAGGTACAGAGTTACATTGTATCACTGCCCAGCTTTGAATTGCAATGGATTAGAAAATCCTCTGGAGACAGATTCATGGAGATTACCAATAACATGAAAGTGGAAAAAATATATATTATCTACACTTGCACATACACAGACTGACTTGCCATATTAAGCACTTGCAGAATATGTACATTCAATTTAAGGGGCAACCATCCCTTTAATTCAATCTACTCTGGTTACCAAGCTAAATTTTCCTTTATTTATAGAAGTTATGCACAAATTTACTATCATTGTGTTGTCTGCTCAGTTTGTTTTTTATACATTTTTAAATGTTAAAATACTAAAAGAAATTAAACACCGACATAAGGGGAAAACATGAGTAATTTTCCATAAAATTTACTTATTTAACCCTTATATGGACAATGCATTGCACACCCATCTGTTTTTAAAATGATTAGAGAAGCTTATTTAAGATCCCCCAAAAACCATACAACCTCAATGATGATTAACACTGACAACACTGCAGCCTACAGTTCGGACAACCCTGTACTAAAGGCTGATAAGAGCTTTGCATAGAGAAAGTGGGCAATTTGGATACCATATCCACTATTAGAGTGGGTCTCAAACTGGGTTCTGTGGAATCCTGAGAAGTGCAAAGAGTCCCTTGGAGCAAATGTAAATAATGGCAGACACGGGAACAAGGTTGAGATGGGAATGTATGCAAGATTCAGTGACTACCAGTGGATGTGTAGCAATCAGAAAGCCAGATTTTCGGATACAATCACATTACATCTCTTATCCAATGTGTTTTAGTCCAATATGTAGTCTTAATTTATTGGTACCCAATTACATCTTAATACATATAATATTGCTAGTGTTTACCCACGGTAAACAAGAAAGATTCCCAACATATGGCATCTAAGGGTTAAATAATGTGAGGGAACCTCACATTTAGATAGAAACAAAAGTTCCATCACTGAAAAGTTTGGGAACTACTGCACTATTACGATGTGGAAATACACAGATAAAATTGCTCCCTGCAGCTTATTGTGGGGATGTTAAATTTCACAAGAGAATTCAGTGAGACCAACCTAATAAAAATTGGAACAATTCTGGGGACATGTGAAGTGCACCATGGTGGACAAATAATTCTCAATTTGGTTTCAATTCCTTGAATGCTAGATGCTAGACAAGTCTTTGCAATTCAATTCAAGTAGTTATGGGCCCTACTTTAAATCAATGGGACTTTATGGGATTTTTATTTTACCCCTATGGAAAAGTGGCATGTTTCAATTTTTCTTACGCCTTCAGCCTCAGTGTCTAACCTGTCTGAATTCACCTGAGCGGGAGCATTAATCTCAATGTTTGCAGTTATTCCTCCCTATCAGTTTATTGTACGCCTTTGGCAGAAGGCCTTATGTATACAAGTGGAGAAGCACAAGATTGGGACAAAGTATCTTCATCATAGGTCACAAATACAACATTTCAGTTGCTTTACATTGAACTTTGAAACCCTTGAATGTTAGAGAGGTCTCAAATGTATTGCTTTACGATGTTTTGAAGAGCTCCCTAGGTAGCATTCAAGGGGGTAAAAAAAGCCCCATTTAAATCAATGGGAATGTTTCTGTGTTCCCTATTGTGCGGTTGGTTTGCCCTAGAACTGTTGTGTGCCACATTTATTCACAAGGCCCAAAATTTTCAGGCCCAGAGCTTGTGGGTGGAACCGGAGAAAAAACTCTTTGGCATTTCCTGTTTGAGTATGATGCCATCAGGTCTACTTACATCTTTCCCCATCTTTTCACTAGGTCTCTGAATATCACTGTGTTGAGAGACCACTCCCACAGGCCTAACATGTTTCTGCTCAAATAGTCTGCCATGTGGTTTTGGCGGCCTGCTATTCGTACTGCTGAGATCGTCGATAGGTTCTGTTCTGCCCATTTCAGCAGTTTCTTTGCTTAAGGCTGGGCTGTGGGCTCCTCCTTGGTTTCTTAAGTGCATGACTGCCGCATAACTGACTGAACTAGGACAGCTTTTTCTTTTAGTTGTTTCTGAATTTTTGAAGGCAGTGTGCTATGGCTCTTAACTTCCAGATGGTTTATGTGAAGAGGTGATTCTGTTTGTCCATTGTCCCTAGACATTCTTGCCGTTCCAATGTCCTCCCCATCCTATCAGACTGGCATCCGTGGTGACCACTTGCCATACTGGATCTTTTATTGGAACTCCTTTTTCTAGGTTGGATAACTTCGTACACCATTTCAGTTCTCTCTTTAGAAATGAGTGAACTTGGATTCTCTGGGATATGCCTATGAAGTTTTGGTTCCACTTTTTCAGCAAACATCTTTGGGCTGGCCGCATATGGTATCTTGCCCATGGAACCACCTGAATAGCTGTCAGTGTTCCTAGCAGATTCATGAAGTCCCTTGCCGAGAGATAGGATGCCTTCCTGGCGTTTTTGATTTTCAGTACAATGCTGCCGACTCTGTGGGGATAAGTAGGCCCTGCACTTTAGCGTGTCTATTATCATTCCCAGGAACTTCAGTTGATGACTTGGTAGTAGTTGGCTTTTTCCCAAATTTATCAGCCATTCTAGATGTTCCAGGGGAAGAATATGTTTGATCGCCTGAGCGTCTGAATCTCCTTCTATGAGTAGGTCGTCCAGGTATGGGACTACTGTGATTCCTTTCTTCCTCAATTTATCCAGGGCCACCGCTAGTGTCTTTGTGAACACTCTTGGAGCCAAGGTCAGTCCAAATGGTAGTGTTCTGAACTTCCAGTGTTTCCATTTGTAATTGAACCTTAGGAATTTCTGATGTTCGATCCTCATGGGAATGTGAAAACATGCATCCTGCAAATCTATGGATGCCAGGAATGTCCCTGGTCTGACTGTTTTGAGTACAGACGTCACTGTCTCTTTGTATATCAAACATTTGTTTAAAAATGTTAAATCCAGTACTGTCCTTAATCCTCCCGTTGATTTTGGGGCCAGGAAAAGAATGGAATAGATTCCTCTTTTTATTTGGCTGTCTGGGGCTCGTTCTAATATGTCTCTTTCCTGGACGTCTTTTATTGCCCCATCCATCAAGACTTCTTTTTTGTGGTTTTGAGGAACCTTTGAGGTTTTGAAGATTTTTGCTTGGGGAGTTTTGTTGAAGTTCAACGGATACACTCTCTCTAAGATGTGACGTACCCAGTTGTCCAGGTTCATTTCCTTCTCCCATATGTTTAGGAAATGTGCCAGACATCCCCCTACTGGTACATGAGAGAGGGCCTGCCGATCTTCAGGAAAACTCCTTCCTGGGTTCATCCTTTCTAAAACCTGCCCTGAATCACTGGGCAGAAGTTTGCCTTCGTGAGTCATAGGTCCTGTTCTGCTGGAACTTTCTGGAGTCACGAAATGGTTGCCTTCTTGGTTTATACGTTGTGTGTGAGGGGGATGACCTGTTCCTGTGATCCTCTGGTAGCAGAGAGCTTTTTCCTCCAGATAGCTTTTTTGTTATTATCTCCAGTTGTTCTCCAGATAACATGGATCCTCTAAACGGTAAGGATATCAATCTACTTTTTGATGAGGAGTCAGCACCCCATGATCTCATAAAGCTCTACGAGCCAAAACCGACAATTAGCAAGATCTTGCTGATAATATATTTGTGTCCATGGAGGCATCATATGTAAAACATACAGCTTCTTTAATTGTTGCTACATCTCTTGATAACTTTGTTCTTGACACAGAGGACTCCATCTTCTCCTCTAATTCTGTTAACCATATTCTCATGGATCTTCATACGCAAGCAAGGGCAGTAACAACCTTGATATTCTTCCCCAAGAATGAAAACTGCTTCTTTAAAGCACTCTCCATCCTGCGATCCATGGGGTCTTTAAGAGAAGAGCCATTTTCCATCAGGATAACTGTTCTTTTGGAAATATGGGATATAGCCACATCAATCTTAGGGGGGTAATACCAGAGAAGCAGAGTCTTCTACTTTGAAGGGGTACATCCTTTGGAACCTCCTTGGCACTGTTACTCTTCTGTCTCCCTTGGTCCATTCAGATGTAACTATGCTTGAGTCTGACTGATGCACTGGAAAGACTGGGCTGGCTTTCTTGTTCCCCAGGAATGCTGTGTCCAATATTTCTTGTTCCTTTTGCTAGCCCGCCAATCCTAATGTTTTTCGCAAGTGCTTTAGGAAGGGTTCCATCTTTTCTAGATTGAATGCGCCTTTATTTTCCACTATAATTTGCTGGAATCAGATGCAGGGATTTTTGCTTCCCAGCCCAAACAATTTTTGTGTTTTTGGGAGGTCTTATCTTCGTTTGGTTCACTGGACTTTTCTTTGGTCTCAGAAGTGGAAGGCTTAGGGGTAGCCATAGTAAGTATAAATAGCTAAAATTGAACCTTTATTAATACATATAAAATGGCCTATAAGACAGTTACCTTGTAAAGGAAAACATGCCAGTTTAAATAGTGGTGCTAATTTGGCATGTGTTTCACGCTGGAACGTTGAGGCCTTGCTCCATAGGTAATTATGAAAGGCATAAACAGATGCACCTACCTCACACTCCTTCCTGCTTCCACACCAGCATTTGGAGTGAGGGAATGCCCAGCCTGGTCTCCCGACCTGTAGTGCTGTCCACCAACCTCTGCCCTCCAGTCTGATGGGGGGGGGGAATCAGCTGAAAGCATTCTGGAGCTCACTGCCTCAACGCCCTGATGCACAATGGAGCTGGCGCTTCAGGGACCCATTCCCTGGATCAGACAGCAATGCAGTCTATCTTGCAAGGTAGCGAAACGGGTTCTCTTTTTTTAACCGATGTGGAACGCACTGTCCCACTCTCCGGTGCCAGCTGGCGTAAAAAGAGACTATGGATGAGAGGGGAAGTGCGTTTCTTAAAGTTTCCGGTTTAAAGGTTTATTCTGCATCCTTTCAGTAATATAGAACCAAGAGATCGTAAGTGCAATTGGTCTAGGGTGGCAAATTTTCAAGTAACCCATTTTATACAACAGTTTGTAGGCTGCCAGACATGTCCTCACACACATCATGTACTTACAGCTAATAAAATTTATTTGACAATCTCTACAGATGCTCAGGTTGCTACCCTGCAGAAATATATGCTCTTTCCATCCAAGATAAGGCCATTTGCTCCTGTTGAGCGAGGCTTAATATTCAGAGCCTAAGAACATCTACTTGTGCATATGATTTTAATACAAATCTTGCCCATCTAGAAATAGACAGTCTTGAAACTGTTTGGACTTTTCTGGAGCCTGAAAAGGCTACAAAGATCTGATCTTCTAATGTTTGGTGTTCTTTATAATATGCATGGTTATTAGCCTACAAAAGTGAGGTTAGGCTATTCATTTAAACATATGCTGGACCGATTAGGACAGAAGAGAAATGAAATCTGTTAATTCAGATGTAATCTGGAATACAACTTCTGGCATAAATGAAGGTATTACCTAGGGAAACTGTCCTGATGAAAAACTAGATATAGTGTTTTGTTTTTTATTGGCTCACAAACTTTCCTTGTGGCAAAAAGTGTCACACTGAGCACATGTTAAATGTTCAGATTTCTAGGCATATTTTCTTAGCAGTAGGCTTCTCATCTGGAGGCTTGGTTTAATAATTTAAACTAGTTTCAGATTAAGCCATTTATTTAAAAACCAGAAGTGCATAGCCAACAAGGGAGGAGTTATCACCAGGAGTACTTCAAATTACTGCTACTGCTCTGTATGCGAGACAGGAAAACAGGGGTCCCAAATCACTGTGCATATGAAAACAGGGAAAACTTCCAGTAAGGCAATGAACGGATGGCACTAACTAGCAATAATCTCCATCCATCTCCGTTGGTCCAGCTAATCAAAACTTCCAGGTAATCATCCATCAGATTATAATAAATATATATATGTCAGTTACCCATGGTAATTTGTCTTAGGGTAAATAGACGTGAAGAAATAATAAATAAAATCCTGAACGAATAGGCTATAACAACACTAGTTGTGCAGTGCATAAACTCCCACATCTTGAGTTAGGGTAGGACAAAAAAAAAAAAAAAAAAAAAACCTGCTCAAATAAAGGGGAGGAACTATTTATAACTGGACTCGTGTTCTGTTTTACCCTCAGTCGGTGGTGCAGGTTTCAAAAAAAGATAGACTTCAATCAGAACTGACAGTGTCATGTTATCAACAAGATCAGGGGGTTATGCACTAAAGGTGTGATAAAGAAATGATAAAGTGGAGATAACTTCTACAGTGTGATAAACACTAGAGTTCCTATGTTATTCTGTGGAGTCTACGCACTAAGAGCTCTTAAAGGGATAGTAATGTTTCATAATAAAAGAAGCTCTAATTAATCATCATAGTATTTGGACCCTGGGAAGTGTTATTTCAATTCTGTCAGAGTTGCAGTTCAAGAGTAATTGAATGATAAAGTATCCCTCTCCTGTCCCTTTAATGGATGTAACACTACTCAGCCAGAGCAGAAGGGAGGTGCCCAGGTAGATTGCAGAGAGGGACAATCTTCAATTAAGCTAAGGGAAAAACCTGAAAAACTTGTCAAGGGGGGCAGACGTTTCATTGTTCTCATAGGAAGAAGATTGTCCCCTACTGTTATCAGTCTAGTCAAGCAACCAGATTCCACTTCTGAGGTGAGCAGTGTTACACTAGGTCAGTGGTTCTCAACTCCTGTCCTCAGGACCCACTAACAGGCCAGGACTTAGGGATTTCTCTGCTAGAGCACAGGTGTGGTGATCAGAGGCTCATTCACATTGATTAACTAACCTGTGCTCTAACAAGGAAATCAAATCCTGGCCTGTTAGTGGGTCCTGAGGACAGGAGTTGAGAACCACTGCACTAGGTAAAAGGGGTGGGGGGATACTTTTTCATTCAATTACTCTTGAACTACAACTTTGTCAATATTGAAATAACACTCTCTATGGCTCAAATACTATGAAGATTAATTGGAGCTTCTGCTTTAGTGAAACATTACTATCCCTTTAAGTTGGAGAATTCTTAGTGTGTTGGCTCCAAATAATAAAATAGGACTTGGAGAGTTTCACACTGGAGAAGTCATCTCCCCCCACCACAGCAGAAGCATTGTTTAGGAGAAAAGTGATCTGACTGTAGAAATATACTCTAAATAAGCTATGTGTGGTACATAACAGAATTAGTATATAGTGCTGTATTGAAAGCAAAGCATTTTTCATAAATAAAAGGATTCATATTTTCTAAAGTATGCATCTGATGGTCTTTTGGCTAGCAAGCTACATATGCAGTTTTTAATGTTGTTTTCAAACAGGCAATCCAGAATTCAAAGTGACATGTCCACATTAAAGGTTTTATCCCTAATCTACTTCCCACAGAAGGTGATTCTCACTAATAAGAAGCATTTACTATACTGAGACCTTTACCAGTTAAATTACAACCTTCATTAGGTCTCCTCTGCTTTTGAGAATCTACCTGCTAAAAGTGGGAGATCAACAAAATTTACTGAAAGTATGAATACTGCTTCCTATTTTAAAGAACAGATGCATTTTCTGTTCCACCTATGACCTCCCATAAGTGTCATGTTGTGTGGGATATCAAGTAAAGTCACACATCACAATGATTTAAGAATGACAACAATGGCCCCGTCATCACATTTGTACCAACAGTGGTAGGATAAATGTGAACAAAAAAAAAAAAAAAAAAAAGAAAGTGCACACCAGGTGCCTCCAGTTATTACTGATCAAAATCCATTAGAAGGTCTGCGAACACTATCCGAAGAGACACCAGAAGAGTCATTATGTGCTCCTGGTAAGGTTGGAATATATTAAGAGTACCCCACCCCCAAAAGGGACTGACAGCGCAGGCGCACGGACATCACTATGACGAGATGTCCGTGCTTCCTGCTACTGTGAGCCTCCGAAAAACTGCAAAAGCTTTCAAACTAGGTAATATTTCTGGCAACTAGCGCTACTAAGCAGCTAGTCGCCAGATGAAGACTTAATTCCTGTAAAGTTATTGCGGGGTGGTAGTTCCCCTTTAAAAATAATTAATTCATTGGAAAGGTCTAAAAAGTGTGCCTAGTTTGCAAGCACACTTTGTAGATCTTTCCAATGAATTAATTATTTTTAACTACCACGATTTCGGATCTTGAGCAGAGCCGCCTGCTGGTCCCCGGACAGGCATCTCCTGCTTATAGCTAGACGCTGACATCAGAAGAAGGGGAGGGAGGGGGGAACTTTGAATCCCTATATCTCTCTAACCATAGTGGTTTGAGAGATAGGGTTTGGAGCAATTTGATTAATATTTTACGCTCTACATAACTGTAAAAAATTGATTGGGACATTACTGTTCCTTTAAGCTTAACTCTATAGCATTTGATGCCCAACTTAAAACTTTATTACATGGAAGTGAAAACTTGCAGTCTACGTTACATGATGGCCACTGTGCCACAGAATTACCCTTCCTTTTTAACGACTGACTCACTCACAGTGGAAACTGTACAACAAACCTTTTCATTATTTGAATCTCCTGGCACCACCTCTCCTTGTTTTTTACACTAAGCTCTAGCCTGCACGATTTGATGGCTTTCAACTCCAATGTTTCCTGCAAACAGAAAGAAAACATTCAGTTTGTCATTCAAAGATTATTAAAGAAAAAGACTACCTATTTTCTATCTGTCCCTTTACTAACCTGCCCCACCAAAAGCAAATGCTTTTATTATGTATAGACATCATTTTCTCTCCCATTCTCATGTTTTCTATCATAACATTACCCGTTATTTGTACAAACATCAGTTCTCTTTACACAGTTTAAAGTTCTATCACACTCCTTGTTTATCTTCCTCTTGAAATCTACTTGTTTCGGATTTGATCAATGTACCCATGCTTTCTTCTTACATGTACTGTATCTGATAAACCAAATTTATGTAATTAGAACCGCTGCACACGCCCACCACAGACTCAAGGTGCTCAAGGCCCAAACAGCTTATCAACATGATCCATGGAAGTAAGCCGAGCACCCTCCTTGTTTAAAACTATTCTTTATTTAGCACATTTTTTTTTTTTTTTAAATAACAAATATAACATTGGCACTTTTATATTTGTTATTTCTTTAAAAATGTGCTAAATAAAGATAGTTTTAAACAAGGAGGGTGCCCGGCTTACTTCCATGGATCGTGTTGTATTTGATAAACAACATATCTCAGTCTTCTGTGACTAGTACAAGCTCTTATTCTAGATAGAATCCCCCCCACAACACACACATTTATTAATTTACAAACCTGTAACTGCCTGATACATATTTCTCTTTGAGTAAAGTGTGGTACCGTTAGCCATATAAATAGCAAGACACTAGTAGAGAAAATACCTTTATTGGCTAATGGAGAGGCTTTGGATGCAAGCTCTCCAGACAACTAGGTCTCTTCTTCAGGCAAAAGAATTAAGGCTGAATGCACAATATATGACTAAGACTCATGCGCATAATTTTAACCGATTGAATGGCAGAGAGGTGTCCACCACACTGCAACACAATGCATCGGATACCTCTGTGGCACCCAAATGGTCAGATACCACTAACACAATATTCTTCTCAGTGGGCCATAAATTAGACTGTGGACTCAGACAGAGCCTAGAGTATAATGTATGACCCACTGATAAGCATATTGTTAGTGGACTATGAGCCTTTGGGTGTCACAGAGGTATCCTGTACCGGAGCGTAGAGTATAATTTATGACCAATAAAGGTATCACTTTTACTCTACTAGCCTTCTACAGTTCCAGGAAGTCATTCGCTATAATGGAAAAAAAAACCCTGCCATTAAGGGGTTAATATATTCTCCTTTATTGAACCATTAGCCTGTGTTTCCTCCACAATGTATTTTCTTCATGCAACTCTCTAATGAAATTCGCTATCAAACCATGGTCTGCCTCTCTTAAACTTGTTTCTGTATTCGTTTAGATAGCCTTATCACACACCCGGTTCTGATATAAGCAGACGTTTCCAAACCCCCCTGTCCCGAGACGGTCTTTCATAACCCAGGGTCCACAGACTGCTCCATGCTGGACCGGGGGGTTTTCCATAGCAGCAAGATAACAAAAATCCTGTCTTTCGCTTCTTTCACACTGCCGCCGCTTCCGGTCACCTGTCAGTCTACCAGTGCTCAACACTTCAGACAAGGTCCAGGACCCCGCCCCCCCAGCGATAAGTGCACCCCATTGGCTGTTAGCCGTCTAGATGTCACACGGAGCGCATACGTATTACAGACCTCGTTTTGAATACTCTAGAGTAAACACTTCCTGAAAGCGCACCAATGGAAGAGTAGATCTATGTGAGATCGCTATGTTATGTTCAGAGGAAGCAGGCAATTGCAGACAGGAAAGGAGTGGTGACACAGAGGGTGTGTTCACGGGTTGGTTAATTTTTGTATACTAATATATTTGTTGACAGTTGTATTTGTGCATAGACGCTTTGGTAACATGAAGGTGATTTTGTCTGCATCCATATATTTTTAAGGCGTGTATTCTGTATACGACGTGTGCTATAGCTTATCTGTTTCCAAGGAGTATATCTGGGTACCAATATACACATTATATTATCTTGGTGTTGAATACAGAGGTTTATAATTTGGGGCGAGTTACTGTTTTGTGAAGAAATATTGTCTTGTGGATGATGTACTGCAGTGGTGAGTGCGTACTGATTTTGTTTCGGGTGGGGTTATAACTCTACCACATTTATGCTTCTTATCATAATGTATTTTGAATAAGCTTGCCAGATTTCAACTTTAACATAACTATTATGATCATTTCATTCTTTAGGGCTGCGCAGAAAAAAAACTATAACACGAGAGAGAGAGAGAGTGTGTGTGTGTATTCATTCTACATAAGGGGAGGACATATTGTTTATACAGCACTAGCAGTGTTTCAGTTGGATAGTAACAAATGCGATGCGCATAGCCTGGTGCAGAATAGCTATTTCTAGTAATTGGCAAACCCCATGCCTTTTGCTTCCCTTTTAAAAAATATGCAAATGTATAGAAATGACTGGGTATGTCCTGGATTACATTCTACCACTCCATAATATTGGCTAGACTTTTTATGTAGAATACGGAATGCAATTTTCGGTGCATATTTTTGAAGGGAAACTATCAGTAGATTTGCTTCCAAAGGAGCAGACCTTCATTTTAAAGGGATAGTAATTTTAAACAAAAAAGCAGCCCCAATTCATTTTCATAGTATTTGGGCCAAAGAGGGTGTTATTTCAATACTGTCAGAGTTGTAGTTCAAGATTGCTTTAATGATAAAGTATCCTCCTCCCGCCCTTTTACTTATGTAACACTGCTCACCTCAGAGCAGCAAGACTGTTCAAATGGATCACAGTAAGGGACACTCTTCAGTGAGAATAATGAAAAACCTGAAATGCCTGTCAAGTGGGGCAGGGTTCTCCTTATGCTCACAGTAAGAAGATTGTCTCTTGCTGGCCCCAGGACCAGATTCCACATCTGAGGGGAGGCGGCTTACACTAGGTAAAACTGGTAGGGGGGTATTTTATTATTCAGTTACTCTTGAACAACAGCTCTGATAGTATTGAAATAACACTCTCCATAGCTCAAACACTATGAAGATTAATTGGAGCTGCTTTTTTTGTGAAACATTACTATCACTTTAAGCCTGGGCATAATTGTGAACCATGGGTGAGTAGAATGGGATCTGAAAGGAGACTTACTGTGCTTCCCTAGTGTATGTTTCTGCATTGTGCAGAACAAATGTGTTATGCATTCTGCAGAACAGTTTCTTGCCCTGTATGATGCAGGCCCCCCATAGACCCATTGTACCAGGCTTGAAAGCCTAACGCAGTTTTATAGGAAATGTGCACTGAGAGTTACAAGTTTTCAGACCATCCAAGGGGTTCAGAGATAATTGCCATTTAGGAATACAGCTGTCCACTTCCCAAATATGGATTTAAAGTGGTGGCACTTTAGCTGTCCACATTCCAGCTTAGTTTCTGTGTCTGCAGAAGTGTCCTTCTGTCTGCGTTCCACCCTGTTCCTGTATCTCCAGTGGTCTGTAGCTGACTGCATCTTATCTCCTGGTTCTACCTCCTTGGTGACTTCAGCCATCCTTCTCAAGTACCTTGTTTATGTCTGTTACTTTTGTGCCCACTCTGGTGGTCATCTCCACTCCTGGGCCAGTCTGCTGTGGTGGCTCTCAGGTTGTCCTCCTCGGGTCCTTCTTCCCTTTCTGTTCCTTTCTACACATTGTAACAGCTGGATTCTTTTCAACTGCCTGCAGTATCCTGCCTACATTTTCTACAACTAATGAACAAGTTCTTTATGATCCCACTGCTTAAGTGCTGTGCCATCCCAATCTGGAATTCTTGTTTCTATTGCACTGCTGGCTCAACCAGCAGTGTTTTTAGTGCTAATGGCTCAACTGGTGGCAATGATTACTTTTCCTACTTAAGCATTTGGCAGTGGGTATCACACCAGGTTAGAAACCAGCAGGTGGAACTTTAGTCCTCTTATGCTCTTTACAGAGGGTCCTTCTGCATAACTGTCCCTTGCCAAATCCATGACACAAATTTCAACACCTAGACATTATTTAATATCAATGGTATGGCAAACAGGACGAGTCTGCATATTTCCTGGCATTCATCTGCTGGAATGCTACTAGACTGATATATATTTATAATGAACATGCACCAACACATTTTTGAGTAAGCTTAGCACAAAAATTATTCTGATGCAGATTTTGGGTAGAACCAGACTTGGTCATGCACTTTAAATGAAAGTCCAAGTTGTCTTTGGTTTTGGCATGATTTATAGGATTCTGTAGTCTTTTGACCATTCTGATTCCAGACTACAAGGACAGAGGCAGTGTTTGACACCATACTGCAGATAGAATGTTCCCTTTTAAAGCTGCAGAGAGCTGATTAATGTGTATAACTGGAGCTAAGTGAAGCTATGTATATAGAATGCTTCTGAGTAAACAGAGAAATGTTGTAAGCAAAGGCTCCTGGGATTTTTTTCCTCCCCTACTGGACCTTATACACAACAGAAAAGAGGAGAAATTCTTGTGAAAACCAGCTTCACCATAGAAGACATTTCCTTTTGAGGGGGATGCTTTATCATTCAGTTACTCTTGAACTACAACTCTGACAGGTATTGAAATAACACTCTCCATGGCCGAAATACTATGAAGATTAATTGGAGCTTCTTTTATTATGAAACATTACTATCCCTTTAAATGTAGATTTTAGCTAACTGAATGCTAGAGAGATCTGCATTTAAAACAGTTGAAATTTGGCAAGTTTTAGTTGTCCACGTGGTAGTTGACTTGTTCCAGAATTGCTCCTCTTTTTTTTTTTTTTCTTTTGAGCATAAGGCCTATTCTGTTATGATAATCCAAGAAGTAACGAGACCGTCAACCTCCTTTTTAACGTTTTATACTCTGCTATTGTGTAATATGTAATGTCAAATCACCTATACTTCTTATTTATATTTCTATAGCATTATTGAGGGATGCAGGGACCATGGAGTATAGGAGCATGCCTATAGGAGGCAGGGAACGCTAGATGAAACTTTTCCCACTTCCTTTTGTCTATAACCCTCCTCTAACAGTCTGTTATTTTTTAAAGTGTCCCTCAGGAGGTACAAGTTTTGTGTTTTTGTTTTTTGTTTTTTCCCCCAAGAGAGAAATTAAAAATATTTCCTTTGTTATCTTTTATTTAATTTACCTTATTTCACTCTTCATTATACTAAAAAGGGCACTCGGATTGTGAGGAGAGTCCTAGTACACAATACGGCACTGGTCACTGAACCTGTCTCCATTGGAGCAGCACTATATATCAGTTATGTACCAAAAATGTGTCAATTATTTATTTCTTTTTATTTAAATACTAGTGCCATTCAGTGGCCTCGGCTTCTGCCTCGGAGCCAGGAGCACAGGCAGGTGGTGATCCATCCGGAACTCCCCGTTCCGGATCAGTGCTTTCGGACAGTCTCTACTGCACATAACTGCATCTTTCCTGCAGTCTCTACTGAGCATGTGCGGTTATGCACACAGGGAGCTTCGCAGGCTAGCGCTTTGTTATTTAGATAATATATAGAATCAGAAATAGATGACATTCTTGGATTTTCAACAAATACAACACTTTTATTTAGCCAGGTCCTAGCTGAATAAAAGTGTTGTATTTGTTGATAATCCGAGAGTGTTGTCTAACATTGATTAATTATCCATATCTATGTGGAAATCTGGCATTGGAATTGCTAGAGTGTTTTAAAGGGAGTGTGTGATATATACAAAGCAGCTACTGCGCAATCACTGGCTTAAACACATCAATTGAAGACCTATTTAAAGGTAGGAAACTGCAATGTTTCAGTCCTCACTCTGGGCATATATATATATATATATATATATATATATATATATATATATATATATATATATATATATATATATATATAAAGTAGTGACGGAACTGAGCTGCACTTGCAGGACTTGTGAGTGTTCAATCAGCACTTTGACTGAACATTTATAAGTCCTGTGAGTGCGACTGAATTCCTTCATTACTCACTTTGTTCCTGGCACCCAGGCAAGTTATCTATATACAGAGAGTGCTCCTTACACAAACTGTTGAGATATATATGAAATGTTAATTGTAAATATAAACAAGATCCTTACTTGGCATTCACTTGGTCCTGTACATTGACCAGAGTAAACACTATTTGATAACCACATTGTGGCCAAATCAAGAGGAACCACTGTAATTGCCCTGAAATACAGCAACAGCTTCCAGGCCTAAGCCAGACATAAATTATTGTATAAGAAGAGTGACGTGCATGTGCATACACAGTAGTGACAGGAAAATCTGCTGCTTGTTTATTTAAATGATTACAACTTTGACAATTGACTCTGACTCAATGCCCAAGACTAAAGAATGAGACAAAGAGGATCAAAGACTCATCAGCCACTTGTTCTCTCTCTAGTGGCCTCAGGTAGCCAGAAAAGTGACAAAGCTACTAACAACACCTGAGAACAGCCATTTACTTCTAAAGAGTACCATCCAAATTTATAGCCAGAATGGGCAAAAGCCCTACTAAAACTCTGAACCAACTCATTCCTTTATCGACAGATGGCCTCAACTCATGGACAAATGGCTTCAGTGCAGACAGTTCCCTAGATTAACAACCTATCTGACTGCCATTTGGAGTCAGTAAGGGATTTTAACCCACTTGGGACTTAACAATTGGAAATGTCTTCACTGTTTTTTGCTGCCTTCTGGATCAACAGTAGTGTTTTGGCAAGGGCTGGACATGTTTTTTCAGCCTCCTCAACTGTTACTATTCTGAGTGGTCTGTCAGAGATGAGGAGGGTGTAGAATCAGTGGAATCACTAATTTTAAAGCAATTTTAGAAGTGTTACAAGTATCTGAGGAGAGTTTCTTATATTCTTTCCCAAAATGTCTTTTTAAATGCAAAAAGAAATCTACAGCTTATACAGAACTAGATCAGATTATCCATTAAGAATGGCATAACCCTGATAAATCTTTAGCAATTCCCAAAAAGTTTATATTCATGTATCCATTTCCCCAACAGAAAGTGGACCTATGGTCTTCTCCGCCTGTGGTGTATGCCACTGTCTCTAGACCAGGGGTAGTTAACCCTGGCCCTCAAGAGCTACCAACAGCGCATGCTTTCAGGATATCCCAGTTGGAGCACAGGTGGACTAATTAGTGACTCAGTCACTTTAAGTGTTTCACCTGTGCTCATTCAGGTATAGCCAGAAAAGTGCACTGTTGGTAGCTCCTGAGGACCAGGATTGGCTACTCCTGCTCTAAACTATCTAGACATATACAATAATTTCATTACAAAATGCGGCAGCAGTGAAAGATGCTGCTGATAAAAGAATTGACACATTTAACAAACTCCTGGTTTCAGGTCAATGAGCTATCTATTAGAGCAACATCCGCTTCAGCATGGGCATGCAGAGCAATGGAAGGCTGGCAAAATCATATTATACAAGTGGTTCACAACAATGCACCTTGTGTGTTTTTGGGGGTTTTTTTGTGGGGAAAAATGGTATCCACAATAGAAGCATCTCTAGGTTGTAAGCTCTCACAAGCAGGGCCCTCTGATCCTTCCTTCTGTTCTCCACATCTGATTGTACTATTTAATACCTCTGTATGTCTGTTCTCAGTTGTACAGTGCTGCGGAATTAGTTGGTGCTATATAAACGGAATTAGTTGGTGCTATATAAATTTAAGAAGAAGAAGAAATGCAACCCTTACAACTGTAAATTCTTCAGAATTGGTCCAAAAACTTAAACTAACTGCATCATACAATAACTGTCAAAAACCACCAAACAACGACTAAAATGGTGGTTCAAAAGTTCAAACGTGTTGGTGGGAAAAAGTTCTCATTAACAGACTGGCAGGTGGCAATGACAGATGCCAGTCCATTTGGATGGGGAGTGGTTTATAGTCTCCAGTCCATTCAAGGACACTGGTCCCCAACCAAAACACAACTACTAATAAATATCCTGTAACTAAAAGCCATCTACAATGCACTTTTGATATGGACCAATCTCCTTTGAAAACTTCCCATTAGCTTTCAGTCCAACAACGCCACAGCAGTGACATACATCGACCACCAAGAAGCAAAGCAGCCTGGATGGAAGTAGAAAGAATTCCCCTTTGGGCAGAAAATCACGTCCCGGCACTGTTGTCTAATATACATTCCAAGTTTGGACAATTTGGAAGCAGATTATCTAAGCAGATAAACCATATTTCCAGGAGAATGGGAGCTGAAACAGGATATATTTCTCGAGATTGTGGACAGATTGGATACATCAGAAATAGACATGATCGGATCACGAAGGAAAAAGAAACTTGTTTTGTGCCAGGGCAAGAGATCCACAAACATTAGCAGAAGATGCTCTACAATCCCATGGAAGTACAAATTAGTATATGTCTTCCCTTCCCCCACTTGTCATAATTCCCGAAGTCCTCATCAAAATAAAGAGAGAAATGGTTCGCAACACTTTCTTTGAATTGTTTTGGCCAAGACTATCTTGGTTTCACCTAGAATACTTATCTGTCATTGAACCCTGGAGTCTTCCTCAGATAACAGATCTTCTATCACAGGGCCCCATTCATCATCAAAACTTACACAATCTTGCTTTGAAGGAGTGGAATTTGAACCCCTGATTTTGAAAAACAAAGGACTTGGTGATACTGTTGTTCAAACTGTTCAAGAGCCCAAAACCAGTCTCAGCCAAAACATATCACCAAATCTGGAAATATATTTTTCATTCTTCAATCCGCGTTATAAAGAATCTTTGCATTTCCATCTTCACTCAATCTTAGATTTTTTTACAAGCAGGACATGAAAAGTGACTCGGATTAAATTCTTTCAGAGTACTAGTGTCAGCATTATCAAAAGAAAATGGCAAATATTCCAGAGATTCAAACTTTTTATGCAAAGAGCTAATAAAATTCTTCCTCCATATCTCCAAAGTGGCATCTGAGTCTAGTATTAGAGGTCCTTCTGTCTTCTCCATATGAACCACTTTCTTCAATATCTATTAAAGATGTAATAAATAAAACAGACTTTTTAATTGGTAGAGTATCAGCTAAAGAGTTCAGAAGTGACTTTCAACCAGAAGTCACTTCTTCATTTCACATCAATCAGGAGTTGGTTCTTCGTTCTGTGTCCTAACCTAAGTAAAAAGAAATCTGAAGTCCTGCATACATTGGATGTGGTTTGATGTATAAACAAGTGACCCAGACTTTTAGACAAATAGACAACTGTAATCCCAGAAGGGCAAAGCTGCCTCAAAAACTACCATAGCCACATGGATTAAACAAATGTTCAGAACAGACTTAAAGTGATAGTAATGTTTCACAAAAAACGACAGCCCCAATTAATCTTTATAGTATTTGGGCCATAGAGAGCATTATTTCAATACTGTCAGAGTTGTAGTTCAAGAGTAATTGAATGATAAAGTATCCCCCTCCCACCCCTTTTACTTATGTAACACTGCTCACCTCATAGCAGCAATACTATCCGGATGGATCACAGCAAGGAACAATCTTCAGTAAGCATAAAGAAAAACCTGTCAAGAGGGGCAGTGTTTTCCTTATGCCTAACTGGTCAAGAGACCAGACTCCACATCTGACAGAAAGCGGCTTACACTAGGTAAAAGTGGAAGGAGGGGGATACCTTTATTTAATTACTCTTGAACTATAACTTTGACAGTATTGAAGTAGCACTCTCCATGGCCCAGATACAATGAAGATTAATCGTAGCTGCTTTTTGTTTGTGAAACCGTACTATTCCTTTAAGTCTCCTCTGGCCCCTTTCCAAATTACAGCTCATTCATCTCTTGCCATCAGTACCTTTATGGGCAATGAAAAATCAAGCTACTGTTGACCAACTCTGCAAAGCAGCAACATGGTCATCTGTTCACACGTACCCAAAGCCTTATAAAGTTAATAGTGTTGCATATCAGGATGCCAGTTTTGGTCACAACGTTTTGCAAGCAGTAGTTCATTAGTTTTCTTCCCTCATTCCTAAAATTTTTGGGACTGCTATGGGATGCCCCCATGGTCCCTGCATCCCTCAGTGATGCTAGAGAAAAGGAGATTTTTGTACTTTTCTCTTAGTCTATTGAGGGATGAAGGGCATCCGGCCTACAGAAAATTAACTTGGGTAAGGGTTGCTATGCCGTTAATTTAAGGCTCTGTTCAAATGTCTATTACCTTCCTGACTTTGCTGGATTAAAACTAAGAGGGTGTTAGAAGAGGGGTATAGACACAAGGAAGTGGGAGGAGTTTCAAGTAGAGTACCCTGCATCCTATAGACACGCTTCTATACCCCATGATCCCTGCATCTGTCAATGGACTAAGAGAAAAGGATTTATCAGGAAGTACAAAAATTCTCTCTAATCCATTCTTTCTTTTCTTTCTGTGTCATAAAGTTTATAACTTTAATCCTGCTCTTCATGTCTTTACCCGTCCTCTTGTAGTCACGTTTTTCCAATTTAACACATGCTGAACGCCTTTCACTGTCTGCCCTGGCCAGTGATGATACCATTGTAAGTTGACCAGCAGAGAAGGGGGGTGCAATTGTGGTGATTAACAGAGAAGACTATCGTAAAGAAATTAGGGGAGACCAATACATATCAAATTAATGAATGAATGTGAAACTAAACACATCAAACATCATAGCATAATCTTCTATAAACGTTACTTTGACTGCTTGTTCTTAATTTGGGTTGGGACCACATTGAAGCTCATTGACTAGGTTGCAGATTTAAATGCTCTACCATCAACCATACACTTCAAAATCACCCATGATACCAAATCTGTTAACTTTTTGGACCTCGCTATTATCAAAACTGGTAACTCAATAAGCACCACCTTGTACCAGAAACCCACTGATAGAAACACCATATTACATGTTTCCAGCTGCCATCCAAAACAACACAGATAAGGGGTGTCCCATAGTCTCAATTTTTAAGAGTGATAAGGAATAGCAAATCTATAGAAACCCGAACCCAACAACTTGAGACTATGCACCAGAGGTTCCTGGAAAGTGGCTATGAAGCCAGTTTGCTTGACAAGGAATTAGTTTTAGTTATGAGGAAAGGCTAGAAAAGTTAAACTTGTATACACTAGAGAAACAGCGTCTTAGAGGGGATATGATAACACTATATAAATATGTTCAGGGCCCATACAAAGGGCTCTCCAAAGACCTGTTCATTAACAGAACAGTACATAGGACAAGGGGCCACCCGCTTAGACTTGAGGAAAGGAGATTTAATCTACAAGAGCGGAGGAGTTTCTTTACTGTAAGGACTATAAAGGTATGGAATTCACTGCCTGAGGAGGTGGTGCTATCGAATACATTAGACGCCTTTAAAAAGGGCCTGGATACTTATTTAAAAGAACATAACATAGAGGGCTATGTACGTTAGTATTAGGATTAATATTTTACTTAGGGCTTGTTGATCCAGGGAGAAATCTGATTGCCATTTGGAATCAGGAGGGAATTCTCCCCCCCCCCCCCGCCCCATTCGGGGCAGAATTTGAAATTGCTGTATTGTTGTGTTTTTTTTGCCTTCTTTTGGATCAACGATGGTAAACAGGAAAAGGGTTGAACTAGATGGACGCAAGTCTTTTTTCGACCTAAATTACTATGTTACTATGTTAGAATGCACAAAGACATACACACAGGATTCTTTGTTGCAAGCACAGAAATCCAAAAGCAACGAAAAAAGAATGACTCTTGTCACTAACTTTGCACCTACTGCCAACATATTAAGAAATAACTTTCACAAACATTGGGCTTTAATCTTAACTGAGTCCATTTTACGTTTTGCCAGTATGACTATGCCAGTGATGGCTTACTGAAGCAGGAAGACTTTGCAAGACTTTCTGATGTCACCTGACTGTTCACCACCATCTAAGAGTATCCCACTGTCAAACTGGCTGTCTTACAAACCACTCAAGACTGGCTGCTACAGATGATCTAACTGTGTGACATGTAACACCATGTTAACTGTTCATTCATTTAAGCATCCACATACCAATGAATCCATCAAAATTAGACATAGGGTAACCTGTACCTCCAGAATATGTTGTGTATATCCTTATCTGTCAGTGCAGTCTGTTTTAGGTGGGTAAGACCACAACGACATTCAGGGAGTGCATGGCCAACAACAGGTCATCTACTAGAGCAGTGCTGCGAACTAAAAAAAAAAGTCTGAATTGCCAGTACTAAGACACTTTCTAGAGCAACACAATTTATCAGCACTTCGTTCGTTAATTGATCATCCACCATTCAAACCGCTGCTCGCACCTTCTACAACTTGAAGCCAGATGGATATATAGGCTTAACACTGTAGCCCAATATGGTTTGAATGAGGTCCTGAGCTTCTTAGCCTTTTATTGAAGACTTTGGGCACTATGTCTAATAAGGAACCAAGGTAACCCATTTCTATGTTCCATTTATGGGTCTACCTCTCTAAACGAGCCACTGATAACATGCTCCACACAGGGTAAAATGATAGGCAGGTCAAGCGCATCATAGGCAAATGACCAGTGCTTTTTCCATGCCTCCTCTGAGTTGTAGGAGCTGATCTTCTTTTCTGTGCTGTTAAGCCATAATTCTGTGACCCTGCACTCTTCTGCTGGTACGGTATACATTACATCAGGATAGCTACTCCATATGCTTGACCTGGCTGAACATGTTTCTTCATGGCAGTTTTAGTGGTCTTCCCACTGGAGCAAACAGATGGGTGGCTTGGGTACACAATCATACTTTTATTTTACCTAGGTAGACCATTATCTATGCTATGATCCCAAACAGACTCTATGCTGTACCCCCAAATGTTGACATCTCTGGAGATTTAGCATGCTTCATTGGGAACATCTTTGCTACATACTTCTGGTGGTTTTGAGACAATCTGTTATAAACAGTTGAACTTCTGATGTATAATGGCTTTCAGAGGTTGCACACGGAAACATTGATCACATCACTGTATTTTAATCTTTTTGGGGACCAAATATTCATCGGATATCCTAAGAGAGTCATGTCAGTTATCCCGAATTTCATGGTATATCTTTAAGGTTCAATCGAAATGGTTATACATTGTTTTTCTACTCTGTAGCTTTACTCCTTTCATTCATGCACCTTTTGTGTTTTTTCTTAGACTTAAACACTTAAATATGTATGCTTACCGTGCACTGTAGAAGATTGTATGATGAGATTTGATAGATCCTTGCATGATCTATCCTGCTGAGAGCACCGAGCCACCTGACAGTGTGTTGCTTAATGGTTTTGCCGTGTGCTGTAATGTGCCGGCGACCTGAAGTACATTGCTCGAGCGATCACTCTTAGGTAAGCAGCAGAGGCCAGTATCCTCAATTGCTCAATTTCATATATAAAATACATATATTATTGCTCATTGGATCTATGGTATTGTCCTGCTAGGACTTTGTGGTCCTCGCAATACGCTACCATTGACTAGGCAGCGGAGTTCCTGACAGGGCCATGCTGGAAGCAGGCTGCAAATGCAATCATGCATCTCTCTGGGACCCTGTCAGGATGCTGCATTTGGACTTTGGTGCGGGAGAAGCAGCGATGAGTAAGCAGGGAGAGAGGGAAGAGAGAGAATTTTTGTGCTGTCGAGGTGTGACAGGAGAAAACAAGAGTGCGTATTATACATAGGCGCTCTTGTTTTCCCCTACAATCTTGGGTATAATATTCACGTGTATTATACACAGGTGCATATTATACCTGAGATATTATGGTAACATCTATCTTTTAAGTAGTATAGAATAATTATCCTTATCCTGTATAATAGTTGGCTAAAAGTATGTTTGTCAGAAGTTGTCATGCGCAGTAGAGACTGGAGAGCGGCCAACAGGATCCGCCCTCCAGCCGAGGTTGCTGGGTGGCACTGTGGCCCGTGTACATGGGCTTTTCAACTAGTAGATATATAATATGTATGTGTGCTTAGGCTCAGCTTCACTTTGAGAGACAGGGCAAGATATTTTTATTTATCATGTACTTGGCTTACAGAGGAAAAAAGTCCAAAAGAGACTGGAAAATGTTATGGTGAATAAGCACCTGGACCTGAAGTTATACAGCCAAAGGTACTTAAGGAACATATTTAATTAATATTAAGACCATTATCCTATAACATAAAGTGATCGATTACTGCGCATGTGCGGTTACAATCACAGGGAGCGAGTCAGAGACTGTGCATGTGTTGTTTCGCACACAGGGCGCCTCGCAGTGAGCCGTCTGGCGCTCCCTGCTGAGGATCAGTGCGTTCGGTGAGAGAGCCGTCGAACACGCTGATCCAGAACTGGAAGCTCCGGACGGCTCACCGCCTGTCTCTGCTCCGGGACAGCAGCCGGGTGCACTTTAGCCCATGTGTACGGGCTTTGATACTAGTAATTAATATTTATTGATTCATTTTCATCAGACATATTGCCCTATGATTGGTGGAAAGTTGGTGTAGTTCCATTGTTCAAAAAGAGGGCATGATTCAAACCAGGAAATGTATAGACCTGTGAGCTTGTCTTCCATAGTGGGTAAGATATTAAAAGCATTAATTGTCAGTATTCAGAACTATATGAAGAAAACTATATTAGTAGTAGGAGTCCGCATTGTTTTATGAAGAATAGATCATATCAGACTAATTCACTTGCATTTTACTTAAGGGTAGGTAGTCATTTGGACAAGGGAGATGCTGTTGGTGTAGAACTTTGATTTTGCAAAAGCCTTTGATACAGTTCCTCACAATAGGTTAGTGCATAAATTCAAATACTTTGGTTTAGGAGGTGATAGCTGTACATGACTTGAGAACTGGTTAAATGATGGCACAGAGTTGTTGTTATTGAAACCTTTAAAAGTTGGTCTAAAGCTATGGGATGCCACTGGGTTCAGTCGTGGGCCCAATGCTTTTTAATTTGTTTATTAATGATCTAGAAATGGGAATTGAAAGTAGTGTCTCGATATTTGCTGATGACGCGAAACTGTGTAAAGAAATACAGAGCTGGATGTTTTTACTCTGCAGAAAGATTTAGATAAATTGAGTAAATGGGCAGAAAAGTGGCAGATGACATTTAATGTAGATAAATGTAAGGTTATGCATTTGGGCTGTAGAAACAAACATGCTACACAGCTTGAGTGCTTTGCAATGCGTTGCGCACCCCTCTGGCACTCAAAGGGTTAAAGCGGAACTATCCCCTACATCCAACCCATCTATGTTTCTAAACCCATGGAATAGTGCAAAAAGGCCCATTTTATGTCAAGGAGATGGCTTCCTAACATAAAAATATACCTTATTGAAGCTCCACATCATGAGGGAGAGCGCAGCCATCTTGGTTACATAGACAAGATGGACAGCTTACCCCCGCCCTAATCCCTGTCAATCAGCTTTTAAGATTGCCACTTCTCTGGTGAAGTGCGCACATGCCTAGTAGAAGAATAAACGTCAAGCAGAAATTCTAGGCAGACTGTACAGTCAAGGGCCAAGCCACTGAGCTCACTATCCCAAGCACTGTAGCCGGCCACAGTGGGGATCCATGATATAGGAGGTGGGAGGCAGCGCAACAATATTAGTATTACAACGAAAAAAGAAGTAAATGTGTGTGTGTGTGTGTGTGTGTGTATATATAATATATATATATATATATATATATATATATATATATATATATATATATATATATATATATATATAATCAGGGCTCAAAATTTCCACTCTCCACTAGCCAATGGCGAGCGAAAATTTAGCCATGCCAAGTAGAAATTCAGCCCTGGTGGGTATGTTATGGCTTGCAGTGGCGAGTAACTTTTCAGGTTTGGCTAGTAGCAAAGGACTTCAAATTTTAAGCCCTGTATTATATATATTCTAGTCTCACACGATGTGCGATGCAATGGCGTCTCTCAGTTTCTCTCTCTCTCTCTGGCTGCAGAGTGAGATAGTTCTGAAGTTTCTCCAGCGAGATTATCTGCTGCAGATCTAGTGATGTTAGGGATCCTTTTTTCATCCCTCAGTACCTCTGTGGGTAGTGTGAGGAGCTGGTGGCTGCCTATGACTCGCGTACTGACTTGAGCACAGTCACAAAGATGCTTTGCAAATATGCCAGAGTCTGAGTATATGCAAATCCAACTGAATTGTTGTTGGACTTCTCCATACCCCCAGTCTGGCATCTGAGAACCTTCACACTCTCCACGAAGCAGCTAAAACAAAGATAATGCAACACATTAACCCTTTGAGTGCCAGAGGGGTACACAACACATTACATATCCCTCTGGCACTCAAAGGGCTAAGTTAAAAACCATCCCAATATATAAGCAGGGATAGGCTAAAAGGCCTCAGATAATAGATGCATATAAATGCTGTATATAGTACTTGCAATGTTAGTTTAATAATGGCAACACACTGCATATAGATGAAGTTCCATTCTGTCTGTGTGCACATGAACACTGGAGCCAGCACTGCGTACCATAGTTAAACTAGGTGCCGCTTTGAACTCTGAGGAATTAATTTAACCCGTTGAGTGCCAAGGGGGTATGCCATGTATCGCAGAGCAATGTGTGGCATACCTATTTTGCACTCAAAGGGTTGCATCAGCCCGGCTAATAGCTTTGTGTTGATTTTACTTAATACACAGGCGCTTATAGTAGGGAGCATGTACCCATAGAAAGATGGGAAGGTGGTGGGCGCGGATTCAAGTGCAGAGGGGACGGCTAACCTTACTATTACCATGCCTGCAGCAAAGTTTGTGCCGCAGGCAAAAGCAACAGTGACGTCAACAGGAAAAGTTTAAACGCTGTATTTAAAAAAAATAAATAAATAAATAAATAGTGATTTATTTATTTATTTATTTATTTTAACTAATACAGAAACTTATAGTCCATTTACCTCCTGATTAATATGGGAGCAAGTTGATTGGAGGTGAAAGTTCCCCTTTAAGGGGTACTGATCGACCATAGACTTTACAGCAGTGTGCAGTCACTCAGCTGCTGCAAGAGCAACTAGGGAACTATCCTGCATGAAAAGAGGCATAGATGCACAGAATATATTTTACCTCTATGTAAATCGTTGTCGTTAATTTTTTTTTGTTTTGTTTTGTTTTAAACTGGAAAAAGCGCAGAGAGTTGGAGGGTCTGAGTTATAACAAGAGACTATCCAAACTGGGTTTGTCTACATTAAGTGGTGATATGACTTACCACACACACATAGAAGACCGTTTCAGTGAAAGAATTCTATTTTTATAAACGTGAGCTCGGCTCAGCTGCAGTCGCCTGATGCACATAAGACTATAGTATGACCGCTTCCCCTGCAGTCAGCGTTCAGCGCTCAGTCGGGGGAGGGAGGGGGGAACTTTGAGCGCCATCATCTCTCAAACCAGCTACAATATGGGGATTAGTAATTTGAAAATATTACTATCCCTTTAAATAGGGTTTGTTTTGATTTTTGGTTTCCACTGGATCAACATGGGTGATTTGGCATGGCCTGAACTTATGGACTCGTCTCTTTTTCAGCCTCATCAACTATGTTACGATGTTAATTCATAAGCACATATTCTCAATAGTGTGAAATTTTATCCATGTATTTCCATACTTGAAAGCATTTGAACTTTACTACCCCATAGTTGGATCTTCCGTCATAGCGTTATTTAGCTTATATTGACACTTGCCAGTTTTTTAATGATTTGCTTTTATGGCTTTTTAACTTCCACTATTTGTATAATTTTCTCATTCATCCCATCAAGTAATTTTTTCCATAATAATACCAAGTTTTGGCATCAGCTGTCCGCAACACAACCAAAATAGTATTCTAAATGCTCATCATGTTTCCGATTAGATGCCACAATGTCCTATTGACTAGACCTCCTCCTACCGTCTTAAGTTGATTTCCAGAATTTTTCTTCCTCCCCTCAGTCACTGTCCTGGGGTGTTGGCTTCCTGTATGCCTAGTATAAAAAGCTACTAATAAAATAATATATAATATACACCCTTCAATCAATTCATATATTAACCTCTTTCTACTATGTTATAGTGTCTTAAATCAATCTGGATGCAGCTAATTTGAAACCTTTATAGGAAGAACGGGCAGTTGTAGTGGCTGTAAATCTAAAGTGCGCAAAAAATATAACTGGCTTAGGTGCTGGCAATTATTGGGTTCCATCTAGCTGTATTAGTATCCAATTTATGTGTGTCCATCAAATTCATGCTGCAACAGCCTTTTTGATCCAGAGGAATGCAAAAAAAAAAACCCAACCCCTATTCGAGCCATTTCCAATTAACCCCCGCGTTTGTGTGTGTGTGTTTGGGGTGGGGGGGGGGGGGAGAATCCTTCTTGACTCCAAAAGGCAGTATGCATGTATAATCTAAATATTAGGGCCTTGCGAAGTTTGGGTCGAAAAGAATCTTGAATCAAATTTGGGAGGAACCTTTTCCAACCAAATTTAATCCATTAATTACAGATAGCATAAAAACAGTATATCTAATGATTATACCAGTGTAAGGAAATGTGCAGTGACACAAATGTCACAGATCCCCTGACTGCAATGACCGCCTGTGCAGATTTGGAAATTCTATATCTAGTAAGTTAACACTGAATTCAAAATTCAGATATCTGTCCAATTTACAAAGCTTTGCAGGCCTCACCCATCAAAATATATACAAGGAATAACAGGGATCTTAAAAGGTCTCAGTAGTTTTATTGCTCAAGGTCAAATGATGTTTCGATCTACTAAGCAGAACTTTTCTCAAGAAATGTCCCGCTTTGTGGATTGAAATGTCATGTTGTCCTTGAGTAATAAATCTGCTTCAAGAGTTTAAAACTCACAGAAATGTTTCTGTTTTCTACTTGGATATTAGCTGGGGTAGAACCCAGGCTGTCTAGTGTGTGCGTGTGTGTATATGTTTGTGTGTATAGATATAGAGATAATAAATATATATTACATACTGGCACGTGACCAAAACTCTACAGCTGTGTGAGCGACACACTGGGACAGCAGTAAGGAGGAGATATTCTAATCTCCTCCATCTTCCTACCCACAGCATACACAGGGGCGTGATTCTGACATGGGGTGGCACAGTTTTCCCACTCCCCCATCTGGTACAGTTTAACACCAGTTCGGCAGCCCAGTTCACTGCCCCCTTCCTCAGCCCATTCACAATTTCCTGTCCCCTCCCTCACCACATTCACCTCTACCTAGTCACCGGTCCTCAGTGCCAATCAGTTCTCCACACTACCATGAGGAAAAGAGATTTTAGTCGCCTCTCAAGCAAAGCATCCACTGCAGCAGGCTGGCTGTGGCTATACAGACTGAACTGTCTTGCAACTTTGTGCGTGTGCTCATTATCCTTCTCTGCTCCATGTTGACACTTTAAGAGCCAGACTGTTGTCAGCTGTATTTCTTCAAAATGCCTTTGACACCCCTCTGCCATTCAGAGGTTTTAATAGCCATGCTCCAATCTCCCTCTTGCAGCCCCTCCGTATCCTACTTACCCCTTTCCTTCCCATACTAATATCTGCATGTGGAGTACTGGAAGGAAGAGTGGCATGCTGATATTATCAGTTGTATTAACCCTTTGACTGTCAGGGTTGAGTGCAATGTAAAAGGACACTTGCACTTGAAGGTTAAGTATGTGCATTACATTTTCTATACATTTTCTCTTCTGTCGCTCCACCTCCATGTCCCCCTTCTCCATGCCTCCTCACAGAGAACAGTGAGAGGACCTGTCTCTGCTTCCTTCATGTCTCGTTAAATCAAAGTCAGAACAGCACAGGAACTATTCATTAACGGATCCCCTCACTTATCTCTGTTTGATACTGATATTACCCTTAACTAATTTTAAACCTTTCACTGTCAAGATGAGTGTACAATTAGATGGACACCCTTCTACCACTCAAGGCCTTAAAGGAGACCATCTGTAATTACCCTGCATCTCTCTCCTCCTCTCCCATGAATCGTTTCAGTGCCAGAGGGATGGGCAACGCATTGCACACCTGCTAGCACTCAACTGGTTAAACAGACCTCTTGCTGTTCATGCTCCCTTCCCTAAGTCAAAGGGTTATTGGGGGTGAAGAAATCCATGTAGCCCAGTTCCCATACTTGTTCTTCAATCCTGTGAGGCACAAAATCCTGTCCAGAGCATTAAACACTTATCTGACACTCAAAGGGTTAATATAACGTATGTGCATTGTTTTTTTTGTTTTTTTTTGTGTTTTTCTTCTAATTACCCCTCTTTCTGCCACTTCTCTTCCCTCATTGACACCCTGCATTGTACTGTGTGTGTGCGTGTGCGTGCGTGTGTGTGTGTGTGTGTGCGCGTGTGTGGGCCTCTGACTTCCACTGGGGCGGTTCAACAAGGATGGATGACAGACTGTGTGGGGTTGTGACTACAAGTTGCACAGGGGAAAAATTGGGATGTCACATGGTGTATGTGAGGCTACCAGTGGAACAAGGCTAGGGTGTCGGAGGGTTTGTGTGTAGTTCTGTTACTACTCAAACACAGTAGAACAATGCTAGCCTGTTAGCCAGTGTATGTGATGTTCTCTTAATACCACTGGTTCTGTGGATGTCATACAATGTATGTGTGGTTTTGCGACTACCAGTCGGCCAGTGAACAGTGGAAAAGGGTTGGGTGCGAGTGTATGTGTGTGGCTCTGTTACTAACAGAGGAACAATGATGGGCTGTAAAGGGAAGTGGAAAGATGACAGATGTTTTATAATAAAAGAAGCTCCAATTAATCTTCATAGTATTTGGACCATGGAGAGTGTTATTTCAGTACTGTCAGAGTTGTAGTTCAAGAGTAATTGAATGATAAAGTATTCCCCCTCCTGCCCCTTTTACCTAGTGTAAGCTGTCTCCCCTGAGATGTGGAATCTGGTCTTAAGACCAGACAGATCACCGCAAGGGACAATCTTCTTACTGTGAGAACAATGAAAACCCTGCCCCCATTTACAGGTATTACAGGTTTTCCCTTATGCTAATTGAAGATTATCCCTCCCTGCGATCCATCCGGACACCACCTTTATGTTCTGAGGTGAGCAGAGTTACATCAGTAAAAGGGGTGGGAGGGGGATATTTTATCATTCAACTTCTCTTGAACTACAAGTCTGACAGAATTTAAATAACACTCTCCATGGCCCAAATACTATGAAGATTAATTGGAGCTGCTTTTATTTTGAAACATTACTATCCATTTAAATTGGATCTGTCATCATTCCACTTCCCTTTTCTATAGCACATTTATAGTGTAACTAACCATATTTTGCTCACCAAACTTCACTCCCCAGCTTTTAATTTTACCTTTTGATTCAGCTCTGTTGCAGGGAGAGAGTGACGCCATCTTGATTGTCATGATGATTGGCAGTGATGTCCCTCTGCAGAAATACCAGTCATGTTTGTTTAACTCTCATCATCTACAATGCAGCTGCTCTGTTCTGTTATACAATGTAGTTCCAGCTTCAAACAAGCTCATGTCATGTCAGGCCCACATCTTGTCTTGCATTGGATCTGTTGAAGTGACGAATTCAGTGCAAGATGTGTGTTATGAATGCTGCTTGGTAAGCAGCCAGTTTCCTAATGGTTCCCCTCACAAACATTGGTGCGAGTAGCATATAGTGGATGGGAACATCAGCAAGGGAGGGACATTGTACTGTGGTTCCGCACATTAGCCTGTGAGACCGCAGACTGTCAATCTTTGTATCACCAGATAGGGTTTTCAAATTGATTATCTCTACTAAAGGACTAGTATACCCAAAAAGCCTAACCTAACAAAGATAGTCAATACCTTCCTCACTAGCATGGGCTGGTAACTGTGGGGTTAATACTTAACCAATCACATTGCCGATCCAGCAGTGTCAAATGAGTAATAGACAGAGGCAATCTGCATTTCCATTGCTGATCTGCTAGTGACTCTATGGGAGCTGAGACTAATTAATTTTTCAAAAAAAAACCCATAGAGCCAGTTTGATTGCGCAGAGCTGAAATCCAGTTATTGTTCAGCTCTAGAAACAAAGGCTATTTCTCATATGACATTGCCTGACCGGTCATGCAACTGGGTAATCTTTTATGTAGATGAGGATTTTCGGTGTACTATTCCTTTTAAGAACATTTCAAATTGGCTGTCCGCTAGTCAAGCCCATCCTATTTATTTATCTTCATGTCTTTTGATGAGCTTTCAACCTCTGTCTGTCTTGTTTCTCCCTGCCATGAGCTAATTTTCCCCCAAGCAGCTATGAACATGCGCACACACTAAGATATATGTGACTGTGTTTCAGGTTACTTACTCTCTGCTTTTGTTTGTTCTTCAACAGACCCAACGTTCACACTTCCACCTGGAGCTTTTCTACCTCTTTTTATTCTTTGGATGAAAATTGGCCTGTGCAGGATTTGGACAGACCAGGTTATCTGAAGTGAACATCACCTACAGGACACTGGGCTTTAGTAAAGGGCAAGTCTTAAATGGGCATATTAAAAAGAATGCTCAATCAGTCCATGTAAAATACAGAGATGTATTAGTAAGATTAACAGCGAGAGTATCCCCCCCCCCCCCCTTTTTCAAATATCATCTAAATGTTTTCTAATCTGTATTAAAGTTCTTGAGTGTAGAATTAGTGTTTGCTATAGATGGCATAGTTCTCTGTATTTAAAAAGTTATCTGATTGCTGAACAACTGTTCAGACAAGCTTCTTTCTTCCGTTATGTACAGCTGCATTATGTGATGTTATCATGGCCTCATGGTATTAGCATCAAAGTAAGAGAGAATAGAAATATTGGCTACATCTTTCAGTTAGTGCTTAAATTAAAAAGTGATCAGGATATGTAATTAATTATAAAGGTGTATTGCTGCTCCCAATAGTTGCATGATTCTAGCCAGAGTATACAGTGCCAGAATTGTAACCAGTCTCAGCTGCTCTAATTCCTTATTAGTGGAAGGCAAGGACTAAGGCAGTCATGTGTACCTTAGTAATGTCATATGAGGACCCCTTGGGTGTCGCTCCAAGCAGCAAGAATGATCTGGTTGGGATAGATGAAAGTGACACATCCATCATCTTGGGTGAGAGTCCTGAAAACAAGGTAGAGGAGAAGACCACTGATCCGGAGACAGAGAGAAAGCCACCAGTGCAGCTGTATAACCAAGAGGAAATACCTCCAGCAGTAGAGACCAACACAGAAGACCAAAATGCTCATCACCTCCACGCCAACAGCTGGTTTGTCTCTCCTTTATCGTCTTAACCACTACATAACCACTAGGAATACCTTGCATATCACAGGGATTCACAAGAAACCGTTTACCTACATGTCAAGTAGAAGCCTAATGGCTTCTCTTTAATGCACACTGTGGTCTCCAGTAAATTATTAGTGGTTGGTGTGTGGCTCTGTATATTTAGCATGTCGCTTATAGATGATAAAGAGTGCATGGATTGGTTCCTGAGACAGATAAAACATTTTATGGGCACAGTGGGCCTTATTGATTAAGCTAAAGATGTGCAATTTGGGAGCAAACCAATGGCACCATGGGGGGTGAAAATGCTCTGAATCTTGATGGATAAGGTCCAATGTGCAGGGTAGAAGCATGATAGAAGAAAGGCTATATAGTCTCAACACTTAAATGTTCTTGCAAACCTCTTGGCATCATAAATGCAGAAAATTGTGTATTAGGAAATGTCCCAAAAAGAGGTACATGTGGTGTTTTTTGGAGTTACTTTTAGAGGGAGCAGTGAAGGAATGCCCATGTCTTTGTGGTGGCAGACCTGAATCTGTAATAACCAAGTTTTTTTTTCCAAGAAGTCCATGTTTCTCTGTTAACTAAGCAGTTTTAGCTCTCTTTGTGAAGAGCTCTGTTTCACTCCACTTGAATGTTCCATTTCTAGATACCTTTCGAGGTGATCTTGATCCCCTACACCCTTTAGTATAAAAGTGGGGTGATCCTGTGGCACGCAAAGTTCAGTACAGAAAGCAAACATTTCCAAAATCCCAACTGTTTGTTGTTGTTACATAGAACTTATAATACAGAATCTGTATTATGACTTCAGTGTCATTTTATTGACATATGCAAACCATTTCGTAACCATTTTGACTTTACTAATTTTACTAATAATAGTTTTGTGGACAAACTGGTTACTTGAGTTCAATTTTTTCAGTGATTCAGAGTAACTCCCCAATGATACATTTGCCGATACCCCATGTTGTTAGGTGTGTGTCTGGTATTCAATGGTTTAAAATCACCATATAAATCAATTTGGGGTGTTATGTATGAAAGTGAAATAGTGGAGTTTTACTGCAAACCAACTCCAACATCAGGGAGACCAAAAAATTCCATTTGATATAGTTGTAATGCTAGCATTCAAAGGCTTAAAAAGCTCAATTTAAATCAATGGCAGTCTGGGGATTTCTGGTGTGTCCCCTATGGCGCGGTTGGTTTACCTCAGAATTCCAACAATTCCACTTTTATACATAAGGCAGTAGGAGTTTACATTTGTTTCCTATAGTGCATTTGGTTTGCTCCAGACTTGTACCTCTTTAGCAGTACTAGACACAATTAAAGGAGCAGTAAACTTTTTTTTATGAAAACCTATACGTTATAAAGTTTTTCCTGCTAAGTAAAACAAGGTCACTCCCACAGTTGTCAGCTGTTTTATTCAAATGATATAATAGTTAAAGTAATCAGGAAGTGAATTTTACTGTGAGTTTGCTTCCTGATGGTTCTAACTGACAGGAAGAGATAGGCAGTTTCTATCACATTCTATGGAGAACTGTAAGTCACTGACTTTCCTCTCCATTAGAATGTAACAGAATAACTAATTGGAATTTGACCACTAGAGAGCACTGCTAATGTAAAAAAACCAAAAAAAAAACCACAAGTTTAAACGGTAAGAACTCTGGAAATATGCATCTCTCAACAGTGGGAGTACCCATTTTATTCAAGAGGAGACATCCCACAATATATATTTTTTCATTAAAAAAAAAAGTTTACCGCTCCTTTAAATGTGTTAGTAGGTGGCATGTCTAGCATATGTTAGTCAAGGCAAATTCCCAAAACGAACAATTCACTTTTATGCTTAAATGCATATTATGGTTGGTGCTTCATAGATCACTTTACGTTTGTCATCATACCTTCAGCTGCGTCAAGTGGTAAAATGCCCACACACACACCAATTTTTCTTTTTTTCAGTTTTGCCTGTTTTTCCCTGCAATTCCAGGCATGATTGATAAGCAGCATAATGTCAGAACTAGCCATATATTATTTACTGATGCCCTTGTAGTAGGTTGCCTTTTCATTGCACTTTGCATTGATCATTGCAGAGTCCAGGATGCCAGTATGCACAGCAACCAATAGGCTGCTGTGCAGTTCACCTCAACTGCGCTCATCACATCAATGCAGTTGAGTTGTAATATGCTGCATACAGGCATGGTGAAATTGTCAGTGTGAACAGCATCCTAGGAAGCAGTACTCCCTATTCCCTTGTGATTAAAACAGTGCTTGAAACTATGCACTTATCAAAATTGTAACTTGGACATAAGCAACCAGCTAAAGTACTTCAATTAAATGTAAGGGTCTCTGCAGCTAGGCTGGTCACAACACCTATGCCCCTGCACATTGATTATTTACTAGTTTATTAATTTGTTATAATGTCCAGTTTGACCATTTTATTTAAAGGTTTAATACTGGTCGGTTTATAGAACAGTTTTTTTGTATGAAATTTAAAGGGACACTGTCACTTAGGACACTGTCACTTAAAGACAACATTGTTGATTTAGAAACAGCATATAGGTGATCTTAAAAGTTATATTACCCATTTGTTTATTTAGAAAACTAGCTTTGATTTTAGATTTATAGATTATGCTATTTAAGGCATGCAATGCAGGCACTTGCTGTCTTAGCTCAACATTACCTCCGCCACTCTGACACTGGTCAATAATGTGTTCTAGCATTGAAAGGGATGTGTCATTGAATAAAGAAGATAATGCAGGGCTAAAACAGCGAAGTGCAGGCACCTCTTGCCTTAATTAGCATAACCTAAATAACTGTATAATTGGTTTTTTTTTAATAAAAAGATGGCTAATGCAGCATATAGGCTAGTGATTGCAAACATTTCTGAACCTGAGTGCCCAGTTTTCTGAGGCAGCCTAGGTTAGAGATGTCAGAGTGCCATTACCAAAAATTTTACATGGAAAGGAGGTTTCTTTCGTGAATGCATGTGTGTGTGGATACATAGGTGAAATGACAACTAATATACAGACACCCGAGTCCTGTTTCATCGTCTTCTGGTATTCACAAATGCACCATCACCAGCTTAAACCCCTTATCAACTGTCTGTGTTGCTATCCTTCTTCCACTGGTAGTTTCAGCTTTGGTCCACTAAGAGCCAATTAACCCCTAGTCAGCTGTCTTCTTTGCCAGCATTGTTCCACTGTCCTTTAGTATTTTTAGAACCATACATACTGTCTGACACCCCAGTCTTGTTACACTGTCTACTGCTAGTTCTAGAGCCACACATATATTTTATGTGCTAGAGAAGTGAGCAATGCATCTTTGCCTTCCTTTAATCCCCAACTTCCCTTTTTCCTTTCATGTTCTCCCTCCATATTCTTCCTCCCTCTCTCAAGGGGTTAAAACATTCTGAAACTGTACTTGTTCATTTAGATGGCCAGTTACAGTGCCCAAACCAACTTGTATATGTAGTTCTCTGCTGGCTGGCTGTTGCCCGTTCTCTCAATTGCAGATGCATTGTGATTACTTCATTACATAGCTCCTACACAGCTAAAGCAGAGGACAAAGGAGCTCTACATAAACAAGACTATTTCAGGTGACAAGGACCACATGGTTAAAAGAAGTAGTTGGCAGCACTGTTACTGGCAGGCCACTGGTTATCAATTGGACAACATTGCCAGATTCGTGCACTGGACCCAAGCCCCCTTTAATACCCATATCTGGGACAACGCTTCTCCTTTTCCTCCTTTAAAGGCCAGCCTTGTGTGCCAGTTTTAGCCCGCTGGCTGTAGGTTTGACAACACTGATCTAAGTGGTTCAGATTTTCATAGTGGTAGATTGCAGATCTTACTTATGTAGGTCCACACGTGAACATTACCACGTGGGATGTAACAGGATAAACATTTTTTATCACTATGCTTAACATTAACATATTGTTACAGTTCAAACCATAGTACACTTCATCCAGGCACTCTGAGAACATCATACCATATATGCTACTCCTAGATGGTCGAGATAATTCATAAATATTGTTGTAGTATTTATGAATGATTGTAAATGGCACTATGAAATCATCTATTGCAGGACTTTTTACATCGGGACTGACAAAAAACTCACCCTGGTCCTGCAAGGCGGCCTGGACTGTGAGTCTTTTGAAGTCTTTCAGTACACTGCCCCAGTGTTCATCCCATAAGGCAGTGGTTCTCAACCTGTGGGTCGGGACCCCTTCGGGGGTCGAATGACGATTTGCCAGGGGTCGCCTAAAACCATCAGATATTTATATTTCGATTCATAACAGTAGCAAAATTACAGAGATGAAGGAGCAACAAAAATTATTTTACTGTTAGGGGTCGCCACAACTTGGGAAATTTTATCAAAGGGTCGCAGCACTAGGAAGGTTGAAAACCACTGCCATAAGGGCTTTCAAGCTTGACACTAGCTACTGGGGCTGAGTGCTCAACCTGCGTACTTTGTGTCTGAGTCAGATTTCTGATTTGTGTGCTAGCCCTTCTGCCAGGTGAGGTACGCTCCCTTCCCGAAAAAAAAAACAACAAAAAACATAATTGCTATTTAAACATTTACTGTTTTTAACAATCTTTAATCACCACATTAAATGGTGGTAGCAGGTTTCCCTGGCTCTCTGTCTCTATCAGCGGAGTTCCTGCATACATTGGGTGAATTTCACTATTAACTAGGATGCTAGATATTTCTCAATGGCATTGCTGAGTTATGTGCTTGAGACATCCCTAATATGCAAGGTTTTAATAAGTATTCGTAGAATTTGGACTTTACTGCAGATGGGTTCTCATACATTTTGGCTAGAAGGATGCCATTAATATCTGATCTGTTGGACATCTTGAAGATTTGTATTTTGACATTCTAATCTGAACCTGTCCACATTTGTATAGTTTAAGCTAAAATCTGATACCTTTTAACCTCTTAGATGCTAGAGAGATCTCCAAGATACTGCTTTGCAAATGTATTTGAGACCATTCTAACATTCAAGGAGTTAAATTAATAGTAATAATTTTATTTTGACTTTACATATGCTAAAATTACATTAAAAGTCAAACTTGATCGTAACCTTGGATCTGTCTGCAGGGTGCTTTCTATCAGGGAACATGAAAGTAGGTCTAGATATACAATGTAAAACTAAAAGCATAGAGCATTTAGTTCTTCAAATAGACATTAACATGGTATTAGAATAGATCCTGCTTTGATGATCTTTATACCTGAAAACTCCCTGGTTGTGGAGATTCTAGTAGTTCACTGTCAGAAGCTTACAAGTATAAAACAAAAAGGGTGATGATTAAGATTACTAAAGTATAGTACATAATAATATGTAGTCGATTTGTAGAAAGTAAAAACAAAGAGGATACCATGGAATGCACGGTATCTGAATAACTATTTTAGGATTACCCTTCAAAGCTAGCCACACTTGAGTGGTATCTAGGACTGATCTTGGGTGGGGCTAGGATGCTTTGACTATGGACAGAATAGGCAAACTTTGACTGTCAAGCTATTTGTAATTACAATTCCCATCATCTGGGCTGCTGACAGTGTTGTGAATGATGGGAGTCTTTTTGAACAGCTAGGGAGCCAATGGTTGCCTACTTCTGGTCAGTATCCTTTTGAAATGTTGCACACTATTGTTCAAGCAACTAAACAGAGCATTAACCATGTCGCCAGGATGAAAAGGGCGACATGAGAATCTCGCCCGCATCAAAAGGGCGAGATTCTAATGTCTCAGGCTTAAGCGTTCCTCCTTTGAGCGCCCACATCAACATAAACATATATTGTGCGTATTTCATCGGCCGTACCAACACTTTATAGCTGGACTATAAAAATGTCGTCATTGAGCCACAATACGTGCAGATACTATAGGGGTGAATTGCACACTTGTGCCTGCAGATGGTGATTTTTTTAATTATTATGAGCCGCGGACACTGAGGGGAAGGAGAGCGAGATTACACACAGAACTATTCTGACTTGATGACAACATTTTTATAGTCCAGCTATGAAGTGTTGGTGCGGCCGCTGAAATATGAATAAGCTATGTTTGTTGATGCAGGCGCTCAAATGAGCGATGCTTAAGCCCGTGACATGAGAATCTCACAATTTTAATGCAAGTAAGATTCTCATGTTGCCCTTTTATCCTGTGACATGGTTATTTCGTTGTTTAGTTGCTTGCACAATAGTGTACGACATTTTGATAGTGAATCTTTCTGGTTTAGGGTTTTCAAGTATGGGGAAAACCACACAGCATAATCTGTTTTATGTTCTTCTGTTCTCACGGTCTAAATTAGCGCTGAGGCTTGTTAAATGCCAAATAATAGTTCAGATTGCTGCCTGTGGGGCTGTTCATGCAGGCAACTTCACCTTGCATGTTGGAGCCTCAATATAGCATGCTGCAACTTTACTGATTTCCATGCAGTGGTGTTGCAGGAAAGCTTATCCTATGGAGTTAATTGTGAAGATTGCAGATCTTTCACACAGGTGATTGTATAATTTAAGATGCACACCCAACATCCCAGTAAAGTTGACCCATGTGAGAGTCAACCCCAGTCATGTTTGGCAGGCACCATCAGTGTCTGTCCATCTGTCACACTTCCCGGCAGGCCGTGGATCCCAGGAGAAGCTTAGGGATATTGGAGGAAAGTTGCACAGGAGGCTTAATTGCTGTGACAGTGCAGAGCTGCCTAGTTACCTGTGTGAGCCTAGCCTAAGGCTACAGTAAAAGAACAAAAAAATGAGAATAACAAATTTCCTATTATTCAGTCACAGCTTAGGAACAGTAATTTGCCAGACACTGAAATACATGATTTCTGCATACCTGTCGCAGATTAGCTCATATATTACACACTTTTTATATCACGTTTTTAAAGATTTGTAACAACAGTTTATTTTATTTATTTTTTTAAATGTCCTTTTTGAATTTTTGTTTCTGTCTCTTGTTACAATAAATGTTCATCTGTCTACAGTGTGTGTCTCATTAATTTATGGTTGCACCAGTCTGTGTGTTGCATATGTGCAGTGATCTGTTGCAGTGGTTCTCAAACATTCTGCAGTGGTGGAACCCAAATGTTCCAGATGAAGGCCTGGATTCCATTGAAACCAGAAATATTTTCCAGTTGGCTTTATGTAGCATTCACAAATATTTCCAGATGCTCAATTCTGCAGTCTTATTCTGATTAGGTGTTACTTGGATTGCCTAATTGAGTTTTTACTTATTTATCCAAATGCCCCATTGGGGAACTGAAAAATGCTCCGAAATGACACCAGTGTGAAGTCTAAGAAGTTCAAGGAAGTGGCCAGATAATGGGCCACTTCCCTTGTCCTGGATCGGGTATATATTATTTAAAACACAAGAGAGAGAAAAAAAGTAAATATGGCAGCTATTCCTGCTGGAAGGAGAGTGTTGGGGAAAATAATTGGCATCCAATCACCCTGTATTATTTTTCTAACCCTTTAACTGCAGTGCTTTGGATACCCCCTCTGTGAAGTGTAAGAATTTGTCATGATAATTCTTTTAAAAACTTGGAAATTGGAGATCCAGCAGTGCCCATTGCCCTGGTCGTCTGCTCAGAATACCTCTAGAGATAAAAGAAAATAAGCCCTAACAATCTGTTGCTGCTGTGGTGTCAGGCCACTAAAAATAAACGGGGATTGGCAACACTGGGAAAGGGGTGGGGGTGTTTCGCATTTTGGCAGCATCAACAGTGGTGGTGGGTATTTAGAGATTTTATTAATTTCTTAGAGGCAGTCCAGGGAGTGGCAGACACCACTGGGCCACCAATGTCCCAGGTGAACGTGTTTTTAAATAATACGGGGGCTCTGGACTGCATATTTTTTTACAAATCCTTTCCATTAAGGAGGGCCAATGAATTGTTTCTGGACTCCTTGGACTTTTTTTTTTTCTCAGACTGATATGGGCCTCTGAACCCCATATTAATCTTTTCCCTTTTTTTTTTTTTCTCCCCTTGTCCATTGTATGAATAAATAATTTGTTGGCTTTCCTTTGTTTTTTCATTAGCTTTTGTTTTTTTATTTTTAATTAATTAATGTTGGCTAGATATATATACCATATTTCATTGTATTTTATTGAGCTGAGTGTACCTAATTTTTTGTATATTAAAGAAGCCCTTCTTGTAACAAAGTTAATTTGGGGTTCCATGCCTCCCTTTTATTTTGAACACTCTGTCCTGATGAACAGGATGGAGCGATAGGGGAAGGGAATAATGATATAAACAGCAAATGTATTACTCCTTATAGTTAAGTTTCTTGAAAGAAAATAAGTTATTAACTCAATTTCTGGGCTATATGGAAAGCATTTATTGTATTGTTTGCAGCTGGTCCAGCAATGGAGGGTTTAAGTGCCAGAGGGCTGCACAACGCATTGATTTGTAATGCAATGTGTACTCCTATGGCATTCAAAGAGTTACTTGTAGCCGTGGTTAGTGTTTGGGTAGTGAAATCCCTCTTCTGCCAAGCAGTTTATAACTTATTGCACTAGAGTGCATTGCAATCAGCCTGGCATTAGAAGGGTTAAGAAAGATTTGGGTAAGTGTAGGGAGAGTGACTTGATGCATATGGAGCCACTGTGGTTATTGCTGCAATCTACAGAATGAAAGACTTGATAGGCCTGGGAAACTCTGTTTAGCCTCAAAGGGGGGGGCACTGAAAAGGCCTTCACCTACAATGTCATTGCAGAATAACAAAGTGAGATGTACATTTGATTTCTGGTGTTGTATGTGCCAAAATTGACAAATTCAGGATACATACCGTCCTTAATGGAATAGTAAGAGTTTGAGACAAAAGGCTAATAAAAAAGCCTTTTTCTGACTCCTGCCAGTGAACTCTCTAGTGTCTGTAATGGAATCCAGCCCTAAATCAGTGAAACCCTACACAACTCTTTAACCCGTTGAGTGCCAGAGTTGTAGGCAACACATTGCTTTGCAATGTGTTGCGTACCTCTCTAGCACTCAAAGGGTTAACAGTGGTTTTTGCAATGCAATAAATACCTCTGTAGCAGTCAGAGAGTTAGTTTGCAAGTCCGTACTAGTATACTGATAGTAATACTAAAATGGTAAGGCCTTTACAAACATAATGTTACAGAAAGCACACTTGTACCATTTAACATAACTCCATCTTCCACATGGGCACTGCTAACCATAGAGTTCTGTCTTTATTACAGACTGTCTTTCATTTGTTCTTTTGGAACCCCTCCAGGAATCTTGGAGTTCAGTAGAACCCAGTCTGAGAACCACTGATATATTTTTCATGTAAAAACCTTTAAAAGATGCAATCCCAGTTTAAACAAATGTTAAAGGGATAGTAATGTCTATATTAAAGTGCAGCTCCGAGTCTTATATATGTTTTTATAACACGTAGTGCTGTGTTTAATTACTGACAGTTCTGTAGTTCAAAAGCTATTCAGGCTGAAAGTATCCCCATTCCCACCGCTTCTGGCCACCTCCTATTAGATCTGTAATCCAGTCCTGGAACCGGGCAGATGCAACAAGGGGCAATCTTCACACAGTAAGTATAAGGAAAGCCCTGCCCCCCCTGAAGGAGAAGGAAAGGATTTTCTTTTTGCTTACTGAAGATTGTTCCTCACCGTTCTCCATCCAGACCAGACTGAGAGGCAACGTGATGCAGGGAAAGGAGGGGGATCCTTCCAGATTAAATAGCTTTTGAACTACAGAACTGTAAGTAATTAAACATAGCGCCACGTGTTATAAAAACCATATGGAAGATTCGCTGCTGCACTTTAATATAGACATTACTATCCCTTGAAGAGCTCAGTTGCCTTTAATATGTGCAGGAAATCCTAATGACCACTATGAATCTGTTCTGTGTTGATTGGTTTTCAGGAAGTAGTCTTTAGTTAGTTATCATCCCATGGAGACAGACTTGATTCTTTTTGCAAGACTCCATAATTCCAAATCCTTCCTACTAAACAATTCTTAGGAGTTTTGGGTCATTGATACCTCTTGTTTGCCTCCATGGACATGACAGCCAATACTAATTAAAGATTAATTCTGGTGAACAATTTCATTGTGGTGATTTGAATTTTTCTGCCCGTGTTAAGATAAATGGGGTTTATTATGCAGAACTGCTGGTTTTCCTTGAAACTATTTGGTGTATAAAAGTCTGCATTTTAGGAGTTTGAGAAATTTGTAATTAAATGTTAATTTATGGAGACCCCTCCCCCCCTTTTCTCTCAAGTGAAATAATTTTTTTTATATGCTATAATTACCAGGCAGTCTTTTGGTACATCTTTTCAAAGGGATTGCATCTTTAACACCATAGCACATATCTGTTAAGTTGTCTGTGTGACTCCTTTTAACGTGACTCAGTGTGACATTGCAGTGTACATAAAGTTCACACACACTTTTCACTGGCATACTTGTAAATTTAAGGTGAATGTCAAATGTTCCAGAAATACACCGAGCCTGTCCAAAACAGGATGTATGCAGTGATATGTAGTCATGTGGTTCCTTTGTTCTGCAGAAGGCTTTGATGCTATTTATTTGAATGTAGTTAAATTCTTCAGTTCTGTGAAGAAGAGTTGCTGCTTGTAGATATCAGAGTAAATCATTCACTGGCACTGCTTATAGTTAATGATGTTATTTAACCCTTTGAGAGCCAGTGAGGTAGCCAATGCATTGCAACGCAATGCGTTGGCAACCTCTCTGGCACTCAAAAGGTTTAACTTAAGCGACCTTTTAGCACCAACTTCCATTACAGCATGAAATTTGTACCTGAACAGGATTTCAATTAGCCCCACTCTAGTTCTCATGTACTAGCTCCACACTATGAAACATTCGTGGCTCTTCTTATAGAGCACATAATCACCCCCACTTTGCCTTGTTATGGCCAGAAGATCCCAAGATTATCTTAGTTTTTCAGTTATGCCTTTGCAAAAAGTCCTGGATGTCATGTTTACAGAAGTGTAAACTAGGCCTTGCATTCCGTGGCTGCACTGCTGTAATGGCAGGACTAGTAGGAAATATCCTAAAGCATATACTTTCTGTGAAATGCACTAGCGGGCTAGAAGAGACTGCACCCTGGGTAGGCCACCACTCCTAGAGAGCCTGCAAATTTGTATTGCAGGCTTGTTCCTAGTAGAGTATATACATATGCAAATTATCCTTGGGATTAGTTAACTCAAGATAATAGGGAATCCAGCATTGCACCCCTTGCTCACAGTGCTTAGAGAGATCAGCTGTACCTCACTGAGGAGGCCCAACAAGGCCGAAACGTATGTCTAGGGTTGACTGTTTCTGTTGTTCAGAGAGGAATTGCTTGGCATTTCATGGCTGGACTGCTGTGTTGGCAGGACAGTTTGATATGCTTTAGGATATTTCCTTTTTGTGAAAGGCCCTAGTGAGCTAAAAGAGACTGCACCCTGGGTAGGATACCATTCCTAGAGGGCCTGCAAATTTGTATTGCAGGCTCGTTCCTAGTTGAGTGCTTGTGACATAACAGTTGCTAGTAGGACCTCAACTGCTTGGTGCACAGGAGTATCTTAACCCTTTAAGAACCAGAAGGGAATAATGTTATTTTGTATTGTAGATTAAAAAAATTATTTGCAGCAAATCCCATAGAGGTTTGAGAGATATTCGCGTTTAAAGTTTCCTCCTCCCTCCACTTTTCCTGATGTCAGCTGTAAAGCTGAAAATGAGGCCTTGCTTGACTTAGTGGTGTCAGAATATTCTGAAATGGTAAACAATATACAGGTAAGGGAAGTTTGGGCCAAAGTGGCCACAGTGTGGTATCCCATGAAATTTGTTACTGGAAACCCATTAACAAGGGCTTAAACAAAACATTCAACTTTAACCCTTAAAGGGATTGTAATGTCCCAAAAAAGTATCTTCTAAATGTTAGCTGTACTAAAAAAACTTTTTAATAAAATAAAGACATCCGCTCCCTCCCCCTTCTCATGCATCTGCTGTACAGCGGACATCATGAAATCCTGCTTTAAAAAAAAAAAAAAAAAAACACTTTTCCTGCTGAGTAAAACAAAGGAACCCCTGCAACTGTCAGCTGTTTTAGTCAAAAGTTATAAAAGTTCAGATAACCAGGAAGTGAATTTACTGTGCATTTACTCCCCAAAAGTTCTACCTGACATCAAATATAAGGTAACAGAATAACTAATTGGAAATTGACCACTAGATGGCAGTGTTAATGTAAAACAATTTCTTTTATGTCCACTATGTAACACAGTAACCATGAGGTTGAACTCCCTTCCTCCAGAGGGTAGGACACCTAGAGCTGGATTTTCTATGGATCATTTCCCTGTGGGGCTGATTTTATTGTATGTCTGGTCCTCATTTCAAACCTCCTTGAGGTTCTGCTCTATTTGGGTGGGAGCCTGAAGAAAGAATACTCGTAAGCTACCCTTTGAGTGCAATGGTCCACATTCTGTGGTTATAATGCACTCATTCATCATCTGCTCTCCTTTCCTATGTGACCTGTGTGATAAAGGTGGCTGCTCTGCTTCTTTTTCCAAAATGTAACCCTTTCAGAGGCAGTTTGTAAATTGCCAGTTTGCAAGCACACTGTGTAGACCATTCCAGTGAAATATTTATTTATATATATCACTATTTTGACTGTAAGGTTTAAGAGATGGGACTGGCATCATTTGATTTATTTTTTAATAGCTACACTATTAAATATTGTAAAAAAGATCCAATAGTATCAATTTAAACTAGGTTTTCTCTAGCCATGTTTGACCCTAAGGGGCATATGGGGAAATTAAAACCCAAGGATTCAGGGGCTTTTCTGACCCCAGTAACTCATTGTGCCTCTTGCCATGCTGGGCTTCCTTGGTGATATTCGGAGTCCCTATGTCCCTCTTATACTGTAGCCTCTACTACACCCTCAGGGCCCTCTAGCACTGATCAGAGCCAGCTTGGGTTAAAACTTTGATGCCTTCTGTGGCATCTACTCCCAAAAGATGTAAGGCATTGCCATTGAGTTGTCTAGCTGGACCTTCTTTGGCATCCCTGACAGTGCCTGGGACCAGTGTAGGAGAACCAGGCAAATGGCACAAAGTTCCTCCCCTGTCCACCGACCCAGGGACTTGCCCCATCATCTCAGACTTGCATCCGTTATTACAAGGTTGAACACCACAATTACAAAGGGGTGCTTGTGAGGTGGTAGCAATGAAGCCACCGATGGAGGTCCTCCTTCTCTTGTGGAGAGAGAGTAATTTTATGAGAGATGTTCCTGCTGATAGGACCAAGTCTTGAGGATGTCTCATTGAAGTTCCTTTGTGTTGTATTGAGTGTAGGGGGCTGCTTACAGCGCAAGCACCAGATGAACCAGGAATTGCATGTAGTCCCTTATTGTTGAGGGCCTTTGCCCATTACATGCTGCCTGGAGAGTGCCAAACCTCATACCCAGGAAGACCAGTAAATAGGATGGGATAGGAGAGGACTTCTTTAGGTTGAGGATTCAACTGTGATGCACTAGAATGCGGATGCACTCTTAGATCATGCAAATATGGTGTCAGAGAAATGCCTTGAGAATGGATGTATGCGCCTAGGGTTGCCATGATATTAGTGAAGATTCTGGGAGCTGAAACCAGGCCAAATGACCATGCAGTGAACTGGTAGTGCCTGCATGTGAAAGCCAATCACAGAAAATGTTGGTTATCCAGGTAAACTGGGACATGAATGCAGATATGCTTTCTGGAGATCCAGGGAGGCCAGAAACTCCCCTGGACAGATCATTACAATAGTGGAACACAAATATTCCATCTTCAAGTGTGTAGCAACCAGATGTTGGTTGAGCCGCTGTTCTTTTAGGGAACCACAAAAATGTTGGAATTAAAACCTGAAAAGCTCCCTAGGTCTGGTACCGGAACTAGTACTTGCTTTTCTAGTAGAGAAGAGACAACATTTGTGAAGAGACAGAACCTTTGATAAAAAAGAAGAGACAGGGAGGAAAGGACTTGAAATATATGCTGTACCTTTCCAATACCACCCACAAGAGGATGCCCAGGTGTCTAGAGAAAGGCAGAGACATCCCTTGCTGCCAACAATGGATTAGGACTCTGCAAGTCAGCCGGAGGTTGACTTGTCAGACTTTGCAGAAAATTTTTTATGCTGCCAAGTCTGTCTGGGCTTTGTGGGGGGGCACGCTTGAAAACTCTGAGGAATTTTCAACTTCTGCACACTGGATTAGTGGGCGGAGCAAAATCCATGCATCTTCCTTGCCAGAAAGGACTGTTTCGTGGAAATTTGAGGTAAAAAAGGGCCATAAAACTCCTGTGAATTGAGCGATCCTACTGCAGGGAAGCCAGTAATGGGAGCCCATTGGGGATTATACAGCCCTATTTCTCTGTTGTCCAATATAGGTTACTGGTAACTTTGGGAAGGTGACCGCTCCTTTAAGTAGGCAGGAAACAACTCTTGGAAAGAAATACAGGGTGGAGCCTTCCTTCCCTCCTTAGCTGGTCACCATCCAATCCCCTCCAGTTAGATTGTTGCCTTGAACAGGAAAGGCAAGAGAAACAGTTCTGCTTAGTTTTTAGTTATATTTATTGTTTTCTGTTAGATACGGAATACCAACCATTAGGTGGATTACCAATACTGACATTCCCAAACTGGATAGCTCAGTTTCCAGGTGCTGTTGTGGACCTGTCTGCCCTGAGAGGGAAAAGCATGTGTAGCACGTTGTTATTTCCCTGGGAGTTGCCCACTGAGGCTTCTTCTTTATCAAAAGTAATCTGAAGACAGAAGACCTGCTAAAAAGGTGAGCAACCCTTTAAGTGCTGAGGTCCACTTCTCCCACGCCTCCCCTCCGCACATGGGTCTCCTTTGGAGTTCCTACTACATACTCCTGCACTCACTGGGTTTATCTGAATGTCTGTTGGGGTTTGGAGCAACTGGGTTTCTGTGGTAAATTTACCCTTTGCTGGTTTGGCCACTTTTTGGGGGCTCGTTACACTTTCCCTACTGGGCCCAGTGTTTGTTCATTCATTTTAGTGTTTTCTACTGTGTTTTGCACTATTCACACACTTTTTAACCCCTTAAGGACCCATGGCAGTCCTGGACTGTCATGGGTTGGGGTATACCCTTAAGGACCCATGACGGTCCTGGACCGTCATGGAATTCCGGGCTCCCCGCGCTGCTGCAAGCCATTCAGGGAGTCCGAAATCAAATGGTGAAAAAAAAAAAAAAAAGCTCCATGGTCCTTAAGTGACTGCCGCGTGCGTGCGCGGCCAGTCCTTAAGGGGTTAAACTTTCTGGTTTATTTGAGCTTGGCACGCTTTACCACATAGACGCCATGCTCCATTCACCTCTATGGGACTTTACAATTTGGGACATATCTCTGCAACTGCTCAACGTAGCGACTTCAGAGACAGTTCATTTTACTTGTCTGCCCTTGTTCTGAGTGTTTTGGGGGGCTCAGGGGGCTTCGAGCACTGTTTGGAGTACTTGTCAGGGAAAACTACATTTCCCATGAGCTCTTGCTTAGTGCACTCATTTTTGACTGGCTCCTGTCGCGGACAACATTTTCTGCACTTCCCTTCGTAGTATCCTACACAGGGCTTGGACTCTCCTTCTTTCCTCAGCAGATTAACACTTCACCTGCCGGATAAGTGTATTTCAGCTATTACTGGGGTGAAATTCTTAATCTTAAACACTGTATTTGGGTATACCCTATACTTGCAGACGTTTGAACACTGTGAGGATGTCAACTCCATTGGAACTTGGGGCTAGGCCTAAGACTAAGTATTCTGGGGTGTCTGTGACCCCCCATTGCACATTGCTCCTCATGTCAGTCAGGGCTTTCTGGAGCATATTCAGGTCATTTATGCCCATCATGCGCTGCTGCCCTTGCATCTCCCCCAGGACCTCCAGCCATGTACTGGAGCCAATGTCGATGCAAGAGTTTAAGGCCACTACTAGAGACTTAAGGTCTACTTTACAACTCCTTCCATCCCTATTACAGGGGGGGTCTTCCAGTCCTGGCAGCCCCCTACACTTATCAGGTCTTCCCTACCTAAGCCGCAGGGAGTACCGGGCATATCAGATTCCTCTGAGGAGGAACTGTTGGTGGATTCGGATGAGGGTGAATGTTCTGCGGTGGTATCTTCCCAATTCTTGGGGACCCCGGTGAAGCTGACCCTGATCCCTCAGCTGAGGGCCTGATCAGGGCAGTGCTAACTACGCTGAACATTCCCTTGGTTTCTGAGGCTCCTAAGGACCATTCTGATGTGTTTCACGAGCCTAAGAAGCAGTGTACCTGTTTTCAACCTAACCCCACTCTTGACCACCTTGTGTTTGATGAGTGGAAGTCCCCTGACAAGAAGTCTACTGTGTCTAAGAAGTTTGCTAAGATGTATCCCTTCTCTGAAGTGGCCTTAGTTAAATGGGCTCACCCCCCCCTAAGGTGGATGCCCCAGTTTCTAGACTCTCTAAGTCCACTGTTCTGCCTGTGGCAGATGCATCTAAGACTAAGTATTCTGGGGTGTCTGTGACCCCCCATTGCACATTGCTCCTCATGTCAGTCAGGGCTTTCTGGAGCATATTCAGGTCATTTATGCCCATCATGCGCTGCTGCCCTTGCATCTCCCCCAGGACCTCCAGCCATGTACTGGAGCCAATGTCGATGCAAGAGTTTAAGGCCACTACTAGAGACTTAAGGTCTACTTTACAACTCCTTCCATCCCTATTACAGGGGGGGTCTTCCAGTCCTGGCAGCCCCCTACACTTATCAGGTCTTCCCTACCTAAGCCGCAGGGAGTACCGAGCATATCAGATTCCTCTGAGGAGGAACTGTTGGTGGATTCTGATTAGGGTGAATGTTCTGCGGTGGTATCTTCCCAATTCTTGGGGACCCCGGTGAAGCTGACCCTGATCCCTCAGCTGAGGGCCTGATCAGGGCAGTGCTAACTACGCTGAACATTCCCTTGGTTTGTGAGGCTCCTAAGGACCATTCTGATGTGTTTCACGAGCCTAAGAAGCAGTGTACCTGTTTTCAACCTAACCCCACTCTTGACCACCTTCGGTATGACTCGCTGAACCCCGGTACCCACACGCCAGTGGGTGACTGTGCTACTTCTTCAGTGTCTGGACAGCCACCGTGGCGGATCCGTGGCTTTTGCAGGTTGAGGGGTACCTAATTCTTTTCACCTCTCCAAGTTCTTTCCTTCTCACATTCCTCAAGGAGTGGAGTAGCACTGTCTCTTCAAAGGTGCAATCCAGACCTTTTTAGACATGGAGGTTCTGGAGCCGGTTCCTGAACTGGATCAGGGGTTGGATTTCTTTTCCGACCTGTTCGTGGTTTCCAAGAAGGATGGCGGCTGTCGTCTGATTTTGTTCCTCAATAATCTCAATTCCTTGGTGGTCAAGACTCATTACCACCGGGAGTCCCTCCAGACGGTGATCACGGCCATGTCTCCTGGGAAATTTCTTGCTTTTCTGGATCTTCAGCATGCATACCTGCATATTGCCATTCATCCAGAGAGCCGGGAGTACCTCATGTTTGTTTGCGACCAAGAGCATTTTCAGTTTTCTGCTCTTCCCTTTTGTCTCACTACAGCTCCCCAGGTCTTTAATCGCTTCCTGGGTGCCTTAGTGCCCATCCTCCACAGGGATGGCATCAGAGTCACTCCATACATGGACGACTTGCTCCTGAAGGCCCCCTCTCTGGAACTCCATCAGCAGGTCAAGGACTGCATTCATGCATTCACCCATCACGGCTGGATACTCCACGTGGACAAGTCGAATCTTGTACCATCACAGAGACTGGTCTTTCTGGGCCTTCTCTTCGTCACTAAACAGGGCATGGTGTTTCTCACTGATGAGGTGGCTCACCAGAGCACCCACAAGGTGTCTGCTGTTCTGGCTTCCGAACCAGTTCCATCCAAGAAGTTAACCTCTCTACTGGGGAGGTTCATATCCTCCATAGAAGCGGTTCCATTAGCCATGGCTCACACCAGGGAACTTCAGAGGTTTGTGATCCAGGTGTGCAAGGGCAAGCCGGACCTACTGAAGATATCAGTGTCTCTTCCTCTTCATGTGGAGCTGTGTCTGTCATGGTGGCTCAACTTCTCCAGTCTGCTGAAGGGCAGACTCTTCCTGGTTTCCTTGCTGGAGCTTCGGGTGATATTTCATGCTCTCTGGTACTGGACATTCCAGCTGGACGGATGCCCAGTCAGAGTCCAGTCCAACAATGCCACGGCTGTGGCTTACATCAGCAAGCAAGGCGGAACAGGATGTCTTGCAGCTTGGTTGGAGGTCAGAGCTATTTTATCTTGGGCAAAACATGTTCCTGCCATATCCGCAGTTCATATTCCCGGAGTAGACAACGTTCTAGCAGTCTTCCTCAGTCGACACACAGTGGACAGCGGAGAGTGGGAACTGCATCAAGAAGTGTTCAACCGCATTGTACAGAAGTGGGACCTTCCTTGCATCGACCTGATGGCGACGAGACTCAATCGAAAGGTCCCGTTGTTCTGGAGGGACCCTCTAGCTCTGGCAGTGGATGCCATGGCACTTCCCTCTAGCGTACATTTTTCCTCCCATTACCATGTTACACAGGGTGTTGTGGAAACTGCTTCTGGAACGTTCTCCAGTCATTCTGATTGCTATGTACTGGGCTTGTCAGGCTTCGTTTCCATCGCTTCTGGATCTCTCTGTAGCGGAGCCCTTTTGGCTTCCCGCTGTCCAGATCTTCTTCTACAGGGGTACCTGTGGAAGGATGATGTACACCGTCTGGGTTTGACGGCATGAACATTGAACCCTCAGTGCTGAAGAAGAAGGCTTTCTCTTTGGGTATGGTGGCCACTGTGCTTAGTTCCCGCAGGTCTGTTTCCTCTAAGGTATACCATAGAGTCGGGTACTTTTTTCTTTCCTGGTGTGCTGATAGGGATCTTTCCCAGGAATTGGTTCTTCCAACGGTACTGTCCTTTCTACAGGACAGAGTGGTTACAGGCCTCAGCTTGAGTTCCCTTAAGGTTCTGACTTTTGCGCTCTCTGTTTTTTCAGAGACGCATCGCTATCCTTTCAGATGTCAAGGTTTTTTTTCAGGGAGTTGCTCGTGCCCGTCCTGCCTTCAAGAACCCTGCTCCTCAGTGGGATCTTAACTTGGTTTTGTGCGTGCTTCAGCACCCTCCATTTGAGTCCTTGGCTACTATTCCTCTGCATCTGCTATTTTGGTAGATGGCTTTTCTCCTGGCAATAGTGTCTGTTCGCCAAGTCGCACTTCACAGGAGTTTTTCTCGACGGTGGTCTCTGAATTCAACATTAATCAGGAAATCGTGGTACCCTCTTTCTGTCCTGACCCTACATCTGACAAGAGAAGGGATCTTCACTTGTTGGATGTGGTGCGATGCCTTGAGTTCGTCAGTCTGACACACTTTTTATCATTCCCAGTGCAGGGAGACCAGCATCCAAATTGACCATAGCTTCTTGAATTAAGTCTACTATTCATAAGGCTTACGAATTGAGGAAGAAGCTTGTTCCATTTCGCGTCACTGCTCATTCCACCAGATATATTGGGGCATCTTGGCCTTACAAGAATCAGGCCTCATCTGATCAGTTGTGCAAGGCAGGTATTTGATTGTCTGTGCACACCTTCTCTGAACACTACTGTGTTGATGTGCTGGCTTCTGCTGATGCCAGCTTTGGGAATATGATCCTGGAGGCAGTCTTGCCTGTCTAGGGTCTTCTTCAGTACCTTTAGTACTTCTTCACTATTTAGCTTGGTTGCCTCTAGTTCTGTGTGCTGTGTTTCAGTTCCTGGTGTGTTATACCCCAGTTTTTGTGTCTGTTGACACCTTATTTTTATTTTTACTTTATGATCTGATGGTTCATGTATGCTCTGGTGACTTTGGGGGACCTGCGCCTTGTCCTTGCCTTAGTTCCCACCTCTGGGAAAATCAGTGGTTGAACATCCCAAAGTTACCAGTAACCTATATTGGACGACAGAGAAAAGAGGATTTTAGTCTTACTTGTTAAATCCTTTTCTCATAGTCCATATAGGTTACTGGTCTCCCACCCTGTCAAGGGACCATGCTTGGTTCTCCTTTGACCATACGTGGGAGTCCTTTCGGGTTCATGCTCACAGGCGTCTTCTTTTTCCTTCTTGCTACCTAGTCAATAGTTAGCATATCAATCTAACTGGAGGGGATTGGCTGGTGACCAGCTAAGGAGTGAAGGAATGCTCTACGCTGCATTTCTTTCCAAGAATTGTTTCCTGCCTACTTAAAGGGGCAGTCACCTTCCCAAAGTTACCTGTAACCTATATGGACTAAGAGAGAAGGATTTAACAGGTATGACTAAAATCCTCTTATCTAAGAAAAAATAATAAAGCCTATCAACTGCACCTCCATCCAGGACACATAAATCTAGGGTATGCAGGGAGTTGAAATTGAGGAAGAGGAAGGAGTCTCCTCCCCAAAGACCATGTCTTTTTGAAGTGCCCTGTGCTCCTGAAGGAGGAAGCTCAACTCACATGGTTAATGTGTTCCATATTGGACATAACAGAAAAGGAGTATAAATGCATTGGATGGAAGTATAATTCTACCACTGTACAAATCCTTGGTAAGGCCTCATAAAGAATATGGAGTACAGTTTTGGGTGCCATTTCTTAAGAAAGCCAAAAACAAAACATTATTGAACTGGAAAAAGTGTAGACACATGCAAAAAAAACTGATAAAGAAATTGGATGATTGGAGTTATAAAAAAGGAACTAGCGCAACTGGGTTTGTTTACATTAGAGAAGGGGCATCTAAGGGGAGATATTATTATTATTATACTGCAAATATTATTTCAGATCAATACAAAGAACTCTGAGGAAATATTTACTCAAAGACAGGAGGTCATCCATTGAGACTACAGGAAAGACACTTTCAGCTAAAACAATGGCAGTTTTGTTTGTAGATATACTAGGGGTACACTGAAATTTCGGTAGCCAAAATGTTTCGGCCAAAAATGGCATTTTCAGCAAAAAAGCCGTAATAAAAAAAATGGCTGAAAATCCGTGGAGGCAAGAAATAGTAAGTACAACAGTTGATCCGTATGACATCCGGATCTGTCATTCTCCCCGTCAGAGGTCATGTTCCGGTTCCAATATAATACAATTATCCCAAAAAGTATTTTAAAAAAAGGTGGGTGGAAAAAAAAAAGTTTCGGTTTCGGCCAAGTGCATCCTGAAGATTCTTTTTCTGTTTCAGTTAAGAATTTTCACTTTGGTGCACCCCTAATATATACCATATTTGCTTTCAAAAAATAATTGGATGTCTTACAAGTTCAGAACAATACTGAAAATGATGGCAGTTTGTTTCAAAGCAGATAGGCTACTGATCTAGTGAAATATGCAATTGCCTTTTTTTGGAGCCAGGAAGATTTTTTTTTTTTTTTTACTCTTTTAGGACTTAGTTGGAAATGGCTTCAATATGTTTTTTTGTTTGTCTCTGCTGGATCAGAAAGCATGGGCTTTCATTCATCATCAACTATATGAATGTACAATGCCTTGAGTTCAGTGCAAACACCATAGTCAACGTTTCAGTCCCCACTGGTGTTGGCTCCATAACTCCATGCACTGAATATTATTTAACCCATTATGGACCATTGACGTGCCAGGACCGTCACTACTGTTCGTGCGCTAAGAACCGGTTACGTTCCTGGCACATTATGAATTTTTTTGATCAAAAAGCCCCTTACAGGCACACTGTGATCATGCAGGGAGTCTAAAACTGACTGCTCTGTTTCAGCCTCTCTTTTGGGGAACCGGTACATGTGACTGCTCACGCATATGTAGTCTATGCATTCCTTAAAACTAAAACTATCCATGGTCTGCTGGTCCTTAAAGGGTAAAAAGATCCATGATGTGTAATTATTTCTTAGTAATTGTAATGTTTGAATGTCTATATATTGGGTCACTCAGAGTTCTAAAATAAAACCCCATTTGCCAAAACATAATTTTGGAATGCAACACTTAAAGCGGAACTACCACCCTTAAAAAACATTGTCCCAAATAATTCCCCAGCTGGTGACTAGCTACTCAGTAGCATTCGTCACCAGAATTATTACCGCGTTCATGAGAATGAGCCACTACTCTGGCACTGACAGGCAGGAAGGAGCCAGACATGTTTCCATAGTGATGTCTGCATGCCTGCACTGTCAGTCCTTTCCAGAGCCGAACAGCTTCTAGCAACGCCTCCTAGAGCTGGCTGGGACTAACAGTGCAGGCGCGCAGACATCACTATGGAAAGATGTCTGCGCTCCTTCCTGCCTGTCGGTCCCGGAGTAAAGGCTCATTCTCATGAACATGGTAATAATTCTGGCAACTAGCGCTACTGAGCAGCTAGTCGCCAGATGGGGAATTATTTGGGACAATGTTTTTTTAAGGGTGGTAGTTCCACTTTAGAAAGCAACACTCCTGTGTCCAAGGTGAAATAAACTGATTTATTTGGGTAGGTCAATGTTTTGACCTTCACTAGGCCTTTAGCGCGACAAATGCCATGTGGAAAATACAACTTTTATACCTTATTAAAAACAACTGAACCCTAACCTAGAATTCAAGGGGGGAAAAATAGCCCAATTTAAAACCAATGAGAATTTGGTAAAATTGTATATATTAGTGCAATTGGTTTGTTCAAGAATAGCAACTCTTTGGGGCAGGTGCACTAACACGTGATAAAGTGGAGATGACTTCTACAGTGATTTCACTTCTCCAATTCCTATGTTATTCTATGGAGCCAATGCGCTAAGATTTCTCCAATTTTGAAGATGTTAGTGCATAGACTTTATAGAATAACATAGGAACTGTAGAAGTGATATCACTGGAGAAGCTATCTCTACTTTATCACCTCTTTTTCACCCCTTAGTGCACAACCCCCTTTATCTTCCTGCATCTAGCCATTTATGTGAAAAATGTACAGTAATGTGCAAAAGTTTTAGGCAGGTGTGAAAAAATGCTGTTAAGTAAGAATGTTAATAGTTTATTTTTATCAATTAACAAGATGCATAATGAGTGAACAGAAGAATAATCTAAATCAAATCAATATTTGGTCTGATCACCCTTTGCCTTCAAAACTGCATCAAGGTATACTTGCACAAAGTCAGGGATTTTGTAGGCATATAATCAGGTGCATGATTAAACAGTTGTACCAAACAGATGCTATGATCATCAGTTTAATATATAGGTTGAAACACAATCATTAACTGAAACAGAAACATCTGTGCCATACACCATGGCAAGAATGAGCACAGCATCAAGACACAAGATAGTTATATTGCATCAGCAAGGTCTCTCCCAGGCAGAAATTTCAAGCAGACAGGGGTTTCCAGATGTGCTGTCCAAGCTTTTTTGAAGAAGCACAAAGAAATGGGCAACACTGAGGACCAGAGATGCAGTGGTCGGCAGCAGATGAAAGACACATCATGCTTACTTTCCTCTGCAATCAGAAGATGTCTAGTAGTGCCATCAGCTCAAAATTGGCAGAAAACAGTGGGATCCTGGTTCACCCATCTACTGTCTGGAGAAGTCTGGTCAGAAGTGGTCTTCATTCAAGACTTGCAGCCAAAAAAGCCATACCTCATACATGGAAACAAGGTCAAGCAACTCAATTATGCACGAAAACACAGGAAATGCTGTGCAGCAAGGGCTCAGGACTGATGAGTCAAAACGTGAAATATATGGCTGTAGGCTATAGCAGAAGGCAATTTGTTCACGGAAGGGCTGTGAATCAGTACAAGAATGAGTGGCCACAGGCAACAGTAAAGCATGGTGGAGGTTCTGTGCAAGTTTGGGGCTGCATGTCTCCAAATGGAGTTGGGAATTTGTTCAGAATCAATGGTCAGGACTACAGGCAGACACTTATCCATCATACAATACTATCAGGGAGTAATCTAATTGGCCCCAAATTTATTCCCCAGATGTCATAATCAGTATGTTACCAACTCACTAGCAAAGAAGGGGTTATTAATATTGTCAAAAAGTTTAGAACTCGCCACCTATCCTAACCTGACCTAAGCAATGAGTTCCAGCTACACCAGTAACAGAGGGGTTAATTGACTTAGAGAAATATTGTGTTTTTATATAAGGTTTAAACTATCTTAAATAAATTCTGAGGGATAACATTACCCCTGATTTCTTATTTTTGGCAAAGGGAGGGGTTGCTTTCTTTCCTTAAACAAAGTAAATGAAAAATTATATTATAAGATCCATTGACCCTATTTTCGAATAAAAAAACCAGACCTGTATTCATTTATTACACCCCTGAAAACAGGTAAAAAAGGCTGCATAGACTGCATATAGATATATTTTTATCCCCTCAAATCTCTGTTGGAGAGAAGACCACTTCCTTAGATAATGTTTTAATTAATGTGGGATCTTGTGACCCTATATTAATAATTTTAAATATTCCCTCACACAGGGGAATAGAACCCCAGACTAAATGGACCAATTGTTTATTTAATTAATGTGAAGCATATATACTGCATATTAATTTATAGTGCTCTTTTGATATTGTGACCTGGAATAGGAACCCAGAAGGCAGGGGTAGCTGTAAGAGGCAGATACTTTGGAGGAGTATAGCTAGCAACCAGGTACAGATGGATGATGCAGTCAGGTAGATGGTGAATAGTTGGTACGGGATGCCTGGAGCAGACAGAGTAGTCGTATACATGCCAGGGATCAAAAAACCAGAAGTTGGATCAATGCGGTAAACAAGCCAGGGGTCAGGAAGTCAGATGATTGGGTATACAAGCCTGGGGTTAGGAAGTCAGAAGTTGGATGGTCAGGTATACAATCCAGAAGTCAGCAACAAGGAAATCAGCAAAGAACTGGAACAGAAAGCTAGGCTGCAGGTCCAGACGAACCAGAACAACTGAGTCCTGAGTAGATCATGCCCTGGGATTAAATAGGTGACTGAAAGTAGGTACCTGCAACACGAGGGAGGGTGCATCACATCTGTGAAGCAAGACTGATGTTGGAGATGCCTGTGCACACACTGTGCAGTGTGTAAGAAAGAAGCGTCAAGGTCGCTTACATCTGACTCATAAGTGACACAAAATAGAAGCAGAGCATTGTGCAATTGTGAGCAGAGATGATGAGCAGCCCTGATGCCAAATGAGCATACAGAACAGCTATGGAAACAAGGTAAGTGATTGGATGATGTCCTCTTGGGAAACAAGGCTCAGGGCTGACAGTGCCCCCCAAGGCGAGACACCAGGAGCCATCCGGATTGGGTGGGCATGATGGAAAGCCCTATTGGCTCAGTTGGTTAATACACCAGCTGTAGAATCTGTTCAGACCTCAAGGTCGCAGATTCTAGTCCTGGCAAGGTTAACTTTCACCTTTCTGAGGTAGAGAAAATGAGTCCAGGACAAGCTTGAAAATGAGAGAGAGTCTCAATTTATTCTTCCTGGTAAAATATTTTAACAAAAAAAAAAAAATACAGGCAGGGGCATGCATATTGGAGACCTCAGGACCATACCCCCTCCAGTGCAGAAGACATTCTTAACCTCCCCTGAGCAAATGAAAGCCAAGCAATTTTTCAAGCAAATATTCCTCTTCACTGTCAATCACCACTTGAACAGGAGATGGAAGTAGCCTCTGGCAAAAAAGTTGGCAGTTCAGGGCTTGAATACAGATCCATGGAACACAGGATGGAGAAGTTCCAGTTGGACAGTGGAAGGGCTGATGATTTTAACCACCTTGTATGGTCCAATGTATTTAGGTCCCTGTTTCCTGGAAGGAAAGGATGAACATAGGTTGACTGTGGAAAGCCACACATAATCCCAATGTTTGTAGGGAAGAGCATCGAAGGTGGTCAACGTACTGCTTGTAGGGATTTTGATCTACAATTAGAGTTTGCTGAGGGATCTCTGGAGCTGGTTATTATACATGAACTCGCCAATAACTTTGCAGCTGGAGATACGTTGAATAACATCTTAAATATTGTTCTAATAACTGATTCAAATGCTCAGTTTGTCCATTTGTTTGTGGGTGAAAAGTTGTAGTGTCTGTTGGACTCTGAGCTGTCAACAGAAACCGGAATGTGAACAGAGTGCTCCGATTGGTTTTTATGGTTTTTGTTTTCCCAAGTTGATGGGCAGCCTCTTTAAAGAACACAGTAGCAGTGACAGAGGCTGCAGGATTGCCAGTGATAGGGAATAATTGTGCCAATAAATGTGTGTGTTGTGTTTCTTTGCTGGAAGTAGATTTACAATAAAATACATAGATAAATCTGCCCACAGCTGAGTAGGCACTAGAAAAGGAAGCATGAGGCCAGCTAGTTTGGAGTGGAGCCACTTGGATCAGGAACAAACATCAGACCTGACAAAGGAACATATGTCACTGTGAAAGCAGGACCACAATAAGGAATGTTGTAATAAACCATAGAAAGTCAGGAAGTGTTGAAAGTAAGCTGGTGTGTTACACAGCCCAGAAGGCATCACTAAACATTTGAAATTCCCATAACGTGAAAGGAAGGCTACTTCCATTTATCCCCCTTTCGAATCCTTACCAGATTGTAAGAACCCTGACGATCAATCTTAGAGAAGATTTTAGCTGTTTTAATTTAGTCTAGTAGCTCAGGGATAAGAGGTAGTGGGTACCAATTTTTAATTGTGATGTTATTCAGTTCATGATAGTCAACACAAGGTCAGAGACCCCTGTCATTTTTGTCCACAAATAGATACCTGCTCTGACTAAGGAAGTGTAATGACATATTAACCCTTTCTAGAGTTCTCATGAATATATTCCTTCAGATGTATAAGTTTAGGCTCTGAAAAGGAGTATATCCTGAAAAATGTTATAGAAGCACCATTAAGGAGATTAATAGGACAGTCATAGATCCATTGAGGAGGCAGAGTATTGTCTCCTTTCTTATCAAATATGTCTCTAAACTCTAGATACAGATACAGAATATTTGGTTTTGGTGCTTCAGAGGAACAGACATTGGTGAAGAGGAGAATGGTTCTGGGTTGAACACGGTGACCACAGTGGAAGGAGAACATAATCAGGGTGCCTTGGTCCACTTGATGGATGGATCATGTAGTATTAGCCAAGGTAATCTGAGTATCACGGGAAAGAAAAAGAGAGGGTACTGTGTCAAAAGCAGAGAGTCGCCACATGGCCAGGTCCAGTGAGGACAAGGAGAGGGATTGTCTTATGGCTAACAAGACCTGACTTGAGTGAACTGTCATCTATGATTTCTTTGCTGATTGGAGAAGTTTTCCAGTGCAAGTTGATCAGCCAGGTCTTGATCTAAAAAGCAGCTGCTTGACCTAGAGTCCATAGTGGCAGGAACAGATGTTGAGTTGCTGGTCCACTGTAGAAACAGAGAGACAGAAAGGTGAGGTGCTTCAGATTGTTGTACCAAGCTCATTCACATCTTGTGACTTTTTTACTTCCTGTGGTTCTCAGGGTTCTTGAACATGTACAGAAGAGATGACTGGATCTGCCACAGTACAGACAGAAGTTGTTGACATGTCTATGAGCCCTCTCTGATTTGGATAATGGGCCTCTGGCAAGAACAATTTGCATTAGTTCTTCCATGGGGTTAGATCAGATGTCATAGGGATGTTGTCCTTGTCAGACACACAAGATATGTGTCTAGGGGGTGGTACAGCGTTAGTAGCATGTTAGTAGCATGTTCCAATCTTCTCTCACAGTGTCTGGATGACCAGATGTTTAAAGGGATAGTAATACTTAAAATGAAAAAAATATGTTGTAGGGGTTGTCCCCTAGAGTAAAACAAGGCTACTCCCACTGCTGAGAAGTTTTTTATTCAAAAGTTATTGCAGCTTAAACTTTTTTAGGTACAGTATCACAGTGGCCTAAAATTGTACTGTGGTGCTGTTGCTACACCATTCTATGGACAGCTCTGGTCAGTTGACCATAAATCTCCATAGGAAGGTGTAGCAACAGCACCACTGTATAATTTCAGGCCACTATGATACTGCACCTAAAAATTCAAGTTTTAGCTGTTATAACTTTTGAATAAAAAAAACTCTTAGCAGTGGGAGTAGTCTTATTTTACTCAGTGGGATAAACCTTACAACATATTTGTTTTTACATTTTAAGTATTACTATCAGTGAGGATGCATGCATGTCAGTGCTGATGCATGCCAGTTCATCTTTAAGTCCCTCAGAGAGGCCAAAACAGAACTGATCAAGGGGAGATTCATTCTATACTCTCTCGTCTTCAATATAGCAGAACTCAGTGACGCACTTCTCCAGTGGTTTTTGTCCTTGATGGAGGGCTTATAATGCCTACTGTGAAGACTAAGAGCTAAAGGGCATCCATTGCCTGGTAAAATAAAGTCCAGGATTCAAGGCTGGTATTATTAGTGCGTAACAGGTAATGTGCCCAAGACTGCTGCTCTACAGGAAGCAAAGATATGACTATGTGGATCTTGACAAAGTCAGAAATGTGTGTATGGAGTTGTATTCAGTACAGCACTTGGCAAACTGTCACAAAAGTTCTATACAGGGACCTGTCCCCAGATAACCTCTCTGTAAGGGGTAGACTCGGCACTGATGTGTAGTTGGCAACTTCAGCCATAGAGTGAAGCTGTGGAGAAACTTGAGTAGCAGGTAGTTGGGACATGACCGCATGCAGATACTGATACTGAAGATGGGTTTGTCTCACTTGGAGTTCCTGTACAGCCTAAGTGAGGGATGAAATTTGATGGATAAGTGCTGTGATGGTTTCAGCAAATCACTGTGGATAGTGGCTTAATTGTTAGGGGAGGTTATGACCTGGAATAGGAACTCAGAAAGCAGGGGTAGCTTTAAGAGACAGATGCTCAGGAGGAGTATAGTTAGTAACCAAGTACAGATAGCTGATGCAGTCAGGTAAATGCTGAATAGCTGGTGCAGGAGCCCTGGCACAGACAGAGTAGATGTATACATGCCAGGGGTCAGGAAGCCAGAAGTTGGATGGTGCAGTATACAAGCCAGGAGTCAGGAAGCTGGAAGTCAGATTGGTGTGTATACAAGTCAGGGTTCTGGATGCCAGAAGTCGGATTGTCAGATATACAGCCAGGGGTCAGGAAACCAGAAATCATATTGTCCAATATACAAGCTAGATGTCAGTGACAGGAAATCAGAAGGGAACTGGACCAGAATGTGAGGCTGCAGGTACAAAGGCACCAGAACAACTGAGCAGTGAGTAGAGCATGACCTGATGTTAAATAGATGACTGGAGGTATGTGATTGCGTCAGGAGGGAGAATACATCACATCTGTGTCTTAGAAGCGACGCAGAAGATGCTGGAGCACACACAATGCAACATGTAATGAAGATGCATCAAGGTTGCATATGTCTGACTCATAAGTGAAGAAAAAAACGGATGCAGGGTGTAAAACTTCTGGTGTGCCTTTGTTTGAAGTTTCAGGCAAAAAAATCTCCCAAGTTGGAACAAACCCCGTTGGGAGACAAGTTCGGCTCTAATGTATACAAGACCTTTGTTTAAAAACATATAAAAGCAAAGTAACCATTAATTTTTTTCATAATGAAACTAGTTATTATCTGTGCCTGTTACCACCATTTAGCTCTAGATGTCAGTATAACGGAGGTTAAGGGACGCCAGGTTGTCCTACTCCGTCGGGCCGCTCTCCTCTTCTACCTCGGCCAGTCAGTGCTGTACGTTCCAGTGAATAGGGAAAGAAGTGCAATTCGACCTCACCAGAGGGCGCAAGCCAGATGTCGAACTCGGGATTGTCGAAGGCGAGCAGCATCGAGTTGAACCTTCCGGGTTCGATGAGGAGTCGAAGAGTTGAACTGCGCTGTCAAAACCCGTCGGAGGTCGAATACAGCACTCCCAGCATGGTCGACTAGGCAAGTAGTTGAAGTCAAGGTTCCCGATCTTGGTTCCCACTGCGGAGTCTAGTGAATTCAGCCCAAAGTAACTCGCCCTTAGATGGGAGTCAGAGAGGACTCTTTAAACCACCCAAATAATGAGACACACTTTTCAGAGTTCCAAGCAGTAACACACTTTATTGCAAAACCTCATGCTCTTTTATACACAACCAAGAAAAATAAAACAATAGAACAGTAAACATTAGAGCAAAAGGCACCAGTGATTAAATTAACTTAGCATAGGAGGCTCCAATCTTGTCCAATGGGAGTTGAAGCGACAAAAGTCCTCTGCAATCCGATTGCTCCATTAGTACGACCAATGGGCGGAAAGTTCTTGGGCGTCGACACAGTTCTATTACTCGAGTGACCATTCCTGCTGTCACTCGAGTCGACAGCCAATCCCATGACCGCCTACTGAGTCCATTCAACGGAATGGAAGTCTTATGACTCAGGGTCAGTCCTAACACCCGTGGTCGACTAAAAGTTGGCGAACCCAAAAGCCTATGACTTAGAGTCGAAAATACAGTCTTTTGTCAACTACCAGTCGGCAAATGTGAGTCCCAGTGCTGAAATAACCCCTCCACAGGGTGCCCGGTGTCCAAGTGAGTCTTAAATGTGTAGGGTACAGACTGTCTCCTCTTAGTAATGGCCTAAGGCCCGTTACAGTCCTATATGGATTTTCACATCCTCATCTATGAGGCACATTGGGGGTTATGCACTAAGGCATGATAAAGAGGTGAAAAAGCGGTGGTGACTTCTCCAGCACCAGTGATATCACTTCTCCAGTTCCTATGTTACTCTATGGAGCCTATGCACTAAGATTTCTCCAGCTTTGGGGTTGTTAGTGCATAAACTCTATAGATAAACATAGGAACTAGAGAAGTGATATCACTGGAGAAGCTATCTCCACTTTATCACCTCTTTTTCACCCCTTAGTGCATAACCCCTTTTATCTTCCTGAATCTAGCCATTTATGTGAAAAATGTACAGTAATGTGCAAAAGTTTTAGGCAGGCGTGAAAAAATGCTCTAAAGTAAGAAGGTTAATAGTTTATTTTTATCAATTAACAAGATGCATAGTGAGTGAACAGAAGAAAAATCTAAGTCAAATCAATATTTGGTCTGATCACCCTTTGCCTTCAAAACCGCATCAAGGTATACTTGAACAACGTCAATAGTACTCGCTAATTCTATTTAAATGTGCAGCTGTTCTAAATACGGGAGTGGGATCCTAAGAGAATAAGTGTGTGTATGTGTGAGTGGAATTTTTTATTCTTGTACCAACACCTGTTGAGGAATCACTAAGGCGGCTACTTACTAGAAATGGTTATTACGTGTAGTGCAGAAACAGAGCAGTTGTGGGAAAATTAAAGAAGTCTGCAGGAAATCTCAAGCAAAGAACTTCTGAGAATTTTGTTTTCAATGTCCCACAGGCTTTCATTATCTTCCCTATAGTTTACTATTAGATGAGAAAACTCAGAGCTGTTAATTAAATTAAACTGTTAACAACAGTTCCAGCTGGTATCCAGAGGGAATTTTTCCTTTTCATTGATTCATCTAGCTTTAAAATAAAAGCTTTACATAGAAAATCATAGAAACAATGTCACCTTGTGAGCATAATAGGAAATTTAAGTTCATTATTTTTTTAAGAAGTTAAAGCTGTAATATGTTTTTAATGTAGTTATCTCCTAGCAGTTTTTGTACTCTTGTTTTACTCAGAACCTACAATGTATTTTTGCTTTTTATAAGAATGCTTTATTGAATTAGGAACCTGTGATAGAAAATATATCCATTGCAGGAGAGGTCTATCAATAGAAACTTGAGATCACTGGTGGTGCTAAAGTAGGTCCACAATTTCAAATCAAAGTATGTCCTAGTGCTAGAGTTAATTACCCCTCTGGAAGCACTAATATAACTGCCAAACAATAGTGTGGAATTGGCAGTGTGCACATGGCTTTGTGGTAAGCAAAATCCAAATTGTTATACTAGAGTTTCCTAATCTAGGGGACTTGGACGGCAACCGGTAACTCTCCAAGTATTCTTTCACTACAACTTACATTATCCACAGTAGTTATAGACTGGCTAATAATGAGAGTTGCAGTCCACAAGCAGCTGCAGAACTTTAGATTTCCCATCACTTTGATGAGTAATGTATACATTAATCTGTGTTAAATTGTAAACTTGAAAACTGACACAGCTCTTGTTTCTTTCTGTTACTTCAGGTGTATAGCTGTGGTTACCATCGTTCTCTGCCTCCTGTTCTTCCTCTACTACTGCTTTTAAACCGTGTCTACTTGATAATTTAAGAAAAACTTGGTGCCTGCCATTATAACACAGTCTTCACTTTGGGAATCAATAGTGGAATTCAAAATCTTATACTGAAACTTTGGTAACAGGCATCAACCCACATCAACCCACGTCATGTGTGGTCCATGAACACAAAGTGATTTAGGAGAAAGGACGTAATATTAATTTCAACAGCTGTTACCTTGCTACAGCAAATACAACTGAGAATTCTGGAGTGACTTGCTCACACAGATTAACCTGTATGAATGCCACTCTGAACTTAAAGGTGGTAATGCAAAATTATATCTGTGTGCTTCTTCTCAACCCAAATATCAAAATAGGGCATTATTCAAGAGAGAACATGATTAAACTTTGACAACAGTCAAAGACAATAAGAGTCTTCAGCACTGAAAGCAAATGGTATCAAGCTTCCACTGAGGGTAATAGCCCTCTTTATTTCTAATTGCTGTTGTTTACATATTAGCTGGGGATTCATCTTTTATCTTTGTGATATATATTTATCAAGATAAAAAGCACTTATGAGCACAGCACTATTAAGTAGCTAAATATCTGAAGCACTTTTTTGTTTCCTATAGTATTTGTGACACACAGTGCACCTTAAAGCTGAATTTCTCCACGCAATGCACAAGAAACGCATAGAGATACTCAGCATGCTTTTGTTTTGTGAGGGATAATCAATTTTGTCCTGTGGTCTGCAATTATACTCCCAGCCCTGCTATTGTCAATAAGTTAATTCATTATCTAATTAAACCTGATTTTAAAGCTTATGAACTATAATCTAAATTTGGAACTTTATCTGCTATCAGGCATCCTTTTATGGAAAGTCTAAAAAAAGCATTGGCATAGGGTTGCACAAAAATGGAATACCATGGGCTGACGTCTGTTTCCCTATGTCCTCCTTCAGTCAGCCTATCTCCATTTACCATGATTTATAACCAATACCCTTTACCCCCTCCTTTTATTAAAATTTCCCCTGTATTTTTTCTCTCTCACTCACTTTACCCCGCTATATCCATATACCCACCACCTTTTATAAAATTGTCTTAGGGACAGGTAAATTCAACAGTGTCTTCACTGACGTGTACTCTGCAGAGGAAGAAATACTGATTTTACGGGTCATTTTCTTTTACTGGATGTAGAAATGATACCGAGAAAAGAATTACATAACCATGCTTCATACACGGAGCTATTTACTAAGCTGATTTGTGCTTTGTTCTGGTGAAATTTTGACATTCTATCTTCCTATATGTATTGTGTAGTTATTCAATTTGTTGCAATTTCATCCTGGCAAAGCACTCTATAATTTTATGATTTGTCCAGTCAATGTTTGGCACATAAATAAATAGACTCATTTCTAGGCATGTTTCATAATTATATTTTTGCTTGATATGTACAAAGTAATGTCAAGGGCTACTAATGTTTCATAAAAACTGAAGGTACGAATGCTCTTTATAGTTTATACTATATTGCTGTCCGATGGTGGCTTTGTTCATATCTTGCTAGTTGCGATGCAATTATATTATAAAGTTGACCCCTCCTGCCCCTTTTACCAACGTCAGTGTTCTGGCTGCAGAACTGAAGGAGGTTCGTGACGAGGGAAAATCTTGTATCAGTATAAGGAAAGAGCTACTCTCCGTAGTCAAGGTTTTCCCTATACTGACAGACAGAAGATTGTCTTTCTTTGTGATCTGTCCGGTTCGATGGCCCGTGTTTGGTTATGAGGGGAGGCAGCTTATGCTACAGAAAAGAGGGGGCGGGGTACACTGTACAATATAATTCCATTGCAACTATAGAGATATGAACAGAGCCAACATTGGACATCAATAGTATAAACTATAAAGAACATTTGTAGCTTCAGTTTTTATGAAACATTACTAACACTTTCAATCAACAATGTGCAGCATTTTTACTTAATGGAAAAAGTTCTCAAAAATGCTAGATCTTGAACTTACTAAATAGACCACAAACTCATGTTTTACTTTTGGCAATCAGGATTGGGAGGCTATCATGAAATTCGGACTCTCTGAAATTTCTTAACTGTTTCAAAGTTCAGTAATTCAAGGGACATTCAGTGAAAAGTATTCTTCAGATCTGAATGTGTGTGTTCGTGTCCGTGTGTATGATTATGCAGTTTTGATAAGTTAGTGGTTGAGTGTAATGGGAACCATGTGATGTGAGTGATCCCTGGCCGATGTTGCTGGGTTTCCTTCTCTGCGATGCGGCTACTAGTAGGGTAGCCAGTCCAGTCCAGAGTAGCAGGAATTCAGTGAATGGGAGTCAAAAGGGACTCTTTAGACCATTATTGGATTAACAACCACCGGGCAGGATAAAAGGGATCCAGCAACTTTATTTGGGAACACGAGGAACATATATAGAGGGCAAGAATGCCAATTGCAAACAAAATACAATTTAATCTTCTCGCGCCTAGCTCCAGCCAATGAGGATCAGAGCGACAAGGGATAAACAAGCGACAACCAATCAGAAGGCTGTCTACACTTTAAAACTGGGAACCGGGAGGGTTGGAGGGAACACAAAGCACAGTTTAATCTTTCCACGCCTATCTCCATCCAGTGGGGATTGGAGTGACAAGAGATGCACAAGCTGCGACCAATTAGAAGGCCACCTACATTTTGAAACTGGGAACCGTGAGGGTTGGAGGGAATATAAAGCACAGTTTAATCTTGCCACAAGCAGCAACCAGTCAGAGGGCCGCCTAAATTTCAAACTGGTAACCGGGAGACTCCAGCTGCCCCGGCCTGGAAGCTTTAATGTGGCCGACAAGCCAGGGTAGGCGGGGGGCCAACAAGTCATAGAGAGATGGGGGGATCTGGTGCCCAAAAGAGGATATATGAAAACACATGAAACCTAATTCTAATAGAAGATTGTCCCTTGCTGTGATCCATCTGGACAGTCTTCCTGTGAAGCTTTATATTGGTAAAAAGGGCGGGAGGAGGACACTTCATGATTCAATTTCTCTGGAACTACACATCATAGAGAATGATAATAGCTCTCGACAAGGCCCAAAAACTATAAAGAATAATGGAGCTGCTTTTATTTTGAAACATTACTATCCCTTTAACAACGCAGTTTTAACATTCTACCTCCTTGTTTTTATTTATTTTGTGAGTGGGAATAAATCTCTGTGAAACTGAAAATCTAATTTCTCTAAAACATAATGATTCTTCTTCCATTTCTCACAAATTTGGCCCAAAAGGTCTCATTCCCTTGACACATAGTTTCCAGAGACTGTGACTGCACCATCAAACAGGTTTCCAAAATCAGCTCCTTAGCAACCACTCACTTTGCACTTAAATTGGCTTTGGAAGTTTTCTTTTTTTCTGAAAGGACATGACAAAATGTGTGTTTATGTTTTAACTATTAATGTGAGATTATAATGTAGCGTTTTATAGGGTGTTAGATTTAGAATTTTATAACAAGATGTCATTTAATGATATTTCTACTAGACCACACACACTTGTTGCAAAAGTGAATTTTTGCACCAAATTATAGCGGTGCCTTCTGCCAGATTTGTTTACTATTGTGTGATTATATGAATGAGTGATGCTGGTTAAGGGTGGACAAATGACAGAAGAAAGAATCTGGTTGTATTTTGGAAATAGGTTTGCCAATTAATGTTTTTCCTTGCATAAAAATATATTGAATCATTGAAGGGAGAATTCATCAAGCTGTGACTGACTGAATGTGCAAGGAATCAGAGTATTTACTTGAGAAATAGCAATTAGTGGATTAATCATATCTGGCACTCCATCATCAATGAGCAACCACCAATATCATCTGCCATCTTCATTGTGGGGGGATCCCATAGAAACCTATAGGGCCAGACTTACACCACACATAAACTTTTCAGTATGTGTAAATGGGTGCGTGTGTCACTCGAATCAGGGCTTATAATTTTAAGTCCTTTGCTACTAGCCAGACCTGAAAAGTTACTCGCCACTGCAAGCCATAACATACCCACCAGGGCTGAATTTCTACTCGCCAGGGCTAAATTGTCACTCGCCATTGGCTAGTGGCGAGTGGAAATTTTGAGCCCTGACTCGGATTACATAGTTTGCACAATTTATAATCACATTTCCATGCAAAAATACAGTCATTGATAGACACTATCTGTCACTGATCATGGCTGAAGAACAGCATATCTATACACTGCTCTTTCCTCTGATGAATAAAATGAATTCTGAACCTCAGATTTGAAAACTTCTGAAAAATGTTGGTGTTAATCTTCTCGTTGGATGACAAAAACACATAGAAAAGCAGTGTGTTGAAGATGTCTTTAGCATTCAAAGGGTTAACACGTTGAACATACACTGGGATTAATATGTACTATCCAATATATCATTATAGCCTGTGTTTTTTATCCTAGTTATAATATTCCGTGACATGTAAGTGAATATTCTTAGTTTATAATCTAGCACGCACTAACACTTTAGAGTACAGTTATACTGTACGTGATGTAATAAGTGTGGTATCTATATAATACTTGCTCTTTCATATATATTCTACTATTAGGATTCTACCTGTACGTGTACTTGTTTACAGTATTCAGTAGCTTACTGTCACACAGGTGTCAAGACACTGGCATTTGCTGCTTCTGCTAGAATATAACAAGCAGTTGTCTATACCTGTGTGAGACAAAATGGCTTCCTCAGAATCTCTGTTAGCTGTGGTCTTGTACACTACGTTGTGTGCTCTCTCCACTATGGAGAGATAATATTTACAGTGCTAAAGTAGACAGATAGATCACTGGGGTAGTGTGCAGTGTTTAATGACTGTTATCAACCTATATAGTACATGTCATCTTTGTGGTCATTAGCAAGCTAGAAGAGAAGAGATCACTTTATGGAGATAATATTACATTTCCATCCATTCCTGAGCTAAACTGAATCCACAAAGAACTTGGAAGTTTGCAGGATAATCTATTAACAATTTCAGCACTTTATTGGCCTCTTTGGCCCATATGTGCTTAACCCTTGGAGTGCCAGTGGGGGTGTTTAGCTCATTGAAAAGGAATGAATTGGATACCTATCTGACACTTGAAGGGTTAATAGACACAAACTTTTGTATATTTTGAGAGAAAATTTTATAACAAGGGAGAGAATTCCCCCTCTTCTCCCCACTCTTGAGGGCTTTGTGTAGTTTATATACTGAAATGCTGATCACATAGAATCAATAATGCACTCTTTATAGCAAAAAAATAGTTTTATAGCAGAGTGATAGATAAGGGCTTAGTGTATTTTGTGCAAATGTTATTTTTACAATGATGTGTAACAGCTAAAGTGCTGAATACAAAATGGGTTGTATTGGGGAGGTTGGTAAAAACGTGTAGTCCTAATAAAACAGGTATTATACATTTTATTGATTGTAATGCATCTGTAAAATTGATTATCAGATCAAAAAGTCTGATTTAATAAGAACCTCAAAGTCTACAACAAGCAATAATACATCAATGACAAAAAAAAGAAAACCTCAGACTTACCTTCTTCCAAAAAGGTGTGTTCATTTATCAATCTGACTAGTTGAAAAGCCCGTGCACACGGGCCACAGTGCCACTCAGCAACGGCCATGGTGCAGTCATGTACAGTAGAGACTGCCCGTGCCGCAGCTGATACAGAGCGGGGCGCTCCGAATTCAGACCGTAGTCCTCTCTGTGTGTCTGAATTCGGAGCGCCCCGCTCCTTATCAGTCGCGGCGCAGGCAGTCTGTAGTGCACATGACTGCAGCGAGCGCAGCCATCTCTACTGCGCATAACGGCTTCTGACAAACACACATTTAGCGAATTATTATATAGGATAATGTTTTTTAATGTTTTCTTTTTTTATAATATCTCAAGCACAGTAGGGAAAATGGTAAACAATAGATTTTTCCCATTAAAAAAGTTATTATTTAACCCTCTTGAACCCTAGAGAGCTGTTGATTGCATTCATTGGGTTAAAGCAACAGTAATGTTTTAATATGAAAAATAAATATATAGTAGAGCTTTCCTTTCGGAGCAAAACAAAGATAGCTATGCTTCTGGAAAACACTTCATTTAACCCTTTGAGTGCCAGAGGGGTATTCAGTGCAATGCGAAGCGATGCTTTGAATACCCCTCTGGCACTCAGAGTGTTAACAGATATTAAACCTCAGTTAAAACTGCATTTTCTCCTATTATCAACAGTTAGCACCATTCTCACTGCTTTCTGTAAATATCTTTATTCACAGAGTACAAGCTCTACCTTAGACACATACAAAAATGTAACCTTGCCCTCTGGTCAGCGGTCAGCTCTGTTGTTGAGTTTGATTTTTAAACCTTAGAGCTGTATTAACCTTTAAACGAAGCATTTCTTTGTTGTAATACTGCCCAGGTTTTACAAAGCAGTATAAGCTATATATTTTCATAATGAAGCATTACTTTTCCTTTACATTTTAGGACACTGTACATTTATCAGTGACAAAGATTCCACTGTATATAAGGCAATATTTTTGCGCTTTGATTAATAATGTGTGTATTCTGCTTTGTATAAAAGGAAAGATGAAATATAATGTATCTCAGTACATTTTATCTGTTAGATTGATATTCTGTACAGTGACTGTGAAAGTCCGCATTCTGTGACTCTTTTCTGTACCCTGTGATGTATGTTTTATAAATAAACTTTAAAACACTCTGTCTTTCCTCCATTATTCATGAATGTTGATAATTAAAGCAGGTAATTAAGTGTTGGAGTTCAAAAAAGCATGTGGCCATATTGATCTAGAAAAATTGTATGACTTTATCCCTTCGTGCTCACATCTTAAACTTGGTGGACATCTGACAAGCTTGTGTACTAGAGTATGCAACAGCTTACACCCACAGTGGGCAACCTGAGACCTTCCAGATGTTGTCGTCTACAATTCTTGTCACAACAGCTGGAGTGCCTTAGGATGCCCACCCCTGACCTAGAGCTACAAAGTTTGAGGGACATGGCCAAATCAATCTCAATGCTACCTTGTACTGTTTATATCTATCTATATACATTTACATCCACTGGAATAAGGTACCATTGTAGGATGTATAAAATATTACATTATTAGTATGGAGTACTTTACCAGTAAGCTCTGGTAGAATGATTACAATGATTTGCCTATTATACGTGCTAAAGAGGATGGGCTCCCATGCAGTGTTCATGGGCATTCCTTGTGGGTAGCCCCACCGGAACTAGCACCTAGCTACTGATGAACAGTTATGTGCAGTACATGACCTGTGCACAGTCGTGAATTATAAAGATCAATGTATTTGGTACTGTTGGGTCTGACAGATAAACATTCATCATGGTTTAGTACCTACGGGAATGGACTGAAATCGTTTTTCAGTTATGGTCTATTCACATGTTGGTGGCTACCATATCCATCAGTCATCGTCAGCAATTTTGTGGGGCATGAAACTGAGGACTTGTGCTATACTAAATTTTTGTTTTCGTGTAGACATCTCTATAGTATTTCATTCATAGACCTGAAGTCAGAAAAAGCATGCTGTCTGTTAGAAACCATCATATGCCTTTTATGTTTTGTCTTTTTTGCAGATTTTTTTATTTTATTTTATTATTTTCTTTATACTTTATGTTTCTTTTCTAATATTTGTATTGAGGCTTTATTCCAACTTAAAATGATTGTAATGTCTCTATTAAAGTTTATTTACAAGTCCTCTTTAGGCTTTTTATAACAGTTTGCACTATGTTTAATGACTTACGGTTTTGTAGTTCAAAAGCTATTCAAAAGCTATTCCTGCCCCTTCTAGCCATGTCATGCTGCCTCTAAGTGTGGTCCAGATGGAGAGCAGTGAGGGACAATCTTTAGTAAGCAAAAAGAAAATCATGCCCTCCTTCATCAAGGGGGGCAGGGTTTTCCTTATACTTATGTCACGGGGTGACTGCGGAATAACACCACTGACAAGTACAAATACAGTAAAATCAATATCTTTATTAAAATAAGAACAGAATAAATATGAATAGCACTTCCCCAGCTCTCACAGGACCAGGTGTGAAGACAGTGCCTAAGCACTTCCCCAACCCTCACTAGCCAGGTATGGAGACAGCACAGGATCCACCGACTGCACAGAGGCTGATGCCACTCTGACTATAGTATGCACTGGTAGCAAGGATAGCAGTAGCTACTAGTGCAGGAGAAGCGGAAAAGCCCAGGCAAAACGAAAGGAAATCCCCTCGAACGCTAGCGTAATACAAGGCAACAGCGAAAGGACTCCCTAGAATGCTAGGGAGAGTAGGGAATGGTGACTGTGCTCCCTAGAACGCTAGGGTGAGCCTACAGGCAATGGTGACGGAACTCCCTAGAACTCTAGGGTAAACCTACCAGCAATGGTGACAGATAGCCTTAGACCGCTAGGGTAGAACAGGCAACAATGACTGAGATCCCTAGAACGCTAGGGTATACCCAATGGCTCTAACCGGCAATAGGTAGAACAGGAATACCAGAGACAAGGTCTGACGCAGTAACTGAGCACCGCTTGAACCGGAGGAAACAACAGAGCACGGTAAGCGCAAGTGGAGACAGTAGGCCAAGGGTAGGAAACCATCGGGGTCAGCACGGAGTGGGTAGTGGAGACGTGGAGCGCAAGTGGAGACAGTAGGCCAAGGGTAGGAAACCGGAGCCGGGGCTCAGCACGGAGCGGGTAGTCAGCCAAAGCCAGGAGTCAGACTGGATCAGCTAGTCAACCAAAGCCAAGAGTCAGACTAGATCGGGTAGTCAGCCAAAGCCAAGAGTGAGACCGGATTGGAAGGCAACTAGTCTGGGATCAAACGTAGCCGGAGTCAAACGTAGCCAGGGGTCATACACAAAATCCGAGCATCGGAATAACACAAGAGCTTAGCGCGTAGGTACACCCCGAAAGGGCAAAGGAGTACTGGCAGGCTGAGGCCTATAAGGCCTATCATATAGGCGGAGACTCATTCTGGCAATTACCATCAGCCTATAAGAATAGCGAATGCGCCTAACCGTGACAACCAGGAAGTAATGGTAATGTTGCCTGCAGCACAGCACAGCGAAGGGGCGAGAGGGGGATCTTTTTACCTTACTTTTGAACTACTGTCATTAAACATAGTGCAAAGTGTTATAAAAAGCATAAAGAAGACTCAGAGATAAAATTTAATAGCGACATTACTATCTCTTTAAGCAGGCAGAGATGCTGTATGGGGGTGTGGTTTAGGTTACACTCAGGTACCTTTTGTTTGGTTGCCAGATATTTTTGTGACATCATCCCCTGAACTGATTAAGAGTTGGTACTCGGGTTTTTGGTGCCTTTGGTGAGCTGATGGCTCAGGGGTATGTGATTATTTTTATATATAAATATTTGTTCAGCATCTATATTTCTTTGTTTGCCCTGAAGAAGATCCCTAGGGTATCGAAAAAGTTTGAATATGATGCAATAAACATTGCATGTGTGCACTTGTACAACTCCTGCATACCTATATACATTTCATTAAAGGGATGTGTACTACAAGTATAATTCGAGGAGTTTATTCTGTTTGATTCTAATAACAGAGTATACTGCCCCATTTATTTCATAGATAGATAGATAGATAGATAGATAGATAGATAGATAGAATGTGGAACACTCACAGGACTTCTTTAACATATGTCAATGTGCAGTTTTGGTCCATTTGCAGACATCAAGACATCAATGCAATGTGTGAATTTGCAATTAATTTTTTTTTGTACCATGGTCAATTCCCTGCCAAATTCTTCTATTACTAGTATAATTAATTCTAAAGAACATTTGTTGGGAGCCCCTAAATATTTCCTGCACAAATCAGGATTATTTCAACCTATTGTAGGTATAGTTTTTATAACAAACCCTTTTGGTATTCTTTTTGACTTGTAATAATCTGATAGGAACAATCTGTGTGGATCAAGATCCATTTCTCTTTCTCTACCTCAACAATTTAAAATAAACAATGTTAATGTTATTTTCTGGCTTAAAAGGATAGTAATACTTCGTTTTAGCTTTATTTTATTTTGTAGGCATTAAAAAAACATGAAGAATGATATAAGTCGTATCTCTCAAACCTTTATGGTTTAAGAGATATTCACAAACAAAGTATCCCCCCCTGTTCAACCAGATCAGAAGGGAGGTGCCCAGGTAGACTGCAGACAGGGACAATCTTCAATTAAGATAAGGGAAAAAGCTGAAAAACTTGTCAAGGGGGGAAGGGCTTTCATTGTTTTCATACAAAGAAAATTGTCCCCTTCTGTTATCTGTCTGGTCATACAACCTGATCCACATCTGAGAAGAGATGGCTTACACTAGGTAAAAGGAGCGGGGAGGGGAACTTTGCTTGTGAATATCTCATAAACCATAAAGGATTGAGAGATAAGACTTATATCGTTCTTCATGTTTTTTTAATGCCTACAAAATAAAATAAAGTTCAAACGAAGTATTACTATCCCTTTAATTTCATCATAAGTTGTTGTCCAAATGTCCTTCTTAGTCTGTTCATCTGACTGATCTCTGTATGTTCAATCACCTGTCCTGATCTCTGTCGATGAATTTTTTAGCCTGACTTGTAGCTACAACTAATCACAGCACCATGCCACCTATGATCTGACATGCAATTAATTGCAGCAGCCACAAGGAGGATGGGTTGGGAGGTGCATCATTTACATACGTCATGTAAGACATGTTTTAATGAATTACCATTCTCAAACCTGGTAGATGGACTAAAGTTTGATGCAATGACAAAGTGTGTCTAACGATGTGTAGTTATCACTTCAATATGGACAATATGACACACTTTGCTTTATGCCCTAAGAATTATCTATTCAAGGGGATGGGGGGAGGACATTGAGAGAGCAAGTGTTGAAGCAGAGAGGATACGGTCAAATTTCAGCACCAAGAACAGCACCAGCCATCCCTTTATCCTTTCTGGCCCATAGAGATGTGCAGCTAATTACTCTGTTATGTGCTGCACACCACTGTAGCAAGCAAATGGTTATAAAATAAACAGTATCTGCCACACTTACTAGCTGATTCAAATACACACAGAACTGGCAGATCAGCTTTAACAAGTAACAGCTGATCTTCTGATTTTGCGGTTTCCTGAACTGACTGATCAGCTGATTCATGCACATAGCACATTATCCACTCTGCTACACTGCGAAAGGCACTCAGATTGTCTGCTGTGTGCATGAAACAGCTGATCAACTGTTCTTGGTATAATTAAATCAGTTGGTATGCAGGGAAGGGAATTGTGTATGTTATAACCATACCTGGGAACTCTCCGGATTTGCCCCGGAGACTCCGGTTCTGACAGAGTTTTACCGGGTCTCCGGGGCAGAGGCTGATTCCTCCGGATGTGGAGAGTTTCTATTGAAACTCTGCCACATCTGCTTTTTCTCCTGCTGATACTCAGTCCCCAGCCCTCTGAGTGCCAGAGTGGTAAGGAATGCATTGCTTTGCAATGCATTCCGTACCACTCTGGCACTCAAAGGGTTAAGCCCCCCCCCACTCGCGGCAAGCCTCGCCCCTTTTTGACGCGATTAGCGTCATTTTTGTCACCCCCTGGTGAACAGAGGACTACCCTCCGGGTAGCCCTCGACTGGAAGTTCCCAGGTATGGTTATAACCAGTTGAGACCCACTGGGTGTTTAACTCATTGCAGGGCAAATACATTGTACTTTGCTATGGCAATCAAAGGGTTAAGCAAGGGTAGCTGGTTTCTCTGCTCTCCAGCGGAGACAGCATACTATCTTATGTGGCTGAATAGAATGCTATGGAAAGTTCCCAACAAATTTGGGACTGTGAACTCTGACAACATAGGCAGCTACTGGAGTTTAGTGCATGTGGCAAATAGCTACATTAACACCTAGATAAACCGAGTGAAATGCTACAATGGCTCATGCTGCATTTCAGTATGTAAAGGAACCATTATCGAAGTAGACATTGAAACATCATAAACCTGGCAAAGGCATGGCAGAAGTGTATTTGAGGCATATTCACATAGATATTATGGTGAAGACATCTTAAAGGGATAGTAATACTTCGTTTTATCTGTATTTTATTTTGTAGGCATTAAAAATACATGAAGAATGATATAAGTCTTATCTCTCAAACCTTTATGGTTTGAGAGATATTCACAAGCAAAGTTTCCCCTCCCGTCCCTTTTACCTAGTGTAAGGCATCTCTTCTCAGATGTGGAATGCAGTCCATAGACCAGACAGATAACAGCAGGGGACAATGTTCTTCCTGTGAGAACAATGAAGGCCCTGCCCCCCCTTGACAAGTTTTTCAGCTTTTTCCCTTATCTTAATTGAAGATTGTCCCTCTCTGCAATCTACTTGGGCACCTCCCTTCTGCTCTGGCTGAGCAGTGTTACATCAGTAAAAGGGGCGGGAGGGGGATACTTTGTCATTGAATTACTCTTGAACTACAGCTCTGACAGAATTGAAATAACACTCTCCAGAGTCCAAATACTATGATGATTAATTAGCGCTACTTTTATTATGAAACATTACTATCCCTTTAATGCATATGACAAGCTAGAATCAGTGTAAACATACCACAATGTTACCAACCTGCACCCTTATCAATTTCAATGTTATTCTATGGTGGCTGTGCATTATGTTTTCTGTGACATGAGAGACTTTAGTGCACAAGCTTCCTAGAATAACATAGAAACCACTGAGTTTATTACTCTAGAAGTTAGCTCCTGTCTATTACCTTATTATCACATCTTACTGCATAGGCTCCATAGAATAGCATAGGACCTGGAGAGTTTATCTCACTGGAGAGGTTATCTCCTCTTTATCACCTCATTATCTCATCTGTTCTTTTCTCCATTTTACATCCTTGTTTCTGGTATCCTGTTATATCCTGATTACATGCCAGTGATAGCAACCTGTTCTACATTCATAGTATCCACTGGGTATATAGAAGACCCACTATTTTCTAGCCTTCAGATTTATTTGCAGGGACACAGTCTATGCCATGCTGCTGTATAGGAATAAAGTCCTCACTCTTTCTGTATTGTAATTAGATTAGAGGCCAGTGCATACCTGTAAAGGACAGTAAATTATTATGAAAAATATACATTAAAGGGATAGTAATACTTCATTTTATCTTTATTTTATTTTGTAGGCATTAAAAAACATGTCTTATTTCTCAAACCTTTATGGTTTGAGAGATATTCACAAGCAAAGTTTCCCCTCCCGCCCCTTTTACCTAGTGTAAGCCAGGTCTTCTCAGATGTGGAATGCAGTCCATAGACCAGACAGATAACAGCAGGGGACAATCTTCTTTATATGAAAACAATGAAAACTCTGCGCCCCTTGACAAGTTTTTCAGGTTTTTCCCTTATCTTAATTGAAGATTGTCCCTCTCTGCAGTCTACCTGGGCACCTCCCTTCTGCTCAGGCTGAGCAGTGTTACATCAGTAAAAGGGGCAGGAGGGGGATACTTCGTCATTGAATTACTCTTGAACTACAACCCTGACAGAATTGAACTAACACTCTCCAAAGTCCAAATACTATGATGATTAATTAGTGCTGCTTTTATTATGAAACATTACTATCCCTTTAAAACATTTCCCTATTAAGTAAAACAAGAGTGCTCTAGTTGACTGAAGAGGCTTTATTAAATATTCCAACTCAAAACTTTTTAGTGGAGTAAACTGCAATTTTATTCTGTCATCACCAAGCGATGCTGTTGCTAGCACATTTTATGGAGAGCTTTAATCTAAACAACTAAAGAGCATCAGAAAAAATGTGACTAAAATATATTAGCTGTAATAACTGTTGAAAGAAGCAACTTCCATACGTAGGAGTACCCTTGTTTTACTCAGCAAGGAAAGCCATTTAACATCCATATTGTTAAAAATAAAAAAATATTACTGCTCTTGTATCCTTTGGATGCAAGAGAAAACTCCAATGAATGGTTTAGCAATGCTCTGGGGAGGAGATCTTTTTTTTTGTCCAAGAAGTGAATATATTTAATTAGAAATGTGCATTTTCCAGCATGGTTATGAGATTGTGGAAATAAGGAAGGTGGTGAGTGGGTTTATTTGTGACAGAGAAGAGTGGGCGTTAATAGTTAAGAATTTATAAAATTTCACAGATGTGATGATCTCAGCCCCCGGAAATAATATTCATAAGAAGTCTTTATTCCAAAGAAGTATTGGTACAAGCCCCAAGAGAACTGGTCTGGAACAGCTGCCCACAGCTGGGACATAGGAAAAATCCAAACAGGATTCCATGGAGACGCCTCAAAATATGTAAGAAGAAAACTAAATCTTGACCAATGTAAAATACAATCCCTATATCAGTGGAGGGCAAACTTTGGCTCTCCAGCTGTTGGGAACTGAAAATCACAGTTTCCCCAGCTCTCAAGGGGGGTATGTTGGTCTACAATTCCCACCATCCTCAGTCAGCCATTGATTTTCCCTATCTTTTATATGCTAAGCCACAGTGACCAATACATGAAGTCACCTGACCTGTTTCTGGATCCGTGATGGCCAGCGCAGGCAATGAGAGGGGTAGTGGCAGAGGGACATGTTCATTCTCTAGATTGTCACAAGACCAGGGAATACTTTGTCTGAAGGCCTGCGTGCTTGAGGCAATTCATTTCCTACAGGGACATGTTCATTGTCCACTTTGCCACAGGAGCAGGAAATATGGGTTGATGTATTCCTTGTAAGAATATGTTCAACATTATCCCAGGAGTGCAATGGATCCATAATGTCCCATTTGCTCTCCTCATTATCATATTCCTGCAATCCGAAATCTGATCTGTGCCAACTACATCTCACTGTGTCCATTGCCACAGGGAATTTTTGGGGAAGAAATAGCTCCTTCCTTCACCCACTGTACACTGTGTGGCTCGCCTCCCTTCCCCATGTCTTTCCACATTGCAGCTCACCTCCCCCTGCCTCTACAGTGTCGCTCACCTCCCTGCTTCATCCCCCCCCCCAACAGTGCAGCTCACCTCCCTCCCTCACCCAACCTGCACAATGCAGGTCGCCTCTCTCCTTCACCAACCTTCCAGTGTGTGGATTACCTCCCACACTCACCCTTTACAGTGCAGTTCATCTCCCTTCCTCACTAACCCACCAAAGTAAAACGTCTTGCCTTTACCACCCACCCTCCACAGTGTGTTAAAAATATATATAAAAATACTAATTGAACCTGGCAAAGTCCCCAGCATCCCAACTCAGTTTTGTTTTTAAGAACTGCACTATCCTACCCTCATCAACTCCAGAGTGTGGATCACACATCACACTCATCCCTCACCCATCCACTACAGTACAGCCCCCTCCCCACACACACATAAACACACAGTGCAATTCACCTCCCTTCCTCGTCTGCTCTCCACAGAGTGGCTCATCTCCCTCTCCCACCTTCTACTATGTGAATCACCTACCTTAATCATCCCCCACACTGCTAATTGTTTCCCTCCATCACGAACCCTTCACAGTTTGGCTCACTGAATCCCTTAGCCACACTCCACAGTGCTATGAGATCATCACATAAAGCCCACCCTATCGAGGTCACAACAAAGCCATGCTAGGAAATGAAGCTGGATCAGGATGCAGGGAACCCCGCTAACTTCAATGCTTAAGTAAACATTTTCATTTTTTTTTTAAACTTTAATGTCCATGAAACTAGTGTATGAGTGCATATGTATGAGAGGGTTATGTGTTGGAATGTGTATGTGTGAAAGTGTGGTTGTGTCTGAGTGTGTATTTGTCTGAATGCAAATAAGTCTATGTGTGTGTGCGAGAATGAGTATGCATGACAGTGTGTGTGAGGAACAGGGAAACAGTGAAGTAATGGTCAGTGGCTTTTAGTTGAACAAAGCTTGGTTAGTAAACACAGTGGAACAAGACTGTGCTGACAATGGTCCTGTGGCTACCACTTGAACAAGGCTGGCCTCAGTGCAGTTGTGATTTTTATTATTTGGAGACCTTTATATTTTTATATTACACTACTTTTTGAGGACCGTTGTTGTTGACATTCACCTCACTGATCAGCAGGCAGCAGTTGGTGGGGACCACCGAGTGGAGACAATGAGAGATCTCCACAGGCTTATTTGTCAAATCTGGTTATCCCCTTAGTCCGCATATCCCAAATGTTAGTACATTGATTAATTCTATTGAAGTGTGTGTTTATAAGCAATATTATACGATTGGGCGCCCCCCTTTTGTCCTTTTTTCTTTTGGAGATTTTATGCTACCGTTTTGAGGGAGCGAGTGAAGGATAAGTAGCCCATCCCTTTAAGTATCACTTTGAGGACCCTGCTTCTGGTTCAGGAAAAATATACCTGACTGCTTGCAGCTGTTTTCTCATATAAGTGATTAAACAGCCGGCTTAGATTGTGAGTACCCATGTGTGGGGTGATTCCAGGTGGTGGTACCGATTGAGTCTCCTTAAATTACACTAGAGCGCTTCCCTGTGCTTTTTCCCTTCTTTTGTGTTTCTGATGATCACAAGAGTGGTGACCCGGTATCACCACCATTGTTGGTGTAGGTGGCACTGGCTGGGGCTCCACTGCATTGCTGCTGCTGCTGGTGGTGGCAGTAGCAGTGGCACTGTTGCTAACAACTGTTGCCTCTCCTTCCATATTGGCAATAGAGAGAGAGCAACCAATTTAGGCATAGCCTACACCTTCCTGATTGGGATGATTTTCCAGTTCCTCCCTGTATCCTTTCTGGTAGACACTGAACACATCTCTTATCATAAACTATTATTATAAAAAAGTATTAAAAAATAATGAAAAAAACCCATGTCACACACTACACGCTTCAATGACCCTTAATGCCCTAACACTTAATTCACAAAATCTTAATGACCCTCAGTACCCTAACACAAACTCACAATTTGAATGACTTTCCCTAACTGCCCTAACACTAGATTTCACTTTACTGACCATCACTAACCTAACATAACCCTAAGTCACACACTTCACACACTTTAGAAATCGCTAATTTTCTTTTTAACAGCTCTCTCCTCTCCTAAATCACTTCTGTTCCTCTCTCAGTATTAGAAAAAAACCCACACTGAAGTGAGGGAAATTATTGGTTTTATAATAGAAGACAGTGGGAAAGGAAGGGGTGTTTTTCAATAAGACAGGAAATTCCCGCATCCAAAAATCAATGGTAAAGGGCAGCAGAAATTTCTAATTTGTGGGAAATTTCCATCTGAAACAAATTATCTGGTGTAAATTTGCCTGCAGATGTTTTGCGTGAATTTTCCATGGGAAAAGTGGAAAATCTTGTATTTTTTGCACATTTTCCTGCAGTTAAAAAACAGGACTTTTTGGCCATCCCTAGCAGCCACAGTGTATATAAAAGGCAAAAAGTCGTACCTTAAACCCTTAAGGACCATCCGCATGCAGCTGGCACTTAAGGACCAAGGAGCATTTTTTTTTAGCAGATCCAATTCAGGGCTCTCCGAACAGCATGCAGCTGCGCTGGGAGCCCTGAAATCCATGATGTGCCAGGACCGTCATGGGTCCGTTAGAGAAGTTTTCCCATGATGGTCCTGGTATGTCATGGGGCCTTAAAGGGGATGTATCACCTTATAAAAAATGTACCTTAGGTTTTGTTACTAAAGTATTATTAGGAAAGCTGTTTGTATTTTGTTTTTAATGTAAGTACTTTTACAGATATTCTGTCTTCTGTGCAGTCACGCTTCACTTCGGTGTGCTGTGAATGGCTTCTATCTTTACATCAAGCTCCGGTTAGCATTGTACTGCGGTTGCAACCTCAGTATGATGCAAACTGGAGCTTGATATAATGATATAAACCATTCACAGTACACCAAAGGGAAGCGTGAACGCACTCCCTGGGGTAGCTGGGAGGGAGGTGGGAGGAGAATTAGGCAGTCAAGAAGAATTGTGCTGAAGAATCAGTGTGCTGCATTATGTTGACCTGTAAAAGTACTTAAATTAAAAAAGAAGACAGCTTTCCTAATAATACTTTAGTAACAAAACCTACAGTAAACATTTTTTATAAGGTGATACGTAATAACTTTAACCTTCGGAGTGCCAGTGAGGTAAGCAACACAGTGCAAATTAATACATTGGATATGGTCTGGCCGTCAAAGGGTTAACTGAACAACATTCATGTTCTTTGTTGGTTATTTAATATGTAATCTATAAGAGCAAACTGCAGGGTTGTGGCTGAGTTATAATTGTCCTAACTGAGTTTTAACCATCATTTCAGAACATTTGATGGCATCAGTGAGAATTTTAAATTCAACTTTAACATAAGGTTTTTTTCCTTAATTTCCTCTGGGAGTTTTGTTTGTAATTTTTTTTTAGTATTTTTATGTTTTGTTCAATTGAATGAGCTTATCTCACAGGATAAGGAAAGATGCAAGTTTCAGAAGAGTCCAATTACAGTATCTGATTAATGTTTTATTGGGGGTCTTTTGCCAAACAGACATTTTTCTCTACAAGTTGCAGGGGGGTGGGATATTCATTAAGGTGAATTAAGTATATCATTCACTAAAGTGTTAATACTTTTCCAAAGCCAGCAAACTAAAGGCTCCATAAAATAAAAATAAGAGCTGGAGAGAATAACTCATCTTAATGCATATTCCTTTTGGTTTTGGCAAGTTGAGATTGAGTATTAATGCAGGAAAAAGTAGACAAGTACCAAATACAGGCAAGAGGTGGTGCTACATGTACTGTAGCTGAATTAAGCTATGCTTCTAGGTAGGATACTTGAATGGGGAAGCTTCAAGGCAGGAGACTACTTAAGACACACAGCAGATGGCACTGGAGAGCATTTGCAATGCTGAAGCAAAAGAACAAGCATAACAAGTATAAGAAACCATATACCAGGGAACTGCACTGACAGTAAATCAGACTAATCTGCAGGCAGAAGAAGCATGGAATATGGGAGAAAACCACAGGAGCAGAGGGTCTAGATGGTAAGAGAGACTGTTGCCTAAAAAGAGGAAATTCAAGCCAGAATCTTCAGCAGCAGAAAGCAATAGTCAGTAGACAGCTAGATCAAAACTAGGGTGACAGATAGTTAATATTTGTGTTATCAGTAACAGGCCAGGTAGTTAGACAGGAATAGGTCATATCAAGAAGCTAGGATTCATAGAGTGTTAATGGATAAACCAAGAAAGATACGGAACTCATTGCAGATGAAGTCAGTAATACTAGCTTAAAAACTAATGGTATTTTTAGCAGATACATATTGATCTCCCCAATTTGCTACTATTGATTGCTCCTTTATTCATGCTGATTGCATTCTCAGTGTAGAACAACTTGGGGCCATATGTTGAAAGAGGCTCGCCGCTTGGTTAGCGGTCAAGGCTATTTTGTCCTGGGCAGAAGAACATGTTCCTGCCATATCCACAGTGCACATTCCTGGCGTAGACAACGTCATAGCAGACTTCCTCAGTCGATACACGGTGGACAGCGGAGAGTGGGAACTGCACCCAGAGGTGTTCACCCTCATTGTTCAGAAGTGGGGTCTTCCTTGCATCAACCTGATGGTGACAGGACAGAACCGGAAGGTTCCAAGGTTCTGCTCTCGCTGGAGGGATCCTCTAGCTCTAGCGGTGGATGCCATGTCCATTCCTTGGTTATTTCCTCTGGCTTACATCTTTCCTCCCCTCCCCATGTTGCACAGGGTGTTACGGAAATTGAGACTGGAGTGCTGTACAGTCATTCTGATTGCTCCTTACTGGCCTTGACAGGCTTGGTTTCCGGAGCTTCTGGATCTGTCAGTGGCGGAGCCATTCCGGCTCCCTTGCTGTCCGGATCTTTTTTCTACAGGGTTACCTGTGGATGGAGGATGTTCATCGTCTAGCTTTGACGGCTTGGAAATTGAATCCTCAATACTGAAGAAGAAGGTTTTTCTTCTGGTTTGGTGGCTACTATGCTTAGTGCCCACAAACCTGTTTCTTCTAAGACCTACCATCGTGTCTGATCGACCTTTCTATCTTGGTCTGCTGATAGGTACCTTTCTCAGGAATTTGATCTGCCTATGGTCCTAGCTTTCTTGCATGACGGTGTGGATAAGAGCTTCAGTTTGAGTTCCCTTAAGGTTCAGACTTCTGCGCTCTCTGTTTTCTTTCAGAGGCGCATTGCTATTCTTCTTGATGTCAAGGTTTTCTTCCAGGGCGTTGCTCATACTCGTCCTGTTTTCAAGACTCCCGCTTCCTTCAGAGTCCTCTCTTTGAGTCCTTGGCTACTATTCCTCTACACCTGCTGATGTGGAAAATGGCCTTTCTCCTGTTGATCGTGTCTGTTCACCGTGTAGTAGAGTTACATGCTCTGTCTTGTAGATCTCCATTTTTGGCGTTTCACTAAGACAAGGCGGTGCTTCTCACTTCTCAGGAGTTTCTCCCAAAGGTGGTTTCTGAGTTCCACATTAATCAGGAGATTGTGGTGCCTTCTTTCTGCCCTGACCCTACCTCTGACAAGGAGAGTGATCTCCACTTGTTAGATGTGGTGCGTTGTCTCAAGTTTTATGTACATCCATTAGACAGTCTGATGCGCTGTTTGTAATTCCTGAGGGTCCCAGGGCAGGGAGACCTGCATCCAAAGTGACTATTGCGTCTTGGATCAAGTCCACTATTCATAAGGCTTACGCGCTAAGGAAGAAGCCTGTTCCCTTTCGGGTCACTGCTCATTCTACTAGATCTATTGGGGCTTCTTGGGCTTACAATAATCAGGCCTCCGCTGATCAGCTGTGCAAGGCTGCCATTTGGTTGTCTGAGCACACCTTTTCGAAGTACTACCGTGTAGATGTGCTGGCATCGGCTGACGCCAGTTTTGGGAGGAAGATCCTAGGATCTTCTTCGGTTCTTTGATGCTTCCTTCATTTTTGAAACCTGTTGGCTCTAGTTCAGTGTGCTGTGTAACAGTTCCTGGGGTGTTGTTACCCCTGTTCAGTGTCTGTTGACACTTCATTTGTTTTGTTGGGCTATCTCTGATCTGATGGCTCATATCTGCACTGGTGACTTTGGGGGTCTTGCGCCTGGTCCTTGCCTTACTTCCCACCTCTGGGAAACTCAGTGGTTGGACATCCCAGAATTACCAGTAACCTGTATTGGACAACAGAGAAAAGAGGATTTTAGTCTTACCTGTTATATCCTTTTCTCTTAGTCCATACAGGTTACTGGTCTCCCACCCTGTCAAAGGACCATGCTTGGCTGTCATGTGATAGACCGTGGGGGTCCTTTGGGGTCATGCTCACAGGAGTCTTCTTTCCCTTCTATCTAGTCAATAGTTAGTGTCTCAAATCTTACTGGAGCTGATTGGCTAGCTGCAGCCAAGGAGGGAAGGTAGGCTCCACCCATGCATTTAATTCTAAAATTGTTCCTGTTTACTTAAAGGGGCGGATTGCCTACCCAAAGTTCCCAGTAACCTGTATGGACTTAGAGAAAAGGATTTAACAGGTAAGACTAAAATCCTCCTATCTGCCACCTCTTCACCCATTTGCTGTCCAAATCTTTTTGACGAGAAAATAATATCCTTCTCTGTATATATATATCAATTATATATACATATATATATATATATATATATATATATATTTCCTTATACAGTATCATCAGCAAAAAATGAGACACTACTTCAGTATCATTACAAAACAAATGAAAAAGCATTGGACTCAGAAATGAATCCTGGAGCACTCCATTTCAAATTCAGGCCCAGTTGAAAAGAATCCATTCGCAACAACAATTTATACTACATCAGCAACAATATGCTCTGTCCACGTTACCATTTACACTTTCATAGTACATTTCCTAATAATATACCTCTACTGACTTTAAGCGGGCAGTAAATGTTTGTATTTGAAAAAATATATATGTTACAGAGCTTATTCTGCTGAGTAAGAAAACTATAAAAGTTATTATGGCTCAAATGTAGCTTTTAACCCCTTAAGGACCTTCGCATGCATGTGCGGCCAGCACTTAAGGACCACGTATCTTTTTTTTTTCCGTATCCGATTCAGGCCTCCCCTGAATCTCTCCGTGCGGGGACCCTGAATTCCATGACTTGCCAGGATCGTTGCTGGTCCTTAAGTGCCGGACAGTCATGACGGCACGGCATTGGACATTAAGGGGTTAATCAACCTGTTAGCAACAGCACCAACTACTGTCCAAAAAGTATTTTCTTTAAATATAATGTGTTTATTTAAGGATTTTATAAATCTTACAAAACAGACCCACAGGGGAAAGGGTACACAGACACATAAATGCAACGCAGATAATGATGTGTTCCATACACAACACAATGCAATAAGTCCATAATGTGCTAGTCACAATTATCAGCCAAACTGCTGAAGCTGCAGAAAAAGGGGGGGGGGGAAGAAAGGATAGAGGGGGAAGAAAGGAAGAAAAAGAAACAAAATGGAAGAATGAGGCTAAGTAGTGTGGGACAGAGGAGAGGAAGGTTCAGAGGAGAGAGATGTTGTTGGAGACTCCCACATATCCCACACAACCTTCTGTTTAGGGAGAGAGAGTCATGGAGCAGAACAGTGAGGTGGTCCATTAGCTATTCCTGGTAGATTCGAGAAAGAAGCATACTTAGGGAAGTTGCAGTCTGGGATTTCCGTAGCCCAGCTATTAAGCAGTGGGCAGCTGTGAGAATATGGAAGGTCAAAAATGATTCAACTTTAATAACTTTTTCATAGAAAAATCTTCCAGTCATGCATTTTAAACAAAAGAAAAATAACGAAAACATATTTTTCATAAAAAAATACTTCTATTTTAATCTGGGCTAGAAAATAATATTGGCCACTATGAAACAAATTCATAGGATTTCTTGCCCAGATTAAGTGATGGGTTTACTATTAAGAGGCGTAAGTGTTCCTTTAAGCAGAGTATAACTAACCCAAACATGTCCTTAGTATAATTCTACATCCATATGTCATGATCTCCATTATAGAAAATGTCCATTATCTTCTACTGTTGAAAACTATATGTTTTTAACAAATCCAGAGCAAATAAGATACTACTGACAAAATAAGGTGAGGAAGTGGATGTAATAAAAATAAGTGGAATAATTCTGGGGCAGGCCAAGTTCACCAAAGAGGCACATAAATCTGGTATGAGGCATAATAAAGCAACAATGTAACCGCTCAGGTGTAAGTCTCAATATCAATATACTTGTAACATTTATGATAGATGATGAAGTATAACAAACTGAGATCTTCACTCACCTTACTTCATACAGTCACTCTATGTGAAAGCGTGCCCCTCCATAGTGTCTCTAACATGCTGACCACAGCTGCTCAGTGGGTGCTGGCAACTCCACCCCTGCTTTCAGTGTATAGCAACAAATTATCCACACAATCACTTGATGTACAATAAAGTAAAAAAGACTTTATTGAAGAATTAAAAACATTGGGACACAAAAAAAACAAATGGGTAGATCACCCCTGAAACTCTCTGACGCATTTCGGACCAAATAAGTCCTTAATCATAGGTAACGCTGGTGGGAGAAAGAGAGGTTTAAATACAACACCCCTCACCAATACATCCAACCCACTTAAAGGTATATATATATATATATATATATATATATATATATAAAAACATTTTAATAAAAAGCTAGTAATGAAGAAACATTCTCTATTCTAGTAAAGGAGTACCCTATAATCCCATAAAGAACAATATAACAGGATAATACAACATTACATGTATCCTATTTATGCACACATATACAAATGTGTACCATAGATATAAGGTGCCGAGACAAAGATTCACAGACCGCAAATTAAGGAGAGAACTCAGGGAGTAAAACTCAACACTAGATCCAATCAAAAACTCATTCAAAAAAGACTTAAGTCCCACACTGAGTTAAGTCCTCTTGGGATCTTGGTATCCAGCTGTTGTATCCAGAACATCTCCCTTCTACCCAGGCAGTACATACTATTACCTCCCCTTGGGTGTCTGGATACTTTCTCGATCCCCAGAACCAAACAATTATCCAAACCCATACATGGGACAAAAAATGTCTAGCCACTGGTGATCTGGTGTCACCATTTTCTTTTGCATCGAGATACTCCCTTATTCTCTCATTCAGTGGATGTATGGTGCGTCTCACATATTGCTTAGAGCTATCCATACAGGTAATGACATCTACAACTCCCGAAGTGGAGCAGTTGATAAAACCAGAAATATTATAGGTTGTATTTGTCACAGTACTATTAAAGTTCTTAGATATTTTTACATATATACAACATTTATATCTCCCACCAAACCTGTTGAAGCCCTTATATCTAGCCATGTACCTATTTTTTCTTCTTCCATGAGAACATGCTGGGAGATAGGCTTCAACCTATTGTGGGTGCTTTCCTCCTGGTAAATCGACATCCCTCGTCAAGGATCTCTTTTATAATGTCATCCCCATATAAAATGGGTAGCAGACCTTTTATTATACTGCACACCTTACCATATTCTTGACTACATTCCATAACAAAAGTTAAAGGTTGTTTGGTAATAGATTTTGTTTTACATGAGTTGTTTCACTTATTATTTTTAAAATAACTTTTTATCAAATCATCCCGATTCATATAATCAAGTACACTCTGTGCCTTGCCAATTTGATCCTCTGTGTATCCTCTATCCTTAAGTCTGCTAGAGATCAGACTTGCTTGCTTCTCATATAATTGTACATTACTACATATATGTTTAAGGTGAATAAATTGGCCTTTCAGAATGTTGTTGATGAGATGTTTTGGGTGGCAGCGTCTGCATACAACAGTACATTACCTGCTGTTGGTTTCTGAAATTTGTTTTTCGTGTGTCCCGATGTTTTTAATCCTAATAAAGTATTTTTTACTTTATTATACATTGAGTGATCGTGTGAGGATACTTTGTTGCTATACTGCTACACTGAAATGAGGCATAGTATCAAAGGCTTTTGCAAAATCCAAGTGTACTGCATCAAAAACAACACACTTGTCCAAGTTACCCTTTCATAGAATGCATGTATATCAGTTTAACATGAAGGGGCAGACTCACTAAATGGTTATAAAGAGATGATAAATTGGAGATAACTTCTCCAGTTTATCACTTCTCCAGTTCTTATGTTATTCTACGGAACCTATGCCCTAAGATTTCTTCAGCTTTGGAGATCTTAGTGCATAGGCTTTATAGAGTAACATAGGAGAAGTGATAAACTGGAGAAGCTGTTTCCACTTTATCACCTATTTATCACCTCTATCACCACTTAGTGAATCTCCCCCGAAGTGTTCTTCATAAAACCATGCTGACTTTTCTAAGGATGTTGTCACGTAGTCCTGAATACCATTGATTAGTGATCTTTCTAATATGTTACTTACTCACAGGTCTATAATTTACCGGTTTATGTCTTTCCCCCCTTTTTGAATAAAAGTACTGCATCTGCATTCCACCAATCACAGGGCACTATGCAATATGAGAGGGAATCAGTGAGCATTATGCCCTTGCTATTACTGAACTAATCTGCTTAAAGTGTTAGTAATATTTCCCTTGACACTCAGCTAAAATCTTTCATAGTTAGTAGTACTGCTGTATAATTACACTGTAATTATATGATAAAGTTTACCCCTACAGGCCCTTTTCCAGACGTGAGCATTTCTGTCCTGGGGACAATCTTCAGTCAGTATTTGGGAAAAACATGCCCTCCTTCGTTCAATTCTGTTACACTCTTTATATGTGTCACTCCATCCGATTTCCTTGAGTGATATTTCCTCCCCTTGATTTTGGATTGGTTACCTGGCATTTAAATCCTGCTATTTTCTGGCCTTCTGTGCCCAGTCTTCGAGTTCACTCTCAGATACTACCCAAATGTTTTTTCTGCTATTATTCCTGATCTGGTTTGACCGTGGATAGTTTCTGACCTCTGACTTTGTCTGCTACTTTGATGCTATTCAGATTTCCCGTTGTGTCCCACCCTCATTCTTCAACTCTGACTTCTGCTGGCTATTTCTACTCATTTGTGTGATCTACCAGGTTTAACCTGAGCTCACCCCGACGCTGAACTACTCAACTCTGAGGCTGTCATCATCCAGAGAAGCTTCCACACTTCCATCAGATCAATTAGAGTCTTTCTTCCCCATCCGATGGCCTATTGGACTGATCTCTGCCTTCTAGGTGTCATACGCTGCTGTCTATCAACCCACCCTGGCTCCTGCATATCCCAGCTTGGCAAGCAGATTGCTCTCCAACATAAGCTGGGTCTTGTCAGTAGTTTTCCAGTCCGATTGATCTCAGTTAGTGCTTGTCTTTCCAGCCTTACTGTCAGTTGGATCTCTGCTGGATCTGAGGCCTTGAAGCATCCTGGAGGGATTGATCACTGGTTCCCTGCGTTCACCAGCTGTACCTTGAGGTGAATGTTTACAGCATTAGCTTTCTCCATCTACCCAATGTACAACCTCTGACAGCTGAGCACTGCATGGCGTTCATTGACACTCAGTGTCTACACCATCTAACGGTGTAAAACCTCTGGCAGCTGAGCACCACATGGTGTTCATTGACACTCTGTGTCAATGCCAGCTCCCCAGTGTACTTTCTTCAACAGTGAAGCATCAGGTCGCCAGTCTTGACATCCGAGCTCCCTCAGCTCTGCAGGTCCAGCAAGGGTCCATCTTCCTTAGTGTCTTCTCACACTAGCCAGCTTTTTGAATATTTTGGCTGAACCCTTGTTAAAATGGACCTCTCACCTTGAACTATTGTTGTATATTTAGAAACGTAATTCAAAACTGCCTATGTGTCATGTTAACCAATATTCCAACAGAGGTATGGTTTAGGAAATATTCACGCTTATATTTCTGAGAAAAGTGAAACTGAAAGTCTCCTGGTGAAGCACAGATCTTAATTAATATATGAAATGTCACTGAAAACCTTCAATATATTAATTAGCATATGTACCGCATACGTACTGCAGGCGTACTGCAATTAGAATGCATTAGCATATGGTACCAAGTATGAATATCTCCTTAACTTTGCATTTGCTCGTCTTTTGGATAACATGACACATAAGCAGTTTTTAATGAAGTCTTAAAATATACAGACTGGAAAAAGATGTGTTTCTCATAACAGATTTCAAAGGATAACATATGGTTCCTGCTGCCCAAATGCTTCCTTAACATTTCAGAATTGTTTGAGATCATTCGGTCCAGCGAGGCATAATTTCTAGTTGGCTCCTCAACTATTTAGGGACATGAAATTGTCATTAAAGAGAACCTTTGTTTATGAAAAAGGCGCCCTTCAATCATTAAGCATATGGCGACTAGCTTGAAAATACGTGTCTTACATATTAAAAATTGGCATGTTCTAAAGAAATCTTTACTCTTTGGAGACTGACGACCAGTTTAGTGCAGTCTGTATGCCTGCACCATCAGTCCCTTCCGGTTACCATGTGGCACACTGCAATGCTTTACAGGAGACTGAAACTGACTAACCTCTAACCATCCTTTCCCCTAGCACTGCGCTTCCTTCCATTAATGAGTAATCCATTACTACTATAAAAAATGTCCCCAAGACAAATGAGAGCCCAGTACTCTAAAATTCCAAAGCTCTCCTGCTCAAACCAAGGATTTAGCCATGAATTTAACTCTCTAATTTCCTACTGCCTTCTTGGGGTAGTGCATAGCCCATGTAGTATTTAAGAAAATACTACTTTAGATGTCCTTTGCTTAACCTTGTGGACTACATCAATGAAATCATTCTTAATGGACCTCCATCTTCCACTGACTTTGTCATTGGTACCAACACATCATGACAGCAAAGTCATTCCCAGCTCCTCCTAACAATCAACCGATCCAATACATGCCAAATCAAAGCACACAGAGACAACAAACTGTTCAGTTGTAGTGATCCTAGTGACAGATGACTATCTATCTTCCTAATTATGGAATCTCCTACCACCACCTCCTTTCTAGGTTTGCCTGTGCCCCTGGTTCCATCAACACTAGGGCTGCAATACAAATCATTCATTTGTTGCATGTCTGAAAATTCCTGAGCACAGCTTGGGAGTGAAATCAGGATATAATTACAGCTGGAGAGCAGGACCAGAGGGGGTACACAGATGATGCAGTTTCTTGGTAATTGTGTAATTACACAATTACACAATAAACAAGATTATTCTGGAATTCCCCTAAAGAAAAATTAGTGAGACTGAACCTGTTTCGCTGTGAATTCAAAGTTTTCAGCTCCAGAGCTGATATGTTTGGAGATGTTTGCTAACATTTAAAATTCCCCTGGATCTCTAATCTGCCTAAACAAGACACCACATATTACTTGGAATGTTTTATAGTTTACTGAGGGCCCCATGTTCAAAAGTAAAGTGGATTAACTCTGCAGCAAACCAACTACACCATGGGGAGACATAAAAATTCCCTTTGATTGATAAAGGCCTTCAACCATTTAAATACTAAAGAGGTCTCCAACATTCTACAGGTAAAAGTCCCATTAATATAAGTGAGGATTTGGGGAATGTGTATTTGTACTGTATAGTGCATTCGGTTTGCTTTGTAATTACTCCACTTTTCATTTGAACATGGGGCCCTAATATATTGTTGCTGCATGTGGATACTGGTAGATTTTATTGTTATACAGAGTGCACAAATTAGTTTGTGAAGGGACATAATCAGTTATCACCATCTCTGGATTTCAATTCTGTCTACATTAAAGTAATAATTCCACTCAAATGGGACATGGTCCCTAAACATTCAGGTAAAGGGATAGATGTCTAGGAATCTCTAAGCGGTGAATAAGTTTTGATAAAGTGGAGCAGACTTCTCCAGTTCCTATGTTATTCTATGGGGCCTATTCATTTAGATCTCCAAAGTTGAAGAACTCTTAGTGCATAGGCTCCATAGAATAACATAGGAAATGGAGAAGTGATAAACGGAAGAGGTCATCTCCACTTTATCACCTCTTTATCACCGCTTAAAGGAGTGGTAAACTTTTATTTCTGAAAACACATATTTTATAGAGAATTTCCTGCTGAATAAAACAAGGGCTGCTGTCAGATGTTTTAATAAAAATTTATAGCAGTTCAAATAACCAGGAAGTGCATTTACTGTGTTTACTTCCTGATAGTTCTAACTGACAGGAAGTGACAGGCAGTTTCTGTCACATTCTATGGAGAACGGTATGTCTCTGACTTTCCTGACTTTCCTCTCCATTAGAATCTAACAGAAAAACTAATTAGAATTTGACCACTAGATGGCACTGCTAATGTAAAAAAACATGGGTTTAAACTGTAATAACTCTGGAAATATAAATCTCTCAGCAGTGGGAGTACCCTTATTTTACTCAATAGGAAAATCCCTACAATATGTATTTTTTCATAAAAAAGTTTACTGCTCCTTTAATGAATCTCCCCTCTGGAATAGCATATTTTTCATAAACACAATGTATTGAGGGCCAAAAAAAACGGATTTATTTGGATTATTTATTAACCTCCTTTCAATGTTTATCTAAGAGACTAGAGGCAGTTTTGGCCTTAAATAAAAATAAAATATTTTAGAGCGAACAATTAACTACTCCACAACTAATAAATGCCAATTCATCAATGATGGATTTATACTGAAGTGGAAATTATAGGTGTAATTAGAGCTCATTGATGTTCCATTAAGAACTTGTGGGTAAAACATTAATTTCAGGAAAACAACTACACCATGTATTAAATTGTAATCTGTCTGAATTTGCACAAGACAAATTCTCCTATCCAGTAAACCACTGATCTGGAGATTTTGATGGCTGGAATGGAAAGCGGTCTTAAAGGGATAGTAATACTTAAAATGTAAAAAAATATATGTTGTAGGGTTTATCCCCATGAGTAAAACAAGAGTAGTCCCACTGCTTAAAGGTATTTCATTCAAAAGTTATTAATTTTCAAAGATTCATTTTTTAGGGGCAATATCACAGTGGCCTGAAATTGTACAGTGGCGCTGTTGCTACACGATCCTATGGACAGCTCTGGTCCCAGGACCATAAATCTCCATAGGATGATGTAGCAACAGCGCCACTGTACAATTTCAGGCCACTGTGATATTGCACCTAAAAAATTCAACTTTGAAAATTAATAACGTTTGAATGAAACACCTTTCAGCAGTGGGAGTACTCTTGTTTTACTCAGGGGGATAACCCCTACAACATATATTTTTTTACATTTTAAGTATTGCTATCCCTTTAAATACTTCTGAGCTTTCTAAACAGATGGTCAGACTAGATGGGCCATTTGGTTCTTTCTTGCTCTCAGATTCTGTTAGAATAGCTATCATGATATTAGTGGTCTGTAAACTGCACCAGGATAACAGTGCTTTACTGTTTGATCTAAAGAAATAGTGCCTGCATATCTCTGCAGTGTAATACTAGACTCAGAGAGCACAAAAGGTTCTCTACATCAGGGCTGGGTAACTGGGGATTCTCCAGCTATTGGTGAACTATGTCTTCCATAATCTTAATCAGACCATTATCATGCTTATGATGATGGGAACTGTAGTCCAAAAACAGCTGCATTACCACAAATTGTCCATTATTGGTATATATTGTAAGCTCTAGAACTTGATGCACTCTCATCCTTCTATTGCAATGGAGTGAATACATGAATATGATTTTGTGGTAAATCAGCATACCTGGGAACTTTTTCTTCTGGAGCCACTGGAGAGGACTCATGTGGTGCCAGTGGGAGGATATAAATGACATAATTCACATCAGAAAGGGGCAGGGCTTAAACTCCCCACCACAAGAGAATCAGCCTCTCTCCCCGGATGTAATTCATTACAAAAACTGGAGTCCCCAGGGCAAATCCATAGAGTTCCCAGCTATGTAAATCAGTCACTAACTACTGCCTAACATCAATTTACTAAGCTAGTTATGCCAAAAAAGCCTCCTCTTTATGCTGCTTGCACTGGGTGGGGTGCAATGGGTCAGTCTACAGGCATTTTGAGGAGTGAGTTCTTTTCTCCTGCACGGTTCACCATCAAAATGTCGCCCTCAATTTGGAGACCATCCCAGGGGAGCATTAAATGTGTCGCTAGGCTGAAAATGATGACATAAGAATGCCCTCACATGACAAGGCCGACACGCCTAAGAAAGTGGGGAAATAGTCTACCAAACTGTGCCGAATGAGCAGAGGAGCAAAGGTGACTATGATACCCCATCGACCTGATTGCAGGGGCTGTGATGCGGCACTCAATTGATGGAATGGCACTGCTACATTCTTCCTACACTGATCATATTCACACACTACCCCTGCAAACAAGGATGATGGGGCATCACAAGAATGCTTGCTCCTCTGCCCATTCAGCTCAGCTTGGTAGACTTTTTTAGGCATGTGGCCTTGTTATGCAGACGAGAGTCTTATGTCACCATTTTCTTCTTGTCTACATATTTAATGTGCCCCGGGTTGGCCGCCAAATTGAGGTGACATTTTCATAGGATACCTTCCTACACCAGGTCCCAAACAGGAATTCTCATCCTATATAATAATTCGCTAAAATGTGTGTAACGACGCAGTCATGCGCAGTAGAGACTGCCCGTGCTGGGCATCCAGCTCTTTATCAGCCTGGGAGTGGGCAGTCTCTACTGCGCATGACTGCCCCGCGACCGGCTGGCAGTGGCACTGTGGCCCGTGTAAGGGCTCTTCAACTAGTTCAAATAATAAATAGTGTGACTCTGTACCAGAAAAGGATAAAAAGTGCTCAAATCTTATGAAATATACAAGTGTATAAACATAAAACGGTTCAAAAATAGTAAATGAAAATAGTTTATTAATACATGTAATAAACATACATAAAATCAATGATACTAATATAATCAACAATATTGGTATCGCTCTATTGTATGTGATAGAAAAAAAGTCCCCAAAAAACTAACTCTTGACTCTGACTAGGGCTATTACCAGCATACAAATAGTTAATATTCAAAGTTTTTTATGTGGTTGGAATGATCTGACACAGCTTCTGAGGGCAGGATTCTTGCTTCCCATCTCATACAAAATGTAAATGCCAGTTCTTTCAATGATATCTACCTGCTGTACGAGCATGGGCAGGATAAATTTCCTCTGTTCTGTGATGGTATGCGGGCAGGGTTGTTCAACTCCCGACTTCTCAGCTCTATGTGGACAAGGGCAGTGAAAGCTTCCTCCGATCTCTTCAGCAGGGAATCTGCCTATATAGCCACCACTTTACACAGATATGGGTTCGGTACTGCTATTTCTTATGTCTCTGAGGTTTTTCTCAGGATCTGCTGTCTGTTGTATACATCTTTTCCAATTTTGTCAGTTGCTGGAAATCAATCTCCCACTTCAGAATACAAGATAACTAATGGGACCAGTATTCTAAAACGTTCTGTGCTACAAAGTTGCACTTTGACTTACGTCTATCATGAACAGCTTTGAATTTCCCTTCCACATTAGCCTCCACAAGCTCGTCTCTGGGAATTTTCTATTCATCCACTACCTTTTCTATAAGGTAGTACTTCCTCACATTCACAGAAACATAGAATTTGACTGCAGATAAGAATTCGGCCCATCTAGTCTGCCCATTTTCCTACTGTAAAAATCCCAAACCTTATTTGGTCGTTGGTCTTGTCTTATGTTGACAGCCTTATGCCTATCCCATGCATGCTTAAATTCTGTCACTGTATCAACTTCTACCACTTCTGCTGGTAGGCTATTCTACTTATCTATAGTGTTGAGCGAGCACCCCGATGCTCGGGTGCTCGGGTGCTCTGACCGAGCACCCCCTGAGGCTCGAGTGCTCGGCCGAGCACCCGAGCCCCATTGAAATGCATGGGGCGACACGAGCATTACACCAGGCACCCCCTGCTCTGATGAGGGGAGGGTGCCTGGTCAATGCCCCCCTTCATCTCCGCTATGCCCCCTTCATCTCCGAATGCCCCCTTCATCTCCGCAATGTCCCCCTTCATCTCCGCTATGCCCCCTTCATCTCCGCTATGCCCCTCTTCCACAATGTCCCCCTTCATCTCCGCTATGCCCCTCTTCCACAATGTCCCCCTTCATCTCCTCTATGCCATAGAGGAGATGAAGGGGGACATTGTGGAAGAGGGGCATAGCGGAGATGAAGGGGGACATTGTGGAAGAGGGGCATAGAGGAGATGAAGGGGGACATTGTGGAAGAGGGGCATAGCGGAGATGAAGGGGGACATTGTGGAAGAGGGGCATAGACTCTATGCCCCTCTTCCACAATGTCCCCCTTCATCTCCGCTATGCCCCTCTTCCACAATGTCCCCCTTCATCTCCGCAATGCCCCCTTCATCTCCGCAATGCCCCCGTACCTCCAGTCCCTGGTGGTCCAGCGGAGCATCTTCAGATCTGTGTATCACGGTGCCCGTGATTTGCTGCAGTTACTTGTCTGTCACCAGTAGGGGGCTTCTATTGGCTGTCTGCAGATAGCCCGCCTCTTATTGACTATTTAAACCTGGATTGGGCACCCTTTGAGTGCCCTTTCGTGTTGTTTCTGACCTTCTTGCTATCACTATGCTAGTGATAGCTGGGCCTCTGTTCCAGTGTTCCTGAGTTCCTGATCTCATGTGTTCCTGAGTTCCTGATCTCTACTGTTCCAGTGTTTCCTGCATGCTGAAGTACTTCCAGTCCTGGTTCCGGCCTAGTCTCTGGTGTTGCAGTTCCTGCTGAACTTCTCTGCTGTTTTCTGACCTGACTGATCGTTGCTGGTTCCTGTCATCTCATCACCTGTCTTCAGTATCCTGGCGACCTTCTGCCTGGTCGCGTTGGTGACATTGCTACAATTCCGTGTTGGTCCCAGCGTGCGGACGCTGGTTTGCTCCCAAGCCTTGCGGCTATACAAACTCGCTTGTTACACCAGTGTGCGGTCACTGGTTTGCTCCAAAGCCTATCAGCTATACAAATCTGTGTTGGTCCCAGCGTGCGGACGCTGGTTTGCTCCTAAGCCTTGCGGCTATACAAACTCGCTTGTTACACCAGTGTGCGGTCACTGGTTTGCTCCAAAGCCTATCAGCTATACAAATCTGTGTTGGTCCCAGCGTGCGGACGCTGGTTTGCTCCTAAGCCTTGCAGCTATACAAACTCGCTTGTTACACCAGTGTGCGGTCACTGGGTTGCTCCAAAGCCTATCAGCTATACAATTCTGTGTTGGTCCCAGCGTGCGGACGCTGGTTTGCTCCTAAGCCTTGCGGCTATACAAACTCGCTTGTTACACCAGTGTGCGGTCACTGGTTTGCTCCAAAGCCTATCAGCTATACAAATCTGTGTTGGTCCCAGCGTGCGGACGCTGGTTTGCTCCTAAGCCTTGAGGCTATACTACTCGCTTGTTACTCCAGTGTGCGGTCACTGGTTTGCTCGCTAAGCCTACGGCTATACTATTCAGTGTTGTTTCCAGCGTGCGGACGCTGGTTTGCTCCAAAGCCTTGCTGCTTAACGATTCTGCTAATTTGCCAGTTCCTTCTGACTGCTGCTATTATCTCTGGGCTGCCCTGCCCGGTATTGGTAAGGCCGGTAGAACCTTTTGCCACATTCCATCTGAGGTTGCCTTACCCGGTATTGGCAGGGCCGGTAGAGCCTACATTGTGTATCTATTGAGGCTGCCTTGCCCGGTAATTTGGTAAGGCCGGTAAAACCGTTATGCTATTCCATCTGCAGGTTGCCTTACCCGGTATTGGCAAGGCCGGTAGAGCCTAAAGACTGTCCTGTCCGGTATATTGACAGGACCGGTAGAGTCTGCCTTCTGTCTGTGCTATATTCTGTATATATATATATGTATGTTATTGCCATCCTAAGTTATCATTTATTATTTCAATAAAATTGATTTTTTTTACCTAAAACTTGTGTCTGAGAGTCATAATAAACCGTGACAGTACGAAAGGGCCATGACCTCAGACAGCAAGGGTGAAGGTAACGCACAGAATATCCATTGGAGGATGGATGTGCTCGAGCAACGTTTGGATCAGTTGGCAGTTGCAATTCAAACGATCCTTGAACGCACGGTACCTGCTGACCAATCTAGCTCTAGCCCGGTGGTCTCGCCAAGTCAGACACCGGAAAGTGATACCAGACCCCTAGGGGGTACTGTTAAAGGGTTAACGGCTTCTGCACCCTTGCCGCTAAGATATGATGGTGACCCTAGTCTCTGCAGAGGGTTCATCAATCAACTCGAAATCTTTATGGAATTGACGGCACACGCATTTCCCAATGATCGTAGTAAAGTGGGGTTCACGATATCACTGCTCACTGGCAGAGCATTGGCTTGGGCTAACCCCTTGTGGGAGAATGCTAAACCTTGTACTAAGAACTTTAGTGAATTTGTGCGTTCCTTTCGAAGAGTGTTTGAGCCTCCTGGTAGAACCACCTCTGCTGCCAAACGCCTTATGGAGATACAACAGGGCAGGCGTACAGTGGGCGACTATGCCATCGAATTCCGCACATTGGCAGCAGAGGTAGGTTGGAATAACGAGGCATTATTGGCAGCCTTCTCTCAAGGCCTGAATGACCACATTAAAGACGAAATCGCTGCTAAAGATCTACCTATTGATCTAGATGATTACATTGAGTATGTTATGATAATTGACTCCAGAATACGTGAGAGATCAATTGCCAGAGATCGTAAGTTACGGTCAAAAAATAATGAGCCTAGTAGCATGTTTTGCCCACCCATCCCTCCCTTGGCATTGAAGTCTAGTGAACCAGTACGGGAAACAAGTGAACCTATGGAAATAGGCTTCACTAGACTATCCAAGGCAGAGAGACTATATCGCAAAAAACAAGGGTTATGTTTATACTGCGGTAAAAAAGGGCACTTGCTAAATTCCTGTCCGGTACGTCCGGGAAACGCACACACCTAGGGTATCTTGGGGGACAGGCCCTAGGTGGTGTACAATCGTCCCCAGTGTCGGGCATAATGAAACCCACCATACAGGTGGTATTGTCTTGGGCACAACGCTCTGTGGAGGTTTTGGCCTTGGTTGACTCCGGTGCAGCAGGGTATTTTATGGATAATACCTTTGCTGAATTGCACGGAGTTCCACGCATTGAAAGAGAAAACCCCTTGACTATTGAAGCGATTGATGGTAGACCCTTAGAACCGCCTCAGGTTATATTTGAAACTATGCCATTGTCTATGACTATTGGGGCACTTCACAGAGAAGAGCAGCAGTTTCAACTGATTAATTCCCCGCACCATGCGGTGATATTGGGATTTCCGTGGTTACAGTTACATAACCTACAATTCGATTGGAAAAAGTGTGAAATTGCTGCTTGGTCCCAGTTTTGTATGGACAAGTGCGTCATCCAGCCTATTAAGGTCATGTGCACCTCCTCTGCTATGCCGGATGTGTACCAACAGTTTGGCGATGTTTTTAGCAAAGGAGAGGCTAGTATGCTACCCCAGCATAGACCTTATGATTGTTGCATTGAATTGCAGCCTGGTGCAGTACCTCCGAAAGGACGCACTTATCCATTATCTTGTGATGAAAATAAGGCTATGGAGGATTACATTTCTGATGCCCTTGCTAGAGGGATCATACGTAAATCTACCTCTCCAGCTGGGGCTGGGTTCTTTTTTGTAAAAAAGAAAAATGGCGAATTAAGACCATGCATTGACTACCGGGGCTTGAATAAACTAATGGCAAAAAACGCATACCCAATACCACTCATCACCGAGCTTTTTGACAGGCTTAAGGGCGCTTCGATATTTACCAAGTTGGACCTACGGGCCGCTTACAATCTGGTTCGCATTCGAGCAGGTGATGAGTGGAAAACTGCCTTTAATACTCGAGCTGGGCACTACGAGTATCTAGTAATGCCTTTTGGGCTGTGTAATGCACCCGCAGTTTTCCAGGAACTGATAAATGATGTTCTGAGAGATATGTTACAGACATGTGTTGTGGTGTACCTCGACGATATACTGATTTACTCCCAAAACATGGCACAGCACATCAAAGATGTATCCGCAGTATTGCTACGACTCCGTGAGAACAAATTATTTTGTAAAATGGAAAAATGTGAGTTTCATAGAACCAGTGTGCCATTCTTGGGGTTCATAATTGGCAATGATGGCATTGCCATGGACAAAGAAAAGTTGTCAGCTGTCCTACAATGGCCGAAACCCAAGGGTCTTAAAGCCATACAGCGTTTCATGGGTTTCGCTAATTATTATAGGAGGTTTATTAAGAACTTTTCTTCCATTGTCAAACCTCTGTCCGATCTTACGCACAAGGGTGCTAATCCTTCTTGTTGGCCGGTATCTGCTGAGAAAGCCTTTGAGAATTTGAAGCTGGCATTTGCTGCGGCTCCTGTGTTATCCCACCCCAATCCTTTACTTCCATTTACGTTAGAGGTTGATGCCTCAGATATTGGGGTCGGGGCAGTACTTTCGCAGCGACACGAGAAAGGTGGAACTCTCAGACCTTGTGGGTTTTTCTCTAAAAAGTTGACTGTCACTCAAAGCCACTATGAGATAGGTGACAGAGAATTATTGGCCATTATCCTTGCTCTTAAGGAATGGCTTCATTTGCTTGAAGGTACTAAGAATCCTGTCTTAATCCTAACAGATCATAAGAATCTGACCTATCTCTCGGAGGCCAAGAGATTGTCCTCTCGTCAGGCCAGGTGGGCACTGTTCCTGTCTCGATTTAATTTCATTGTATCATATTTACCAGGGTCAAAAAATATCAGGGCTGATGCACTGTCAAGACAATTTGAGGCCGACAGTGACAGAGTGGAAGCACCAGCTCCTATCATCCAACCTGATAGAATACTGGCTACTATACGCACGAGTATCACTTCTCCTCTAGGGGAGGAGATCCTGGCCTCTCAGGGGTCCGCTCCCCATGAAACCCCAGTGGGCAAATGTTTTGTCGCTGAATCATTTCGTACTAGGCTGCTCGAAACCTACCATTCCTCTAAGGCTGCGGGACATATTGGTAGAGACCAATTGTTATGGTCCCTTTCTCAGTTATTTTGGTGGCCTTCCATGAGAAACGATTGTGCCGAATTTACGAATGCCTGTGCCACCTGCGCCCGCGCTAAGACCCCGAGACATCTCCCTGTGGGCTTGCTTCAACCGGTGCCTAATGGCGAACGCCCCTGGTCTCATGTTTCCATTGATTTTATGGGAGAGTTGCCTATGTCGAAGGGGTACTCCTTTATATTCATGGTGGTGGACAGGTTTTCTAAAATGGCTCATTTCGTGCCCCTCCGTGGTCTTCCTTCAGCGAAGGAATTGGCAATGGTGTTCGCCAGAGAAGTATTCCGGTTGCATGGAGTGCCTAGGGTACTGGTGTCTGACAGGGGGAGCCAGTTTGTGTCTAGATTTTGGAGGGCATTTTGCCAACAGATGGGCATACAGCTGTCCTTCTCCTCTGCCTACCATCCCCAGACCAATGGAGCTGCTGAACGAGCTAATCAGGGCTTGGAACAATTTCTCCGTTGTTTCGTTACTGACCATCATGATAATTGGTCCGACTTGTTGCCTTGGGCAGAGTTCGCCAGGAACTGTGCGGTCAATTCTTCATCTGGGAGCTCTCCGTTTCTGATTAATTATGGGTTCCAGCCCTGTTTGCTTCCAGACTCATTTCAGACGCAACAGATTCCAGCTCTGGATGAGCATATCGAGCAACTCCGTTCCACATGGGCACAAGTTCAGAGGGCACTTGGTCAGTCATTTCAGCGTCATCAGCGCCATGCTAATCGCAGAAGGCTTCCAGCGGTTTCCTTTCAGGTTGGGGATAGAGTATGGCTTTCCTCCAGAAATCTCAAGCTGCAGGTTCCGTCTAATAAGTTGGCTCCTCGGTTTATTGGTCCATACAGAGTTATTCGCAAAATTAACCCTGTCTCCTATGCACTAGACCTACCTGCATCCATGCGTATCCATAATGTGTTCCATGTGTCCCTTCTTAAGCCTCTGGTTTGCAATCGCTATACTACCACACCTGTGGTGCCAGGACCTGTTGAGGTCGAGGGCCAGGAGGAGTACGAGGTTCAGAGCATTATTGATTCCCGTAGGCTTAGAGGAAGGGTACAGTACCTGGTACATTGGAAAGGGTATGGTCCTGAGGATCGATCATGGGTGGATAGTACGGACCTTCATGCACCTAGGTTAACTAGGGCCTTTCATGCCAATTACCCGCAGAAACCTAAACCCTATTCTAGGAGAGGGGGTCTTTGAAAGGGGGGTACTATCACGGTGCCCGTGATTTGCTGCAGTTACTTGTCTGTCACCAGTAGGGGGCTTCTATTGGCTGTCTGCAGATAGCCCGCCTCTTATTGACTATTTAAACCTGGATTGGGCACCCTTTGAGTGCCCTTTCGTGTTGTTTCTGACCTTCTTGCTATCACTATGCTAGTGATAGCTGGGCCTCTGTTCCAGTGTTCCTGAGTTCCTGATCTCATGTGTTCCTGAGTTCCTGATCTCTACTGTTCCAGTGTTTCCTGCATGCTGAAGTACTTCCAGTCCTGGTTCCGGCCTAGTCTCTGGTGTTGCAGTTCCTGCTGAACTTCTCTGCTGTTTTCTGACCTGACTGATCGTTGCTGGTTCCTGTCATCTCATCACCTGTCTTCAGTATCCTGGCGACCTTCTGCCTGGTCGCGTTGGTGACATTGCTACAATTCCGTGTTGGTCCCAGCGTGCGGACGCTGGTTTGCTCCCAAGCCTTGCGGCTATACAAACTCGCTTGTTACACCAGTGTGCGGTCACTGGTTTGCTCCAAAGCCTATCAGCTATACAAATCTGTGTTGGTCCCAGCGTGCGGACGCTGGTTTGCTCCTAAGCCTTGCGGCTATACAAACTCGCTTGTTACACCAGTGTGCGGTCACTGGTTTGCTCCAAAGCCTATCAGCTATACAAATCTGTGTTGGTCCCAGCGTGCGGACGCTGGTTTGCTCCTAAGCCTTGCAGCTATACAAACTCGCTTGTTACACCAGTGTGCGGTCACTGGGTTGCTCCAAAGCCTATCAGCTATACAATTCTGTGTTGGTCCCAGCGTGCGGACGCTGGTTTGCTCCTAAGCCTTGCGGCTATACAAACTCGCTTGTTACACCAGTGTGCGGTCACTGGTTTGCTCCAAAGCCTATCAGCTATACAAATCTGTGTTGGTCCCAGCGTGCGGACGCTGGTTTGCTCCTAAGCCTTGAGGCTATACTACTCGCTTGTTACTCCAGTGTGCGGTCACTGGTTTGCTCGCTAAGCCTACGGCTATACTATTCAGTGTTGTTTCCAGCGTGCGGACGCTGGTTTGCTCCAAAGCCTTGCTGCTTAACGATTCTGCTAATTTGCCAGTTCCTTCTGACTGCTGCTATTATCTCTGGGCTGCCCTGCCCGGTATTGGTAAGGCCGGTAGAACCTTTTGCCACATTCCATCTGAGGTTGCCTTACCCGGTATTGGCAGGGCCGGTAGAGCCTACATTGTGTATCTATTGAGGCTGCCTTGCCCGGTAATTTGGTAAGGCCGGTAAAACCGTTATGCTATTCCATCTGCAGGTTGCCTTACCCGGTATTGGCAAGGCCGGTAGAGCCTAAAGACTGTCCTGTCCGGTATATTGACAGGACCGGTAGAGTCTGCCTTCTGTCTGTGCTATATTCTGTATATATATATATGTATGTTATTGCCATCCTAAGTTATCATTTATTATTTCAATAAAATTGATTTTTTTTACCTAAAACTTGTGTCTGAGAGACATAATAAACAGTGACACTGTGCCTCTTCCGGCACAGATCCCCGCCACCCGAACATGGCGGGCGAGCACAAGGCGATACTCAACGAGTACCGCCATGTGCCGAGCAGAGCGATGCTCGAGCCGATCCGAGCATCGGCCGAGCACGCTCGCTCAACACTACTTATCTACTACCCTCTCAGTGAAGTAAAACTTTTTTACATTTTGTCTAAACCCGTGTCCCTCTAGTTTTAGACTATGGCCTCTTGTCCTAACATTTTTACTCCTTTGAAATGTACTTCCCTCCTGCACTTTGTTGAATCCCTTCATGTATTTGAATGTTTCTATCATATCTCCTCTCTCTTCTCTCCTCCAGGCTATATATGTTCAGATCCTTTAGTCTATCCTGATATTCCTTTTCCTATAAACCAGTCACCATTTTAGTAGCCCTTCTCTGAATTTTCTTTAGAATATATATATCCTTCAGGAGACAGGGTCTCCAGTACTGTACACAATACTCTAGGGGCTGGATTCTATTACAGGTGCTAATTTTAGCACTGCTTTTATCTCCAGGTTTCCCAATAGACTTCAGTAGGAAAATGTTTGATAAAACGGGTGGTAACTAGTGATGAGCGAGCACCCCAATGCTCGGATGTTCGGGTGCTCTGACCGAGCACCCCCTGAGGCTCGAGTGCTCGGCCGAGCACCCGAGCCCCATTGAAGTCAATGGGAGGACTCGAGCATTACACCAGGCACCCCCTGCTCTGATGAGGGGAGGGTGCCTGGTCCATAGGAAAAGGGCAGAAAAAGATGGAAACACTACAGAAATGGTTCAGGGACAGCATAGGGAGGATGTCTGGATGCACCTTGGACTCCAACATCGCTGCTGGGAACGATCTTTCGCCCGTAGTACGCCATTTTTACAGACTGACCGTAAAACACACAAAAAGGAAAATAAAAACGACTTTAGGCGAAAAATTGTTACCAAACAGTATTTGCTGTATATTTACTTGTATATCATCTGCAAATTCTCCCAAAAATTTCATCGATTTTCTGAAGTGAGGCCATGATTAAGAGGGAAACGTGCGCAGAGGCAAATTATCCCAAACATTTCCTTGATTTTCAGAACTGAGGCCATGATTAAGAGGGAAACGTGCGCAGAGGCAAATTCTCCCAAAAATTTCCTTGATTTTCAGAACTGAGGCCATGATTAAGAGGGAAACGTGCGCTGAGCTGACCATCTAAAACATTATGGGTGAGGGTCTGCTGCAGAGCTGACCATCCTAAACATTATATGCGAAGGCCCGCTAGTGAGCTGACGCTATAAAACATTATATGAGAGGGCCCGCTAGAGAGCTGACCCAATAAAACATTATATGAGAAGGCCCGCTGGTGAGCTGACCTATATAAAAATTGGCAAACAGGGCCCGCTGGTGAGCTGGCCCTATATAAAAATTATATCACAGGGCCCGCTGGTGAGCTGGCCCTATATAAAAATTATATCCCAGGGCACGCTGGTGAGCTGGCCCTATATAAAAATTATATCCCAGGGCATATGGAAGAGGAGGAGGAGGATGAGAACATTAAGAGTCAACCATATACCCGTTTTTGGGGTGGAAGGGGTGAATGGGAATACAGAGTATTCCCATCATTGTAAATAACATATATAAAGTGAGTTTATGTTCCCCCGGGGCTTTCCTCCAGTGGAGTGGAGAAGTCAGGGGAAATCCAGGCCTTGTTCATTTTTATAAGTGTCAACCTATCAGCATTGTCGGTGGAAAGGCGGATACGCTTATCTGTTATGATGCCACCAGCAGCACTAAATACCCGCTCAGACAGAACGCTGGCGGCAGGGCAGGCCAGCACCTCCAAGGCGTAGAGTGCCAGTTCATACCACGTGTCCAGCTTGGACACCCAGTAGTTGTAAGGCACAGAGGGATCATTGAGGACGCTGACACGGTCTGCTACGTACTCCTTCACCATCTTCCAAAACTTTTCCCTCCTTGTGACACTAGGCTGCGCATCAGGGTGAGGGTGCTGGCGGGGTGTCATGAAGGTGTCCCACGCCTTGGAGAGTGTTGCCCTGCCTTTCTCGGAACTGCTGTGTGCTCCCCTTTTCTCCCCTTCTCGGTTGGCCAAGGTAGCACGTACTCTGCCGCCAGCGTTGTCAGATGGAAAATTTTGGAGCAATTTTTCAACAAGAACCTTCTGGTATTGCACCATTTTGCTTGTCCTCTCCACCGGAGGAATGAGAGATGAGAAATTCTCTTTGTAGCGGGGGTCCAGAAGGGTGAACACCCAGTAATCCGTGTTGTCTAAAATGCGTACAACGCGTGGGTCACGGGAAAGGCAGCCTAACATAAAGTCAGCCATGTGTGCCAGAGTACCAACAGTCAAGATTTCGCTGTCCTCACCAGGAGGCTGACTCTCAATATCCTCATCCTCTTCCTCCTCTTCTGCCCACCCACGCTGAAGAGATGGAACTAAAGTTCCATGGCTACCCTCTGTAGCGGAGGCAACCGTGTCTTCCTCCTCCTCCTCCTCCTCCTCCGCCTCCTCCAATTGTCGCTGAGAAGACGAAGTGAGGGTGCTCTGGCTATCACCTTGTGTAAGCTCTTCCTCCCCCATTTCCACCTCTTCCACATGCAAAGCGTCGGTTTTAATTGTGAGCAGCGAGCGTTTCAGTAGACACAGAAGTGGGATGGTTACACTGATAATAGCGTTATCGCCGCTCACCATCTGTGTCGATTCCTCAAAATTGCGTAAAACCTCGCAGAGGTCTGACATCCATTCCCACTCCTCACTTCTGATTACAGGAAGTTGAACGGAGAGGCGACGACCGTGTAACAGCTGGTACTCCACTACTGCCCTCTGCTGCTCACAAAGCCGGGCCAACATGTGGAAGGTGGAGTTCCAGCGCGTGCTCACGTCACACAGCAGCCGGTGAGCTGGCAATTGTAAGCGCTGCTGCAGCTTCAACAGGCCGGCCGAAGCTGTAGATGACTTACGGAAATGTGCACACACGCGGCGCACCTTGGTCAAGAGATCATGCACATTGGGGTAGGTTTTTAGAAATCTCTGCACCACTAAATTAAATACATGCGCTAGGCATGGTACGTGTGTGAGCTTGCCGAGCTCCAAAGCCGCCACCAAGTTACGCCCATTATCACACACAACCATGCCTGCTTGCAGGTTGAGTGGCGAGAGCCACTGCTCGGTCTGGTGACTAATCCCCTGCAACAGCTCTGAGGCCGTGTGCTGTTTGTCCCCAAGGCAGATCAGCTTCAGCACGGCCTGTTGACGCTTCCCCACTGCAGTGCTACACTGCTTCCAGCTACTGGCTGATGGGGGAGTGGCGGTGTGTGTAGAGAATTCGGAGGTGGAAACGGAGGAGGAGGAGCCAATAACGTAGGTGCTGGTGGAAACCCTGATGGAGGTAGGGCCCGCAATCCTCGGCGTGGGTAGCACCCGTGCCATCCCAGGGTCCGAGTCGCTCCCAGCCTCCACGACATTCACCCAGTGTGCCGTCAGGGAAATGTAGCGTCCCTGGCCACAAGCACTTGTCCATGTGTCAGTCGTTAAGTGGACCTTCCAAGTAACTGCGTTGGTCAGGGCACGGGTGATGTTACGGGACACATGGTGGTGTAATGCGGGGATGGCACACCGGGAAAAGTAGTGGCGGCTGGGGACCGCGTACCGAGGGACAGCTGCTGCCATCAGGCTGCGGAAGGACTCAGTGTCCACAAGCCTAAATGGCAGCATTTCGATGGCCAGTAATTTTGAAAGGTGTGAGGTTAGTGCTATGGCCTGTGGGTGGGTGGCTGGGTATTTTCTCTTGCGCTCAAATGCCTGGGGTAACGACATTTGGACGCTGTGCTGGGACAGGGAAGTGGATGTGGTCGCTGATGGTGCTTCAGATGCTACAGGTGCAGGGCGGGAGGTATGCGGGCCTGCGCCTTCGACAGGTGATTGGCCGGCACCGAAAACAGGGGAAGAGGAGGCAGTGGTGTGGCCTGCAGACACAGATGGGCGATCCAGGCGTTCCTCCCACTTACTACGGTGCTTGGATGCCATGTGTCGGATCATGCTGGTGGTGGTGAGGTTTCTAGTGTTCATGCCTCGGCTCATTCTGGTGTGGCACAGGTTGCAAACTACAAATCTTTTGTCGTCCGCACTTTCCTTAAAAAAACGCCATACCGCGGAACACCTACCCCTTGGCAAGGTAGATTTACGCAAGGGGGTGCTCCGTGGAACATTTGCGGGCCGGTTTGGTGCGGTCCGCCTTCTTTCTGTAGCCACACCACTGCCTCTTCCAGCCTGTTGCGGTGCTGCAGATGGCTCACCCTCAGGACTGCTGTCATCGCTCGGCTCTACACCTTCCCAGGTGGGGTCAGTCACCTCATCGTCCACCAAGTCCTCCTCCACTTCCTCACTCTGATCATCCTCCTCATGTCTTGATCCCACCACATACTCAGTCATTGACAACTGTATAACATTCTCCTCAACAAGGTCTTGAGAAGGAAATAGTGGTTGATTTAATGGCAACTGTGTCTCATCATCATCATCATCATCCACTACTTCCTTTGACCTTAAATGCCGTTCACATCTGTCATCTTCTTGTGATTGGGTAGCCTCTAGAGGTTGTGAATCAGGGCACAAGATGTCATGTTCCTCTGCAAGCGTGCTTGGAGAGAGGGTCAAATGAAGGATTGGTGATGAGACGAGCTCATCACTATATCCCAGTGTGGGATCACTTCTTTGACCAGACCGTGTATGGTGGGAGGAAGGATGATCAGAGTGAGGATTATGTTGACCAGACTCTTGGCTACTGAGAGTGGACTTGGTGGAAGACAGGGTGGTGCTTAACCGACTGGAAGCAGTATCAGCTGTCATCCAACCGACCACCTGTTCGCACTGGTCGGACCTCGAGAGTGATGTCCTGCGACGCCCTGTGAAATCAGACATGAAGCTAGGTATGGTGGATGTCTTTCTTTCTTGTGCTCTGGCACCAGGCACAGTTTCTCCGCGTCCTGACCCGCGCCCTGAACTTTCAGGATCACGTCCACTTCCCCGTCCCTTTTTACCCGCCTTCTTCATCTTACACGATATATATGACTTTAATATATATGAGTTTGAAAACTTAACAGTATTTCTTACTATTCTGCAACTCTGCAGAGTACACAGAATAGGCTGCTAAACTGCGGTGACACACACTGAATGGAATAAGTGACTTTAATATTTGAGTTTGAAAAATTAACAGTATTTCTTACTATTCTGCAACTCTGCAGAGTACACAGAATAGGCTGCTAAACTGCGGTGACACACACTGAATGGAATAAGTGACTTTAATATTTGAGTTTGAAAAATTAACAGTATTTCTTACTATTCTGCAACTCTGCAGAGTACACAGAATAGGCTGTTAAACGGCGTTGAAACACACTGAATGGAATATGTGACTTTAATATTTGAGTTTGAAAACTTAACAGTATTTCTTATAATTCTGGAACTGTACAGAGTACACAGAATAGGCTGTTAAACGGCGGTGAAAGACACTGAATGGAATATGTGACTTTAATATTTGAGTTTGAAAACTTAACAGTATTTCTTATAATTCTGCAACTCTGCAGAGTACACAGAATAGGCTGTTAAACGGCGGTGAAAGACACTGAATGGAATATGTGACTTTGATATTTGAGTTTGAAAAATTAACAGTATTTCTTACTATTCTGCAACTCTGCAGAGTACACAGAATAGGCTGCTAAACTGCGGTGACACACACTGAATGGAATAAGTGACTTTAATATTTGAGTTTGAAAAATTAACAGTATTTCTTACTATTCTGCAACTCTGCACAGTACTCAGAATGTGCTGCTAAACTGCGGCGACGCACACTGAATGGAATACGTGACTTTGATATTTTAGTTTGAAGACTTAACAGAATGTGCTCTAATCTGCAACTTTGCACACTAAACAGAATGTGCTCTAATCTGCAACTTTGCACACTAAACAGAATGTGCTCTAATCTGCAACTTTGCACACTAAACAGAATGTGCTCTAATCTGCAACTGTGCACACTAAACAGAATGTGCTCTAATCTGCAACTTTGCACACTAAACAGAATATATATATATTTTTTTTTTTTTTTTTTGTTTTTTTCCCCCCACACCAAATAACCTGCTGCCCCCACACACAGTAGTCCTAAAAAGGACTTTTGGTTCTTTTTTTTTCACAATTTTTGTTTTTTTCCTCCCTACACTGCCTTTCCCTTCCTATCCTCAGCTCTCCCTGGCTCAGACTGAGCCGAACTCGCTGGTCAGGTGCTATACAGCACCTGACCACGGGTTCTGGCCAGCCAATCAGTGTAATGCCAGCAGCCAACATGGCTGCTGGCATTACACCGATGTCAGAGCCTCCCTGCACGTTTATTGGCTGCGCAGCAGCCGCAAAACGTGCGGGGAGGAGACGCGAACATGGCGGGCGAGCACATGCGGTACTCGTACGAGTACCGCCATGTGCCGAGCAGAGCGATGCTCGAGCCGATCCGAGCATCGGCCGAGCATGCTCGCTCAACACTAGTGGTAACGTATCACCTGCAACAGAATCCAGCCTCTGGTGAGGTCTAACTAGAGATCTGTAGAGTGGCATGACCACTTCCCTACTGTTACTAATGACCCTAGCTATACAACCCAGCATCCTGCTTGCATTCCCCACCGCTTTATTACATTGCCTGAATACCTTTAAAGAGATAGTAATGTTTCATAATAAAAACAGCTCTAATTAATCATCATAGTATTTGGACTTTGGAGAGTGTTATTTCAGTTCTGTCAGAGTTGTAGTTCAGGAGTAATTCAATGACAAAGTGTCCCCCTCCCGCCCCTTTTTCTGATGTAACACTGTTCAGCCAAAGCAGAAGGGAGGTGCCCAGGTAGATTGCACAGAGGGACAATCTTCAATTAAGATAAGGGAAAAACCTGAAAAGCTTGTCAAGGGGGCAGGGCTTTCATTGTTTTCATAGGAATAAGAGTGTCCCCTTTCTGTTATCTGTCTGGTCTATGGACTGGGTTCCACATCTGAGAAGAGATGGCTTACACTAGGTAAAAGGGGCGGGAGGGGGAACTTTGCTTGTGAATATCTCTTAAACCATAAAGGTTTGAGAGATAAGACTTATATCGTTCTTCATGTTTTTTTTAATGCCTACAAAACAAAATAAAGTTAAAACAAAGTATTACTATCCCTTTAAGTCATTAGAAATAATTGCTCCCAAATCCCTTTCCTCTGTTGTCTCTGACAGCATAGTATATATCATGTATCTGGGGAGGGCTACCCCAGGTTTATTACATACATGCTTCCTTGTTCTGTGGAAAATGGCAATTATCACATTTTGCCAAGTGTGTTCCAATTGCAAAAGACTTAGTAAAAAGCCTGAGGCTGCACTATGCATCCCTAAAATGACTACTATCAGCTGACTGGGGGTTCTGAAAACTGACCTTCTAAACTGGAATGCTGGAAGAAAATCAAGGGTTAAAGAAATCAAAACAACAAATGGCCACACATAGGAGCCAAATGTTTGCATTAAAGCTTGAAGATGGTACAACAGCAAAAACTCAACAACATATACTACAATGAGTGGAAGAATTTTATTCAAATCTATATAGAAGCTGCAATAAAATCAATGAAAAATGGAAAAGCAGCTGGACCTGATAAAGATACTATTGAAAGGTGGAAATCTGGATGTCAACCCTTATTCAAAGCCCTAGCTAAACTATTCTCAAAATACCTACTACTCAACAAAGTGCCCGAAACATGGAAAAATGCAGACGTCATCCTACTGCACAAAAAAGTTAATATGGACAATCTAAAAAATGAAAGACTAATAAGCCTGTTGTCAGTGGTCTGCAAGGTTTTCAAAAAAGAATGGACACAATACTTAAAAAAAGGCACAACCTAAGGAACAAGCAGGCTTGAGAAGCGGTTTCAGTACAATGGACCATATCCAGACAGTGCAACAGGTTGTAGAGCGACGTAATGTATACAACCTTCCATTATGCATAGCTTTCATTGACTATGAAAAGACCTTTTTAACTCAGTGAAAAAGCAATCAATAATTGATGCCCTGATCAACCAAAGAATAGATATATAGGAAAAAAAATCTGTGTGTCCTAAATCTATCTGTCGCTATCTTGTAGGAAGAAAGAACAAACTACAACACAACCAGATGTTAGTGTGAAGCACCAAATCATAACCATATACATTGGCTGAATGATAAGATACTAAAAGAAGGATATAAAAATGTATTCAGATATTAAAACAATGCTTAAATGTATAATCACCAAATACGCTTTAATGAAAATAAGAAAAAAATACAAGATATATTTCCTCTAGTCCCTACCCCCAGCGCACGTTGCCTCAAATATTATAAGCAGAGAGTGTTGGATAACAATCAGCATAAATTTCAAGTACTAGACCCATCTAAATACAAAACATCACTAACCTCAAAATATACAAACCAATCTGTGATATTGCTTTCCTGAATGTCTATACATGGACCCCTAGAGCCAAAGGTCGGCAACCAGCCATGCAACAAACACGGAGAGGTGTAATGACCTATCTAAAACTTGGCACGCAAATGGACATAGGATCACCAAGCCCTGTGCGCCCCCATTCAAGCAAGACTATACCGGCTCTGCAATATGTATTGCCATGCACTAAAAACACAGCATTCAAACCGCAGGACCAACCATATATAATGCTATAAGGTGGAATACAGCAACAAAACTGCCCCAAGTCCAGACAAATGCCAAATGTATCCTCTAATAAAAAATGAATAGATAATACTAAATGGCAAATAAAATACAAAAATTATATTAGTGATTATCCATATAAGTGAAACTACGCTTCATACATATAAAGAACCTCTATAATATACTAAACAGATTGGGTAAATCTATAATCAATAAGTTGGTATATATAATAATACTTGAAAAATAGGTCATAAACCTATAAATCCCTTAAAGATTGTGGAGAGTAAAAGATTTGGTTATATGTAACCAGTCATTCAATGTCAATTCTAAATTTCTGTGTGAAAATGAATATATAAAAATTATAAGTCCCAATATGAAAATTGACAGATGAACCAAATAGTGAACACATGAATAACCAATCATATAAGAATGAAAATGTATAAATGATCTTCAGTCCTAATCAGACAAAATTAATTGATGAATAATAAATAAAATCCTTTTAAATCCAACCATTCAATGTTCTGTTGACTAAGAAGTGATATAAAATAAAGGAATAGAGGAAGTATCATATGTAATAGTCATGACAGGTCTGTTATTTAATGTGCACATATATTTGTATAATCAGTTCTCTATTTATGGACATTTACAGAGCATCTCGTACATTTCCATCTGGATGGTCCAATGATAAATGTCTTCGGCCCAATATTTATCCTCTTGACAGGAGGCAAATTTCCCCCGGAAGTAGGAAAGTAGAGCTTTTTGAAAAGTGTAGGGATAATGAACAATAACATCAAACAGCCCAGAAATTAAAGACAGGTGAAGATGCCAATCAAGGATAGGTGAGGACACCATCTGAAATAGTGTGGGACAGAACGAAGCGACAGGAGTGAAGAAAAAACAAAGGTAAGGGGAGTTAATATGGCTCCTTACTGTTATTAGTTTTAAATAAGTCTCCAGCTTCAGTATACACACCTTGTGGTGTTAAGTCCTCTCAAGAGGATAAATATTGGACTGAAGACATTTATCATGGGACCTTCCAGATGGTCCTTTTTTGGTATCTCTTCTCATTCAGCCAAAATATATGTGGTTATGATTTGGAGCTCCACACTAACATCTGATTGTGTTAAAGAATAGATAGAGCTTACATCAATATCCTGCAATCAAGATATGAAAATGCAACTGCATCAATACAGGTAAACAATGATAAAGTCCAGATCAACACAGAAAAATGGGTATGACAAGGAGACACAATTTCCCCAAAACTATTTTCACCTTGTTTAGGAGAAAATTTTCACAAACTAAACTGGTACCAAGTAGTACTTAAGATAAATGGAGAATACCTACATCACTTACTTTTTATAGACAAAATCATATGAAGTGGCAATTTCTAAATGAAACAAAAGGAGACTGATAAATTTGTTCTTGGATTCGCCAGCAAACAAATGTCTATGATGAAATTGAAAGAGTAAAGCACATGAAATGGAAATGGGTAGGCCACATAGCAAGAAAGCTAGATGGTAGAGGGACCAAACAAATTTTGGAATGGATTCCGCTCAATACTAAATGCCCAAGAAGAAGACCGAAGACAAGATGGGTAGGTGACATTACCAAATTTGTTGGTACACAGTGGCAACCAAAGGAACAGGACCGAAGTTGTTGGAGACTTGCTGGGGATAGGCCTTCATCCTGCAGTGGATCGACAACGGCTGAAGATGACTTACCTTTGGGTATGTTTATCGCATCCAACCTTATGGATGTATCATACTAATATTAAATAAAATATATATATTAATCAATTTTCTTTTTTCTATATATTTCAGGAACTTTTTGTGTATATATATATATATATATATATATATATATATATATATATATGAAAAAGAAAGTACACCCTCTTTGAATTCTATGGTTTTACATATCAGGACATAATAACAATCATCTGTCCCTTATCAGGTATAAAAATTAGGTAAATACAACCTCAGAGGAACAACAATACATGACATATTACACCGTGCCATGATTGCCCCCCAGGCCAGCTCTCCCCAGTACAGACATGACTTATTCATTGCATAAAAGGTGTGTTACATTATGCATACATATACTGGTGGGTTGTTACATGACACCCCTGTGGCATTCAGAGGGTTAAAGTGACAAATAATCTATTGATCTAAATGTGAACTTTAACCCCTTGATGCTGGGCTGCAGGGCACTTTTTCTCTATGAAAGGCATCACACTGTCTGCCCACGGGATGCATTCACTGCATATTTGGCATGCCTGTACTAGAGCCTATGAATGCTTCAATGCATACTGGTGCCTACACTCCACCATTGTTAAAATTATGTTAATGCAAGTAAGGCCCAAATGTCTACCCACTAGAAGGTGCAGGAAAATGAGATGAAGTTGCCAGTTTCTCCTGCGCTTTGTTAGTACATGACAGTAAACAAGTCACGGAAGAATGGATCCTCCAAATGTCCATACACATCCACACTTCCCTATACTTGGTGCAAGCAGCATACAGACACCATTTTGGTGTAAGTAGCTTAGTAAACTGGAATTAGAGGGCTTATTTTAGCCCACAATTATATTAGTACATTCTGTCACTACATCTTACCTGTGACCACACCTTCTCCACCCTCTTATTGGACAGCTCCGCTTTAACTATCTGGTTGGCACGCAAACCCTTGCTCGATCTTTGGGCTGTGTACCTGAGAGTCTCTGTGGTAGTCGAAACTCTCCGACTTCTCCGTCGGAGATACAGGCCTACACTTTGAAGTCCCGGTAGTCGGACACCATCTGTTAATTCCGACTGAAGTTACCTTCGATCTTCACGCAGGATCCTTATCAGAATATCATCCATCTAGTCGAACCTGAGAACTGACTTCTTGCATTCTGGATTCTTCCCCTTATTGCGGAACTTGGATATGGACTCTATCCAGCTTTCCTATCTATGGGTACCCTACCGTTGATAGATTCACACAGAGGTCTGACACATTCTGTCTGTTTGCCTTTAACCAGCCATTGCTGCTTCCTTTGTACGTACCAAAAAAAAATATGTGTTTATGATGTCAGTCACAGCCTTATCCTCAATAATTCCCCTGTCTCAGTTTTAAGGGGGACTGATATTAGTCTTAAACATTTTGCCATTTATATACTTATAGAACTTCTTAGGATTTATGTTGCCCTCTTTTGCAATAAATGTCTTATTTTCAATTTTAGCCTAATTTCTTCTTTGCAGATTACATTACATTATATGTATTTTTTTTAAATGATGCATCTGACCCTTCTGACTTAAACAGTTTAAAAGCTGGCTTCTTATTTCTCATTTCCCTGGAAACCTCTTTATTTAGCCATATTGATCTTAAGCTGCCCCTCCTGTATTTATTCTCTGGTGGTATATACTGATATGCATATTTATCTAAGAACATTTTAAACAAAATTCCATCTTTCTTGTGCAATTTTTTCTTTGTAGATTACATCCCAGTCTTCATTCTAATACAACACTCATGAGTAATATAGATAACATATTTATTTTACTGTGTTTGACCATTTTTGGAATTGATTGGTTCTTTAGCAACTACGCCTTCTCTTTCAGACACCATCACCTTCTCTTTTTGGTTTCTTCACTGAAAACTTCCTTTTTTATCAGTTATATTTAGCACAAAACTGGCTTGTCAGCAATAATAAGAAAGAAAAACATGTTTTCATACATCTAGCAGCATTATTTCATACATAGATATGAAGTAGATTATTTTTTTTTATTGTAAGAACTAGTAGTGGCTTACATGCAGAGTTACAATAGTGGTCAAACATGGAAGCTCTTTCCGACAGATCCTTGTGAGCTTAGCTACCCTAGAAATAAAAACAGCCATATATTAAGATAAATCAAATCCAATGTATTTGAAATTGTATATATCTAGCAAAATATGGTTTGTTACTCCTATTTGAGATTTTTCCATAAGTCCTAGGGTATATGGAAATTATTACAGAAAGAATACATGTTGTCATTTGTCAGGCCAAGTATGATGTATTTCAGAAGATTTCCTCTCTGTGTATCGTACTGGTGAGCAAAAAGGGATTGCATCCTGGGTGCAGGACGCAGTCCTAGTGAGCTTTTTGCATGTATTTGCAAGCCCATGAGCCTAGTTGAGCATCTCTGACCTTTCTTTGTGCATATGCAAATTGCTCTTGGGGTTGGTCGCCCTAAGAGTAATGGGGGGAATCTGTATGTGGATCCCTTAATCATAATATACTGGATGGCTCTGTTACACATACATGATGAGTTCTGAAACATACATCTTTGATTTGCTGTTTCTTTGCTTAGAGAGGATTTTTCTAGCATTTCATTGTTGGTCTGTCCTTTGTAAACCCAGTATGATGTGTTTTAGAAGATCTTCTCTCTGTGTATAGTACTGGTGAGTTTAAAAAGATGACATTCTGTGTGTGTGATGCAGTCTTTGAGAGCTATTTGCAAGCTTGTGAGCCTATTTGGGGATCTCTGACCTTTATTTCTGCATATGCAAATTGTTCTTGGGGTTGGTCACCTTAAGAGTAATGGGGGGAGGGTGGAATCCAGATGTGGGCTCCTTGCTCACAGCCCTTAGAGGGACCAGTTGCACTTCATTGACAAGGCCCAAAAAGGCCAAAACGAATGACAGGGCTTTGCTGTTTTCTGTGTTCAGAGAGGAATTGTCTGCCATTTTGTTGCTGAACTGTCACTTGGCAGCATCAGTATGATGTGCTCTCTGCGTATGGCATTGGTGAGCTAAAAGAGGTTGCATTCTTGGCACAGAATGCATTGCTTGTGAGCTTTTTGTATGTACTTCCAAGCTCAAGCTTAGATGAGCATATTTGACATTTCTTTCCTCATATGCAAATTGTTCTTGCGGTTGGTCACCCTAAGAGTAATGAGGGTGATCCTGACATGGGCCCCTTGCCTCACAGTGGTTAGAGGGGTTAAATGCACCTTACTGATGAGTCTCAAAAAGGCTGACATGTATGTCTGTATTAGCTGCTTTCTTTGCTCAGAGAGGCATTGACTGGCATTTTGTGGCTCGGCTGTTGTTTAGCAGGAACTGTATGATGTGATTCAAGATATTTCTTCTCTGTGTATGGCACTGGTGTGCAAAAAGAGATTGCATTGTGGGTGCAGGATGCAGTCCTAGTGAGCATTTTGCTTGTATTTGCAAACCCATGAGCCTAACTGAGCATCTCTGACCTTTCTTTCTGCATATGCAAATTGTTCTGGGGGTTGGTCACCCTGAGAGTAATGGGGGGATTCCAGAAGTGGACTCCTTGATCACAGTGCTTAAAGAGTCCTAGAAGGACCAGCTGTATCTTGCCAACAAGGCCCAAAAAGCCAAAAGGTATGTCTGGGGTTAGCTGTTTTCCTTGTTAAGAGAGGTATTTTCTGGCTGTAATGTCATTTGGCAGGACAAGTGTGATGTGCTTCGGAAGATTGCCTTTCTATGTACGGCACTGGTGAGCTAAAAGAGATGGCATCCTGGATGAAGGACGAACTCCTAAGAGACCTTTTTGCATGTATTTGCAAGGTCATGAGCCTAGCTGAGCATCTTTGCCTTTTCTTTCTTCATATTCAAATTGCTCTTGGGGTTGGTCACCCTACAAGTAATGGGCGAATCCAGATATGGACCCCTTGCTCATAATGTTTAGAGGGATTAGCTGCACATCACCTATGAGTCCCAAAAAAGGCTGAAATGTATGTTGGGGGTTAGCTGTTTCCCTTGTTCAGGGAGGAATTGTTTGGCTTTCATGGCTGGACTGTCATGTGCAGGACCAATATGTTTTGTTTAAGAAGATTTATTCTCTGTGTATGGTAGACTTGTGCACGGGCAAAATTTTCGGTAAAATTCAAATTCGGACTAATTTTTTTTTTCTAATTCGGATGATCCTAATTTCGGACTGGGCCTATTCGATTCGGACGAAATTCTGATCCATTCTGAATTATTCGCCCGAATTTAACATGGGTTAAATTATAGCAGTGCGCCTCCGTGCACGCTGCTATCATTATTTGCAGACAGGGTGTGCATTTAGAAAAAGATCCATCCCAAAAACGGACATTGTCGTACATTGAAAGTCTGTGCATGTCACCTCTACTCTAGCATGGGATGCCAGTCACAATGCAAACGTTGAACATCGAAAACCCATGCCTGTCATTCAATTTAGCATGTTCGAACATCGAAACCCCATGCCTGTCCTTCAATATAGCATATGTTCGAACATCGAAACCTCATGCCTGTCATTCAATTTAGCATATGCTCGACATCGAAAACCCATGCCTGTCACATCCTACTCAACATAAGTGGTCGACTCGAACATGGACAAACTACATGTCACATTCTATGTTAGTACATGGGTAAAGATTAAGGTTTCATTTTCTGGTACCAGCCTCCTACCGTACTGTCCCTCTTTAGTACCCAAATTCCTCTCTCTCGTTTTCCTATCCTGATTTCCCCTCATATCAGATAACTCTATGTGTATATACATTGTAGAGTTTCATACTACATCAACAATAAACATCAATGATTGTAATGTGATAGATGTAATGTGTTAAAAAGAAAAATTGAGACATTCTGTTGTGAACAAACTGCAACACAGGAGAGAAATAAAAAAAAATGCTTGACATCTATACTGAAGAGGGGTCCACAGCATTGTCTTAGTATAGCAATATCACCGTTTTCCGTGAGTGTGCAATACAGGGCTCTACGGTAATTGCTGGGCATTTCCCAACGTCATAATCAGGGGATGATGGGAGTTGTATTCTAACTACTGTTAGGAAACACATAAGTGATGCACATTCATCTCCCACCTAGAAATTATTTACACACGAGGCAACTCCCCCAAGTAATACCTAGCCCCTTTCCAAGTGAAAGGACTTCCAGAAAGGCTTCAGATCTCTTAGTGACTCACCTGTTATTGTCAGTCAGCGGGACCCGGAGAGTAGGAGGGGGTGATGCTATGGCTGCACGGCACGGTGCTCTTAGTTGGTCACTTGTCGCAATGTTGAAGCTCAGCCCGGCCAGCACCTTCTGGGTGGAGACACCTCACAGCAATCCTGTTCAGGACACATCATGCACTGTTGTGCACTCATACTAGGGATCCCAAATGTTTAGACTCATTTTGTACAGGGGGCACCCTCCTGTATTTGTAAAACCTCTCTAGCAAATCTGGGACGGTAGACCTATTTACTCAAGTCTTGACTTTAGGTGGGCGATAAACAATACAAAATAGGCATAATGTTTCACTATCACATAATTCACGTCACTGAAGCAGCCAGCAGGCATCGCCACTGAGTGAGCATAGGGCTGCCCGGCTGCTGACAGTCACACTGATGGGACACCCTGCAACACAGAAATGGCGGAAGAGCACAAAATAAACATGCTATGGGACGGCAAATTGCCGCCCCTGTCAAAATGCCGCCTGGGTCCATGGACCCACTGGGACCCATGTAAGGGCCGGCCATGTATTCAAACAAATACCTAATATTTTTTTATATTTTGCACAGGAACAAATATTACTTGCTCTTGCAGTGGCAATAACTGGAACTAATGCTGGCTGCCTACCTATGCCTAGCCTAATGCTACCTGCCTGTCTAAACAACAACTGTACACTCTCTAATCTCTTCTCTCTCTGAGCTCCAACAACCCAATGAGGAAATGCAGGCTGTCTGTCTGTGTGACTGTGTCATTAGTCCAACCCCCATCATGAAACGAAGAAGGCTATTCGAATACAGACAAAAGAGGGAAGTAGTGCATGAAACGGAGAATGGAATTGGACTAGAGACATGGAGGGAAAATTATGGAGGGAAAGTAATTGAGCGTGCACAGGAAGTACAAAAAAGTCCTGGTCAAAAGTAGTCAAAACTTTTGGAAATGTGTCGATTGCCGAAACTTCCGAAAGTTTCGACGAATTTCGGACCCGGGCTGTTCGGCGTCGGATCATTTTTTCCGAATGACCCTTGAGTTTCGGATTGGCCGAATGTCTCAGAATGACCCCATTTTCGACAAAATCCGAATGTCTTCGAATGAATTCGCACATGTCTAGTGTATGGCAATGGTGAGCTACAAGAGATTGCACTCAAAATACAGGATACAGTCCTGGTGGGCTGCACCCTGCAACCTAGTTGAGCATCTCTGAGCATTCTTTCTGCAAATGCAAATTGTTCTTGGGCTTGGTCACTGTAAGATTAATCTAGATGTAGGCTCCATGCTTACAGTGCCTGGATGGACCAGCTGTACCTTACTGATGAGTACCAAAAAGGCAGAAATATATGCCTGGGGTTAGTTGTTTCTCTTGTTCCGAGAGGAATTGTCATTTGATAGGATCAGTATGATTGCTTCAGAATTTTTTTCTCTCTGTGTATGGTACTGGTGATCTCATGATCCTAGTTGAGCATTTCTGACCTTTCTTTATGCAGATACAAATTTCTCTTGTGGTTCGTCACCTTAAGAATTATAGGGGGAGTCTAGACATGGACCCCTTGCTTGTAGTGCCTAAAGGGACCAGTTGTACCTCACCAAATTTGATTTAAAAAAAAAAAAAAAAAAAAAAAAAAAAAAGGCTGAAACGTAGCTCTGGTATTAGCTGTTTCCTTTGTTCAGATAAGTCTGGCATTTGCAGGACCAGTATGTTGTACTTAAGAAGATATGCTGTCTGTGTAGAGCACTGGTGAGCTAAATGGGATTGCATTCTGTGTGCAGGACGCAGTCCTAAGTTAGCTTTTTGCTAAAAGTCATGAGCCTAGTTGAGTATCTTTGACCTTTCTTTCTTCATATGCAAATTGCTCTTGCGGTTGGTCACCATAAGAGTAATTGGGTGAATCCAGATGTGGACCCCTTGCTTACAGTGCCTAGAAAGACCAGCTGCACTTCACTGATGAGATCCAGAAGGCCAAAGCATATGTCTTGGGTGAGCTGTTTCCCTTGTTAAGAGAGAAACGTTCTGGTATTTTGTGGCTGGGATGACATTTGGTATCAGAAGATTTCTTCTCTGTGTATGGCACTGGTGAGCTAAAAGAGATTGCATTCCATGCGCAGGACACAGACCTAGTGAGTTTTTTGCATGTATTTGCAAGCTCGTGAGCCTAGTTGAGAATCTCTGACTTTTCTTTCTGCATATGAGATTTCTCTTGAGTTGGTCAACACAAGAGTAATGGAGGGATTCCAGACATGGACCCCTGGCTCACAGCTCTTAGAGGGACCAATGGCACTTCACTGATGAGACCCAAAAAAGGCTGAAATGTAAGGTTGGGATTGTTGCTTCACTTGTTCAGAGAGTAGTTGTCTGACATTTCATGGATGGACTGTTATTTACAGGACCAGTATGATGTGCTTTAGAATACTTTCTCTCTGTGTATGGCAGTGGTGAGCTAAAAGAGATAGCATTCTGGGTGCAAGATGCAGTCCTTGTGAACTTTTTTTTGCATGTATTTGCAAACTCGTGAGCCTAGTTGAGCATCTCTGATCTTTCTTTCTGCATATGCAAATTGTTCATGGGGTTGTCACCTTAGGAGTAATGGGGGGGATTCCAGAAAAAAAAAAAAAAAAAAAAAAAGGGCTGAAACGTAGCTCTGGTATTAGTTGTTTCCCTTGTTCAGATAAGTCTGGCATTTGCAGGACCAGTATGTTGTGCTTAAGAAGATATGCTGTCTGTCTTAGGAGTAATGGGGGGGATTCCAGACGTGGGCCCTTTGTTCACAGTGCTTAGAGAAAGCAGCTGTATATCACTGCTGAGGCCTAAAAAGGCTAAAATATATGCCTGGGGTTAGCTGTTTCTTTTTGTTCAGAGAGGAATTGTCTGGTATTTTGTGGCTGGACTGTTGTTTGGTAGGATCAGTATGATGTGCTTCAGAAGATGTTCTCTCTGTTTATGGCACTGGTGAGCTAAAATAGATTGCATGCAGGATACAGTCCTAGTGAGTTTTCTGCATGTATTTGCAAACTTATGAGCGTAACTAAGCATCTCTGACTTTTCTTTCTGCATATACAAATTGCTCTTTGAATATAATCTCTTTTAGCTCACCAGCGTCATACACAGAAAAAAAAACTTATGAAGAACATACTATTGGCCCTACAAATAATAGTCCAACCATGAAATACCAGACAACTCCTCTCTGAACAAGGAAAACCCAATGATGTACATTTAAGCCATCTTGTGTCAAATTCAACAAGGTAAAACTGGTCCCTCTAGGGCACTGTGAGCAAGGAGGCCACATCTAGAATCCACCATTAATCTTAAGGTGACCAATCCCAAAAACAATTTGCATATGTAGAAAGAAAGGTCGGAGATGTTCAACTAGGCTCATGAGTTTGCAAATACATGCAAAAAGCTCACAAGGTCTGCATCTTTCTCCCATAATGCCATCTCTTCCAGCTCATCTTTCTGCTTATGCAAATTGTTTTTGGGATTGGTCACCTTAAGATTAATGGGGGATTCTAGATGTGGCCTCCTTGCTCACAGTGCCTAGAGGGACCAGTTGTACCTTGTTGGATTTGACACAAAATGGCTTAAATGTACATCATTGGGTTTTCCTTGTTCAGAGAGGAGTTGTCTGGTATTTTATGGTTGGACTGTCATTTTTAGGACCACTAGAATGTGCTTCAGAATATTTTCTTTCTGTGTATGACACTGGTGAGCTAAAAGAGATTATATTCTAGGTGTAGGAGACAGTTCTAGTGAGCTTTTTTTTGTATGTATTTGCAAGCTTGTGAGTCTATTTGAGCATCCCTAATCATTCTTTCTGCATATGCAAAATGTTCTTGGGTTTGGTCACCCTAACAGTAATGGGGGGAATCTAGACATGGACCCCTTGCTCACAGTGACTAGAGGGACCAACTGAACTTAAACAACAGGAACAATAAAAGGCTGAATCATCAGTCTTGGGGTAAGCTGTTTCCCTTGTTCAGAGAGGAGTTGTCATTTGTAGGACCAGTATGATATGCTTCAGAAAATTTTCCTCTCTGTGTATGGCACTGGTGAGCTAAAAGGAGATTGTACCTTGGGTGCAAAGACTCAGTCCTGGTGAGAGTTTTTTTTTTTTTTTTTTTTTTGCATGTATTTGCAGACTCATGAGCCTAGTTTTGCATCTCTGACATTTCTTTCTGCATATGCAAATTGTTCATGGGGTTGTCACCTTAGGAGTAATTGGGGGGGATCCAGACGTGGGCCCTTTGCTCACAGTGCTTAGAGAGATCAGCTGTATCTCACTGTTGAGGCCTAAGAAGGCTAAAACATATGACTGGGGTTAGTTGTTTTTCCTTGTTCAGGGAGGATTTGGCTGGACTGTTGTTTGGTAGGATCAGTATGATGTGCTTCAGAAGATTTTCTCTCTGTGTATGGCACTGGTGAGCTAAAAGACATTGCACCCAGTGTGCAGGATGCAGTCCTAGTGAGGCTTTTGCATGTATTTGCAAACTCCTGAGCCTAACTGAGCATCTCTGACTTTTCTTTCTGCAAATGCAAATTGCTCTTTGAATGGTCAGCCTAAGAGTAATGGGGGAATCCAGAAATCTAGATGTGGACCCCACACTCACAGTGCCTAGAGGGACCAGTTCTACCTCAATGAATTTGGACCAAAAAAGGCTGAAGTGTTTGTCTGGGAGTTAGCTGTTTTCCTTGTTCAGAGAGAAATTGTCATTTGTAGGATGATGTACTTCAGAATATTTTCTCTTTGTGTATGGCACAGGTGAGCTGAAAGAGCTGGCATTCTGGGAGAACAGTGCAGACCTTGTGAGCTTTTTGCATGTGTTTGCAAACTCATGAGCCTAGTTGAGTATCTCTGATCTTTCTTTCTGCATATGCAAATTGTTCTTGGGGTTGTCACCTTAAGAGTAATGGGTGGGAATCCAGATGTGGGCCTGTTGCTTACACTGCTTAGAGGTACCAGCTGTATCTCACCAATGAGGTATAAAAAGGCTAAAATGTATTTCTGGGGTTAGCTGGTTTTTTTCTTGTTTGGGGAGGAATTGTCTGGTATTTTGTGGCTGGACTGTTGTTTGGTAGGATCAGTATGATGTGCTTCAGAAGATTTTCTCTCTGTTTATGGCACTGGTGAGCCTACATAGATGCATGCAGGATATAGTCCTAGTGAGTTTTCTGCATGTATTTACAAACTTATGAGCCTAACTGAGCATCTCTGACTTTTCTTTCTGCATATGCAAATTGCTCTTTGAATGGTCAGGCTAAGAGTAATGGGGGAATCCAGAAATCTAGATGTGGACCTCCCTCTCACTGTGCCTAGAGGGACCAGTTGTACCTCATTGAATTTGGCCCAAAAAGGCCGAAACATTTGTCTGGACGTTAGCTGTTTCCATTGTTCAGAAAGAGCTTGTTATTTGTAGGACCAGTATGACATACTTCAGAATATTTTCTCTCTGTGTATGGCACTGGTGAGCTGGAAGAGATGGCATTATGGGAGAAAGATGCAGACCTTGTGAGCTTTTTGCATGTATTTGCAAACTCATGAGCCTAGTTTTGCATCTCTGACATTTCTTTCTGCATATTCATGGGGTTGTCACCTTAGGAGTAATGGGGGGGTCCATATGTGGGTCCTTTGCTCACAGTGCTTAGAGAGACCAGCTGTATTTCACTGTTGAGGCCTAAGAAGGCTAAAACATATGAGTGGGGTTAGTTGTTTTTCCTTGTTCAGGGAGGATTTGTCTGGCATGTTGTGGCTGGACTTTTGTTTGGTAGGATCAGTATGATGTGCTTCAGAAGATTTTCTCTCTGTGTATGGCACTGGTGAGCTAAAAGAGATTGCACCCAGTGTGCAGGATGCAGTCCTAGTGAGGCTTTTGCATGTATTTGCAAACTCCTGCGCCTAACTGAGAATCTCTGACTTTTCTTTCTGCATATGCAAATTGCTCTTTGAATGGTCAGCCTAAGAGTAATGGGGGAATCCAGAAATCTAGATGTGAACCCCTTTCGCACAGTGCCTAGAGGGACCAGTTCTACCTCAATGAATTTGGACCAAAAAGGCTGAAGTGTTTGTCTGGGAGTTAGCTGTTTTCCTTGTTCAGAGAGAAATTGTCATTTGTAGGACCCGTATGATGTACTTCAGAATATTTTCTCTTTGTGTATGGCACAGGTGAGCTGAAAGAGCTGGCATTCTGGGAGAACAGTGCAGACCTTGTGAGCTTTTTGCATGTGTTTGCAAACTCATGAGCCTAGTTGAGTATCTCTGATCTTTCTTTCTGCATATGCAAATTGTTCTTGGGGTTGTCACCTTAAGAGTAATGGGTGGGAATCCAGATGTGGGCCTGTTGCTTACACTGCTTAGAGGTACCAGCTGTATCTCACCAATGAGGTATAAAAAGGCTAAAATGTATTTCTGGGGTTAGCTGGTTTTTTTCTTGTTTGGGGAGGAATTGTCTGGTATTTTGTGGCTGGACTGTTGTTTGGTAGGATCAGTATGATGTGCTTCAGAAGATTTTCTCTCTGTTTATGGCACTGGTGAGCCTACATAGATGCATGCAGGATATAGTCCTAGTGAGTTTTCTGCATGTATTTACAAACTTATGAGCCTAACTGAGCATCTCTGACTTTTCTTTCTGCATATGCAAATTGCTCTTTGAATGGTCAGGCTAAGAGTAATGGGGGAATCCAGAAATCTAGATGTGGACCTCCCTCTCACTGTGCCTAGAGGGACCAGTTGTACCTCATTGAATTTGGCCCAAAAAGGCCGAAACATTTGTCTGGACGTTAGCTGTTTCCATTGTTCAGAAAGAGCTTGTTATTTGTAGGACCAGTACGACATACTTCAGAATATTTTCTCTCTGTGTATGGCACTGGTGAGCTGGAAGAGATGGCATTATGGGAGAAAGATGCAGACCTTGTGAGCTTTTTGCATGTATTTGCAAACTCATGAGCCTAGTTGAACATCTCCGACCTTTCTTTCTGCATATGCAAATTGTTTTTGGGATTGGTCACCTTAAGATTAATGGTGGATTCTAGATGTGGCCTCCTTGCTCACAGCACCTAGAGGGACCAGTTGTACCTTGTTGAATCTGACACAAAATGGCTTAAATGTACATCATTGGGTTTTCCTTGCTCAGAGAGGAGTTGTCTGGTATTTCATGGTTGGACTATCATTGTTAGGACCACTTGTATGTGCTTCAGAAGATTTTCTCTCTGTGTATGACACTGGTGAGCTAAAAGAGATTATATTCTAGGTGCAGGAGACAGTTCTAGTGAGCTTTTTTTTTTTTTTTTTTTTTTTGTGTGTATTTGCAAGCTTGTGAGTCTATTTGAGCATCCCTAATTGTTCTTTCTGCATATGCAAAATGTTGTTGGGTTTGGTCACCCTAACAGTAATGGGGGGAATCTAGACATGGACCCCTTGCTCATAGTGACTAGAAGGACCAACTGAACTTAAACAACAAGAACAATCAAAGGCTGAATCATCAGTCTTGAGGTTAGCTGTTTCCTTTGTTCAGAGAGGAATTATCATTTGTAGGACCAGTATGATATGCGTCAGAAGATTTTTCTCTCTGTGTATGGCACTGGTGAGCTAAAAGGAGATTGCACCTTGGGCGCAAAGACTCAGTCCTGGTGAGACTTTTTTTTTTGCATGTATTTGCAAACTCATGAGCCTAGTTTTGCATCTCTGACATTTCTTTCTGCATATTCATGGGGTTGTCACCTTAGGAGTAATGGGGGGGTCCATATGTGGGCCCTTTGCTCACAGTGCTTAGAGAGACCAGCTGTATTTCACTGTTGAGGCCTAAGAAGGCTAAAACATATGAGTGGGGTTAGTTGTTTTTCCTTGTTCAGGGAGGATTTGTCTGGCATGTTGTGGCTGGACTTTTGTTTGGTAGGATCAGTATGATGTGCTTCAGAAGATTTTCTCTCTGTGTATGGCACTGGTGAGCTAAAAGAGATTGCACCCAGTGTGCAGGATGCAGTCCTAGTGAGGCTTTTGCATGTATTTGCAAACTCCTGCGCCTAACTGAGAATCTCTGACTTTTCTTTCTGCATCTGCAAATTGCTCTTTGAATGGTCAGCCTAAGAGTAATGGGGGAATCCAGAAATCTAGATGTGAACCCCTTTCGCACAGTGCCTAGAGGGACCAGTTGTACCTCATTGAATTTGGCCCCAAAAATGGATGAAATGTTTGTCTGGGGGTTAGCTGTTTCCATTGTTCAGGGAGAGCTTGTTATTTGCAGGACCAGTATGACATATTTCAGAATATTTTCTCTCTGTGTATGGCACTGGTGAGCTGGCATTCTGGGAGAAAGATGCAGACCTTGTGAGCTCTTTGCATGCATTTGCAAACTCGTGAGCCTAACGGAGCATTTCTGACTTTTCTTTCTGCATATGCAAATTGCTCTTTGAATGGTCATCCTAAGAGTAATGGGGGAATACAAAAATCTAGATGTGGACCCCTTCTTCACATTGCTTAGAGGGACCATTTGTATCTCATAGAATTTGGACAAAAAAAGGCCAAAATGTTGTCTGGGGGTTAGCTGTTTCCATTGTTCAGAGAGAAATTGTCATTTGTAGGACCGGTATGATGTACTTCAGAATATTTTCTCTTTGTGTATGGCACTGGTGAGCTGAAATAGATGGTATTCTGGGAGAAAGATGCAGACCTTGTGAGCTTTTTGCATGTATTTGCAAACTCATGAGCCGAGTTGAGCATCTCTGACCTTTCTTTCTGCATATGCAAATTGTTTTTGGGATTGGTCACCTTAAGAGTAATGGGGGAATTTAGATGTGGCCTCCTTGCTCACAGTGCTTAGAGGGACCAGTTGTACCTTGTTGAATTGGACAAAAAAAATGGCGTAAATATACATAAGGGGGTGTTGCTTGTTTAGAGAGGAATTGTCTGGCATTTCATGGATGGACTGTCATTTGCAGGACCAGTAGGATGTGTTTCAGAAGATATTCTGTGTATGACACTGGTGAGCTAATAGAGATTATGTTCTAGGTGCAGGACGCAGTTCTAGTGAGTTTTTTTGCATGTATTGGCAAGCTTGTGAGTCTATTTGAGCGTCTCTGACCATTCTTTCTGCATATGCAAAATGTTCTTGCGGTTGGTCACCCTAACAGTAATAGGGGGAATATAGACATGGACCCCTTGCTCACCTAACCAACAAGACCAATAAAAGGCTGAAACATCTGTCTGGAGGTTAGTTGTTTCCCTTGTTCAGAAAGGAATTGTCATTTGTAGGACCAATATGATGTGCTTCAGAAGATTTTCTCTCTGTGTATGGCACTGGTGAGCTAAAAAGAGATTGCACCTTAGGTGCAAGACTCAGTCCTGGTGAGCCTTTTTTGCATGTATTTGCAAACTCATGAGCCTAGTTGAGCATCTCTGACCTTTCTTTCTGCATATGCAAACTGTTGTTGGGTTTGATCACCCTAAGAGTAATGGGGGGAATCCAGACATGGACCCCTTGCTCACAGTGCCTAGAGGGGCCAGCTGCACCTCAATGCTGAGTTCCAAAAATGTTGAAATGTAAATCTGGAGTTAATTGTTTCCTTTGCTCAGAGAGAAACTGTCTGGCTTTCATGGCTGGACTGTCGTTTGCAGGACTAGTATGTTGTGTTTCAGAAGATTTTCTCTTGTGTATGGCAATGGTGAGCTGAAAGACGTCATCACCTTCTCTTTTTGGTTAATTCACTGAAAACGTCCTTTTTTTATCATTTTTTTTTTTTAGCACAAAACTGACTTGTCAGCAATAATAACAAAGAAACATGGTTTAATACATCTAGCAGTATTATTTCATACATAGGTATGAAGTAGATGAAATTAATTGTTTTTTTTAATGTAAGAACTAGTAGTGGCTTATACACAGAGTTACAATAGTGGTCAAATATGGAAGCTCTTTTCAAAAGATCCTTGCGAGCTTAGCTACCATAGAAATAAAGACAGCCATTATTAAAATAAATCAAATCCAACATATTTGAAATCGTATATATCTAGTAAGATATGGTTTGTTATTCCATTTGAGTTTCTTCCTTAAGTTCTAGGATATGTGGAAATTATTGCAGAAAGAATGCATGTTGTCATTTAGCAGGCCAAGTATGATGTACGTCAGAAGATTTCCTTTCTTTGTATGGTGCTGGCGAGCTAAAAGGTATTGCACCCTGGGCGCTGGATGCAGTCCTTGTGAGCTTTTTGCATGTATTTGCAAGTTCATGAGTCTAGATAGGTATCTCTGACCTTTCTTTCTTTGTTTGCAAATTGTTCTTGGGATTGGTCACCCTAAGAGTAATGGGAGGATTCCAGACATGGACCTCTTGCTCACAGTAATTAGCTATATCTTTTTGGTGAGACTCAAAAAGGCCAAAATGTATATCTGGGATTAGTTGTGGCCTTTGCTCAGTGAGGGATTGTCTGGGGTTTTGTGGTTAGAATGTCATTTGGCAGCTCCAGTATGATGTGTTTCTGTGTGTGGCTTTGGTGAGCTAAAAGAGATTGCAGGTGGGGTGCAGAATGTAGTTTTATAGAGCTTTTTGCATGTATTTGCAAACTCATGAGCCTAGGTGACCTTTTTCTGCATATGCAAGTTACTGTTTGGGATGGTCAACCTAAGAGTAATTGGAGAATCCAGAAGTCTAGATGTGGACCAATTGCTCACAGTGCCTATAGGGACCAGTTGTACCTCATTGAATTTGATCCAAAAAGGCCGAAATATACATCTGGGGGTTAGTTGTTTCTCTTGTTCAGAGGGGAATTGTCTGGCATTTCATGGTTGGACTATCGTTTGCAGGACCAGTATGATATGCTTCAGAAGATTTCCTCTCTGTGTATGGTACAGGTGAGCTTAAAGAGATTGCATTCTAGACACAGGACGCAGTCCTAGTGAGCTATTTGCATGTAGTTGGAAATGCATGAACCTAGTTAAGCATCTCTGACCTTTCTTTCTTCATATGCAAATTGTTCTTGGGGTTGGTCACCCTAAGAGTAATGGTGTGGGGGAAATCCAGATGTGGGCCCCTTGGGCACAGTGTTTAGAGGCATCAGCTGTACCCCACAGATGAGGTGCAAAAAGGCCATGGTCTATGTTTGCTGGTTGCTCTGCTCATAGAGGAATTGTCTGGTATTTTGTGGCTGGACTGTTGTTTTTGCAGGACTAGCAAGATGTGCTTCAAGAGATTTCTTCTCTGTGTATGGCACTGGTGAGCAAAAAGAGATTGCATTGTGGCTACAGGATGCAGTCCTAGTGAGCATTTTGCTTGTATTTGCAAACTCATGAGCCTTGTTAGCATCTCTGGCCGTTCTTTCTGTATATGCAAATTGTTCTTGTGGCTGGTCACCCTGAGAGTAATGGGGGGATTCCAGATGTGGATCCCTTCCTCACAGTGCTTGTTAAGAGAGGAGATTTCTGGCATTCTGTGTCTAGAATGTCATTTGCCAGGACGGAGGACATAGTCCTAAGTGAACTTATTGCATGTATTTGCAAGGTCATGAGTCTAGCTGAGTATCTCTGACCTTTCTTTCTTCAAATGCAAATTGCTCTTGGGGTTGGTCAGCCTAAGAGTAATGGGAGTAATACAGACATGGACCCCTTGCTCATAGTGCTTACAGGGACCAGCTGCACCTCACCTATGAGGTCTCAAAAAAAGCTGAAATGTATGTTGGGGGTTTGCTGTTTCCCTTGTTCAGAGAGGAATTGTCTGCTTTCATGGCTGCACTGTCATATGCATGACCAATATGTTGTGTTTAAGAAGATTTTCTCTCTCTGTATGTCAATGGTGCGCTAAAAGATTGCACTCAGGGCACAGGATGCAGTCTTAGTGAGCTTATTGTATGAATTTGCAAGCTCGTTAGCTTAGGTGAGCATCTCTGACCATTCTTTATGCATATGCAAATTGTTCTTGGGGTTGGTCACCATTAGAGTAATGAGGGGATTCTAGACGTGGGCTCCTTACTCGCTGTGCCTAGATGGACCAGTTGTACCTCACCGATAAATCCTAAAAAGGCAGAAATGTACGCCTGGGGTTAGCTGTTTCTCTTGTTTGACGAGGATTTATCTGGCATTTCATGGGTGGACTGTCATTTGCAGGATCATTATGATGTGCTTTAGAAGACTTCATCTCTGTGTATGACACTGGTGAGCTAAAAGCGATTGCACTCTGGGTGCAGGCTGCAGTCCTAATGAGCTATTTGCATGTATTTGGAAATGCATGAACCCAGTTGAGCATCTCTGGCCTTTCTTTCTGCATATGCAAATTGCTCTTGGGGTTGGTCACCCTAAGAGTAATGGGGGAAATCCAGATGTGGACCACTTATTCACAGGGGCTAAGGGGATGAGCTGCACCTCACTGACGAGAAATGTCTGGCGGTTTGTGGCAGGGCTGTCATTTGGCAGGAATGGTATGATGTGCTTCCAAAGATTTTCTCTCTTTGTATTGCACTGGTGAGCTAAAAGGGGTTGCAAGATACAGTCCTAAGTGAGCTTTTTGCAAGTATTTGCAAGCTTGTGAGCATAGTTGAGCATCTCTGACCATTCTTTGCACGTGTGGAAGTTATTACCATTAGTGGTTGTTGTAGAATTTACCTGTGCAATTATTATGCCATAATGGAGGAAGACTCAGGGATACATCAGTGCATAGAAAAAGGAATGGAGATAGAATAGTCCAGTCTAGATAGAAATTGGAGTTATTCTGGAGTAAACCAACTGCAACATAGGGAACACATAAAAATTCCTAAATTCCTGTGCACCTGAATATAGTGTTTAACCCCTTGTATTCTACAAAGGTCTTCAAGTCATTGTTTAGTACAGCATTGGACACTTTTCTAGCATTAAAAGAGTTAAACGGACAATTTCATTTAACTGGATTTTTTTCCTCTATGATGCAGTTGGTTTACTCCAGAATAACTCATTTTTTTTGTATAAATATGGGCCATTGAGTCTTATGTTGTTGATTTGTCCCAGAATTGTTCCATTTTGCTTTTATACATATGGTGTCACTCTATGTAACACTTTAAATGCCAGAGGAGTAGGCAATCCATTGCAAAGAATGAGCTGCATGCTCTTTTGGCACTCAGATGGTTAAATCCACAGTATCCAAGGTTGGTTCCACTGTTGCTGTATGGAAAATTAGCTGCAATTCCAAATACCAGTCCCACTTGCCCTGCACTTACCTTTCAAACTGTCACAAACTGGTGGAGTTGTTGCTACCACTTTCTATGAAGAACTGCATTTGGAGGCTCATCTCTCCCATAGTATAACTGTCAGGACACCAGTTGAACTGTCTGGGCCCAAGGTGGGGGACTGCTGCTAACAGTACAGTTTAAACATAACGTTTAACTTTGATGACCTTTAAGTGTAGTGGCTTTGGGCAGTAAGAGTGCCCTTGTTTTAATCAGAAGGAAAAAAACACAATATATATATATATTTTTTCATAGTAAGTTCACTTCTACTTTAAAGTATGAGTTTGGCAGGTGGTAGTAAAGATGATAATATAAAGTCAGTTAGTGTATGCAGGGAACAGGGTTTATGTGTAAAAAAAAAATCTCTTTATTGCAGATTTGTGCTGAGCATAGCAAGATCTGTATATGTATCTGTATGCTTGTAAATTTAAGACATTTAACCATTTAACGACCCTTGACGGTCATAGTACGTCATGGGTAGATCTGAGTTAACGACCCATTGACGTACTATGACCGTCATGGAATTCCAGGCTCCCCCCGCGGCTGTACGCCGTTTGGGGAGTCAGGAACCAGAAACATCAAAAAAAAATGCTCCGTGGTCCTTAAAGGGATAGTAGTGTTTCAAAATAAAAGCAGCTCTAATTAATCATCATAGTATTTGGACTTTGGAGAGTGTTATTTCAATTCTGTCAGAGTTGTAGTTCAAGAGTAATTCAATGACAAAGTCTCCCCCTCCCTCCCCTTTTATTGATGTCACACTGTTCAGCCAGATCAGAAGGGAGGTGCCCAGGTAGACTACAGAGAGGGACAATCTTCAATTAAGATAAGGGAAAAACCTGAAAAACTTGTCAAGCGGGGAAGGGCCTTCATTGTTTTCATAGGAAGAAGATTGTCCATTGTCCCCTTCTGTTATCTGTCTAGTCTTACAACCAGGTTCCACATCTGAGAAGAGATGGCTTACACTAGGTAAAAGGGGCGGGAGGGGAAACTTTGCTTGTGAATATTTCTCAAACCATAAAGGTTTGAGAGATAAGACTTATATCGTTCTTCATGCTTTTTTAATGCCTAAAAAATAAAAAAAAGATAAAACGAAGTATTACTATCTCTTTAAGTGACTGCAAAGCGCCGCACAGCCGGTCGTTAAGGGGTTAATAATGAAAATGAGGGAACTGGAAACAATAGCATCTAACAAGCAATATGTTATAATAGGTACCATTTGAACACAGTGGGATAATATTGGTAAATAAGCAGTTTACTTGTATGTTATACCCTGTTACGGGGGAAATGAAAATTGACAAGATGGAGGAATACGACTATATGTCAAACCTGATTCAAAGTCTTGGATTAGGGAGAATATCTGTGGGGTGATTGGTGATAATGTGAAGACCTGCTGTGAGTATTTACGAAAAATGGGGAGGTGATTACAAATGGAAAAGATTGCAGAATAAGGCAGAATGTGTGTGGTGGGGAGTTCATTGCCTAGAAATGTAACGAAAACATGTTAGAAAATATACTGTACTGGAACTGGGGATAACCAATGAGATAGTGTTTACATCAATCCATCAAGTAAGATAAACCTCAGGAAATGGTGATCATAACATGGTCAGATCTGAGATTAGTTCTCAAAAACAAGACCACATGGGATTAAACAGAACTCTTACTTTTAGAAAGGAAAACTTTGGCAGGCTAAGGGCTGGTATAATTCATTCTCTGGAAAAACAGAGCATAAATAAACATCTTTCAAAATGTTGCTAAATAAATAATACACTTATATGTATATACTCCAAGGAAACAAACATAAATCAGATAAATATAAACAATATAACTTTGAAAGAACCTAAAAAAAGGAGATGGAAAGCAAAAAGGGAAAACATAACCCTTTGAGTACCAGAGGTATAAGCAATGCATTTATTATTATTTTTCTTTATTTATATAGCACCAACTAATTCCACAGCGCTGTAGAATGGGGAATAAACATACAGAGGCATTAAATAATACAGTCGAATGTAGAGAGCAGAAAGGTTAGAGGGCCCTGCCCGTGAGAGCTTACAGTCTAGAGGAAGATAGGTTGGACACAGAAGGAGTAAGTGCTATTGGGTGTAAGTACCTCCTGCCACATGAACTGCCGGTCAGTGGGTGGGAGTGAGAAGTGCTGTTGAGTGCAGTGGTCCAGGCAAGGGGTGAATCTTAGTGATAATGTTTATGGAGGTAGTTGACGGGCTTCCCTGAAGAGCAGGGCCGGATTTAGAATTAGGCAGAGTAGGCATCTGCCTACAGGTGCACCCAACAGAGGAGCACCTGTCACTGGGATATGTGTGTGTTTTTTTTTATTATTATTAAATTCGTCTGAGTCACCTCCCCACCCGACACCATGAAGACAGGTCTGTGCCTCCTCCTTCTGCACAGACCTGTAGCTGCTATGCTTCTTCACTGAGTTTTTACTAATACAGAGCGCCGGGAGATGACGTCATCTCCCAGCGCTCTGCATTACTGAAGACTGCGTGGGAGCTCCAGCAGCTACAGCTCTGCAGAAGGAGGAGGCACAGAGCTCTCTTGGCGTTGGGCCACCAGGGAAGAGGTAGGAAACGGACACTGGGTCAATGTGAGGATAATATGGAGATGATGGGGGGCAATGTGAGGGCAATATGGAACTGATGGGGGCAATGTGGAGCTGATGGGGCAATGTGGAGATGATGGGGCAATATGGAGCTGATGGGGGGGGAGTGTGAGGGCAATGTGGAGCTAATGGGGGCAATGTGGAGCTGATGGGGGCAATGTGAAGGCAGTATGGTATATGGAGATGATGGGGGCAGTATGGAGCTGATGTGGGCAATGTGAGAGCAATATGGTATATGCAGATGATGGGGGGCAATGTGAGGGCAATATGGAACTGATGGGGGCAATGTGGAGCTGATGGGGCAAAGTGGCGATGATGGGGGCAATGTGAGGAAAATATGGAGATGATGGGGGGCAACGTGGAGATTAGGAGCATTGTAGAGGTGTCCAGTGCAGATGGTTCATGGGGGAAGGGGCGCTTCAGATTTCTGTGCCTACAGGCTCCTTAGATGTAAATCCGGCCCTGCTGAAGAGGTGAGGTTTCAGAGAGTGTCAGAAGATCGGAAGGCTGGGGGAGAATCTGACGGGGCGGGGGAGGGAATTCCAGAGTTTGGGTGCAGTATGGGAGAAGTCCTGGAGGCAGGCGTGGAAGGATGTAATAAGAGCTGTGGAGAGGAGAAGGCCATGTGCAGAATGAAGATGGCGAATGGAAGTGTATTTGGAAATGAGAGATGAAATATTGGAGGTGAGGTGTTAGTGAATGCATTGCAATGCGTTGTGTGCCCCTCTGGCACTCGCTGGATGGCACACTGTGTGTAAGTGTTCTGGGTTCTTTTATTGAGAAGAAGGAGGAGCCGTCAGGCATGATGCTGTTTCTTTGGTCTCTAAAATAGGTTGGTCCACAGCGTGGGACCCAGGTCCCAAATACTGCTTGCTAATGTAACCCCTTATTTATCCCTGTGGGGTGTCTGTCTCTACATGCAGTCCTTGGGGATGTAATCCAGTAGTAGTCAGCAGGGTGAGACAATCAAAACTGCGACATGAGAATATCACCCTTTTCATGAGGACAAGAAAAATATGAGACAAGAATATAGCCCAAGAGGTTTATTACTGTCCCCAATCAAGGTCAATGAGGGGAATGTACAAATGAAATTCCCTCTAACACCCATGTCTGCACTTCAGGGTATGCACTGCAGCATACACTACAACATGCACCCTCTAACACCCATTGCCGAACTTGAGGGTATGCACTACAGCATACACTACAGAACACACCCTCTAATACCCATGGCTGCACTTCACGGTAAGCACTGCAGCATACACTACAGCATACACCCTCTAATACCCATGACTGCACTTCAGGGTATGCACTGCAACATACACTACAGAATATACCCTACAACACCCATGGCTGCACGTCAGGGTATTCACTACAGCATATGCTACAGTATACACCCTCTAATACCCATGGCTGCACTTCAGGGTATGCACTGCAGCATACGCTACAGCATACACCCTCTAACACCCATTGCCGAACTTGAGGGTATACACTACAGCATATACCCTTGAATACCCATTGCCGAACTTGAGGGTATGCACCTCAGCATACACTGCAGCATACACCCTCTAACACCCATGGCTGCACTTCAGGGTATGCACTGCAGCATACACCCTCTAATACCCATGGCTGCACTTCAGGGTATGCATTGCAGCATACACTACAGCATGCACCCACTAATACCCATGGCTGCATTTCATGGCATGCACTATAGCATGCACTACAGCATACACCCTCTAATACCCATGGCTGCACTTCAGGGTATGCACTACAACATACAATACAGAATACACCCTCTAATACCCATGGCTGCACTTCAGGGTATGCACTACAACATACACTACAGAATACACCCTATAACACCCATGGCTGCACTTCAGGGTATTCACTACAGCATATGCTACAGCATACACCCTCTAATACCCATGGCTGCACTTCAGGGTATGCACTGCAGCATACACTACAGCATACACCCTCGAATACCCATTGCCGAACTTGAGGGTATGCACCTCAGCATACACTGTAGCATATACCCTCTAATACCCATGGCTGCACTTCAGGTTATGCACTGCAGCATATACTACAGCATACACCCTCTAACACCCATGGCTGCACTTCAGGATATGCACTGCAGCATACACTACAGCATACACCCTCTAATACCAATGGCTGCACTTCAGGGTATGCACTGCAGCATATACTACAGCATACACTCTCTAACACCCATGGCTGCACTTCAGGATATGCACTGCAGCATACACTACAGCATACACCCTCTAATACCAATGGCTGCACTTCAGGGTATGCACTACAGCATTTGACTGCGGTATTTATACCACTGGACAATCATTGCCATAGTTGGAATTTTAATGCTAGCAAGCCCAGGTGTGCCTGTCCCAAGGCATTCTCAGGAAAAAGGAGTAAACTCATAACATTTCCAATATGCTTTGCTTAATACATTTCCTTATACAAAGGGAAGTGGAAAGGAATGTCTGAAAATGCTTCTACACTGCCCCCTTGTCCTCCCCTTGGAGCACAAGTTGTTAAGGGAATGAATTTTGGTGCACATACCTTAGTAAACTGATGTTAGTCAGGCACAGGGTCAAAGCATCAATTCCACTTCTGATTTAACGTGGAATCACAATTGTACATATATCCCAATATCTTTACCAAAAGTGGTCAGTTCATTGACAAGTGTAATTATGTTCCCAAAACAATCAATTGAAAATAACCTTTATTGCATCACCCCAGTGTCTTGGGTGTCATGTCTGTGTCCATGGACTACTGGACACACTCCGCCCACTGCACATTTGAATCTTAACACTTTAAGGAGCTGAAGTGTATGAAATGCATTGCTTCACAGTGCATTGTGCACCCAAAGTAATCTAATCTCATGCGTACTGTCATCTTTAATTTGAAAAACTGCCAGCAACTGTTATGACTTTATGTCCAGTACTGAATGAATATGTTACCTCTTGAACAAAGTCACAAGGGCAAAATTCATCGAGGCTTTTAGGATATTCTGTCCATAGTATAGTAAGGGGTGTTAGTTCTCCTTTAGGTGACAGGCCCACTATAAAGGGGCACTATGTCGCTCAATTAAATCCCTCCTAAACTTATCATAACACTTTGGGTACTAGAGACTTCTCCTGCAATGATCTGAAGACATCTCTAGCACCCATAGAGGCTTGTTATGTTTACATGTGTATATTTAACCCTTTGAGTGCCAGAGGGGTACAGAACGCATTGCTTTGCAATGCGTTCCGTACCCCTCTGGCACTCAAAGGGTTAACAGCGCAGGGAGTGTCACTGCTGTTCTTTCTCAATTAGGGTGTATACATTGCTGAAATGTATCCCTTGAGGATATTTGGCTCCTTCCATATTTTCTGACCCATCTTGTCTGCCAAGGTAACGTTTCTGCAAAAAATGTAAACAAAACAAAACCACAAACGTAACTTAACAAAAAACAAATATTATTTCAACACAATGTAGTTCCGTTCATTTAAAGGAGCAGTAGACTTTATAAGGAAAAGCTGTATTTTATATGGTTTTCCTGCTGAATAAAACAAGGATACTCCCACTGCCCTCAGATATTTTATTCAAAAGTTATAACTTTTTAAACTGTCAGGAAGTGAGTAACTGCATCATTACATTCTGAAAGTTCACACTGACAGGAAGTGATAAAGCAGTTTCTACCACATTCTATGGAGAGCTGTCATCAGTGACTCACTTTACCCATAGAATGCATTAGAGTAATTATCTGAAATCTGGTCACTATAGGGGACTGTTAATGTAATAAAACAACAATGTAAACTTTAAATAATCTGGAAAGACCCATCTCAATGCAGCCAGAGTACCCTTGTGCCATTTTAAGAAAGGAGAAAATACTTTTCAACATACCTAGACATTTGACATATTTTCAGATTACTTCCATGTAGGCTAAAAGCCATAATTTTAGTACCATTAGAGATTGTTGGCAAATGTTACTTGCCATGCTCAAGTAGTATCCATAGAACTAGATGTTGCTGGAATAACATGTTGAAATTTAAAACAAAAGATTGTTCCCTTGCATACGTAATGTATTACTTTATTGTCAGGACCATTTGTTTATCTGGAAATATGACACACAGGGATAACGAAACATTCTCCTTACATAATGTGACCATATTACCGTATTACCACTGTGGGATGCCCTTGCAAAACATACTCCACAGCATACCTGGGAACATTTTCTTCTGGAGTTCCTGGCGACTCATATGATGCCAGTGGAATGGCGCTATTTGTGGGGCTTAATTGTGGATGAGGTGGGGCTTAAGGTGCTGTCTAATAAAGTAGGCGGGAAGTGGGTGGGAAGTGGGCAGAACAGCGTGGGGAAGGAGAATAAGTGGAAGGGAAGTGGGAGGAATTGGCTGGGAAGGAGCAGACATACTCAGAGTTTCGGAGGAAACCCCCCCAACACAGGAGAATCAGCCTCTCTCCCCACAGACCCAGCAATTCACTACAAAAAATGAAGTCTCTGGGGCAAATCTGGAGATTTCCCACCTGTGAGCTGCAGGGTTACACTGTTTCCTGTGCAGGCAGGGAGAATAAAATTTCTGTATGCACCCCACATCAAAATAGGAATGAAGTCACATGGCCCATATTTATAAAAGCAAACTGGAGTTAGTCTGAAGTAAACTAACTGCATCATAGGGGACAAACAAAAATTGCTAAATTCCCATGAACATGAATAGAGCTTTTTAACTTCTTGAATGCTAAAGAGGTCTATAAAACATTGAAAAACAACGCATTGGTGACTTCTCTAGCATTAAAGGGGAACTTTCACCCCAAGTGAAGTTTATCCACATCAAGGGGTAGATTTAAAGGCAGGCGTTAAGCTAAAAAAACACCAACGGGTGTTTTAACGTGTAGTAAGCCATTCAAAAGGCCATGTAATGAACGGCTAACAGCAGTTCAATAAGTAATACGACCGCTACACTACCGTGTGTTTTGGGCCATTAAAAAAAAAAAAAAGAAGGCTCCACTTTGCCATTTAAAGGATGCGTTAGCTGCAAAACATCCGATAAGGGACTCACTTACCGCACAAAACTTAAGACCCAGTTTTCTTAGCTGTAAAGTCCCTTATTGGATCTTTTGCCTGCTAACGCAGCTGTTAACTGGCAAAAAAGACAATGTCTACAGTGGATGTATTGGTATGGGGCCCTAAGCCCCACATCAATACATCCAAAGTGCCAAAAATGTGTCTAAAGTTAGTAGGATTAACCCTATGAGTGCTGGTATAATTACACCGCCAGCATTCATAGGGTTAACCCGACTAAGTAAAGCAACATAGCATTAACACTTACCATTAATCCTGATGTCCAGAGGAGTCCACAGCTGGCTGGTCCTTCTGTTCTTCTCTTCTGTCTTCTTTCTTCTAACTTCCGCCTTCTCTTCTGTCTTCTTTCTTTTATCTTCTTCCTTCTCTTCAATCTTCTCTCTGTAAAATAAAATAAAATAATTAATACCAAGCAAATACATTCCTGAACCCTTTGAGTGACAGAGGAGTATGCAACGCATTGCAAAGCAATGCGTTGCGTACCTCACTTACACTCAAAGGATTCAATAGTATTGCGCCGTAAATATTCCAATATCACATGCATCCATGTAATGCCCCAAAGTATAAACATGCCAATAAATAATATGATCCATATAGACAGAATTAAATGTCATCCATTAATGCCCAGTATGAGAACTTAGCTTAATTGTTAATGTCTCCGCTACTTGGAGCGGCCGCAACGGCAGCGGCATCAGAGGCACAAAGGTCCAACGTCGCTTCCTTTCAGCTGTGTACAGGCCGATGTCCGTAGCACAATGAGGGCATTTGAAGTGAGCCTGCCTTTATATATGGGCAGGCTCACTTCCATTTCCCTCACAGCCATTGGCTGGGATGTTCTTCACATCCCAGCCAATATTTTAAAGAACAGCCGGTCGAATCTGATTGGCTGGAATGAGAAGAACATCCCATCCAATGGCTGTGAGGGAAATGGAAGTGAGCCTGCCCAAATATAAAGGCAGACTTACTTCAAATGCCCTCAGCGTGTTACTGGCATCGTTCTGTACACAGCTGAAGAGGAGCGACGTTGGACCTTTGTGTCTCCACTGCCGCCGCCCTTGCAGCCGCTCTGAGAGGCGGAGCCATTAACAGTTAAGCTAAGTTCTCATACCGGGCATTAATGGAGGACATTTAATTCTGTCTATATGGATCATATTATTTATTGGCATGTTTATACTTTGGGGTATTACATGGAGGCATGTCATATGGGAATATTTATGGTGCAATACTATTGAACCCGTTGAGTGCCAGTGAGGTACGCAACGCATTGCTTTGCAATGTGTTGTGCAACCCTCTGCCACTCAATGTCTTTGTTCATGCCTGGTATTATTTTATTTTACAGAGAGAAGAGAGAAGATTGAAGAGAAGGTGGAATCGCAGTCTGTGCAGGACAAGCTGTACCATACAGCTTCACTTCAACTCCCTCCCCAGCTGCTGGAGTGGTGCTGTGCAAATCTTCCCGCACTGGCTGACTTTAATCTTGCTGTTTCGCTCTCCTGCCTAGATGAAAGGGACATTTCTTGTTTTCATCTCTTATCCAACAAATGGAGAGAGAGGTGAAAGTTCAGCCTCTCTCCTCTGCGCAGTCTGTGGAGTAAGATGTGTTCTACAAGCAGTTCCCCTTGTCACCAGGAAGTGCCGTGATGCTCTGGTGGCTGGATATTATCTATTACTTTGCAGCAGCAGATTCACTGAGGAAATGGTTCTGCACTGCGCCCCCAGTATATGTGCATCCTAGACTGGCACCTACCTCGCCTATAGGTGGCGCCAGCCCTGGCCCCCTGTGAGATCTCTCTTTTCTGGCCCAGTACAGTCTGTTGTTTTGCCCTTAGCACTGTTCAGTGTCTTCTGTTTGCAACACATCTTTCAATTGGAAAGCCAATTATCACTATTTCATCTGACTACATTGGGGTAGATTCACTAAGCTGTGATAAAGAGGTGAAAAAGTGGAGATGACTTCTCAAGTTTATCACTTCTCCAGTTCCAATTTTTTCTGTGGAGCCTATGCACTAAAAAAAGCTGAAGAAATCTGATGCGCATAGGCTTCATAGAATAACATAGGAATTAGAGAAGTGATAAACTGGAGAAGTCATGTCCAGTTTATCATCTCTTTAGCACCACTTATTGAATCAACCCCATTGTTACCCTGAGTGACTTTAAGACTGGATCTTCAGGGGGCCATTGCATACAGCGGACAGAGCTTTGTGGCTTTCAAGGGGATGGGACCCCTGAGATGCTTTAAGCCCAAGATGGTTGTCATGTTAGTGTACTGGGGGGCATATTATTATGTGATTTATTGCCCCATTTACTACACTTGGTGCACTCCTACTGATTTTCTTTTTCCTGTTGTTATGTTCTATATTCTAGATTGGATTTTCCCATTAATTTAAATTTGGGTTTTAACTTTTGAATGCTAGATAGGTCTCCAACACACTGTGAAGCAGTGCATTGGAATGGAGACCTCTCTAGCATTCAAGAAGTTAAAATCACCATTTAAATTAAATGGAAATTTTATTCGCCCTCTGTTTGCAGTTGGTTTGTTCCAAAATTGTTTCAGTTCTTCTTAGTACTTCAGCCTCATAGGTTTGCTATTTCCAGGGACAGAGTCTAATTTGGGCTAAATCTTTGAACCATAAGAGGCTTGGATTTAGTTTAAAATTAGAGTCATTTGGCCACTGCAAATGTCTAATAACATTAACGGTGCAATTACTTATATAGCTATGAAGGCAGACTATTGCCTAATACCAGAGCCGGAAGTTTAGATGTCCTTAGCTCCAACTATAGCCACACCCCCATTCCTTCCATGGCCCGGCCCCCAGTCCATCCATTATTTCCTGGCACAGAAGATATCTTTGGCCTATAAAGAGCAAGGACAAAAAAAGCATTAACTCTGTGGTTGCTAGAGAACATTCATTTGAGAGCTCTCTGAAAAAACATCCTGTAAAAAGGAATAAAACTGGAGCAGGGACATTGAAATTGCCTTGGTCAAACCCACAATTTAGAATGTGGGTGTGGCCAACTCAATTGAGGAATGTGGGTGTGGCCAACTCAGTTGAGGCACATCCTGAAAATCTGGAGTTCTAGGCACTTGTCCACTCTGCCTATTGGGAAATCCGGCACTGCCTAATACATTCCAATCCTTGAGGCACAGCAGTAGGTCATGTTTTATGGATATAACTAGTTAAAAACATGTGCATCGATTACCATGACTGAGCCACTGATTACCTACCTGTGATGAAGCAGGTAGATCCTGAAAACATGAATTGTTCATGTACCTTGAGAACTAACTAACTAACTAACTAACTAAACCCTATCTCATCTTGAAAGGACTCATGATTAGCCTTACATATTGCAGTACAAGAGTTAACGTTGATACACCTGAGACTTGTGTTGTGTGTACGTGATCTTGTGTTCTGCAATCATCTACTACTCATCTGGTGGTCTGACAATTATTCTTTTGTATTTTTTGGGAGAAGTGAGCCTCTAGGTACTGTTCTCCCCAGATTGTGATAACAGCTTCATTATTTCCTGACAGTTTAAAATAATTTCCTGACAGGTTGAAATCATTTCCTGACTGTATGAATGGTTATCATTTTTTTAATGAATGAATGAATAAATAGTTGCAGTGGCTCTGCCCTTGTTTTACTCATTAGGAAAGACCTATAATATAATGGAGGGTGGGGTATTCTAAAGGTTAAGCATCCCTGCTGCTAGCAGTCCCAGGTATTGAATACAGTTATGAACAACACGTAGGTGGGTGGAAATCCTAGAAACACCTGTACTGTGACCAGGACAGTGAGGACCCTAAAGTCCTGGGTAACATATGGACAGAAAGAAATATACACATACAGTTTTTCATTTTTTTTCTTACAATTCCTTTTTTTTCTAATTGCCAGTTTTAGAGACGTATACAGATTTTTGTGAACCACAAATGTTAGTTTAAAATAAAGCAAAGTTGAAATACGTGTCTGAAAATGGCATTGTGCTGTCACCTTAAGTTTCCTCTTACACATCAGATGCTGACACTGTACGATAGTAGACACCTGAAGCAAAAAAGAAAGGCCAAACCAGGGCCAAACCAATTGTGCAATAGTGGTCAAATATGGTTTAAGCTGATTTAAATGGGGCTTTTAATCCCTGAAATGCAAGAGAGGTCTCCAATGCATTACTTTTCAATACGTTGGAGACCTCTCTAGTATTTAAAGGGTTAAACCAATGGTAGTTTTACTCCCTTGTGGTACAGTTGGTTAGGCCCAGAATTGATCCTGTTTTCTTTTGTGCATAAAACACTTAGGGCCAGATTCTATTGCAGGAGATAAAAGTTACCTCCTATTTTATCAAATATTTTCCTGTTGAAGTCTATGGGGAAACCTGGAGATAAATGCAGTGATAAAATTAGCACCTGCAATATAGTCCAGCCCTAAATCTCTTCTTAGTAAGTATTTGAAAAGGGGGCAGCAGACAGGATGTAACACAGACTCTGCATGGTCCATAATAAGCCCGTAGTTTCATCACACATCACCTTTGTATAATGTGAGACATCATCCACCATAAATGCATGGCAACATTTTCCAAATAAGGAAAAGAGAAGAGATGATGACAACCGCTGCTAAGAAAGAGGAAGTGTCTGGTAAAGTGAAGTGGCAGGGGCTGATGTCACTGTAACAACAATAACAGGCAGAGGAGATGATGCACCTTAAGTGTACATCACTCTGATCTAATATTCACTTTCCTAATACATGAGAGAAATACATATATTAATCTGATGGCAATATTATATCTTTATTGATTACACTGTAGAACTTCAGCATTACTAAACCTCTTAGTAAAATAGTTGTTCAGGCTGAAAATGTGTGTTCAAGTTCAGCCTTTGCCATATAACCATTGTTGATCCAGAGGAGAGTAAAAAGAACAAATATTGAAGCCATATCCAGTTAAGCCCAGAGTGGGCAATAATTACTTCCTGTCTCCAATGGGTAGTTGGTTATTTCCCTGGATAAACATCCTATATACATTGAAACCAACTTTCATCATTCTCAATAGTGTTCTGAGCTAGAAATGAATCCACTACTTTTTGAAAGCATCTAATCTACACACACAGCTTCCAGTGGCAAAGAATTCCACATCCTTACTGCCCTTACTGTAAAGCAAAAAAATCCATGCCTTTGGTGTAGTCTTTGGCTAGTCTCCCTTTATAAATACAATCTTCCAAACATTTTATCCATTTTATTGGATGTCTGCGTATTTTTTTCCAGTTTTAAGAACTAGTATGCAAAACTGTTCTCCATATTAAATATGAGACAATATCAATGATATATAATGTGGTAGAATTATATTCCCATACCATACATATATACCCCTTCTTACTCATAATAGTACACTATTGGCTCTTGCAGCAGTTGAGTGACACTGGGCATTGCTGTGAAGTCTATTGTCAGTACATCAGTACTTCCAAGGATTCTCCATGTAGTTTCCCATTTAGTGTGCATGTACATAGCATGCTCCTTTCTGTAACCCAAATGCAAAACCTTACATGTATCTACAATAAACATTTTTCTGCCCATTCACTCAGTTCTGAAAAGAAAAAACATCCTTCCCTGTTTGTTTTTATTTACATAGTTTGGTATCATCAGCAAAGATTGAGACCCTACTTTCAATAGCCACTTCAAAATCATTAAAAAACAATATAAAAAGCATCGGGCCCACGACTGAACCAGGAGATACTCCACTTAAAACTTTTGACCAACTTGAAAAAGTTCCATTTACCGCAACTCTCTGCATTTTATCATTTAACAAGTTCTCGATCCATGCAATGATTTTACCTTCCAAGCACAAGACTTTTAATTTATGTAGTGTTTTCATGTGAGGCACAGTATCAAATATTTTAGCAAAATCTAAATATTCTTCATCAACAGTTGCACCCTTGTCCACATAACAACTCATCCTTTTATAGAATGCATGTAAATTGATTTGACATATACTAATAATATTGTTGGTTGTCACTTAGTGTCACGTGTCTCCCTCTGTTTTGGAACCTGCGCTTTGAGCCCTGTATGGCTCTTTCACCACTCCAGCAGTTTTTTTGTGGCTCGTGCACCACTTTCTGCTAGGTGCTTGGGGCAGTTTGCGGCCTTTCAGTATTCACCTTTCTCAGGTTTATCGTGTGGCTCGTACCACCACTTATTCTTTTCCTACAGCACCTCCTTTGACTTTGGTGTGGCTCTTACCACCACTTGTTCAGCACTCCTGCCATTCCATAAGCTTATTAGTACAGCTCTTACCTCTGCTTGTTTCCTCTCTACTAGATTTTAGTAGGCCAGCTGGTGGCTCGTACCACTGCTTATTTATAGTCTTGGCCTTCCCTCTAGCTAGCTGAACAACTATTTAACCATTCACAGCTTATCCTGTCAACCTGGTAGCGGCGAGTACTGCCACTTCTGCCTACCTTTGTCCACAGTACGGCTTGTACTGCCATTGGCTGCCTCTCCATTTTGGCCTCCTGCGGCTGTTTGCGGCCCCAGTCTTCATGCGGCTGTTGCATTTTGAGGCCTCCAATTTGCACAGCTAGAGTCGCAGTTTAAAAGTACTATTGTTTCAGTGGTATTTTGGTTCATTCTTGATACAGCTCTCACCATTCCCTATGGCACCTAAAGAACCATTCCTTGTGCAGCTCTCACTATCACTAGGTTACCATTTATTTGGATACCACTTCCAAAGGAACCTTGGGGAAGTTCTTGTAGCGGCTCCCACCGCCACTAAGGTTAACCATTATTTGGGTACCACTCCTTACGGTGCCCAAAGGGCCATTCCTTGATGTGGCTCTCACTGTCACTAGGTTAACATTTATCTGGGTACCACTTCCAACAGTGCCTTGTGACCATTCTTTTTGTGGCTTTAACCCCTCTAGGGTTAACCATTATTTGGGCATCATTCCCTATGGTATCTAGGGGCCAGTCTTGTTGTGGTTTTCACCACCGCCAGGGTTAACCATTATTTGGGTACCATTCCCTACAGCACCTATAGGGCCATCTCTTGTTGTGACTCTCACCGCCGCTAGGTTAACCATTTATTTGGGTACCACTTCTAACAGTACCTTGGGACCATTTTGTGGGGACTCACCTTTTCTATGGTTATCCATTTATTTTGGTACCTCTCCCTACGGTATCCAGTTGCCTATCCTTGTTGTGGCTCTCACTGCGGCTGGTTGATATACACCTTAGGTACTATACTTGACGGTACCTCAGGTTCCTACTTTGGTTGTAGCTCCTACTGCCAATACCCTGTATTATTTTCAGTGGGCTCCAGATATTGGAATGTGGTGCGTTATTTCTGTTGCGGCTCTTACTGCCACAGGGAGTTGCACTGTAGAGGGATTTGTACTGAGAGTTTTCTGGATCTCTGTTCCTCCTCACCAGTAATCTGCATAGGGTCTCTCGTCAATCAGGCAAGCACCAGCCACTCTTTTCTCTGTCCTGGTCTACGCCTTGGCTCAACTGGGGTCAGACATTTGGCTTCATAGCCAGCACCTTTATCCAGCTTAGGCTGCAGCAAGGGGACAGTGGGGACTGGCTATGTTCATGAGTGCCACTCTCAAGCGCTGCTCTCTAGCACCTATCCTGATCTTCATTCTCATGACACATAGTCCTAAATGCTATCACTGACTAATGCTTCTATCATCTTATTGTCGCGGTTCCCAGAGAAGTTAAATATAAGTATAGTTAAAGGGATAGTAATACTTCGTTTTATCTTTATTTTATTTTGTAGGCATTAAAAAAACACGAAGAACGATATAAGTCTTATCTCTCAAACCTTTATGGTTTAAGAGATATTCACAAGCAAAGTATCCCCCCCTGTTCAGCCAGATCAGAAGGGAGGTGCCCAGGTAGACTGCAGAGAGGGACAATCTTCAATTAAGATAAGGGAAAAAGCTGAAAAACTTGTCAAGGGGGGATGGGCTTTTATTGTTTTCATTGTAAGAAGAATGTCCCCTTCTGTTATCTGTCTGGTCTTACAACCAGATTCACATCTGAGAAGAGATGGCTTACACTAGGTAAAAGGGACGGGGAGGGGAAGCTTTGCTTGTGAATATCTCTTAAACCATAAAGGTATAAATACTCTTTGCACGAGAGAAACAGCACAACCCCAGACATACATTTCGGTTTGTGTGGACCTCGTCATTGGGGTGCAGCTGATTCTCTCTAGGCACATAGAAGCAAGGGCCCATGCCTGGGATGCAAAGAGCTAGTCAGTGATGCTTAACTAGGAACGAGCCTGCCCTCGAATTGATGAGGCTCTATAGGATAAGTATCCTATCCAGGATGCAATCTCTTTTAGCTCACTAGTGCTTTTCACAGAGAGAAAATATCCTAAAGCACATCATACTGATCCTACCAAAAGACAGTCTAGCCACAAAGTGCAAGACAATTTCTCTCTGATCAAGAGAAGCAACCAGCCCTCAGACATACATTTCTTGTTGTGCCTCATCAATGACGTGTAGCTGATTTCTCTAGGCACTGTGAGCAAGAGGTCCACATCTGGATTACCCTGTTACCCTTAGGGTGACTAGTCCCAAGGGCAATTTGCATATGCAAAGAGCTAGTCAGAGATGCTCAACTAGGAACGAGCCTGCCCTCAAATTGATGAGGCTCTACAGGATAAGTATCCTACCCAGGGTGCAATCTCTTTTAGCTCACTAGTGCTTTTCACAGAGAATGAAATATCCTAAAGCACATCATACTGATCATAACAAAAGGCAGTCCAGCCACGAAGTGCCAGGCAATTCATAGTAATTTTTTTTTAGTAATTTAGGTTGAAAAAAAGACTTGCATCCATCTAGTTCAACCCTTTTCCTATTCCTGTTTGCCAAAGTGTACATCTGGGGTTGGCTGCTTCTCTTGTTCAGTGAGGAATTGCCTGGCACTTTGTGGCTAGACTGCCTTTTGGCAGGATCAGTATAAAGTGCTTTAGGATATTTCTTCTCTGTCAAAGACACTAGTGAACTAAAAGCGATTGCACCCTGGGTAGGATACTTATCCTACAGAGCCTCATCAATTCACGGGCAGGCTCATTCCTAGTTGAGCGTCTCTGACTAGCTCTTTGATATGCAAATTACCCTTGGGATTAGTCACCCTAAGGGTAACAGGGTAATCCAGACGTGGACCCCTTGCTCACAGTGGCTCGAGAGATTAACTGCACCTCACTGATGAGGCCCAACAAGGCCAAACAAAAAAAAAAAAAAAAAAAAAAAAAAAAAAAAAAAAAATAATAATAATTATTACGTCTGGTGTTGCTTGGTTCTCTTGTTCAGAGAGGAATTGCCTGGCACTTCATGGCTGGACTGCCTTTTTGTAACATCAGTATGATGTGCTTTAGAATACTTCCTTCTCTGTCAAAGGCGCTAGTGAGCTAAAAGAGATTGCACCCTGGGTAGGATAGTTATTGTATAGAGCTTCATCAATTTGAGGGCAGGCTCATTCCTAGTTGAGTGTGTCTGACTAGCTCTTTCTCATGCCTGGGAAGCCCTTCCTTGTAGGGAAACTACAAAAAAAAAAAAAAAAAAAAAAAGAGTGTGCAAAATAGAGTGATTTGCTCAAAGCACATGTAGCCTCTCAGGTGCTGCTCAAGTCACATTTTTCGCTCCCATGTGCCTTTGCAGAGAGGAAATTTCCATATTCATATCAGTCTGGTCCCATCCACAGGCAGTCCAACCCCAAAATGGCAGGCAAATCCTCTCTATACAAGAGAAACAGCACAAGGCTAGATATACATTTCAGTCTGTGTGGACCTCGTCAGTTGGATGCAGCTGATTCCCTTTATGCACAAGGAAGCAAGGGCCCATGCCTGGGATGCCCTTCCGCTTAGGGAGACTACAAAAAAAAAAAAAAAAAAAAAAAAAAGAATGCGACGAGCGCACACTGAGAAAGAGCAAAATAGAGTGATTTGCTCAAGGCCTCTCAGGTGCTGCTCAAATCACATTTTTTGCTCCCATGTGCCACTGCAGAGAGGAAATTTCCATATTCATATCAATCTGGTCCCACCCACAGGCAGTCCAGCCTGGAAACATCAGGCAAATTCTCTCTGCACAAGAGAAACAGCACAACCCCAGATGTACGTTTCGATCTGTGTGGACCTTGTCAGTGGGGTGCAGCTGATTCCCTCTAGGAACATGGAAGCAAGGACCCATGCCTGTTTACTAAGCTACATAGCCTACAATCCTCCTTAATGCCACTTGCCCTAAGTGGGGGATAATGGGGCAGTCTGTGGATGTTTCAGGATATTCTAATATTCAGATACAACATATAAAATGTGAGAGGCTTCTGAGAATGGACAAACAGCACAATGGCCTGTCCTACGGCTAGTCACCACTCAGAAGCATCACGTTTTAGCTCTCTAGTGCCATTGCAGAGGAGAAATTTCCATGTACATATTAGACTAATCCCGCCCAAAAGGGCAGTCCAGTTCCAAAATGACAGGCAAGTCTCCCCCGCACAGGAACACCAGTGTTTGAAATTAGATTAGAAATCCACATTAATTTAGAGGAGCTGTACAATTTTTTTTATGAAAAACCATTTGTTTTAGAAGGTTTCCTCTGAAGTATAACAAGGGTACTCCCACCTCTGTCTGTTGTTTTATTCAAAAGTAATAGTTCAAATGATCAGGAAGGAAACACTGACAGCATGACTCAGCAGTTTCCATCCCATTCTGAGGAGGACTATTTGTCAGTGACTCACCTCTCCTAGGGAATGAAACAGAATAATGAACTGGAATCTGACCAGTAGAAGGCACATTAATGAAAAAAAACCACATGTAAACACAGTGGGAGTACCCTCGTTTTACTTAACAATAAAAGCCCCCTATTCTACTATATCTAACTATATACATATGTCTGCCTATACACACACACACACTTCTGCTCTTTAGCTGCCTGAATGTAGCCTATAGCACAGGTAGAGAAATGCAATAGAGAAGGCTTTATTCAATTAAGAAAAGAGTTCTTGTGCAAACCAACTGCTTTATAGTGGACAAGACATGTTCATTGATTTAAATGAGGCTTTTTAAACTTTGAAAGCTAGAGAAGTCTCCAGCTCATTCCGGGGATTAAAATTCCCATTTAAAATAATTTAAATTCAGGAAATTTGCATTTATCCCCAGCAGTGTGGATGGCTTGGTACATTAGCTCTGTTGTGTAGATGTCACTTCGTAATCACAGAGCTCTTCCTGCTGCCAGTGCACAACCAAACATCTTCTTCACCAGAAATGATTCACATAGCGCAAGATGTAAAAGTGGAACAATTCTAAAGTAAACCAACAACACTATAGCAAACAAATAATATCCCCCAAACGTCCATTTGTTTACATGTGATTACATGGGTGTAACACATTGAATACTAAATATGTCAGCAAAACTTTACAAAATAATGATCTGGAGACCCCCATAGAGCTTTAAAAGCCCCATTTAATTTTTTTGTCCCCTATGATACAGTTAGTTTGTCCTAGGATTGGCAGCAAGAAAAGAGAGGCACTAATACCACTCTACAGATCACTTGCAAGGCCTCAGTAGGAGAACTGTGTACAGTTCTGGAGAACACAACTCCAGAACGACATTAGCTCCTTAACAACCCTTGACGGTCCTGGCACGTCATGGGTAGATTTGTGTTAAGGACCCATGATGTGCCAGGACCGTCATGGAATTCAGGGCTCCCAGCGTGGTTGAATGCAGTTTGGGGAGCCCTGAACCAGATGCGGACATAAAAAAAAATGGTCGGTGGTCCTTAAGTGATGGCCGCATGCGTGATCAGCCATTCTTAAGGGGTTCATGAATTGGAGGCAGGTCTAAGAAAAGGCACGTTTGGTGTATTGTCTGCATGACTTATGGGACCAGGATAGAATCAAATAAATTAATATGTACAGCTTGGAATAGTAGGGAGCTGGGTGATTTGCATATATACTTTCAATATTTTAAGAGATTTAATATTGTACAGGAGGGCATTTTTCAGAAAAAGAGGAATACTAGAACATGAGGACATGATCTATAGTTATAGAGTGGAAATTCATAAGTAATCTGTGTAAGTACTACTATACAGAAAGGGTGATAGACTCAACAGAGGTGGTAGGGGCTAATGCAGTTAGGAAGTTCAAAAATGCCTGGGATAGACATACATTTATTCTGAGAATTATGCAAGACTGCATTTTAATTATATAGGGAACTTGGTAGTCTAGATGGGCCAGATGGTTCTTTTCTGCTTTCAAAAAACTATATTTCTATAATGATGGCCTTTGGGATGGATCCAGGCATCTGACAAATATAATCCTCTCCACAGGGCTAGCACTAGCCCCCCTCTCTCCTCTTCTTTTTAAAAAGTGACATGAACATGGAGAGCATCAGTGCATTGGCAAGGGGCAGAGGTGCTTATTGCAGCTTTAAGCAGAGTTGTCCTTCTGGTCTAGAGGTTAAACATGTTCTCTTTGTGCTAAACGTGGAGCATGAATTCATCAATACATTGGACACCCTTCTGCTACTCAAAGGGTTGAAAGACTGAAAGTAAGCCAATTTTTTGTCAGGAACTGACTAGTTTAGCTACCCCACCAAACTTAGTGAGGGAAATCTCATTGTTTAGTTAGTTCCCAAACAGGGATAGGAATTTTATGTTTGCAAAATTACTGACAAATGCAAATGCTTTATTTTGTGCTCTGTTTTTCTGCAGCAAGGGAAATAAAAGTATGTTTTCTATTGCTAGAAAAAAAAGTCCCTGGGAATTTTGACAGTACCTCGTGCCTTATTAGGGAAGTTCTCTGTGGGTCTGCCAGTTAAATACCAAGATGAGGCTGAAGAGCTGGAATCACACTTCTTTTGAGTATACAGGAATGGGGGATGAGAGCATGTCTAGACTTGTGCCTACTAGTGTTGAGCGAGCATGCTCGGCCGAAGCTCCGTTCGGCTCGAGCATTGCTCTGCTCGGCACATGGCGGTACTCGTACGAGTACCGCATGTGCTCGCCCGCCATGTTCGGGTCTCCTCCCCGCACGTTTCGCGGCTGCTGCGCAGCCAATAAACGTGCAGGGAGGCTCTGACATCAGTGTAATGCCAGCAGCCATGTTGGCTGCTGGCATTACACTGATTGGCTGGCCAGAACCCGTGATCGGGTGCTGTATAGCACCTGACCAGCGAGTTCGGCTCAGTCTTAGCCAGGGAGAGATGAGGATAGGAAGGGAAAGTCAGTGTAGGGAGAAGAAAAGCAATTGTGAAAAAAAAAAAGACCCAAAAGTCCTTTTTAGGACTACTGTGTGTGGGGGCAGCAGTTTATTTTGTGTGGGGGGGCAGAGAAAAAAAAAAAAAAATCTTCATATATTCTGTTCACTGTGCCTAGCCGCAGATTAGCAGCACATTCTGTTTAGTGTGCAAAGTTGCAGATTAGAGCACATTCTGTTCAGTGTGCAAAGTTGCAGATTAGCAGCACATTCTTTTTAGTGTGCAAAGTTGCAGATTAGAGCACATTCTGTTTAGTGTGTAAAGTTGCAGATTAGCAGCACATTCTGTTTACTGTGCAAAGTTTCAGAATAGGAGAACATTCTGTTAAGTGTTCAAACTGTAAAATATCAAAGTCACATATTCCATTCACTGTGCGTAGCCGCAGCTAAGAAGCAAATTCTGTTTACTGTGCAAAGTTTCAGAATAGGAGAACATTCTGTTAAGTGTTCAAACTGTAAAATATCAAAGTCACATATTCCATTCACTGTGCGTAGCCGCAGTTAAGAAGCAAATTCTGTTTACTGTGCAAAGTTTCAGAATAGGAAAACATTCTGTTAAGTCTTCAAACTGTAAAATATCAAAGTCACATATTCCATTCACTGTGCGTAGCCGCAGTTAAGAAGCAAATTCTGTTTACTGTGCAAAGTTTCAGAATAGGAAAACATTCTGTTAAGTCTTCAAACTGTAAAATATCAAAGTCACATATTCCATTCACTGTGCGTAGCCGCAGTTAAGAAGCAAATTCTGTTTACTGTGCAAAGTTTCAGAATAGGAAAACATTCTGTTAAGTCTTCAAACTGTAAAATATCAAAGTCACATATTCCATTCACTGTGCGTAGCCGCAGTTAAGAAGCAAATTCTGTTTACTGTGCAAAGTTTCAGAATAGGAGAACATTCTGTTAAGTCTTCAAACTGTAAAATATCAAAGTCACATATTCCATTCACTGTGCGTAGCCGCAGTTAAGAAGCAAATTCTGTTTACTGTGCAAAGTTTCAGAATAGGAGAACATTCTGTTAAGTCTTCAAACTGTAAAATATCAAAGTCACATATTCCATTCACTGTGCGTAGCCGCAGTTAAGAAGCAAATTCTGTTTACTGTGCAAAGTTTCAGAATAGGAGAACATTCTGTTAAGTGTTCAAACTGTAAAATATCAAAGTCACATTTTCCATTCACTGTGCGTAGCCGCAGTTAAGAAGCAAAGTCTGTTTACTGTGCAAAGTTTCAGAATAGGAAAACATTCTGTTAAGTCTTCAAACTGTAAAATATCAAAGTCACATATTCCATTCACTGTGCGTAGCCGCAGTTAAGAAGCAAATTCTGTTTACTGTGCAAAGTTTCAGAATAGGAGAACATTCTGTTAAGTCTTCAAACTGTAAAATATCAAAGTCACATATTCCATTCACTGTGCGTAGCCGCAGTTAAGAAGCAAATTCTGTTTACTGTGCAAAGTTTCAGAATAGGAAAACATTCTGTTAAGTCTTCAAACTGTAAAATATCAAAGTCACATATTCCATTCACTGTGCGTAGCCGCAGTTAAGAAGCACATTCTGCTTACTGTGCAAAGTTGCAGATTTGCAGCACATATTCCGTGTAATATGAAGAAGGCGGGTAAAAAGGGACGGGGAAGTGGACGTGATCCTGATAGTTCAGGGCGCGGGTCAGGACGCGTAGAAACTGCGCCTGGTGCCAGAGCACAAGACAGAAAGACATCCACCATACCTAGCTTCATATCTCATTTTACAGGGCGTCGCAGGACATCACTCTCGAGGTCCGACCACTGCGAACAGGTGGTCGGTTGGATGTCAGCTGATACTGCTTCCAGTCGGTTAAGCACCACCCTGTCTTCCACCAAGTCCACTCTCAGTAGCCAAGAGTCTGGTCAACATAATCCTCACTCTGATCATCCTTCCTCCCACCATAGAGGATCTGGTCAAAGAAGTGATCCCACACTGGGATATAGTGAGGAGCTCGTCTCATCACCAATCCTTAATTTGAACCTCTCTCCAAGCACGCTTGCAGAGGAACATGACATCTTGTGCCCTGATTCACAACCTCTAGAGGGTACCCAATCACAAGAAGATGACAGAGGTGAACGGCATTTAAGGTCAAAGGAAGTGGATGATGATGATGAGACACAGTTGCCATTAAATCAACCACTATTACTGTCTCAAGACCTTGATGAGGAGGATGATATACAGTTGTCAATGACTGAGTATGTGGTGGGATCAAGACATGAGGAGGATGATCAGAGTGAGGAAGTGGAGGAGGACTTGGTGGACGATGAGGTGACTGACCCCACCTGGGAAGGTGTAGAGCCGAGCGATGACAGCAGTCCTGAGGGTGAGCCATCTGCAGCACCGCAACAGGCTGGAAGAGGCAGTGGTGTGGCTACAGAAAGAAGGCGGACCGCACCAAACCGGCCCGCAAATGTTCCACGGAGCACCCCCTTGCGTAAATCTCCCTTGCCAAGGGGTAGGTGTTCCGCGGTATGGCGTTTTTTTAAGGAAAGTGCGGACGACAAAAGAATTGTAGTTTGCAACCTGTGCCACACCAGAATGAGCCGAGGCATGAACACTAGAAACCTCACCACCACCAGCATGATCCGACACATGGCATCCAAGCACCATAATAAGTGGGAGGAATGCCTGGATCGCCCATCTGTGTCTGCAGGCCACACCACTGCCTCCTCTTCCCCTGTTTTCGGTGCCGGCCAATCGCCTGTCGAAGGCGCAGGCCCGCATACCTCCCGCCCTGCACCTGTACCATCTGAAGCACCATCAGCGACCACATCCACTTCCCTGTCCCAGCACAGCGTCCAAATGTCGTTACCCCAGGCATTTGAGCACAAGCGAAAATACCCAGCCACCCACCCACAGGCCATAGCACTAACCTCACACCTTTCCAAATTACTGGCCATCGAAATGCTGCCATTTAGGCTTGTGGAGACTGAGTCCTTCCGCAGCCTGATGGCAGCAGCTGTCCCTCGGTACGCGGTCCCCAGCCGCCACTACTTTTCCCGGTGTGCCGTCCCCGCATTACACCACCATGTGTCCCGTAACATCACCCGTGCCCTGACCAACGCAGTTACTGGGAAGGTCCACTTAACGACTGACACATGGACAAGTGCTTGTGGCCAGGGACGCTACATTTCCCTGACGGCACACTGGGTGAATGTCGTGGAGGCTGGGAGCGACTCGGACCCTGGGATGGCACAGGTGCTACCCACGCCGAGGATTGCAGGCCCTACCTCCATCAGGGTTTCCGCCAGCACCTACGTTATTGGCTCCTCCTCCTCCGTTTTCACCTCCGAATTCTCTGCGCGCAGCGCCACTCACCCATCAGCCGGTAGCTGGAAGCAGTGTAGCACTGCAGTGGGGAAGCGTCAACAGGCCGTGCTGAAGCTGATCTGCCTTGGGGACAAACAGCACACGGCCTCAGAGCTGTTGCAGGGGATTAGTCACCAGACCGAGCAGTGGCTCTCGCCACTCAACCTGCAACCAGGCATGGTTGTGTGTGATAATGGGCGTAACTTGGTGGCGGCTTTGGAGCTCGGCAAGCTCACACACGTACCATGCCTAGCGCATGTATTTAATTTAGTGGTTCAGCGATTTCTAAAAACCTACCCCAATTTGCATGATCTCTTGACCAAGGTGCGCCGCGTGTGTGCACATTTCCGTAAGTCATCTACAGCTTCAGCCGGCCTGTTGAAGCTGCAGCAGCGCTTACAATTGCCAGCTCACCGGCTGCTGTGTGACGTGAGCACGCGCTGGAACTCCACCTTCCACATGTTGTCCCGGCTTTGTGAGCAGCAGAGGGCAGTAGTGGAGTACCAGCTGTTACACGGTAGTCGCCTCTCCGTTCAACTTCCTCTAATCAGAAGTGAGGAGTGGGAATGGATGTCAGACCTCTGTGAGGTTTTACGCAATTTTGAGGAATCGACACAGATGGTGAGCGGCGATAACGCTATTATCAGTGTAACCATCCCACTTCTGTGTCTACTGAAACGCTCGCTGCTCACAATTAAAACCGACGCTTTGCATGTGGAAGAGGTGGAAATGGGGGAGGAAGAGCTTACACAAGGTGATAGCCAGAGCACCCTCACTTCGTCTTCTCAGCGACAATTGGAGGAGGCGGAGGAGGAGGAGGAGGAAGACACGGTTGCCTCCGCTACAGAGGGTAGCCATGGAACTTTAGTTCCATCTCTTCAGCGTGGGTGGGCAGAAGAGGAGGAAGAGGATGAGGAGATTGAGAGTCATCCTCCTGGTGAGGACAGCGAAATCTTGCCTGTTGGTACTCTGGCACACATGGCTGACTTTATGTTAGGCTGCCTTTCCCGTGACCCACGCGTTATACGCATTTTAGACAACACGGATTACTGGGTGTTCACCCTTCTGGACCCCCGCTACAAAGAGAATTTCTCATCTCTCATTCCTCCGGTGGAGAGGACAAGCAAAATGGTGCAATACCAGAAGGTTCTTGTTGAAAAATTGCTCCAAAATTTTCCATCTGACAACGCTGGCGGCAGAGTACGTGCTACCTTGGCCAACAGAGAAGGGGAGAAAAGGGGAGCACACAGCAGTTCCGACAAAGGCAGGGCAACACTCTCCAAGGCGTGGGACACCTTCATGACACCCCGCCAGCACCCTCACCCTGATGCGCAGCCTAGTGTCACAAGGAGGGAAAAGTTTTGGAAGATGGTGAAGGAGTACGTAGCAGACCGTGTCAGCGTCCTCAATGATCCCTCTGTGCCTTACAACTACTGGGTGTCCAAGCTGGACACGTGGTATGAACTGGCACTCTACGCCTTGGAGGTGCTGGCCTGCCCTGCCGCCAGCGTTCTGTCTGAGCGGGTATTTAGTGCTGCTGGTGGCATCATAACAGATAAGCGTATCCGCCTTTCCACTGAAAATGCTGATAGGTTGACACTTATAAAAATGAACAAGGCCTGGATTTCCCCTGACTTCTCCACTCCACTGGAGGAAAGCCCCGGAGGAACATAAAGTGACTTTATATATGTTATTTACAATGATGGGAATACTCTGTATTCCCATTCACCCCTTCCACCCAAAAAACGGGTATATGGTTGACTCTCTTCCATATACCCTGGGATATAATTTTTATATAGGGCCAGCTCACCAGCGGGCCCTGTGATATAATTTTTATATAGGGCCAGCTCACCAGCGGGCGCAGTTTGACAATTTTTGTATAGGTCAGCTCACCAGCAGGCCTTCTCATATAATGTTTTATTGGGTCAGCTCTCTAGCGGGCCCTCTCATATAATGTTTTATAGCGTCAGCTCACTAGCGGGCCTTCGCATATAATGTTTAGGATGGTCAGCTCCGCAGCAGACCCTCACCCATAATGTTTTGGATGGTCGGCTCAGCGCACGTTTCCCTCTTAATCATGGCCCCAGTTCAGAAAAATCGAGGAAATTTTTGGGAGAATTTGCCTTTGCGCACGTTTCCCTCTTAATCATGGCCTCAGTTCAGAAAAATCAAGGAAATTTTTGGGAGAATTTGCCTCTGCGCACGTTTCCCTCTTAATCATGGCCTCAGTTCAGAAAAATCGAGGAAATTTTTGGGAGAATTTGCAGATGATATACAAGTAAATATACAGCAAATACTGTTTGGTAACAATTTTTTGCCTAAAGTCATTTTTATCTGCCTTTTTGTGTGTTTTACGGTCAGTCTGTAAAAATGGCGTACTACGGGCGAAAGATCGTTCCCAGCAGCGATGTTGGAGTCCAAGATGCATCCAGACATCCTCCCTATGCTGTCCCTGAACCATTTCTGTGGTGTTTCCATCATTTTCTGCCCTTTTCCTATGGACCAGGCACCCTCCCCTCATCAGAGCAGGGGGTGCCTGGTGTAATGCTCGAGTCCTCCCATTGACTTCAATGGGGCTCGGGTGCTCGGCCGAGCACTCGAGCCTCCGGGGGTGCTCGGTCAGAGCACCCGAACACCCGGGCATTGGGGTGCTCGCTTATCACTAGTGCCTACCCCATTACACACATTTACAAGAACTCCAAATCTGTGGCATGAACCACAGATCTTAGAACCCCCCCCATAGCCCAAACCTGGCCACAGTCCTAGTGGTCCCCCTGTTGGGCTCCTATGCATCATTAGTACTATATTCCTCTTTTTAGTGTCAACACTCCTGGATAACTTTATTGTAATCTTTTTTATTTCACACTGAGGACTGTTTGGGTTTAATGGCAGACTTTCTGGGAGGTGGGGTTTTAGTAATTAACTGTTTATTGATATTTAATAATAAATATTGTTTCATTTTTAGAAATGTGTCTGATGACATTTTCATATTATGTATAGAGTTGGCATGCTGTTATATGGGTTTCTGAGGTTCCTTTTACCTGTTGGCTGTTAATATAAAGTCTAGGGACCCCATAATAAGGAGAGTAAGGTATAACACATTATTATGTACATTGTGTTCTCTCACAATTTTTACATACATTTTAATCTGCCAGTCAAGTTATCAAGTGGAGACATTTTTATGACAATTTAATAACTAGTCTGAATACAATAATTTAGGAAATGGAGAGTGTTTTCTTAGGAAAATGTGTTCTCATTGCTTTAATAAAAGAAGACCTAAAAAAGTCTTCCCCATAATGGACGCAATATCTATATAAGTGATTCTTCATGACTCACAACTCTTATGCGTGGTCACTGATTTCATTGTAATTGTAATTGTATACACATTCCTTTCTGCAACCTCAAGAACAAACAACTTGCCCTTTTTGTGCAACATTTGTCTGATAATTTGACCCTACGACAGTAGAGAATACTTATACTTAAACCTACATAAGAGCTACAATCAACAATGACTGTCATTTTTGACACTTATCCTACACATCACTCAAAGATCACAAATCACAATAGAAAATAGAAAGCTGATGGCCTTTGATTATTGATATGACCATGAAAATGACTACAATATTGACCACCATGACCACCCCCTGAACAAAGGTCTTGAAGTCAGGAAGAAAAGCAATCTTCTTCTGAAAAAGAACAGAGTGGGCTGAGATCTAAACCTTAATAGAACTCAATCTGAGACCCTTGTTGACATCATCTTGCAGAAAGGCCAGAACTATAGGAAGCCTGAAAGTCTGTGGGGACAGGTCTCGAACAGCACACCACTGTTAAAACAGAAACCAGATCCTATGGTAGGCCTTAAATGAAACAGGCTTCCTAGCCTGAACCATAGTGGAGATGACACCATCTGAGAAACCATTCTTCTTCAAGATTTTGGCGTTAAGAGCCATGCTGTCAAAGCCAATTTTTCCAACTGATAATAACAAAGTGTACCCTGGGTCAAGAGATACAGTCTTAGAGGGAGGCCAGATAGCTCCTTGATGAACAGATTGAGAAGATCCAAGAACCAAGCCCAAAGGAGCCAAAAGGGGTGATCAGAATGACTGGAGCACTTTCAATCTTGATCTTCCTCAGAACCATGGGAATCAAGGGAAATGGTGGAAACACATGTTCCAGATGAAAGTTCCATGGAATGGACATCATGTTGATCACAAAAGCTAGAGGAGCCTTCTTCTTGATGCAAAATAGAGGAATCTTCTGGTTCTCTTCATAAATTCACTGGTAGAAGACACCAGCAATGGACAATCTTGTCTTACACACTCTGACTGTGTTCCTAATTTCTGGGATCCAGATCTTGGCAACTTAAGAAGTCTGAGGCCATGTTTTCCACACCTAGTATGTGGAATATGGAAATGGATAGTACATAAGCAACTACAAACCTCAGGAGCTCCAGAATCTCCACCCAAGCAGACTTGTTTCTGGTTTCTCCTAGGAAATATATGTAGGCAACTGTTGTCACGTTGTCTGACTGGACCCTCATATCACGGTGCCCGTGATTGCTTCCTTCTACTGTCAGTTATCTGGGAAGACTCTCCATTGGCTGCCTGTCTTGAATCCGCCCAGTATTGCCTATATAGACTGGGTTCTGGCACCCTTTGGTTGCCCTTTCGTGGTGTCTCTATGTCTATAGTCACCTGCATCCTTTTCTTGAGTTCCCTGGGCCTTTGCTGCATACACTACCTTCCAGAGTCTGTCTGCTTTCTGCCTGACAGCCTCCTCTGCTGAAGTGGTTCCTGCCTCCGTTCCTGATCTGGTTTGGGCTGACGTTCCTGCTTCCGTCCTGATCCGGTCGTCTGCCGTTACTGTTCCAGCTTCCTGTCCTGGCCTGGCTGTCTGTTCCTGCTTCTGGATCGTGCGCAGAGTTCTCCATCCTCATGTCGCCTGGGCGACATTTTCATCCCTGAGTGTCTATGTGTACTCCAGTATGCGGGTACTGGTTCGCTCCATCTATCACCGGTTGCTTGTGGCTTCCCATACAGCACCGGTAGTGTCATTGTGTACTCCAGTATGCGGGTACTGGTTCGCTCCATCTATCACCGGTTGCTTGTGGCTTCCCATACTACACCAGTAGTGCCACTGTGTACTCCAGTCCGCGGGTACTGGTTCGCTCCATCTATCACCGGTTGCTTGCCGCTTCCCATACAGCACCGGTAGTGTCAATGTGTACTCCAGTACGCGGGTACTGGTTCGCTCCATATATCAGCGGTTGCTTGCTGCTTCCCATTCAGCACCGGTAGTGTCATTGTGTACTCCAGTACGCGGGTACTGGTTCGCTCCATATATCACCAGTTGCTTGCTGCGTCCCATACAGCACCGGTAGTGTATGTTTGTACTCCAATACGCAGGTACTGGTTCGCTCCATATATCACCAGTCGCTTGCTGCTTCTCATACAGCACTGGTAATGTCTATGTGTACTCCAGTACGTGGGTACTGGTTCGCTCCATATATCACCGGTTGCTTGTCGCTTCCCATACAGCACCGGTAGTGTCAATGTGTACTCCAGTACGCGGGTACTGGTTCAATCCATTTATCACCGGTTGCTTGCTGCTTTCCATACAGCACCGGTAGTCTAAGTGTGTAGTCCAGTACGCGGGTACTGGTTTTCTCCTAAATTCACCGGCTGCTCGCTGACACCTATATAGCACCGGCAGGCCTCTGTGTAGTCCAGTATGTGCAACTGGTTTGCCCCACCACTTCTCAGTCGCTGAGGCCACTTACGCTCCTTTACCAGTACTTGTCGCCTCTGGGCCCAAGGCTGCCTTGCCCAGTATATTGGCAGGGCTGGTAGAGCCTTCTCTCTCGTTGTACCAGCCTCCTGGCTGCCTTGTCTGGTATATTGGCAGGGCCGGTAGAGCCTTCTCTCTCATTGTACCAGTCTCCTGGCTGCCTTGCCCGGTATATTGGCAGGGCTGGTAGAGCCTTCTCTCTTGTTGTACCAGTCTCCTGGCTGCCTTGCCCAGTATATTGGCAGGGCCGGTAGAGCCTTCTCTCTCGTTGTACCAGTCTCCTGGCTGCCTTGCCTGGTATATTGGCAGGGCCGGCAGAGCCTTCTCTCTTGTTGTACCAGTCTCCAGGCTGCCCTGCCCGATATATTGGCAGGGCCGGTAGAGCCTTCTCTTTCGTTGTACCATTTTCCAGGCTGCCTTGCCCAGTATATTGGTAAGGCCGGTAGAGCCTATTTCCATATTGTGCCTATTCTAAGGCTGCCTTACCCGGTATTGGCAAGGCCGGTAGAGCCTCTATTATTATTCACCGTACCACTGTTCACCATTGCATTGTACTAATTACGTGTTGAGATATATGTGTATGTCAAACCCATGAGGGTTTTCTTTAAACTTTCAATAAAGTTGTCTTTTTATCTTAACTCTGTGTCTGAGAGTCAAAACAAACAGTGACACCTCACCAGTGTGCCCATAAGCACACAGGACCAGCGATGAAGCACTAGGTGAATAGCCCGTATCTCCAGAATGCTGATTGGAAGCTGACTCTCCTCTCTGGATCAGTGAATCTGTACCTTTAGGTGACCTAGGTGGCTCCTGCCAGACTGGTGTCCATGGTGACTACCACTCATTCTGGTATGACAAATGGACATCCCAGGGTTAGGTGAAGATGGTAAAGGCACCATCGAAGATACTCATTTGCTCGTGGAGGCAGGGTCATGGCATGAGACAGGTTAGAACTTTATCTTGACCAGCTCCAGAAAATTCCATTTGCAGCTCCCTCATGTGGAATTGAGCATAGGGAACAGCTTCCAGAGAGGAGATCAGGCAACCTAATACTATCATATAATCCCTTACCATCACAACAGATAGGATATTGCTTGAGTAACATAAAGAGACAGAGTCTGTATCTTTCCTCCAATAAAAACACCCTGCCCTGGAGGGCATTGAATCTCATGCTAGTACAGAACCTGAGAAGGTATCAGAGAGGAAATCTTGAGACTGAATACCCAGCCATGTTGCTCCAGGATGAAAACACAGTCTTGAATCTGTAAACAGAGAACAACTTCCGAAGGAGACTTGAGTAAATGGTTGTTAAGTAAGGAGTCAAGAATATTCCTTGAGCATGGATGTGAGCTGCAAAAGCAGTCATGTCCTTTGTAAAGATCCTTGTAACATATGCTAGACCAAAGAGGAGAGGAGTTTACTGGTAATGACTTCTCTCAAAGGCAAAGCAAAGGAAGCACTGATGGTCTGGATGAATCGGGTAGTGAAAGATCCTGGACAAATGTCAGAGACGACAGATCAGAGATTCCATCTTGAAGCACAGAGCTAGCACATACTGGTTCAAACACTTCAAGTCCTGAACAGGACGATGGCCACTGTCCTTTTTGGGAACCACATTGGAGTAAAACTCCAGTGAAGAGCTGATGTGCTGGAAACCAATATCTGCTTTTCCAGCAGGGAGGATTTTGGGTCTATGAATAGATTCACCTGAATAGGATCTCAATGAACTCTAGACAAACCTGTCTGGGCTTTCTGGTGGGGCAGGCCTGAAAAGCCTGAGGGGTTAAACCCTAGACATCCCAAACTGGCTGGTGGTAATAATATCCATGTCTCTTTTTAGGCAAAAAGGGATGTTTAGGTGAAATTTTAAGCTTAAACTGCTTCTGCCACCAGTAGCATCACTAATGAATTTGCCCAGGTCAGACTCAAAAAGTTGTCTTCCTACAAAGGGAATAGACATCAAAGACTCTTTGGAAGATTGGTCAGCTGACCAGATCTTGAGCCACAAGGTGCAACGTGCTGCTACTGAAAGTTGTCTTGATGTGGTATGCACTGGCCTCCACAACACAAGCAAACATAACTAGCAGTTCCTCTTGGGGAACATCCGGAACATCCCCACTAATAGCATGGGTCTAGTGACCCAAGCTGTGCCAAAAAATGGTCACTATGCAGTCCCAGTGGCCAAAAAATGTGTTTTGAGTGGTGTTTTTGCATGGCAAAATATTGTGGGATCAATGGCAGGTGGAGTAGCCTACCTCAACAAAGACCTTTCCAGTCTCTTTTCAGTTCGTCCTTAGTAAGCCATGAAGGAAAAGAAACAGGAACACAGAATACAAAGCAGGGGTGCTCTTACATATGGGAATAATTATTATAAAGATTGTTACTCACAATTAGTAGTCAACCAGTTGAGCCATGAGCAACCAATTTAAAACTACAGGGGATTGAAAATCCTGCCCCTGTACAGGCACTCCAACAATTCCACTACTAGATCCAATATCCTCTGACCAGGACAGCAAACAGTCAGTTTCAAAAATGATTTATTAAAAATAAAATAAAAAACATTATTATACAAAGTAACAATATTTAAAATACAACAAAGCATTTCTGGATACTGTGATCCTTTCAGGGTGTCAGACTTCATAGTGAGCTGGCCCACACAGAATGCAAGTTTACTTAGACTCCCAACATATTGGGGAACCCATGTGATTAGGGCAGATGTAATTAGTTAATTATTTCCTGTGTGTCAAGGCTCACGGAGATATCAGACATCATGATTAACACTCAAAGTGTCGAATCCACAAATAAATATTTATTTAGAAGTCAAAATCTTAAACAGCGTGGTCTAAAAAAAAAAAAAAAAAAAAAAAAAAGGATTATTCCTCATTATATCTAAAAACATATCATTTGTATTACTGAGCAATTTAATAGCTATGTGAAAAAATGAAATAAATAATCTAAACCCTATAAAAGCGGAACTGGAGTGCACATACAAATTTGAAAGCAGATTCTCTCTTCATATATGGATATTGTATTGCATATTAAAAAAATCATACTGACAGTCAATCATTCATATCATATAATTAATGACGCTATAAGGACACAGGAAAATTAATTCACTATGGTCAAGAATGAAGTGGAGCTCATGGACTTGCTAACGTCGTCTCTACCCTAAGTGAGTCAACGTTCCAAAAATCTAAACTAAAGAAGAAAAAAGTCCACAACTGATTATTATTAATCTTTATTTATATAGCGCCAACAAACTCCACAGTGCTTTACAGTAGGGAGTAGACATACAGAGGTATTAAATAGTACAATCAAATGTGGAGAACAGAAGGATCAGAGGACCCTGCTCGTGAGAGCTTACAGTCTAGAGGAAGGTAGGTATAACACAGAAGGAGTAAGTGCTATTGGGTGTAAGTGCCAGTAAGTGCTATTGGATGTAAGTGCCATGACTCATGTGATCTCAACAAAGAGTAGGTAATTTTATCTTGTTGAAAATTATTTTAAAAAAAAAGCTATAAAAAATTAATAAAAGGCTCTGAACAAATAATCACCACAGGATCCAAACGAAATCGGATGATTTTAAAGCGACCACATTAATTCTCTAGGGATATCTTTTAGGAGAGCTATTTAATATATAACAAATTGCTAATAGATGATAAATAATAAATCCCTAAAATTAAAACTAAATGATTGGTTCTAATTTTTATTTTAATATTATTGTAATACAGTAAAATATATTCTTGTGCAAAAGTGTATCAATAAGATATAATATTAAGTGAGTGTCTAAATATTAATAGGGTGATGGTTAAAATAAATTAAATGCGTGATATTTAATGCTACTAGTAGTTGATTTTTTTCTTCTTTAGTTTAAATTTTTGGAACATTGACCCACTTAGGGTACAAACAATGTTAGAGAGTCCATGATCTCCACTTTTAGCATCATTAATTACATGATAAGAATGTTTGACTCTATTATGATTTTTCAATATTTAATATAATATCCATGTATGAAGAGACAATCTGCTTTTGAATTTGTATGTGCACTCCAGTTCTGCTTTTATAGGGTTAATGTTATTTATTGTATTTCTTTACATTGCTATTGAATTGCTCAATAATACAAATAATGTTTTTAGATATAGTGAAGAATAATCCTTTTTATTCTGTGTTCCTGTTTCTTTCCCTTCTTGCCTTGAAGGTCGATATCCAAGGAGCTGCCGATTTGAATATTATCTGCGTGGCAGGCAGTATAATATCCCCCACTTGCCTTTTAGCCACAAGTGATCTGAGTGTGGCCACTATAACAAGTGAGTGCTTTTAATTCATACATATATGTTGGTTCCAAGAACCAACCCTCTTTCTTCTTCTTAAAGGGATAGTAATACTTAAAATGTAAAAAAAAAAATATGTTGTAGGATTTATCCCCCGAGTAAAACAAGAGTACTCCCATTGCTGAAAGGTGTTTCATTCAAAAGTTATTAATTTTCAAAGTTGAATTTTTTAGGTGCAATATCACAGTGGCCTAAAATTGTACAGTGGCGCTGTTGCTACACCATCCTATGGAGATTTATGGTCCCGGGACCAGAGCTGTCCATAGGATTGTGTAGCAACAGCTCCACTGTACAATTTCAGGCCACTGTGATACTGCACCTAAAAAAATTCAACTTTGAAAATTAATAACTTTTGAATGAAACACCTTTAGCAGTGGGAGTACTCTTGTTTTACCCAGGGGGACAAAATCCTACAACATATTTTTTTTTTACATTTTAAGTATTACTATCCCTTTAATAAGTCATGTACATGTTGGAAGAAATTCTGTGATTCTCCCTGTTTGCCCATTGCCTGCCATTGTTGTGTTCTTTGTATATACAGAAAAAAGAAGGTGTTTAAGGCATTAACCATTACCTTATCCTCACTAATTAATTCACCTGTCTCAGTTTTAAGGGGACTAATATCAAATTTAATAATTTTTGCCATTTATATACTTGTAGAATTGTTCAGGATTTTCCTTGCTCTCTTTCTGCAATAATTTTCTCATTTTCAATTTTAGCTAGCCTAATTACTTGTCTGCAGTTTCTATTACATTTTTGTATACTTTTAAATGATGCATCTGACCCTTCTGATTTAAAAAAGATTAAAAGGTTGCTTCTTATTCCTCATTTTCCTGCAAACTTCTTTATTAAGCAACATGTATATAATCTAAGACATTTTATATTAGTGGCATTCTGAGGAAATACATTATTTGAAATCTTTATTTACTTTTTATCATGTTATAACATAGGCATCTCCTTATTAGTTGAATGAGCACATCCCATCTCTAATCCCATTTCCTCATCTACAGTACTTACCCCATCCTGTGTTATATCACACTCCCTGCTTTTCTAGTTTAAAGTTTCCTCCAACCCTCTAACCATGCTGTCACCTAGCACAGCAGCCCCCTTCCAATGAGGTGCAATCCATCTCTACTATAAAGGATGTGCTCTATAAACCCAAACTTCACTGCTTACACCAAGTCTTTAGCCATTAATTTATCTCCCCAATCTCCTATTGCCTTTCTGGTGTTGCACAGGCACAGGTAGTGTTTCAGAAAATACTACTTTAGACCTCCTCTGCTTAAACTTCTGACTTAAATCCCTTAAATCCTTCTTATCAAACCTCCATTTCCCAGTGAATAAAAGGGATAAATAACTCTGGGATTGTTAACAGAAATGGAAATGGGCAGGTTAGATGGATCAATTGATTCTTATCTGCCAACAAATTATATTTATCTATCACTGCTAAAGCAATATCCACTATAGTAATATCTGCTGATTCCTGTGTTGGTTCCTGCATATATTTTTCACAAATGGTCAGGTCATTTTATCCTAAGGCCAGGGATAGATTGCCCATTAGGCAGAGGAGGAAACTGCCTAGAGCTCTAAATGATTAGGAGTGTCTCAGCTGTGCTGGCCACACCTACATTCTGAGTTGTAGGTGTGACCAGAGCAATGTCAAGGTCACTGAGTTTTATACCCCTATTATATCACCCAGGCAGCATATCAGGTGTAATTTAATGCTGCCTGGGCGATATAAACTAAGCAGTGTGTTAATTGCTAGTTTCTAGATTATAGTCGATAGCAACAGGAGGGGCTAATTTGCTCCATCTACTAGCAGATTCTTCAGGGAAGAGTGAAGAGTATGGTATACTTCTTTTTGTTTTGCTTAAAAAGAACTTGCCACTTAAGTGCAGATAATTATGGAAAAATATGCCTATATGTTGTTATTGCCATTTTATATAAATTAAAAAGTTTTTGATAAGTTAACCTTTATGTTTTTATGACAAAGTGTGGCATTTGCTGCTAATTCCAGGCACAGTATGCTAATTATTTATATTCAAGCCAAAGTTAACGCTCACCATGCTATTACAAACACCACGAGTGTGTGAGATCTGCCTAGATTCATTCATAGTGCAGCGTGTGGTAATAGTGACGTATCAAAAATACAAATTATCATAAAGTGCCAGACTGCTCCATCAAGAAATATAGATTAATTTCTCAAAAATGTTTATATTACAAATAGCTTGCAGTTTTCAATACTCTTTAAAATGACCTAAACGTATTTTACAATGACAGGTCAATTATAAATAATGTTTGAGTGCATGATTATGCTCTCAATCAGCATTAGAGAGGAAGTGAATAACCGTGACAAAAATAGAATGAAGAAATGAGTTCTATTTACTAACAACTGTGAGAAGATATTTAGTCACGAATGGTTAAATTGTGAAACTCTGAGCAACCACAAAAACTTGATGGTTTACTTTTACGGTATAGAATTCAACCCTTCTTGAATTGATCTGTTTCTTCACTGCTACAATGGGGTCTACGTAACAAATTACATTAACTCTATGTCTGCCAAGGTTCACAATTCATGGACACTAATAGGATTAAGGACTATGATGATGTTATATTGGAACATTCACAATTTATGTTTCTATGCAGTGGCAAAGTGGGCAGCTTTCCAGGGAGGACTGGTGGAAAGAGTTTACTTAACATTCTGCTTGTCACTCCAGCTTGAAACCTTCAGGATTATCCATTTACCAATGATTTGGGACACACAGCAGAGTCTGCGCAATGTGAAGCCAGGTGTAAAAACTCAGCATTGTGTGAAGAATGATTGTAAAACTTATTGGGAAGGATTTGCAAATAAATTATGTGCTATAATGTGCAGTGGAGCTGATTTATTAGTCCTGTTCCTGCATAATGCCTGTTTACCAAGCTATTTATTTAAACATTCTTCCCTTTTACTTCATTTTCAAAAATGGTATGTTAGTATGGTATTGTTTGCTTGTTTTGGGGCATTCCTGTTTACTTACCCATGTTTACCATAATCTATTATCAAGGCGCATAGGACATTTTACATCAAAGTCCAATGATGGCAGAGTGCGTGTGTACCTTTATGCACTAAAGAGATCATAGGCTCTCATGCATACAGGAGGAGGAGTTAGAAGCTAACACCAGAAGAGCTGTGGTAGCTTATTCATACATTCCCTCCAATATTTTGTGAAGCTGCTCTAGGTGTAAGAGCTTAGCACTGTGTGTAATTTGGAGAGAACACTTATTCTATGAAAGCGGAATGTAAGCACACAATTATGTGAATCTACAGTAAATTTAAGTACCCACATTTAGAAGAAGGGCACACTGTTATAGTGATTATTTAATCCCTGGGGTGCTAAGGAGGTCTCCAATACATTTCTTCACAATGCATTGGAGATATCTGAAACATTCCAGGGGTTAAGGGGCCTGCTACTTTATTCTTGACCCAGGGCCCAGCAGTGCCTTAAAACAAACCTGTTTTTTGTGCACCATATACGTGTATGATGGACAACTGCTGTTTGTGATGCATTCATCAATAACATATTGAAAAGCAGCATAGAACATATCACATCCCATAGAGGATCTGTATTTGACAAGATGAAGCATTATAAACTGGTTTTTACGAAACATATTTTATAAACCTTTCTCAGGACTGAATGAACAGTCCAAATGACTTGAAAACTGAATATTAAACAAATCAATTACATCTTTATTGTCTGTGTGACTATAGTGATAGATCAGAATGGAGCTATAGACATAGATACAAAAGCATTTTTAACCCTGGTCCACAAAGGGATATAATCCATGAATTGCAAGAGTTAGGTCTATATTATAGTTACATCAATGGAGTCCATTCTATTCATTAGGGGAATTATTGTGTGATAGTTCCCTTTTGGCACATCGACGTCTATGGTAATAGACCTGACAAGCTAGAGTGTGTCAGCCAATAGTGAATTCAGGGGTTAAAAACAAACAAACAAGCAAAAAAGAAAACCCAGAACCTCATGATTGCCTAGTGAAAGTATTGCAATGAAACTGTACTCAGAGCTTAGCTGTCTCAGAGTTCAGCGTCAAAGCTCCAAGGCAGACCCCAGTGTCAGCAACTCAGGAAGCTGAGTATCGATACACGGTGCCTATGGGAAATTCAGGGCAGCAAGTGAAATTTGTGACAAGTAAAGGACTTGCCTAGTGAAACCCAGCGTCTTGCCAGCCATGGGGTTAGTTTTCTATTCAACAAAGAAGCTAATAGGAGCTATTTGGGTCTGCATAGTATTGCCACTTCCACAGGAACAGACTCAGTATACCATAGTTTCACTTTAATTTATTAACCCCTTAACGACTGGCCGTACTTTGTGCATCCGGTAGTTCAGGACCACGGGGTATTGTTTTATTAGGACCCCTGAATTCCATGACTTGCTAAGACCACCAGTGCAGAACCTCCGTGATGGTCCTGGCACGTCATGAGTCCTTAAGAGGTTAATAATATAGTAGATGGTGTGAAAGGAAGGTGTGCCTTTTGCAAATGACACAAAGATCTGTACAAGTTATAGCACTCCACTGAGTCTAATAAAAGCGATTCATGATTTTACTAAACTAAAGGAATGGACAAAAGAGCAAAAAATGTAGTTTAACCCTCCCCAGATAAAAAACAAAAGCAGGACACAGAATTGAGACTAAGAATATTGTTCATATGACTCCACTGTCTACTCACACATACTGTCTTACACCCCAGCTTTGATCCACTTGTAGTCACAGACCTGGGTATGCAATTTCTGACACCCCAACCTTGTTCCACTGTCCCACTGTTAGTCACAGACCTACACACATATAAGTGTCTGACACCTCTGTTTTTTTCCTCTGTCCCACTGATAGTCACCGACCCATACACACACAGTCTGACAATACGGTCTTTTTGTACTGTCCATCGTAATCATAGACTTACATATTCACTGTCTGCTTTCCCAGCCGTGTTCCACTGTCTACCATCTGCAGCCCCAGCCTTGCTCCACTGTACCACATATAGCCATGCCAGTATTGTTTCACTGTCCCACTGGTAGTCCCAGAAACACAAATATACAAAGTATTGGTGCACATCCAAATTGTCATCACCATTAACCCTTTACTCTGCGGCATTATGCCTGCATATCACTACTATATTAAAGATGAGGATTTAGTTACATTATATGGCCATAGAATACTAAGCTTATGAGCTGAATCTCTCCTACTTTAAGCATTTACTAACCTTAATTTACTTTATCCTGAGAGCTGAGCCTTAGTCAGCTTTACTCATTAATGGAGAGAGACTCTCTGACAGGCATTATATAGTGTCCTAGAGACAATGAGCATTGCACCTGGGGGTGGGAGGGGTGCTTAAAACAATAGAAGCTGGTCAGAACTTCCAAAAGTACAATTCCAGTCCAGGTTTTGGTAAGCACATCCAAAGAAAAAACACATTTAAAATTGCTGGAGTGCAACCAATTTTGACCAAAACAGCTAAAAGCAAATATACAAAGTATTGGTGCACATCCACATTTTCATCACCATTAACCCTTTACACTGCGGCATTATGCCTGCATATCACTACTATATTAAAGATGAGGATTTAGTTACATTGTATGGCCATAGAAACACACACAAACTTCCACTCCTCCACATGCCCTTCCTTCACAAACTAATATGACATGGTGGCTCCCCATCACCTCTACTTACCTCAGTGAGGTGGCTGTTTTCCACTCTGTTTGTTGCCCTTCCAGTGATGTAAATGACAAAATCACATCACCCAGAGGGCAGGGCAGAGTATGGGGGTTTACAGAGGTTTAAAACAGTGGCCGGTAAGGGAGGGAGGAAGAAGTGACCAATTCAGAATGAAGAGATAGGATTTTAATTTGTCTCAGTTTAAATAGCTGTGCAGTTTACATATTTCTACTGAGGTGTTGCTATCTCTGTAGGAGTCAAACATACATCCAAAGGTTCTTTGAGAACTCAGTGCAGTGTTGGCATGATCCCTCTTTTCACTCCTTAAAGATTCTCTCGCCACAGGCTCAGTGCCAGAAGATTGGCATAAAACCAATATACAGTTGTGTGTAAAACAAAGTACACGCTTTTTGAATTCTATGGTTTTACATATCAGGACATAATAACAATCATCTGTCCCTTAGCAGGTCTAAAAATTAAGTAAATACAACCTCAGATGAACAACACCAAATGACATATTACACAGTGTTATGATTTAAGAAAAATGGAGACGCCATGTGTGAAAAATTAAGCAAACCCTTACTGCTTCCATAGGTATTAAGATGCTAAGTAGCAGACAGGTGCTGCTAATAAAATGACTTTGATTAACTGATCATCAGAAAATGTGACCACCTCTATAAAAGCTGAAGTTTTAGCAGTTTGCTGGTCTAAAGAATTTAGGTGTGTGTTAACACAATACCAAGGAGTAAAGACATTGGCAATGATCTTAGAGAAGCAATTGTTGCTGCCCATCAATCTGGGAAGGGTTATAAGACCATTTCCAAACAATTTAAAGTCCATAATTCTGCACTGAGAAAGATTATTCAAAAATTGAAAACATTCAATACAGTTGTCAATCTTCCCAGGAGTGGACATCCCATCAAATTCACCCCATGGTCAGACTGTACAATGCTCAGGGAAATTGCAAAAAACCCAAGAGTTACATCTCAGACTCTAAAGGCCTCAGTTACCATGTTAAATGTTAAAGTTCATGACAGTACAATTAGAAAAAGACTGAACAAGAATGGTTTGTTTGGTAGGGTTGCCAGGAGAAAGCCTCTTCTCTCTAAAAAGAACATGGCAGCATGGTTTAGGTTTGCAAAGTTGCATCTGAACAAGCCACAAGACTTCTGGAACAATGTCCTTTGGGCAAAAAAGACCAAAGTGGAGATGTTTGGTCATAATGCACAGCGCCACATTTGGTGAAAACCAAACACGGCATATCAGCACAAACACCTCATGCCTTCTGTCAAGCACAGTGATGGAGGGGTGATGATCTGGGCTTTGTTTTGCAGCCACAGACCTGGGAACCTTACGGTCATTGAGTCGACTATGAACTCCTCTGTACCCCAAAGTATTCTAAAGTCAAATGTGAGGCCATCTGTCCGACAGCTAAAGCTTGGAAGAATGCAACAGGACAATGATCCCAAGCAAATCTACAACATAATGGCTGAAAAAGAAAATAATCAAGGTGTTGCAATGGCCCAGTCAAAGTACAGATGTCAACCGATTGAAATGCTGTGGTGGGACCTTAAGAGAGCTGTGCATAAACAAATGCCCACAAACTTCAATGAACTGAAGCAACGTTGTAAAGAAGAGTGGGTCAAAATTCCTCCACAATGATGTGAGAGATTGATAAATTCATACAGAAAATGATTACTTCAAGTTATTGCTGATAAAGGTGGTTCTACATGCTGTTGAATCATAAGGTGTACTTAGTTTTTCACACACGGCTTCTCCATTTTGGCTTTTTTTTGTTAAATAAATCATGGCACTGTGTAATATGTCATGTGTTGTTGTTTATCTGAGGTTGTATTTACCTAATTTTTAGGCCTGCTAAGGAACAGATGATTGTTATTATATCTTGATATGTAAAACTATAGAATTCAGAGAGGGTGTACTTTCTTTTTCACAGGACTGTAGTTCCTTTATTTAAGAAGGGAACTGAAATAGAAGCTGGGAATTATAGATAATTGATTTTGACTAGTGTTGAGCGAGCATGCTCGGCCGATGCTCGGATCGGCTCGAGCATCGCTCTGCTCGGCACATGGCGGTACTCGTACGAGTACCGCATGTGCTCGCCCGCCATGTTCGGGTCTCCTCCCCGCACGTTTTGCGGCTGCTGCGCAGCCAATAAACGTGCAGGGAGGCTCTGACATCAGTGTAATGCCAGCAGCCATGTTGGCTGCTGGCATTACACTGATTGGCTGGCCAGAACCCGTGGTCGGGTGCTGTATAGCACCTGACCAGCGAGTTTGGCTCAGTCTTAGCCAGGGAGAGATGAGGATAGGAAGGGAAAGTCAGTGTAGGGAGAAAAAAAGCAAAATTGTGAAAAAAAAAGAACCAAAAGTCCTTTTTAGGACTACTGTGTGTGGGGGCAGCAGGTTATTTTGTGTGGGGGGAAAAAAACAAAAAAAAAAAAATTTCATATATTCTGTTTAGTGTGCAAAGTTGCAGATTAGAGCACATTCTGTTTAGTGTGCAAAGTTGCAGATTAGAGCACATTCTGTTTAGTGTGCAAAGTTGCAGATTAGAGCACATTCTGTTTAGTGTGCAAAGTTGCAGATTAGAGCACATTCTGTTTAGTGTGCAAAGTTGCAGATTACAGCACATTCTGTTAAGTCTTCAAACTAAAATATCAAAGTCACATATTCCATTCAGTGTGCGTCGCCGCAGTTTAGCAGCACATTCTGTGTACTGTGCAGAGTTGCAGAATAGGAAGAAATACTGTTAAGTCTTCAAACTAAAATATCAAAGTCACATATTCCATTCAGTGTGCTTCGCCGCAGTTTAGCAGCACATTCTGTGTACTGTGCAGAGTTGCAGAATAGGAAGAAATACTGTTAAGTCTTCAAACTAAAATATCAAAGTCACATATTCCATTCAGTGTGCTTCGCCGCAGTTTAGCAGCACATTCTGTGTACTGTGCAGAGTTGCAGAATAGGAAGAAATACTGTTAAGTCTTCAAAGTAAAATATCAAAGTCACATATTCCATTCAGTGTGCGTCACCGCAGTTTAGCAGCCTATTCTGTGTACTCTGCACAGTTGCAGAATAGGAAGAAATACTGTTAAGTCTTCAAACTCAAATATCAAAGTCACATATTCCATTCAGTGTGCGTCACCGCAGTTTAGCAGCCTATTCTGTGTACTCTGCACAGTTGCAGAATAGGAAGAAATACTGTTAAGTCTTCAAAGTAAAATATCAAAGTCACATATTCCATTCAGTGTGCGTCACCGCAGTTTAGCAGCCTATTCTGTGTACTCTGCACAGTTGCAGAATAGGAAGAAATACTGTTAAGTCTTCAAAGTAAAATATCAAAGTCACATATTCCATTCAGTGTGCGTCACCGCAGTTTAGCAGCCTATTCTGTGTACTCTGCACAGTTGCAGAATAGGAAGAAATACTGTTAAGTCTTCAAACTCAAATATCAAAGTCACATATTCCATTCAGTGTGCGTCACCGCAGTTTAGCAGCCTATTCTGTGTACTCTGCACAGTTGCAGAATAGGAAGAAATACTGTTAAGTCTTCAAACTAAAATATCAAAGTCACATATTCCATTCAGTGTGCGTCACCGCAGTTTAGCAGCCTATTCTGTGTACTCTGCACAGTTGCAGAATAGGAAGAAATACTGTTAAGTCTTCAAACTCAAATATCAAAGTCACATATTCCATTCAGTGTGCGTCACCGCAGTTTAGCAGCCTATTCTGTGTACTCTGCACAGTTGCAGAATAGGAAGAAATACTGTTAAGTCTTCAAACTAAAATATCAAAGTCACATATTCCATTCAGTGTGCGTCACCGCAGTTTAGCAGCCTATTCTGTGTACTCTGCACAGTTGCAGAATAGGAAGAAATACTATTAAGTCTTCAAAGTAAAATATCAAAGTCACATATTCCATTCAGTGTGCGTCACCGCAGTTTAGCAGCCTATTCTGTGTACTCTGCACAGTTGCAGAATAGGAAGAAATACTGTTAAGTCTTCAAACTCAAATATCAAAGTCACATATTCCATTCAGTGTGCGTCACCGCAGTTTAGCAGCCTATTCTGTGTACTCTGCACAGTTGCAGAATAGGAAGAAATACTGTTAAGTCTTCAAACTAAAATATCAAAGTCACATATTCCATTCAGTGTGCGTCACCGCAGTTTAGCAGCCTATTCTGTGTACTCTGCACAGTTGCAGAATAGGAAGAAATACTGTTAAGTCTTCAAACTCAAATATCAAAGTCACATATTCCGTGTAAGATGAAGAAGGCGGGTAAAAAGGGACGGGGAAGTGGACGTGATCCTGATAGTTCAGGGCGCGGGTCAGGACGCGGAGAAACTGTGCCTGGTGCCAGAGCACAAGAAAGAAAGACATCCACCATACCTAGCTTCATGTCTAATTTTACAGGGCGTCGCAGGACATCACTCTCGAGGTCCGACCACTGCGAACAGGTGGTCGGTTGGATGTCAGCTGATACTGCTTCCAGTCAGTTAAGCACCACCCTGTCTTCCACCAAGTCCACTCTCAGTAGCCAAGAGTCTGGTCAACATAATCCTCACTCTGATCATCCTTCCTCCCACCATACACGGTCTGGTCAAAGAAGTGATCCCACACTGGGATATAGTGAGGAGCTCGTCTCATCACCAATCCTTCATTTGACCCTCTCTCCAAGCACGCTTGCAGAGGAACATGACATCTTGTGCCCTGATTCACAAACTCTAGAGGGTACCCAATCACAAGAAGATGACAGATGTGAACGGCATTTAAGGTCAAAGGAAGTAGTGGATGATGATGATGATGATGATGAGACACAGTTGCCATTAAATCAACCACTATTACTGTCTCAAGACCTTGTTGAGGAGAATGTTATACAGTTGTCAATGACTGAGTATGTGGTGGGATCAAGACATGAGGAGGATGATCAGAGTGAGGAAGTGGAGGAGGACTTGGTGGACGATGAGGTGACTGACCCCACCTGGGAAGGTGTAGAGCCGAGCGATGACAGCAGTCCTGAGGGTGAGCCATCTGCAGCACCGCAACAGGCTGGAAGAGGCAGTGGTGTGGCTACAGAAAGAAGGCGGACCGCACCAAACCGGCCCGCAAATGTTCCACGGAGCACCCCCTTGCGTAAATCTACCTTGCCAAGGGGTAGGTGTTCCGCGGTATGGCGTTTTTTTAAGGAAAGTGCGGACGACAAAAGAATTGTAGTTTGCAACCTGTGCCACACCAGAATGAGCCGAGGCATGAACACTAGAAACCTCACCACCACCAGCATGATCCGACACATGGCATCCAAGCACCGTAATAAGTGGGAGGAACACCTGGATCGCCCATCTGTGTCTGCAGGCCACACCACTGCCTCCTCTTCCCCTGTTTTCGGTGCCGGCCAATCTCCTGTCGAAGGCGCAGGCCCGCATACCTCCCGCCCTGCACCTGTACCATCTGAAGCACCATCAGCGACCACATCCACTTCCCTGTCCCAGCACAGCGTCCAAATGTCGTTACCCCAGGCATTTGAGCGCAAGCGAAAATACCCAGCCACCCACCCACAGGCCATAGCACTAACCTCACACCTTTCCAAATTACTGGCCATCGAAATGCTGCCATTTAGGCTTGTGGACACTGAGTCCTTCCGCAGCCTGATGGCAGCAGCTGTCCCTCGGTACGCGGTCCCCAGCCGCCACTACTTTTCCCGGTGTGCCATCCCCGCATTACACCACCATGTGTCCCGTAACATCACCCGTGCCCTGACCAACGCAGTTACTGGGAAGGTCCACTTAACGACTGACACATGGACAAGTGCTTGTGGCCAGGGACGCTACATTTCCCTGACGGCACACTGGGTGAATGTCGTGGAGGCTGGGAGCGACTCGGACCCTGGGATGGCACGGGTGCTACCCACGCCGAGGATTGCGGGCCCTACCTCCATCAGGGTTTCCGCCAGCACCTACGTTATTGGCTTCTCCTCCTCCGTTTCCACCTCCGAATTCTCTACACGCAGCGCCACTCCCCCATCAGCCAGTAGCTGGAAGCAGTGTAGCACTGCAGTGGGGAAGCGTCAACAGGCTGTGCTGAAGCTGATCTGCCTTGGGGACAAACAGCACACGGCCTCAGAGCTGTTGCAGGGGATTAGTCACCAGACCGAGCAGTGGCTCTCGCCACTCAACCTGCAACCAGGCATGGTTGTGTGTGATAATGGGCGTAACTTGGTGGCGGCTTTGGAGCTCGGCAACCTCACACACGTACCATGCCTAGCGCATGTATTTAATTTAGTGGTTCAGCGATTTCTAAAAACCTACCCCAATGTGCATGATCTCTTGACCAAGGTGCACTGCGTGTGTGCACATTTCCGTAAGTCATCTACAGCTTCAGCCGGCCTGTTGAAGCTGCAGCAGCGCTTACAATTGCCAGCTCACCGGCTGCTGTGTGACGTGAGCACGAGCTGGAACTCCACCTTCCACATGTTGGCCCGGCTTTGTGAGCAGCAGAGGGCAGTAGTGGAGTACCAGCTGTTACACGGTCGTCGCCTCTCCGTTCAACTTCCTGTAATCAGAAGTGAGGAGTGGGAATGGATGTCAGACCTCTGTGAGGTTTTACGCAATTTTGAGGAATCGACACAGATGGTGAGCAGCGATAACGCTATTATCAGTGTAACCATCCCACTTCTGTGTCTACTGAAACGCTCGCTGCTCACAATTAAAACTGACGCTTTGCATGTGGAAGAGGTGGAAATGCGGGAGGAAGAGCTTACACAAGATGATAGCCAGAGCACCCTCACTTCGTCTTCTCAGCGACAATTGGAGGAGGCGGAGGAGGAGGAGGAGGAGGAGGAGGAGGAGGAAGACACGGTTGCCTCCGCTACAGAGGGTAGCCATGGAACTTTAGTTCCATCTCTTCAGCGTGGGTGGGCAGAAGAGGAGGAAGAGGATGAGGAGATTGAGAGTCATCCTCCTGGTGAGGACAGCGAAATCTTGCCTGTTGGTACTCTGGCACACATGGCTGACTTTATGTTAGGCTGCCTTTCCCGTGACCCACGCGTTATACGCATTTTAGACAACACGGATTACTGGGTGTTCACCCTTCTGGACCCCCGCTACAAAGAGAATTTCTCATCTCTCATTCCTCCGGTGGAGAGGACAAGCAAAATGGTGCAATACCAGAAGGTTCTTGTTGAAAAATTGCTCCAAAATTTTCCATCTGACAACGCTGGCGGCAGAGTACGTGCTACCTTGGCCAACCGAGAAGGGGAGAAAAGGGGAGCACACAGCAGTTCCGACAAAGGCAGGGCAACACTCTCCAAGGCGTGGGACACCTTCATGACACCCCGCCAGCACCCTCACCCTGATGCGCAGCCTAGTGTCACAAGGAGGGAAAAGTTTTGGAAGATGGTGAAGGAGTACGTAGCAGACCGTGTCAGCGTCCTCAATGATCCCTCTGTGCCTTACAACTACTGGGTGTCCAAGCTGGACACGTGGTATGAACTGGCACTCTACGCCTTGGAGGTGCTGGCCTGCCCTGCCGCCAGCGTTCTGTCTGAGCGGGTATTTAGTGCTGCTGGTGGCATCATAACAGATAAGCGTATCCGCCTTTCCACCGACAATGCTGATAGGTTGACACTTATAAAAATGAACAAGGCCTGGATTTCCCCTGACTTCTCCACTCCACTGGAGGAAAGCCCTGGGGGAACATAAACTCACTTTATATATGTTATTTACAATGATGGGAATACTCTGTATTCCCATTCACCCCTTCCACCCAAAAAACGGGTATATGGTTGACTCTTAATCTTCTCATCCTCCTCCTCCTCTTCCATATGCCCTGTGCTATAATTTTTATATAGGGCCAGCTCACCAGCGGGCCCTGTGATATAATTTTTATATAGGGCCAGCTCACCAGCGGGCCCTGTTTGACAATTTTTATATAGGTCAGCTCACCAGCGGGCCTTCTCATATAATGTTTTATTGGGTCAGCTCTCTAGCGGGCCCTCTCATATAATGTTTTATAGCGTCAGCTCACTAGCGGGCCTTCGCATATAATGTTTAGGATGGTCAGCTCCGCAGCAGACCCTCACCCATAATGTTTTGGATGGTCGGCTCAGCGCACGTTTCCCTCTTAATCATGGCCTCAGTTCAATAAAATCAAGGAAATTTTTGGGAGAATTTGCCTTTGCGCACGTTTCCCTCTTAATCATGGCCTCAGTTCAATAAAATCAAGGAAATTTTTGGGAGAATTTGCCTTTGCGCACGTTTCCCTCTTAATCATGGCCTCAGTTCAATAAAATCAAGGAAATTTTTGGGAGAATTTGCCTTTGCGCACGTTTCCCTCTTAATCATGGCCTCAGTTCAATAAAATCAAGGAAATTTTTGGGAGAATTTGCCTTTGCGCACGTTTCCCTCTTAATCATGGCCTCAGTTCAATAAAATCAAGGAAATTTTTGGGAGAATTTGCCTCTGCGCACGTTTCCCTCTTAATCATGGCCTCAGTTCAGAAAAATCAAGGAAATTTTTGGGAGAATTTGCCTCTGCGCACGTTTCCCTCTTAATCATGGCCTCAGTTCAGAAAAATCGATGACATTTTTTGCAGAATTTGCAGATGATATACAAGTAAATATACAGCAAATACTGTTTGGTAACAATTTTTCGCCTAAAGTCGTTTTTATTTTCCTTTTTCTGTGTTTTACGGTCAGTCTGTAAAAATGGCGTACTACGGGCGAAAGATCGTTCCCAGCAGCAATGTTGGAGTCCAAGATGCATCCAGACATCCTCCCTATGCTGTCCCTGAACCATTTCTGTGGTGTTTCCATCATTTTCTTCCCTTTTCCTATGGACCAGGCACCCTCCCCTCATCAGAGCAGGGGGTGCCTGGTGTAATGCTCGAGTCCTCCCATTGACTTCAATGGGTCTCGGGTGCTCGGCCGAGCACTCGAGCCTCCGGGGGTGCTCGGTCAGAGCACCCGAACACCCGAGCATTGGGGTGCTCGCTCATCACTAATTTTGACCATTGTAGTTGGAAAACTGCTAGAAGGGATAATAAGGGATTATATTCAGGATTACAATGCAGAAAATAAGATTATTAGAAGGAATGAACACGGTTTTATGAGGAAAAGATTGTACCAAACAAATCTTTTGAGCTTCTATGAAGAATTAAGTAATAACCTAGAGATAATGGTAAAGCAGTAGATGTAGTATATCTAGATTTTGCAAAGGCACTTGAACCTCAGGGTTCAATACTTTGTCCAATGATTTTTAACATGTTTATAAATGACCTGGAAATATATATAAAAAGCAAAATATCAATATTTGCAGATGACACTAACATATGTAGGGTGATAAATTCAGAATGGATATCTGTTCTGTACAGAGGGATTTACATAGAATGGAAAATTGGGCAAACAAATGGAATATGTTGTTAAATGTGGTAAAGTTTAAAGTCATTCATTTGGGAAGAAAAAATCCCAAAGCTACTTATGAACTTCATGGAATCATTTTAGGGGACTTGTTGCTAGAGAAATACCTGGAAATCCTTGTGAACTACAAACTTGGAAACAGTGATTACTGTCAAATAGCAGTAGCAAAATCAAACAAAGTCCTGTCGTGCATAAAAAGGGGTATTGAAGTAAGAGTGGATAACAATTTTGCCACTGTACAAATCATTGGTAAGACCTCATCTTGAATATATAGTACAGTTTTGGGCAACAGTTCTGGAAACGGTTATTCTAGAACTAGAGAGGGTACAGCGAAGAGCAACAACATTAATTAAGGAAATGGAAGAACTTGACGTATGAGGATCGTCTGGACAAACTTGGTTTATGTACTCTAGAGAAAAGACAACGAATAGTAGACCTTGTCACAATGTAAAGTATATGAGAGGTCAATATAAGGATCTCTCTGGTGAGCTTTTCATTTCAAAGCCTAATCAAATAACCAGGGACCACTCTTTAAGATTAGAGGAAAGGAGGTTTCGACTTCAGCAGAGGAAGGTTTTTTTACAGTAAGTCTGTTAAATTGTGGAATTCCTTGCCCAATAATGTGATAATGGCAGACACAATGGACACATTTAAGAAAAGATTAAATACATTTCTTTCAAGAGGGATCATACAGGGTAATGTATATCAGTAGGCAAAACAGGAAGTTCAGATAAAGTCTAACTAATTTGGCAGTTTGAAAGCTATATAATCCTCATTTCTCTGGATTATGAGGCATAGGTTGAACATGATGGACTTGTGTCTTTTTTCAACCTAATTTACTATGTAACTATGTATCGAAAACATTCTACAAAGCATACATAGACACCACTATCATTTAAGACATCATCTTTGAGCAGCAATTCAGTAAATATGTAAATCTAATGCCACTTCTTCACATCTACCAAGCGAGATGATGAAATTCACTATACGTGAATACCTCTAATGCCCAGCGTAAAACACTCATGAAACATAATGAATAATGGTCACTATAGTCCCGCCGTAGCTGGAGGGCCTCACTTTGCCCACCACTGCAGTAATGCCACATGTAAACTTGCAGAAAAAATCCAAGACATATGAAACCTCAGTTTTACCTACTATCTAACATATGGTAACATAGCTGATGAAGATAAAAATAGACCCATCAAGTTCAGCCCTTGCCAACATCCTTATTGAGCCAGAGGAAAGCAAAAAACCCTATAGAAAGAAGTTCTAATTAAGTCCCAAGTGGGTAAAAAATCCTTTCTGGCTCTGAAAGGCAGATGGACATCTCCCTGGATCAACATCCTATCTGCTTTGAAACCAACCGTCTTAACTCTCGATATTGTTCTGAGCTGGAAAAGTATCCAATGCTTTTTTGTAAAGCCATATAGCACTTGCATAACCAAAGAATTTCCCCATCAGGACTTTGACAATATTTTAGTCAGATAAATATAAGTTTTCACCCATTACAATTACTATCCAACAAAGGCATTTAGTGATTAAATTCATCTTGCTACGTGTCCCAAAGAGGTTGCTTTGGGACGCAGCGCAAGCCATTTAAAACTGCCATTGAACACGATTGAAAATGGCCATTCTACAAATTATATAGCCAATGAGAGCAAGGTCAGACAAGGGTCCCCAAGCAAGAGGAAGAGATTCGAGCCAACTGGTGAATGTGTGCCTGGAGGCAATTGATTTGCTTGATGAGTTTTTTTCAATAAAGTAGAAGTACTGCTTGAAAACCAGTGGTACCCATCTAAGAGTTTGTTATGCAGCACATACATGCCTGTTTCACTGGCCCATGCCCTGAGAGAGTGTGAGTTGAAGAAGTTATGTCTGTATGTGGTGTGCACAATCAGGACCCAAAGAGTTCTGGAGTGAGATGTTTCACGCCCCCTCTTGGTAAAAGTGTAACATATACCAAAACATTTTTATTTGCAGGCTATAGTGTACAATTCCGACTGCATTCTGATGTCACCTGTCATGGGACTTGAGTTGGGATGTCTTCTTTCACTTATCTCATAACCATCCCACAGAGGAATTCTTATCTGTGTCTCCCAGGCATTACACCAAGGCCCCTTGAGGGGAAGCCAGTTATTTGACTCATTTTCCAGGTATTACAGGCAAACTAATGAATGTCCCTCCCTAGGGGACCCAGAGGGACTCCCGACTGAAGTCTCTACTCCAGAGCACACACTGCTCTTGAATCAGAACCAGGAGCACTCCTACACTGGCCAATATATCTCCCTCTGCTGGCTCTATCTACTGTGTGAATTCACAGTATTCTTACTGCACCAAGGGGATACTCGGATGGGTAATCTAACATTACTCGGTTACTTTACTGCTTATATATTCCTCATCTGTTGCAAACTTTTGACCATATTGTTTGGCACCAGATAGTAAGCATGGTGGTCAATAAAGTATTGAAATTACTGAAACCTTCTTTAAAGCTTATATTGTGACATTTATCGGAAACCTTGTTAAATTATCAAGTATTGGTTATGTCAATCCTATATAATAATTGGCTAATTTATGTTTGTCAGAAGTTGTCATGCGCAGTACAGATGGCTGCACATGCTTCAGTCACTCGCAGTACAGACTGCCTGCGTCACGGCTGATAATGGAGTAGGTCACTCTGAATTCGGAGCGCCCTGCTCCATTATCAGCTGCGGTGTGGCAGTCTCTACTGTACATGACTGCACCACGGCTGTTGCTGCCTGGCACTGTGGCCAGTGTACACGGGTTCTTCAACTAGTATCAACTAGTGCTCTTCACTTTATTATAAGACTTGAGGGAAGGTTTCATACTGAAACATTACGCATTTCTCATTGGAGAAACAAGGGTGCCTTTTCATTTGAATATCTCTGGTTCAGAATGCAGTGTTTCAAATAAGAATGGATTGTAAGCTCTCAAGGAGAGAGTTTCTGTCACTATGGTAAAACAGACTCATTCACACACACAGGATATGACAAAAGAGCACATGGAATTTTGGGGACAAGACTGGAAATTTATCTACGTTATGAATGTTTACATATGACATACACACACACACACATGGAATGCATGAGCCACAGAGATAAACATCCAAGAAACTATTTGTAAACTATTATCATTTTCACTTAGTACAGTACGCAAGAAAACCCCTCCACATAATACGTAGATTGCTTGTGCATCCTCGAATATGTTTGTTATGTTTAAACATGTCCTAGCTTCCGCTTGACCGATCTTTACTTCTGTAACTCTGGAATTTTTGGGACCTTAATGAAGACATAAGAAATAAAAAAAGGCTTAGTAATCCAAACACGGTTAGAATGTGCAGCCATCTGGAAATGGGATTTCACCATGGCCTTTCCTGTAGATATAGATAATGTGAAGCCAGTTTATTTGTATTGAACGTGGTCCATTGCAATTTCAAACATTGCAAGCAAGACACAGCTTGTGCAAATCCACCTAAAGCAATATATAAGCATATAAGAGAAACAAGGAGCAAACAACTTTGAGCATGTGAACAATATATTTTTTCAGTAATTGGTATGAAGGTTCTGAGCTTCAGCCAATTTGAAACATGCAGGAATGTTCTAAGATCCATACAAGTATGAACACATAAAATAAAGCAGTGACTTTTTCAGTTTTTTTGTATACAAAACATACATTGACATACCTTAGAGATTTATACACATTTAAAAATACCATAATACAGTATTATAATACAGAATAATTATTTCCATTAGCATTCTGTATCAATTGAATGTTTGGTCAAAGTAGGTATCTACACAGAGTCCCAGTTATCAGGGGCCAACCTGGAAGAGATTATGGTGCACATATATGTTTAACAATAAAATAGTATTTCATTATCACTGCCAATGAAGGTGCAATTTTGCAGTAAATCAAATGCACCACAGGGTTGAAATGAAAATTCCCCAAATTCCTTTTGATTTAAAGGGATAGTAATACTTAAAATGTAAAAAAAAATATGTTGTAGGGTTTATCCCCCTGAGTAAAACAAGAGTACTCCCACTGCTGAAAGGTGTTTCATTCAAAAGTTATTAATTTTCAAAGCTGAATTTTTTAGGTGCAATATCACAGTGGCCTGAAATTGTACAGTGGCGCTGTTGCTACACGATCCTATGGACAGCTCTGGTCCCAGGACCATAAATTTCCATAGGATGATGTAGCAACAGCGCCACTGTACAATTTCAGGCCACCGTGATATTGCACCTAAAAAATTCAACTTTGAAAATTAATAACTTTTGAATGAAACACCTTTCAGCAGTGGGAGTACTCTTGTTTTACTCAGGGGGATAAACCCTACAACATATTTTTTTTTTACATTTTAAGTATTACTATCCCTTTAAACAGGGATTTTAACCCAAAGAAAGCTAGAGAGGTCTGTAACACATTGGATACCTATTTAGCATTCATGGGGTTAAAATACCTATGTAAATCAATATGGTGCAGCTGGTTTGCTTGATAATTTTACCTCTTTAGCTTGATAAATAAGGCCCCAAGTTTATTGTTGGTATATAGTCAATGTCCTGTATGTATGCTTTGCACATGGGACGCCTGGAACTTTGCCAGATGTCCACTATTGCACTAATGAGGTGCACTCCTGTGGTGTTTTGCATTCATAATTAAAGACAGATGAAAATAATTAGATATGAGTTCTAACACTGTAAAGGTAACGTTCAGGTATTTTATAGTAGCAATGTTTCAGTTATATTTAAAGGGGAAAGTTACCATAAAAAGGTGGGTCTTATTTTGTATATAAGAAGTGTACCTAGGAAGGTGTAATTTATCTTTGTGCATTTGATCTCTGTTGTAATCTTCTGCTAGCTCATTTCAGTTTACCAAATGGTGAAAACAACTGACCAGCTACAGTTATTTTTCAAGGACTTTCCAGAGTTGTGCAAGCAGGAGGTTGATGTTGTGTGCAAAGTGCTGGAAACATCATACAGCAAGAAAGGCCAGCTGAAGATAGATATGTGAACAAGTATCCAGAGTGTTACTGCTCACTTTGGCTGGTGTCTGAGGGTGGATTTCTGGGTGGTCTCAGCATGCAAGCTGATAGTGGCCAGCTGTGGGAGCTAACCCTTAGGTTTGTGGGAGTGTAGGGTAGTTTGAGCCTGTCTGGAAGGTTATGGTTGTAAGCCATGTGGTCTTACCATGGTCTGTGCTGGAGCTGGATCACTGGACTGTCTACTGAATTCTGGTATACATTAGTTCTTCTGCTGGTGGGTGATAGAATTCATATGCTGACAATTCATAAGACCCATGTCATTGCCCAATGTTGCATCCACTGATAAATGTTCCATTACTTCCATCACATAGAGGCCCTGGCCCACCCCCATCTACTGATGCACCCGGGTCTTTGGGATCTGACAGCTGGTGTCTCTAGCTAGTTCAATGGTCATTCCATTCTCCCACAGATACGCATTGGGTCTGAATCACATAATCCAATGGTGGGGTCTCCAGCTATATGAACAGACTGCAGGTGTTCCTCTAGATGTCATCAGGGGTATGGGGCACACTGGTTGACCCATATAACCCAGGTAGCTCCAGAGGATCATCTGTTAGAAATGCATCTGGTGATAGAGATTATTTGTGGTAGACATGGAACAACTCAAGTTTTTGGTTGGAGAGATTTTCTTTAATTCAGAAGCAGGATGACAGGTTTGCAGGAAGCTTGATGGTTACATTGATGTTGCAGCTTGATGGAATAGCTGTCCTGAGCTTAACTCTTACAGTGCATGCGGCCGGCTTAAATACAGTTGAACCTGCTCTGAATATGGTTAAGTGCACTTAAGCAATAGCTTAAATGGACTTGTCCAGAGTGGAGTCACATTATGTCATTAATATATCATAGCTAGTGAGAAGTTAGTATGCTAGGTGTATATCTAAGGATAGTTGGAATAGACATTTGACACATGGCCCTGTTTATATTAGGCCTTCGCCCATTCTTGTATAGTTAGAGATTAGAATTACAGCTTGCTAATGAAAAACACATTTAATGGAGTCAGTTACTTTTACATTTAAAGAGACAGAACTAACATCATCCTCTGGCAGGATTCTGAGCCAGGCATTGGGTGGCGCACTAAACAGTCTTGTTGTTATCTACCAGTTGCCTCACATAGTGGGTGGCTAGTGTCAGGCCACAGAAGAAGGCTTCATTCCAGGGGCATCACCTATGATTATAGACTGGATGATTGCATAGGTAACATCTGAGGCTGGACCCCATGTCTTGTAGTTGGCTATTAGAAGGTGAATGGCCAGTAGGCCCTGTAGTAGCAGGATGGGGCACCGGAACAGGTTGGACCACAGATCTCAGGGCAGTGGGTTTCACAGCTAATGGCACTGAGACTGATGTGGGCTTGGAATTTTCCCCAACCCCACCAGGCTTCCAATAAGGCTTCAGCTGGATCCCCTCATCTGCAAGTGCTGCTGTCTGGCTCAGGTGGGCAGGATGCCTCTCCAGTACTTACTCCTGGATCTCGTTGGTGCAGTTTTTCCAGAAAAAAACTGTTCCGCAAGAATAAGCTGTATATTATCTGATGCCATGGGGCCTTGAAGGTCTGTCGGCCAGCTCTCACAAGCCAAATGCAGTCTATGAGATCCTAGAGGTATCTACTTGTCTGGCACATAGTCCCTATAATGACTGGCAATGGCTTCCAGGAGTAACCTCATGTCACAGTTGTTGATAGTTGGCAGGAACCAGAATTTGTAACCAGTCCACTGAAGATACACTGTCGCTCAAAATCCTGAACGAAGTCCTGGGATCTTGCTAACAGGGATTTAAAGTCTTTACCAGTGATCTGATCTTATAGTGATCTCCTGCTGTTATCCAGGGAGTGCTCCACTGACTCCAGGCTGGAAAATTGCAGTGACCTCCCTTCTGTTCCCAGCTCATCTGACTTGCACTATTCCATGGCCCTTCACTTGTCTTCAGCATAGCTCCTTCTTCCAAGATATTGAGATATTCCTGGGCCTGGTCATTCAGACTCCTAGAGAAGCCAGAGGGAATGCTGTGGAGGTGATCTCAGAGCCAGCACCTTGGTCCTAGTTCATTTTTCCAGCACCATTGATCACTAGTTGTTGATCCCGGATCTGTATATGTGTCAGTGTCCAGTGGTTATACTCGTCACTGTCCAGTGGTTATCCTTGGATATAAACAGGGATTATCGCAATTCTACCACTTCCAGTCAGTTGTTACAAAGATCCCATGCTGGAACGGCATTCTTTTACCATCTCCAGTAAAGAAAGCAGATTGGACTGATTTTCACAAATAAGATGTTTATTCCGTATTTAATGGTACAGAAAAAAATATATATCTATATATATATATCTATATCTATATATATATATCCCTTCCTGTATCCTTGGAACTCCCCCTCCTCCAATTAAGAGGCGAGCTATACCTCAGGAGATTCAAATCAGCCAATGAAGTGACTCATGACAAGGCTCAGAGTTTGAAACTGCCCAATGAGAACCCAGCTTACAAGCTCCATTACACAATGATTAATCCTGTCTCACCTTCCCCATTGCTTCCTGCAGATAATCCCCACAGTCCTGATGACTCTCTGGGATGACAGTCATTGTAGTATGAATTTGTGCACATGCCCACAGGCAATGCTATACCTGAGTATGTGCAGCTTGACTGGTACCCTAAAGCTGTACTGCAGGGCTGTTCTTCAGGTCCAACCAGCTACAAAAGAACTGCCCATGGGCTGAATTTGCCCATGGTGCTGAACATGGGTTTACCGTGTAGAGAGGGAAACAAAATGCATGTACATGAGGCAAATAATTTATGGGCCTTGCTGCCAAGAGTAGAGCACTAATTAACCCTTACTACGCACGTGTTTCCACTCACAACTGCTGTCTATACCAGGGACATTAAGCACATTGATTTTTATTCAATCAACATTTCTTCTTTATCTAGGGAAAAGACAAAGGTCCCAGATAGGGGCCATAATGTAATCTTGGAGTAAGCTTTCTGTTCACGCAGTCACACCGGTGATACTCTATAATGCCAGTGGCTGTATTTCAGGGTATGCATTACAGCATACAAGAAGTGTAGTGCATACCAGCGGAGTCACTCTGCCAGTGTAGGACCAGCAAGCCCTGCATGCCAGCTCCGCCAGTGTAGGACCAGCAAGCCCTGCATGCCAGCTTCATAGCATGCCAGGGAATCTTGTACACTCAATCCATTTCCTCTAGGCCTTGTTTAATACATTGACCTAAGCAAGGTGTAGAGCAGGAGTCTACAACAAGTAGCTCACTAGCTACTGGTAGTTTTTTGACTACCAGTGAGTAGCTCTTTTAGCTCCAATCTGGTATCAAGATATGTGACCTGTCAGATACTCCCCAATTATCTGTAGCCAATCTGAGTACAGATTTCATCTGCTGTACCCAGCAGCGGCGGATAGTAATACAGATAGAGTGCCTAACAGGATTATCCTGGTTTTCCCTGCCCCACTGCTCTAATATCTGCTTACAAATTATTTCGCATGATTTGTAAAGATGATTTATATAGTATGTTTTGTGGGAAGATTTTCTGTCAAAGTGGGTAAAAGCCACAGTGTGACTGTATTCACTCATACATTGTAACAACAGTTGCCAGCTTTCCGTTGTATTCATTAAATGTTTTACTAAACTATTCTAATAACTTTAAACATGCATCGTAATATGGGATAGTGTTTTAAGGATAGGAAGGCAATATGAATAAAAAAAAATCTGTGGCTCACTGGAGAGCCACAGGCTTTGTCTTCTTTAGGGAATATGGATTATTTTTTCTAAAAATTATACATCTTTGTTATTGGAAGGTGCGGGAAAGACCAGAGAGTAGCTATGAACAGCTTTGGAACTGGTTTAATATGTACAGTTATACATTCATATACTCATTAAGGGAATGGATGACTTGACTATGAGGTGCAACTAGACAAACTTGGTTTATTTACTCTAGAGAAAAGACGACTAAGAGTAGATCTGGTCACATTATACAAGTATATGAGAGGTCAATACAAGGATCTTTCTGGTGAGCTGTTCATTCCAAGGCCTGATCAAACAACCAGGGGACACCTCTTGAGATTAGAGGAAAGGAGATTTCAACTTCAGCAGAGGAAAGGGTTTTTTTTTTAACGTAAGGTCTGTTAAAGTGGAACTAACACTGCCACTAAAGTCTCCCTGCAATACTAATGCAGGTGGCGACTAGCTTTGTAATCATTATTTTACCTCTCAAAGTGCCCACAAATAAAGTTATCCTTAAGTTTCCGAGACTGACAGCCAGGTTACTGCAGCCTGTGTGCCTGCGCCATCAGTCTCTTCCAGAGCCTTCCGGGCCAGCGCAATGTCTGTGAAGGGTGAAGAGGAATGACAGCACAGGTGCACAATCAAGATGTCTGCCGTGCTGCCTGGCTTCCGGTCTCGGAATCTTAAGGATAACTTTATTTGTGGACACTTTTGAGAGGTAAAATTATTATTACAAAGCTAGTCGCCACCTGCCTAAGTATTGCAGGGCAACTTTAATGGAGGTGGCAGTTTCGCTTTAAATTATGGAATTCCTTGCCCAATGATGTGGTTATGGCAGATACAATGGATACTTTTTCTTTCAAAAGGGAACATACAGGGTTATACTGTGTGTTAGTAGACAAATCAGGAAGGTCTGATTTAATTTATTTGGCAGCAGGAAGTCTATATAATCCTCATGTCTCTGGGTTATGAGGTAAGGGTTGAACTTGATGGACTTTTGTCTTTTTTCAACCTAATTTATTATGTTACTACATTACTTTCAATATATGTTTTAGAGTAGCTCTGTGCAGGTTTCATTGATTGAAAGTATCTCCCATTAAAGCAGAGGTTGGAGACCCCTGGACTACAGTAAAGGAACACTCAAAACCTCTCCCCTTGTCCTCCCCTTGGCCCAAACCGTGTTTCTAAGAGGTTTTGGGGTATTGCAGGTTAGGAACAGAACACTTATTTATGGTTCTATTAATGAGCACAACTGATGTGATACATTCACTTCACTGTGCAGTTGCTCTTGAGAATAAGCGAAATATGACAAGAGACATTAGCCAAAGCTTTACACGGTGGGGCTTAGATACTAAGAAAATGGTGTAATTCTGGAGAACACCAACTGCACCATTGCAAATAAAATTACCAAATTTCCCATTGATTCAAGTTAGATTTAAAGCCTAAATTGTTTCAATAACAATATTATTTATTCCCTATGGTACGGTTCACTTGCTTTGGAATTGCACCACTTGAGAATTGTCTAACTCTCCTGACTGGAATATATCATAAATGTCAAGTTTTTCAGTCTAGATGAGTAAGAAAAATTAGTCAAGGTATTTTCCAACAAGTATATAATTAACTGTCAGAGATAAATTAATGGTTACAGAGTTATAATTGCATCAAAAGGTTTAAAGAGCCAAAAATCAGTCCCGGTCCAATTCCCACAGATGATTAATGAAACATAGCCTTTTAAACAGTTATAACTTTGATTCCAGATATATTAAGTAGTTTATTTAGCCAATGCTGCACATCTAAAGGCATGTTTTCATTGGCTGGAGAATGGTAAAAGTTGTATAGAAATGAGGTGTTTATATATGGCCTATGAGTGACTCTAGAACACCACCTTCTTCATAGAGCATTTACTATAACATTGCTTACCTTAAAGTGAGATGGAATTGCCAAGAGGATCCTTTAATCTCCAGGACCTGCATGGAGTAACTAGTAATATTGGAGATTTTACTCTGTTGCATTTTTGAATCCAAAAACCTCCCTTTCCATTGAGCTATCGTCTTCAGCTACTTAAATAAGCCATATATCTCTGAATAGGCAGCTGTATTATTATCAAGGAGATCCACCACACCCCTTACAATTCTGTTTAAATGTACCAGGCATGAGCAGGGAGGCCAATGTGGTGGGGGAGCCGTGGCACTTCTTGCACCAGGGCCCGGAAGCTTCTAGTTACGCCTCTGGCCTTTATCTAATAAAGTGAATACTTCTATTCACACATTCTGTCTCCTTTCTAACTTCCGCACCTTTATTATCCTTTCTATTTTAATCTACACAAACACTCATACACTCAATATCCTTACACAACATGCAGTAAAATGTAAAGGAAGTAATAGATTGTTCTGAATAATATACCGCTGCCGGTCACCTAGAAAGGTCTATCAGTATCACTCATATCCTATAATTTTAGACTCTGCCCCTAACACATCCACATACTTTGGCCTCTTAGGAGGAGAAGCAACACTGTAGATCTGACTCACCCACTTGCTCCTTCCTGCCAAACCCCATTACTAACTTATAAAGGGATAAAAGGTGTGACATCACGATCAATGGCAAAGGTCATGTTTCTGTAGCAGAACAAAATAAATGTTAACTAACATTTCTGTTAATTTAAAAATGTGTTTTAGCCCCTTGGGTGCAATAGAGGTCTTCTCTAGCATTCTATCTAACATTCAATGGGTTAAGATGCCCATTTAAATAATGGGAATTTTTATTTCTTCCCTATGATGGAATTGGTTTAGCTTACAGTATTAAATGCACCTCTATGAGACAATGGAAGTTATGTACTAAAGTGTGATAAAGAGGTGATAAAGCAGTGATAACTTCTCCAGTTCCTATGTTATTCTATAGAGCCTATTCACTAAGACAGTGCTTTCCAAACTGTGTGTCGTGACACGTTAGTGTGTCGGCTGTAGTGTGTAGGTGTGTCACAGGCAAAGATGCCATTTACACAGAGAGAGATTGTCATTCAACCCAAGCACGAGCTACACTGGGAGCAGAGATAAAACACTACTTAATGGTTGCATTTACACAGTGGGAGATTGCCTCCGTGTGCTGCATACAGCTGGAGCGCCACAAAAGATTTGTAACAGCTGGAGTGACTCTGTGTGCTGAATACATAATATGAATGCAGCACACAGAGGCACTCCAGCTGTTACAAATCTTTTGGCGGTTCAGCTGTTAAAATCTTAGATGCCACCTCCTCTATACCTCTGCCTTCTCCTTGGGCTGCCAGGCTGGAGTGTCACTGTGCGCCAAGGCTGCCTGTCACATGGCTGCTGCTTCTGCTTTTGGCACCGATGAGACAGGAAAGACGGACAGTATATGTAGAGCAACATTCTCATGTAGCCCTTTCAAAAACCATACACCGTGATTAATGCCTTCCGCAGTATGAAAGAAAGGGTGTCCCCATATATCTCTTTATTACAATTTATGTATGTGTCCGTATGTCTTATAAGGGATTACTAGGTAACCTCTGGTTTGCTAGCAAAACTGAATTACTGTGTCACGAAATGATGCATGTCTAAAAAGTGTGCCACCAACATGAAAAGTTTGGAAAGCTCTGCACTAAGATCTACAAAGCTGGAAAAATCTTAGTGCATTGGCCCCATAGATTAACATAGGAACTGGAGAAGTGATATCTCTGTAAAATTTATCACTGCTTTATCACCAATTTATCATGCCTTAGGGAATATCCCCCACATTTTGACATTTTACCTAAATGAAAGACTTACGGCATATTTATATTCCCTTATTTTGCATCCAGTCTTTGCTTAAACATATTTTATGCAGTATACATGAATGGATGACTCCATAGGGAAAATGTAGATGAATTCTTCTGCATATTTATTTCACTGTTTACAGTAGTTAAAAAAAAAAAAATATTCGGTTGACTATAATTTTTTCCCCTTCTATATTTGTCGTATGTTTGTCATTATAAATATCTCTCTGTTTTTCCTTTTCTTGCCAATTATTAATTCTGCACGAAAATAGAGAGTTAATGGAATTCACAGGTTTTTGTATCTGCTATTTAACTTCTATGGTTTGTATGAATTACCAATTTTTAGATGTATTCTAGCAAACTGAGGTAACACATTTTGTATTCACTGAGGCTAATGCATCAAGGAGCATTGGAATAATTATGTCCCATTGGGGACAAATAAAATAAAAACCCAAATTCCCATTGATTTAAATGGGGGATTTAATCTCCTTTGAATGCTAGACCTTTCTCTCTAGAATTCAAGGGGTTAAAGGGCCATTTAAATAGATGATATTTTTTATTTTTCCCTGTAGTACAGTTGGTTTACTCCAGAATTATTCTAGAGCTTCTCTGTAAATCTGCTTTAATATGATTTTGTGTTATGTAGCAACAGTTCAAGCATAGTAGCAGTGACAGTAAAGGGAATGTACTTTTGTATTTGGCTGAATCCTATATAATAATTTGCTACATTGTTTGTCAGAAGCCATCATGCTCAGTAGAGACGGCTGCACGGTCTGCAGTCATACACACTAAGGACTGCCCGCGCCGCGGCTGATAACGGAGCAGAGCTCTGAATTCAGACCGTAGTCCTTGACTACGGTCTGAATTTGTAGCACCCCACTCCATATCAGCTTTGGCGCGGGCAGTCTCTACTGTGAATGACTGTACCACGGCCGTTGCTGCCTGTCACTGTGGCCCGTGTACACGGGCTGTTCAACTAGTTAATATATAAAAATCTAAGTGAATCTAAGTGAATCTGGTTTGCTGTCAGGGGGTATGGCCGGAACATGCTGATTGGTTGAGAAGGAGTCAGGGGGTGTAGCTGCCATGGTTTAAAAAAAAAGAAAAATGTTAGTCATTGCTTTAGGAAGAGGCAGGGGGAGTAGCATCCTCAACCAACAGCTTACAAAAAACAAAGGCAGACCTTGTGTTGGGGGCATCTGGACCCCTCCTGATCAGGGCCGGCGCCAACTATAGGCGAGGTAGGCGCCGGCCTATGGCGCACATCTCATGGGGGCGCAGTTGCAGAGCAGAGCTGCACGCAGCTCGGCTACTGTGAGAAGAGGAGAGAGAAGCACCTCTCTGAAAAGAGCGAGCGCTGCCACCTAGAACATGCTGTCAGACACAGCGTGAAAAGCACTGCGTCCGCACACCAGGTAGGCCGCACCCTGACCCAATTTAGTCCACGGAGAGCTGATCCTGAGTGGGAGGCCTGCAGTAGAGAGAGACACCGTCAGCACTGCTAGAGACGCAAGGCAGTCACGGTGAGGTGAAGTCACAGTGACAGGCAACTTAGGCAAGAAGGGGAAACCAGCAAAAAGGATATATCAAGATGGGGATCAAGGGTAGGCAAGAGGGGGAGAAAGAGGCAAAAGGGGGGGGATCAAGACAAGAGTCAAGGGTGGATTAAGGCAAGAGGGGGAAAGAGGCAAAGAGGGGGAGAACAAGGCAAAATGGGGGATCAAGGGGGGGAATGGCAAAAGGGGAGAGAGGCAAAATGGGGGATAAAGAGGGGGAGAATGGAGGAGAGGAGAAAAAGACACAAGGAAGGTGATCATGAGGGGGAGAAAGAGGCAAAAGGAGGGAATCAGGAAGGGGAGAGAGAAAAGCAAAAGGGGGGAATCAAGATAAAAGTCAAGGGTGGATTAAGGCAAGAGGGGGAAAGAGGGGGAGAAAGAGGCAAAAATGGGGGATCAAGAGGGGAGAATGACAAACGGAAAATCAAAAGGTGTAAAGAGAGGCAACTTAGCAAGAGGGGGAATCAAGAGCGTGTGAAAGACTCAGAGGGGGGATCATGAGGCAAAAAGAGGGGTCATCAAGAGGTAAAAGGAGGGGGAACCAAGAGGCAAAAGGAGGGGGGACCAAGAGGCAAAAGGATGGGATCAAGAGTCAAGAAGGGGAGGGAGAGGCAAAAGTGGGGATCAAGAGGGGGAGAATGGCAAAGGGAAGATCAAGAGGGGTAAAGAGAGGCAACTTATCAAGAGCAGGTGAAAAAGGCAAATGGGGGGAAAATATATAAAACTATTGCTCTGGTGGTGGCATATAACTCACACACACACGCGCGTGCACACACACACTCTGATACACATACATACAAGTATACACATTGACACACTGATACACATATAGAGAAGCACACACTCACACACTGATACCCCTACAGAGACTCACACACATTGACACACATACACATATAGGGAACACACAAATTGATACTTAAACACATATAGGGAACACACAAACACACTGACACTTAACACATACAGACATGTACACACATACATTGACAGTTATACATGTATAGGGATCACACACACTGACACTTATACACATAAAGGGGTTGAGCCAAGGGGGCAGCAAAATGAGGTTTTGCCTAGGGTGGCAAAAATCCTTGCACCAGCCCTGCTCCTGATGCCCCACAGCTACTGATCTCGCAGCTGATTTGGCTGGGAGATAAATAATTGCAATGGAGGGGAGCAAAAGATCTTCCCTGCTTCTATTCCACACAGAGTACCCTGGTAGGAGTGGGTGGGACTCAGAAATCCTCTCATGTCAATGAGGGAAAGCCTCCTTCATTGATGTGCAAGGGTTTCCCAATCCTGTCCACTCCTCCCCAGCTCTGGGTACAATGGAAGCAGGGGAGCTCTCTTGCTCCCCTGTGTCACCACTATTGATCTCCCAGCTGGATCAGCTGGGAGATCAGTATTGGGGGGGGGGGCAATCAGGAGGGGTCGTGATGTCCCACCATGACTGACTGACTTTTAATATACTTTAAAGCAATATGTTGGATACCCCTCTGGCACTCAAAGGGTTAAAACAAAAAACAAGGTTTGATGCAAAGGCAAAACCATGCCACGCACCTGCTAGTATGTATGTATATATATTCAAGTAGGTGTGCCAATTTTTTAACTTATATATATATATATATATATATATACACAATGACAAAAAATGTCTTTCAAAAGACAAAATGTGTACGTTAAGAAAAAAGTGTGAAGTTCTGAATGTGAGAAACGTATCATTTAAGGAAACACAACACAAGCACAATTACCATACCTATATACAGGCATTTTTGTCTTTAGTTAAGACATTTTTGTCTTTACATACAACAATTTCAGTCAGGAATCATACTTCTATGACAAAACAACATATTTCCAATCACAACCAACGCTCTTTGACAATATTAATGAGCCCGACAACAATGTACTTTGAAAATGTCGTTACAAACGACAAAAGCTATTTTGCTACTTCTTTGAACATATGGCTCTTTGACAGAATTCCACTTACAGTCAGGGCCAGATTGTCCAATAGGCTATTATTTAACCCCTTGAATGCTAGCGAGAGCTCCAACACATTACTCCGTAATGCGCTGGAGATCTCTCTAGCAGTCAGGGGATTAAAGCTTTTCTCTTCTTGCTTGTTATAGGCTAAGGGTATTTCTTGTGCCAGAAAACAGTGGATGTGACTGGGGACAGAGTCACATGAGGAATGGGGTGTGGCTGTAGGCGGAGCTAATGGGGCCTAGCGTGCCTTGCTTAGGGGCACCTGGCATGTGAATTCAGCCCTGCCTACAGTTTTGCATAAATAAAAGTGTTAATATCTTCCATTGATCTTCATGCAGAGGCAATATTTATTGAAGTTTTCAAATATGCAAGTCCACTTTAAAAACATTAGCTATATAACTGTTTGCACAGTCAAGGCGACAGCAGAAATAATTTCATAAATGCATGGTTATTAAAATACAGCAGATTCTTACTATTATAGATATTACCAGTTTCCTTGAAAGTCACCTTCATACCACTGGTAGTCACATCCTCTCCCACCCTATTGTGTATTCTTGTCCAAAGGAAGTATGTACACTTTGCATCAAGTTTTCACTCCTAGACGGAAGCTGCAAAAGGCTGCTTAGCTCTGAAGGAAATGTCAGTGAACTCCACCTAAGTATCCATCTCCTGGTTCCAAGCTTCAGACTCAGTTTTTTCAAGTTTTTCAATAGAGACTGTTGCTTGTTATATAAATCAGAATGAACGTGGTGCAGGTACAAATAGACTTTCATTGTAAAAATTTTCTCTGCTTTTGTGTGCTGAACCTGCCCAGCACCTATGTACTAATATCTTTATATTAAAAAATGGCCACTTTTAACACTTGTGCCAAGAGGTGGGCAGTGTGGGTGTTTCATTATGTGCCGTTCCTCTGTTCCACATTTTACACCATATGCTAATGGGGTGCAGAGGAAATCAGGGCAATATTCTGCATTTTCTTACTCATGCTATATATTACATTAATGGGATAGTAATGTTTCAAAAAACATCAGCTCCAATTAATCTTCATGGTATTTGGGCCATGGAGTGTATTATTTCAATACTGTCAGAGTTGTAGTTAAATAGTAATTGAACGATAAAGTATCACCCTCAACTCCTTTTACCTAGTGTAAGCCACCTCCCCTCAGATGTGGAATCTGGTCCTGGGACCAGACAGCTCACAGAAAGGGACAACCTTCTTACTGTGAGCATAAGGAAAACCCTGCCCCCTTGACAGGTTTTTCCCTTATGCTAAATGAAGATTATCCCTCTCTGCAATCCATCTGGATACCACCTTTCAGTTCTGAGGTGAGCAGTGTTACATCAGTAAAAGGGATGGGAAGGGGATACTTTATCATTCAATTACTCTTGAACTACAACTCTGACAGTATTGAAATAACACTCTCTATGACCCAAATACTATAAAGATTAATTGGAGCTGGTGGAGTTAGTTGTTTGGTCTTTTATGTATTAAAAGCATCTGCACATCAGAACAGGTAAATGTGCTGGATTTGCAAGCCATTGCATATGCACAGCAGGTGAGCTGCCATTTTGGATTTGTCCATTTCCCTCATTCATTTTAGAGTGAGAATACAAGGACTGGATTAATGTTCTACAATGATGGTGACAGTAATTGAGGAATTAATGTTTTATAGAAAAAGTAATGTCAACAAGTATTTTTTGAGAGGGATGTATGATAGGACGGAGCAATACATAACTTGGATCTATAGATGATTTTACTAAACCTGTTACTTTACACCAAAGTAATTCCAAAGAATACCAAAGTAGTGAGTAACACATCATGAAGTAATGCATTGCACATGCCTCAGGTGTTCAAAGGGTTAACACATTTTCCTGCTCAACATTTGAAAAAGCAACCCTTAAAGGCATAGTATTGTCAAAAAAAATTAAATATACCTCAAATTACTCAGTTTAATTTTCTATACTGAATAGTATGTTCTGATAATCATTTACCGTCATGTTTGGTTTAACAATCCAGTTAAAAGTTATCCCCTCCTGCCCATTTTCAGGATGTCATGTAGAATTCCTCAGATAAGAAATCCAGTCTGGACGGATCACGATGAGAAACGGTATTGTTTCAGCAAAAGGAAAAACCTGCCCTCCATCGTCAAGGAGGGCAGGGGTTTTCATTACACTGACTGACACAATATTGTCCCTCATTGCAATCCCTCCAGTCTTGTGACCAGCTTTCAGATCAATGGGGAGTCTGAATGTCGTCTTGAAAGGGGATAGCAGGAGGAAACTTTTAACTGGATATTTCAGCCGAACATGAGGGTAAAGGATTATCAGAACATACTGAAAAATCTGAGGTATATTTATTTTTTGACAATACTATCCCTTTAAAGCAACGCTAACACCTCTTAGTAACACCATTCCCACATACACATGTATCTTAGTAAAGGCAGAGAATCAGCATGGACACTAAGAATTTGTTCTGTGTGGATTGGTTCTCAAAATGATGCTTTAACTAGTACAGGATTTCATGTAAGTGAAGGCAGAAATTATTCTTCTGTTGTACTCAGGATTCCAAACTCCGCCCACTAAAGTCTCCGTAGGAACATGAGCAGAGAATAATGAAGGTTTGGGTAGGCTGAGCCACCCAAAACATAAATGCCTGCCTAACAGCAGTTTCAAATGCAGTGCAATCACACTGGGCATCGGGTGCAGAGTCCACTTAGTCTGCCTTCTTTGCAAGTCTCATGAACACAGATTTATTATAAATTGGTGCAGTATTATTACTATTATAATATACTGAAAGTGCCAGCCCACTCTGCAGCAACTTAATAAGTCCCACTACTTCTGCTTTCCCACTCCTCTTACTACCTGCAAGATGTGTGAATAAGCTTGAGCTATAAAGAATGAGCCCATACAGTTGTAACATGTCGCCTATACTAAGCAGCATGCGTGCTCAAGTCTGGTGAAAGTGTAAGCTGGGTATAGTCCAATCCATTTCAAACAACCTGCAGGTAGTAAGAGCAATAGGAAGCCTGCTTGCCAACACATTTAGTATCTGATAGTGGTACTAGTCCTGCATGTGATGCAGGGCACCAGGGGCCCCAATGTTCTGGATCCAGGTAAGAAGGAGGGCCCTGCACAAAGTGGGCAGGTTCAGCATAAATTAACCATCCTCAACATGCACCCACAATCCTCTACATTATTTTGTAGCTGAAAGTGGTTCTGGTGTCAGAGTGTAAATGCTAGGATGTCTGCTCAAGTCTGGTGTTAGAACACTTGATTCAAACATGCACTGTGTTAGTGTTTTGACCTTGGACATGTTTGAATCCAACTCTCTGACACCAGACTCAAGGAGAAGCCCCAGCATGCACAACAACTATGTACTCACACTGGAACATCTTGCTGCTTTTGTCTGTCACTGGTATCGGAGAGGGAACCAAGCAGCAATAAGAATTGCAAATATGTTCTTGGCAAAACCAGGGTTTGTGTAGTTTTACAGGACATCTAGATAAAATTCTGGCTTCTACACTGTGGAAAAGTGCTCACTCTCTTTCTCTCTCTCTCTCTCTCTCCTACTTCTCCTCCTTTTGCCTTTCTTCTTATTCTTTGCCTTCTTCACCCTCAGTACTCTCACTCCCCTTTACCCCACACTCATACTATGCTCTGTGGTATCACTTGTGTATAATGTGAGACATCACTGGTGTAGCTCCATTTCAACTATACTTTCTGTCGTATCACTAGTGTGGCTCCATTTCAAATCTAAGCTCTCTGGTATCAATAGCATAGCTCCCTTTCAATTGTAAGCTCTATGGTAATGCTATTATAGCACCATTTCAATTATAAGCTCTGGGGTATTACTAGTGTAGCAAAATTTCAATTGGAATGATCTGGGGTATTACTACTCTAGCACCATTTCAGCTGTACACTCTGTGGTATCACTGATATAGCACCCTTCCAATTGTAAGCTCAGGGTATCACTTGTGTACCTCCATTTCAGTTGTGATCTCTGTGGCATCCCAAACGTATATACTTTTTGTGGTACCACTAGTGTGGCCACATTTCAATTGTAAGCTCTCTGGTAACACTAGTGTAGCTCATTTTCAATTGTAAGCTCTATGGCATCAGTAGTGTAGAAGCATTTCAATTGTAAGCTCTTGGGCATCACTAGTGTAGCACCATCTCAACTGTAATTTCTGTGTATCACTGATTTAAGCTCAGTGTATCATTATTCTATAACCATTTAAATTGTAAGATCTGTGGTATCACTAGTGAAGCGCCATTTCTATTATAACTTCAATGGTATCAGTAGTGTAAGCTGCAAGCTGCGTAGTATCACTAGTATAGCACCATTTGAATTATAAGTTCTGTGGTATCACTAATGTTGTATAATTTTAATTGTAAGCTCTGGGTTATCATTCTTGTAGCTCCATTAGAATTGTCAGTGGTATTACTAGTGTATGTCCTTTTCAACTGTAAGCCCTACTGTATCGCTATTGTAGCACCATTTCAGTTGTAAGCTCTGGGGTATTATAAGTGTAGCATAATTTAAATTGTAAGCTCTACTTATCATTAGTGTAGCACTACTTCACATATAAACTCTGTGGTATCACTGATGTAGAACCATTTCAATTACAATTTCTAGGTTATCAGTAGTGTAGCATGATTTCAACTGTAAGCTGTGTAGTATCTTTAGTGTAGCTCGATTTCAATTACAAGCTCAGTCGTATCACTAGTATAGCACCATTTCAACAGTAAATTCTGAGGTATCACAAGTATTTCACCATTTCAGTTGTAAGCTCTAGGGTATCTGCAATGTTGCACCATTTATACTGTAAGCTATGTAGTATCACTATTGTAGCTCCATTTCAATTGTAACCCCTGTGGTATCACTAGTGTAGCATCATTCCAACTTTAAGTTCTGGGGTATCACAGATGTACGACCACTTCTATTGTAAGCTCAGTGGTATTACTAGTGTAGCACCAATTTTCAACTGTAAGCTCTGTAGTACCACTAGTGAAGAACCATTTCAATTATAAGTTCTAGGGTGTCAGTAACATAGCTCCATTTCCATTGTGAGCTCTGTGATATCTCAAAAATATTTAGGTTGACTATTAGAAATATACATTAATGATAGTATTGCCATATTTCCACTCACTTATGTGCTACATGAGAATAAGCCCACTGCAAGTATGCACTACTCAAAATGTACAATTTTTCCACAACTGTCTCTTATTGAAATGGTAAAATACATCCTGAGAAAGACATCTTTTATTAGCCTCCCCAGATGTAAAATTCACCCTTGCCACTGCTATGACAGTCTTTAGTGGGTGACATTTTGAATAATGGAGCCCTGCAACATATCTGACTATGTTGACATGATATCCAGTGCTGATTACAGATACATTTTGGAGAAACATTCTAAACAGAAATAATTCATAGTGGCCATTAGGATTTTCTGCCCACAGTATGAGGGTTTATTATTAGAAAGATTCATGTATATAGCCTACACCTAGGCACAGATAAATGGCACATCTTAACACACACAACGTGAACATTTAGACACACAAAAATCTTGATACGCAGGTGTCAAGCAGGAGAAGGACCATTCAACAAACACAAAAAAAGAGTAATTTCTCTTTCTCTTTGGAGAAAATTGAGCAAATCCATACTGAAGGAAATCAACCATCTTAGTCTCCTGCATTATAATAATAATAATAATAATAATTTGTGATTTTATAGCGCTTTTCTCCCTGTGAGACTCAAAGCGCTTTACAATTCTATAAACAGACATAAAATGTAAGGGTTCCTTATGGTTAGATGAGGTGACTGAATGCCTGATAAAAGAGATGGGTCTTTAGCTTTATTTTAAAAGCCTGTAGTGATGGTGCCTCTCTGATTGAGGATGGTAAAGAGTTCCAGAATGTGGGGGCAGCGTGGCTGAATGCCCGGGAACCTGAGGTTATCTTTATTCTGGGCACTGACAGGAGGGATCTGTTGGCTGACCGCAGTGAGCATTAGACAGATTTCAACACCTTTCTCTGACTGACATCACTGGGTTAAGTAGAACTGTTGCTATGTAACAGATATATGATTTCGAAAGAGCTTTTAACAGCACCTGTGCTGATATTAGTATTTTGTTTTATTTCAAACAATAGTTTGAGATATTTAGCTGCATTTATATTTAACTTTAGGCAAACCAACTGTAACTGGGGGACAACCAACAACTTTATTAGTAGGAGTCAGCATGGTTTTATGAAGAATAGATCATGTCATACTAATTTACCTTATTTTTACAAAAGGGTAAGTAGTAATTTGGACAAGGATCTGTCAGGACCGGCTAGCTGAGGCTGCTTGACGTATGTAAAAGGGGCAGGAGGGGGAAACCTTATTATAGAATAAAAATAAAACTGCAAAGTTCTAGATGGTTATACAGCTACGCATCGTTATAAAAATGTATAAAGAAGACTCAATTGTACTTTACTGTGAAAACATTACTATCTTTTTAAAAGGCTTCAGTTTGGGAGGTGATATCTGTGCATGGATAGGGAATTGGTTCTATGATAGATAGCAGACAATTGCTGTAAATGGAACCTTTTCAAGTTGGCCTAAAGTTTTTAGTGGGGTGCCACAAGGTTCAGTCCTGGTCCCAATGCTTCATCACTTTTATTAATGGTCTAGAAGTGGGTATTTAAATAATAATATCAAAGTATTTTACCAATAAGGATACACTGAGATTGTTTCTTGTTTTCAAGTATGTCCTGGGGGTATACATATTATTACCCAATTTATTGGTACTCATCTTATCTACCTTGGAAGGATAAAAGGCTGAGTCGACCCTGCTGGGCCTAGAACCTGTGACCTTGCGGTGTGAACAAATTCTACAGCTAGTGACTTAACCAACTGGGGATAGTAATGTTTCAAAATAAAAGCAGCTCCAATTAATCTTTATAGTATATGGGCAAAGGAGAGTGTTACTTCAATACTGTTAAAGTTGTAGTTCAAGAGTAATTGAATGATAAAGTATCCACTTCCTTCCCCTTTTACTGATGTAACACTGCTTACCCTCAGAGCAACAAGACTGTCCGGATGGATCACAGACAGGGACAATCTTCAGTAAGCATAAGGAAATATACCGAATCCCTTAGACAGTTGGGACATAAGGAATCATATTCACCCCTTAATAGAGACCCTGCTAAGTCTTTTTCTAAAATTCTGAACAAATTGGTGGATGATGGGAAAGCCTTAGGAGTTATTTCAGAGAAAGAAGCAGAATTTTTGACTGTTTGGTTTCCTAGGGTTCCCATCTTCCACCATTTACCTAAAGTACACAAACCTACTAGGCTTCCCATAGCGAAACCCATCGTTTCGGGTATTTCTTCTGTTAATGAGAATTTATACGAAATGGTTGATGTGTATTTTCAACCGCTTTTACTTAGGTTAAGGAGTTATACTAGGAACTCTGGAGAAATACTTCAGTTTTTGTCCATATTTGAAGTTAAAGGGGGATGAGTCTTGGGGCTCCATGGACGTTACATCTTTATATTCTATGATCCCCCATGATAAGGGTTTGTTAGCTGTGGAGTATCACTTGAGCACTTATACTGAATACTCTACAGATTTCAAATCCTTTCTGCTGGCTTCTATTCATTACCTCTTAACTCACAATTTCTTTAAGTATGATGGTGGTTTTTATTTGCAGACACGTGGGACTTCGATGGGAGAGAAGTTTGCCCCATCATTTGCCAACCTATACATGGGTTGGTTCGAGGAGTCCCAAGTGTTTGGTATGAATAATCCTTAGCGTTCACTTACAAGGATGTAAAAGAGGTTTATACACGATTTGCTATTTATTTGGACGGGGACACAGGTAGAGTTCCATTTATTTGTTCAATATATGAATAACAACAGTGTCAACTTGTCTCTCACTTCAGAATATGACAAGTCTAAAATTTATTTTTTTGGACTTGTCTCTTAGTTTTTCAGATGGGGGGGATTTTTACCACTGTTAATAGGAAGCCTTGTTCGGGTAACACATTACTTCATGCAAAAACCTGTCATCCCAAACATGTGATTAGGGGTATTCCTGTTGGACAGTTCTTGCTTATACGTAGGAACTGTGCAACAGAAAAGGAGTTTCAATCACAGTCAGAAATATTAACTGAACATTTCCTTTTGGAGTGTTAAAGAAAGCATTTGATAGAGCAAAGAATTATGATAGGAAAGAATTGTTACAAGCTTATGGAAAAAAGAGATCTTGGTTAAAATCGGATGTTGATTCAGGACTTACTTTTATCACAGATTATAGTATACATTTTAATAATATTAAGAGAATAGTACAGAAACATTTACCTATCCTATTAGGAGATGAACAGTTAAGAGCTATGGTGGAGGTGGGGTGCAAATATATAGCCAGGAAGGCTCCCACATTGGGCAGTAAGTTTCCCCCTAGTCTCTTTCATAGCAGTTTGAGATCTACACCTACCTGGCTACACACTACAGGTATGTATAGATGTGGCGCCAGGAGGTGTACTTCCTGCACATACAGTATGTGAAGCTTGGTAAGGAATTTGAGAGCACTGTGACAAAAAAGAAATATACTATTAAGCAATATATTAACTGGCGTACAATTCACGTTGTCTATTTAATTACTTGTGCAGAATGTGGCTCCCAGTATGTAGGGAGAACAATGCATGCCTTGAAGGATTGGATACATGAACACATTCTCCATATAACTAATAGAGACATGAGTAAACCTGTTGCGAGGCATTTCCTTACCTGTAATCAAGGTGATTTGAGTAAATTTTCTTTCCAAGATATAAAAAGGGTGGTTCTGTTGGAGTGAGGTGGGGGCATTAGTGTCTAACTTGATAGATGTGAAGTAAAGTGGATACTGTTCCCACAAACTCACTCACCTAAGGACATGAATTCAGAGCATGACGTCTCCTTATTTGTACATCAACAATGAATTGCGATCAATGTGAATTATGTTACTAACATTTGGCAAATGGCAACAGTTATAATAATATGTGAAGCCCTGCAAGGTGTGTTTTAGCAATTACACTTTCTTAGAACTTGTTCAGTTATTGGGCTATGTTTTCACTACAGATTACTATTATCTGACGGTTGCTTATGTTATTCATTAATTTTTTGGATCCACTTTATTGCTATAATGGGTGTCATTTAGAGTATTGTTTTTACATGTTTTACTGTTTAGTCAGGGTTGTGAAGTATGTGTACTACGTTTTGTCCAATTTCAACGTTGGATACAAATGGGCATCTGTAGTCACTTGGGGCCGGACACCATCAAGTTCTGATATGACGAGTTAATCGACATTGAAGACAAGCGCGAATGGTCCTGAGTGATATGTATTTTCCGCTCATGTGATTGGATAATGAGATATGACTGAATTAATTTAAATCTAACTGGTATGAGTGGAGGTTATGCCTATGATTAAGTAAACTTTTGGTTTACGAAACACGTTAGGCATTCTTGTCTGCCCTTATATTGACATTGGATCTGTACATGTCTTCAGTCTGCCTCAACATTTTCTAATAAACTGGAAATGTTATTGATTCCAGTGGTTTGGGTCTGAAGTCCTTGGTGATTACAGTGGAGCACCTCCTCCTGTGTTCTTTTGCCCGAAAATTGCTCTGCTTTGGTTTGTGCATATGACCCGCTCTGTCTCACACTTCCTGCATCACACTCCTTCCCTCCTACACACAAACTGACATAAATTAGGACCATATGCAGAAAGTCAATGGAGCGATTCTGTAACAAACAAATTGTACCATAACGAACAAATAAACATTCCCCAAATTAATGCTGATATAAATACCTAATGCTTGTTCTCAATGCCTCACACACTCCACTTGTACAACGCCATGACTCGTGTAGAAATGAAAACTGGATCAATTCTGGAGCAAACCAAATATATCAGGGAGAACAAAATAAAAAATCAGTTAATATAAATAGGGCTTTTAACCCCTTGGATGCTAGAGAGGTCTCAACCACTCTAGCATTCAAGGGATTAAAAGCCCATTTAAATCATTTGGAGTTTTGAGAATTTTTAACTCACTGTGGTGCAATCGGTTTGCTCCCCAATTGTTCCAGTTTCTTTTATATATAAGGCCCAATATTTTTCCAATAATTAATCTCCAATTTCAGTCTTGCAGATCTCAGAAGTTACTCCAGTATGTAAACCTGTTCCCAGTTGTGAAGTTACAGACTGCTTCAATAGCCACTATACCTGACCAGACTATCAGTGTCCTAGCTGTATGTGGCTAAACTGATTGCCAGCTTGTAACTCTTAACTATCCTAACTAGTTCTACATGTCTGAGAGACCCAAGTCTTAACCTCTCTACATTAACTAAGACTATTACTAATGTACACCCACATTCTACCACACTACTCTAAACTAGCATTCCACTTGCCAAAATGTACTCTATGCTGAGTGCTGCAACTCTGTGGTCTGGGTTCATAAAGCACTAGGCCTTGTCCAAGCCCATAAAGCACTCAAAACCTTTGTGATGTCTGACTAGATTTCAGTTGCACTCATAAGGTGTGACCGCACCTCATCTCACTGTCTTTGCAAGTAAGTAAGTAAGTAACCTTGAGAACCATTAGCCAGTATCGGCTTGGACATCCTTCAGCAGCAGTCCTTTCAAGATAGAGTGGTGATGAGGGCACGCTAAGTTACATGTATGTTATTCTGTGGATCCTTTTAGACAAATTCTCTTCATTATAAAAAGAAAAGCTGGATAACTTTTTCTCACTGGAGTTTTGTCACAGTTTTGTGCATTTTCTCCATGTTTGAGTAAACTTCATGGGAATAATGGAAGCATGGTGAAATAGGGAATGAAATGCTTCTGCTTTCTGATAATAGTCAGAAACATTTCCTGATAACCCATGCAGATAACATTTTCAACCTCATTAAAACTAGATGTGTCAGGCAAAGAGCTGTTGAAATCCTTGCTCAGCAAGAACAGAGCTGATGAGCTGAGCAAAAGATGTGTGGGCTTAACATGGGACATATTTGTGTCTCTGCAACACTTCATTCCAAGCTGTTATTATGTTCACAATAAAATACTCTTTGTAGGGCAGGGTTGGGAAACCTCCGGCAGAGGCCAAAACTGCTAACCTTCACTGTGCATAGACACCAAGGACTCACTAGTTGTCTTTGTGTCTTGAACATTGAGGAGTCACTGAGGTGTGCTGTTTAGCACCTTGTCAAGTATATAACAGTTATACTATGAGTGGGATTTATTCATCAAACTAAAGAGGTTCAATTCTAGTTTAAACCAACTAGACAATAGGGTTGAAATGAAAATCACACATATTCTCATTCATTTAAAAGGGTTTTAACCCTCTTGAAGCCTAGAAAGTTCTCTAACCCATTGCAACCCAGTGGGTTGGAGATCTAGCATCCAAGGGGTTAAAAACCCAAATTTAAAGTAATGGAAATTTTAATTACACCCAGTGGTACAGTTGATTTCCTCCAGAACTGCCATGTTAAACCCACACAACTTTCTGAACCAGGGCACAATGACACTTAGGTGTGCCAAGGTCACCTGTTTAGGATGAGACTTTTTCTATGAAGATTTTGAAAAAAAAAATAATTCTGATTCTGATTGTGGAACCCAAGAATAACTGTATATAAATAAACTTTAATTATATATTTTCCCATTCAACCACATATGTTAGGGGTGCCTCTGGAAACAACTGTTGTAGAGTGTCATGATAATAAAGAATAAGGTCCAGGCAAATCAACTGCGCTATATAGAGGACAATTAAAAACATTTGATTTAAACCAGGCTCTTCAATGCTGCAGGGCAATGCACTGTGAAGTAATTTTTTGAAGACTTATCTAGGATTCAAGGGATTAAAAGCACTTTTAAATCAGTTGGAATTTGGGAACTCCCCTCTAGGGAGAAAACAATTAAAAGTTTCCAGGTATGGTAAAGACTCCCATGGGCCCTAGGCAGGATCCCAAATTGCACACACCCACCTTGCCCCCTATCCCACCTGTCTCAGTTTGCCCATTGTTCTTGTGGGTAGAGATGCAAGTAGCATTTTAATAAAAGAAACCTTGATGCCAGAGAAGTTACAAAAGTATTGCAAAGCAATGCATTTGGAACCTCCCTAGCATCCAAGGGGTTAAATATATTAAGCATATACTGTAGATTGAAATGGTGTTACAAAAGTAATTCCAAAGAGCTTACAATTGAAATGGGGTTGCATAAAAGATATAGTCTCCCCAGTTTGATTCCACTGGTTGTAGCAGATCCCCACATAAACTTTCGGCCCCCCAGCCTAGTTTCAGTGGAAGCCACTTAATCCCACATATACAGTTCCCACACACTGTGTCTGACTCCACCAGTCTGATTCCACTGGTAGTCATAGCCACCGCATACACGGTTTGCCATCCAGCTTGGTTCCACTGGTAGCCACAGTACCCACATACATTTTTGCCCCCCCCCCCCCAATTCCACTGTTTTCACAGCTGCCACACCTTGTCTGCCTACCCACCAGCTTGGTTCCACTGGTTGTCACATATCCACACATACACTGTATGCCTACCATCCTGGGTTGCACATATAGTCACAGATCCCACATTGTCTGTATGCTCCATAGATTGTCTGTTTGCTCCCTAGCCTGGTTCCATTGTTAGCCACTCTTTCAGAGCCACCACATACATATTCTGACTCCCCATAACTTTCTTCATTTGAAGGGAGCAGAATACTTCAGCACACTATTGCCTTACTGTCCTCCATTCTGTTTCATGCAGCGTCATGGTGAAGGAGCAGTTCCATGGACTCCCTCCCTGATACTTATGGGTTGCAACCCAGAAATATTGGGTGAGAGGGAGCCCGTAGAGTTACTCCATCATGACACTGCATGAAATGCAGTGGGGGACAACACAGCAGCGGTGGCTCGAGTTCTCCACTTCCTCCAGAAAAGAGACACTGGAGTCTGGGGGCCCTTCTTGACACAGGGGCCAGAATTATGCCTCTGTAGAGAGTTTTAAATCACAGAATAATAGAATCCCGCATCTGAACTTTCCCAGAGCCATGCAGTGTGGGATAAAGTTCTCCCTTACATACAGGGAGCCATAGGTGGGTCCCCAATGGGACCTTCACATTGTCTCAGACTCTAGGCACCAGCCTAGGTTGCCTAGTGGATAGTCCAGCTCTGTTGAGACTCATGTCCTGGAGTAAAATCTGGGGTAAACCAAATGCACCACTGGGAACTAATACATATCACCAGTAAGTTAAAAGAGGATTTAACCCCTCTCTCGGATGCTAAAGAGGTCTACAGTGCAATCCAGAGCTTCCAAGGGGGTTAAGTTCTTTTTTAAATCAATGGGAATTTGGTGAGTTTTCATTTTCCAATAATTGTGCTATTTATTTGCTCAGAATTGTTTCAATTTATCTTAATACAATAGCCTCATACCTGGAAGCCTTCTTATCCATGCACTCAAAGACACACAGAAGGCTAGTGATGGCAGTGTCCAAATCACACTAGTCATGCCATAAAGTGCAATTGAAATCACAAATTCAGCTCAACCGCCCGATCCCACATAAGACAGCAGCAATATTGTCAATCATAGGGGACTCACCACCACATGGCCATCCAGGTGCTCAGCCTTAAAGGTTCTCCAAGCCTGTTTTTTGTGGATGCCATAAAGTGGGCAGGGCTTAATCAGGGTGACAGTGTTGGAGTATTCAGTGGAAAGATTTTCACCTAAATTGGCAAGGAAGTGGTTGGAACAGGGTGAGAATTGGCAGAAAGCATGTGAACATGGGTGGAAAGTGTTGGAAAGTGGACAACTGAACTCTTAACACCAGAGAGCCAGCCTCTCTCCCCGGAGACTTGGTAATTCATTGTGAAGAAAGGAGTCAACAGGGCAGGTCTGTAAAGTTCCCAGGAATGATTAGCCTCACTGTCCAACCACACTACAACAAGGGAAACAAAGTAGAAATACATTCCACAAATACGGTGCAAGTGAGTATCCATCTTAAGTTTGTGTCCTCATTTATTATAGACTATCATAGAAGAATTCCACAGCTTATTGATATTCAGTCGAGGTTACTGTATATGAACTGGCCATTGTAGCACATCTGTTATAATTTTTTATTGATTGTCTTATCATACATTTAACGCCATTGTGTATTGGCCCACATATTATTGAATTATAATTTAACGCCATTGTGTATTGGTCCACATATTATTGAATTATACTTTTTTCTCTTTTCTCTTACTCTTGTTTTTGTATTTGAGAGTTTCATACTTTGTATCTGCTTTATTAATTCTACAGTGGTATGTTACGTCTAAGCTTTAACCCAGTGAGTGACAGAGTGATATCCAGCTTATTTCAAAGCAATGTGTTGGATACCTCTCTGGCCATTAAAATGTTAAATTGATTACATTTATGCTCATTATTTAACCCTTCTTAAAGGAACCCTAACATCTCCTAAGATACCCCCCTCTGGAGAAACCTAATGGCCACAATTAATCAATTCTGCATGGACTGGTTTTCTACAATTAATGTAGTACTTGCTATCATGGAGGCAGCCACTTAATTCTTTGTTGAAGGACTCAGTGACCCCAGTCTCCTCCCACTGAAGCTTTCCATCCTAAGAATTATTCATTGGGAAGAGACTGGGGTATCAATACACTATACCATCCAATATTTCAAATGGCCAAAGAAGGACACTTGTGTTTTTGGTGACGTTGTAGGGGGAGTGGCTGGTGGGTGGAGTATTACTGAGAATTTTTAGGTTTCATGACCTGTTGACACCTCTTTGTTTAACTGAATAAATAATTTAGAGCAAGACCAAAGTATTTTTTCACACAATCTAATTGAAAAACAAATATACTAAAGTTTAAAGAGGAACTTTCATGCTTAAACAAGTTATCCCCAATTCATTATAAGTAGCTTGTTAATAATGGAAATTGTTAATAATGGAAATAGCATAATAATGTTTCTTAAGTGCCGGCATGAGGTTGAATCATAACATCGTATGAAACTTACAACAGTGGGACAGTGCAGACATCTTGGTGAAGAGGGATCTGTCTGTCCCTGTCTCATCAGTGACAGGTTATTTGCCAAAGGGGGAGTTGCATTGTACCTTAAGGTACAGGCAGAGATGGACAGGGAAGGCTCATGGATCGCTCTTCACCAAGATGTCTGTGCTGTTCAACTGATGTAAGCTTCATTTGTATGATGTTATGATTCCAGCTCATGCCACTACTTAAGAAACCTTATTACGTTATTTCCATTATTAACAAGCTACTAATAATTAATTGGGCATAACTTATTTAAGCATGAAAGGTCCACTTTAAACAAACAATAATGTGAGTTTTATCAGTGGGGAATGTATTTTAACACACTTATATATACACCACACAGTCTGATCTCCTAAAAAGAGGGACACCAGGGTGAGAAAGAAGGGCAGAGAGATTTGTGTCTCAAAGAGGGACTGTCTCTCCCAAAGAGGAACATTTGGGAGGTATGATTATGCTTTGTTTTCATTGGAACTGGGTTATAGCTGAATATCAAATATAAATAGTACCATGCATAGTAATATAGTTGATGAGGCTGAAAAAAGACATGTGTCCATCAAGTCCAGCCCATGCCAAAAACACCCCTGTTGATCCAGAGGAAGGCAAAAAAAACCCCTGTGGAGCAATTTCAAATTTAGCCCCAAGTGGGTAAAAAAGTTCATTTCTGACTCCAAATGGCAGTCAGATAGTTCCCTGCAACTGCTTTATGAAAAAAGTTTACTTCAATAAATATTTCTCTTAACAAATAAACAGCTATTTCGAATTAAAGGTATAGTCTCCCTTTAAATTGAGGATTACATCCTAGGAATAAGCAGTTCCAAATACATTTAGTAGAAACACTTGCCTAGGTTTGTGTCCTGTATACAATGGACTTATATCCCCTCTCTCTCTCTCTCTCTCTCTCTCTCTCTCTCTCTCTATATATATATATATATATATATAGTAGTCAAAGGTTAATGGGGTGAATGTACAATGGCAATGGTAAACCAAGCACTGGAATTGATATTCACTGCCTACACCGCCTAATCTCAATTTCCTAAACTACATCCCCCAAAGTTCCTTCCCATAAAAGTGCTTTCATCAATGGGAGGAGAGCGATACACTATGTGGGCATTTTGGGGGGTTTCTTTCCTCTGCTCCTTATAAAGCTCTGTACTAACAAGGTGTAAAGGAAATGACGTTAGTGTACAACATTTTTCTAACATGCATTGTGAAACACAACATTGGACTCCCCTCTGGGGATGATTTTTCAGAAGTAAAACAAAACTAGTACAAAACTCTAATCAATTTTATAGTCCTAGCACTAGTCATTGATAGGTTTTGATCAAGTCAATGAGAATACTGGTTATCAAGTGACTGACCTTTAAGAGAACTGTAGGGAGGTCAGTTTCACAATCGTAATGGCGAGCAGGTGGAGAAGCCCCATTGGTGTCCTAGTACATGTGTGCTTTCTAATCACGGACAAATACATGTTAAATCTCAGGCAGGCCTCATCCTGAGGTTTGAGGGGGATGAAATGTGTTGTACACCCTTAAAAGTTTTTACAAAAAGTGTCGGTACTAACTACTTCTGAGTATCACCTTCAAAATATCCTGTATACAGGGAACTGCATGTATTTTGCAAAGTAACATACTATCTAAATAACATAGAGTGCTAGAATGTGTCACTCCCTGTGTGCGTAACTGCACATGCACAGTAGGGAACAATGCAGTCTGCACAAATGCGCCGGCTTGCAGTCAGAGGCATTGCTGATCTGGTGCGGGGCACTCCGACCGGCCCAGCGCACCCGGCTCTGGGGCAACTAGGGTTGCCACCCAGCCGGTATTTTACCGGCAGGCCGGTAAAAAATTGGCTTCTGTCCAATGTTAAAGGGATAGTATTACTTCAAAATTACTACCCCTCATATTGTAGCCCTTAATAAACTGAGTTAAATGACACCAGCGGCATCTCTCAAACCTTTATGGTTTAAGAGATAGCCGCTTTCAAAGTTTCCTCTCCCCTGCTGTCAGTGTTCTGCTGCCAGCAGGAGAATCTGGTCTCTGAATCAAGCAGAGACTCTTCAGCAGAGCCGATATCTCGTTATGGAAGGAAAAATTATTCATTGAAACAGTCTTCTACGTGTGCTTGGTAACCAAGCACAGGTAGAAGACTGTTTCAATGAATCATTTTTCCTTCCATAACGAGATATCAGCTCTGTTTAAGAGCCTCCGCCGGTCCCAGGACCGGATTCCCCAGCTGGCAGCAGAACGCTGACAGCAGGGGAGAGGAGACTTTGAAAGAGGGTATCTCTTAAACCGTAAAGATTTGAGAGATGCCGCTGGTGTCATTTAACTCAGTTTATTAAGGGCTACAATATGAGGGATGGTAATTTTGAAGTAATACTATCTCTTTAAGTCTATGGAGGGAATGCTATGTCCGGTATTTTTTTGAAGAAAAGGTGGCAACCTTAGGGGCAGCCGAGGCCACTGGCTGTCAATTTGGCCCGTGTACACAGGCCTTCAGTACTAGTATACACATAAATCCTACTGACTCCTGCCTAGTCCTTTTATTAACCTCTTGAGTGCCGGAGAACAGCAATGTGTTTCACACACCCCTCTCCCACTAGAAATGTTAAGAGCCCAGCTGGGAATACAATAAAGGATATGAAGTTACATTTTTTCTACCAATAGACACTTCCCCCCGCTTCCCTGTCACTGATGTCACTAGCATCTAGCTGTTGTTGGAAGATCTCCAGAGTCTTCTGGCGAGTGTGGTTTAGGTGATGTCAGGATAGTTTACATGATGTCAGGTGCCTCCTACTACTGGTTCTACAGACGAAAATGATTTTTCAGCAACCACTTAACAGCTGAGTGGGTCACAGGGTAAGGAGTAATTCGCACCAAATGTGACATCACTAGGGAGGACAAGAAGGTAAAACTAAATAGCTTTGAAACACAGCACACATAATGTACTATTTTTTGACACATTATTACATATCACTATTGTGGCACACAGTCAGGGGACCCAGGCAGACATATAAGTGATCTAATGATAATCATTACATCCCAGAGGAGTCAGCAATGGGTTACTCGCCTCTTGCACACCAATGGCAAGATGTACAAGTCAAAATCAGAGAAATTCTGGAGCAAACCAACCTCATAACAGTGGATAAAAAAGCTCCATTGATTTAAATGTAAGTTCTAAACCCCTTCAAAACTAGTGATGTCACAAAGCTTTGGATACCTCTGTTGCATCCAAAGGGTTAAAAGTCCTATTTATATCAATAAGACTTTTTAGAATTTTAATTTATTACCCATGGGTCAGTTGGTTTGTCCCAGCATTGTTCCTCTTTCTTTGGAAGTATGGCCCCAATAGGGGTGATTATCTAAGAATGGAAGGTACTACATTATCTTATTATGGGCCAGATTTTCAAAAGAAAAGTGGAATAATTCTGAGACAAACTAACTGCCCTATAGGGAAAACAAAATATCCCTAATGATTTAAATAAGGGTTTTAACCCCATAAATGTTACAGCTGTCTCAAATACATTGCTCTTTAATGCTTTGGAGTATGGGCGTCCATAGAAATAATTTTGGGGGGGGGGGGGGCAAAAGCCAGAATATGCACCCTGGGATAGCCCAGCCGGGCCCTATGTCAATATGGCTCTAAGGGGAAGGTGTGCTTTGAAGAACTCTCTAGGGGGTTGAAAGCCTAATTTAACTCTTTGAGTGCATTCAAAGGGTTAAAGCAGTGGGTGTTTGGGATTTCTCTACTTTAGTTTTGAAAATAGGCACCATAGATATGTAAATGGAATAGGGCTCTGCTGGTCTCATATAATAACAGGAAGTTACTGAATCATCAAGCTGGCATCAGCTGACTTAAAATCAATCCTGGGCCCCACCTGGCTTTGAGCTGATGAATTTATGAGACAATTATATAGCCTTATTAAGATACAATATGAAATGTAGTAGATTAGATTATACTGTTTGTGTGTAAATACAGCTGTGTCTGAGCCTGTATAGGACACATGGAGAACTTTCTACCTGGCATTCCATTTTAAAATGCTTACTGAGAGAACAATTCATGTTATAATAAAAGCAAGTCAGAGATGTGGGTGCATTGTATGACAGCATGATCAGACACATGCTACAGAAGCATCCACTCAGGTGGACTGTGGGAGAATTCCCAGATCTGTCAGCACTGCACAATGCAGCTGATTCATGCAGCTTTCCTCTGACTGCGGGGGAGTTAACTCACTTCCTATCAGGTAAAATAAAATGTATCAAAGCTTTTGTATCCTTAACCCTTTACAGCCACTAAGTCAACAAGTTTTTGTTTTTTTTTACACTTTGAGTGCAGAGAGGTACCTTTCTGGCACTCAAAGAGTTAAATAACTGCAGGGACAAACACAGGAACACTCTACCTACAGTTTTGTCTTGTGAACTTCTGTATCCAAAAGCACTGCAACTAACTGAGCACAGACTAGAAGAGGACAATTAGTCGGCCCTACAACTGCTGTTGGACTACAATTCCCATCATAATGGAAGCTTTAGTCTAACAACAGCTGGAGAAGGTCCACAGGTTGCCCAAACCTAGCACATATATAAGCACAACAGTAGCAAGCATCCCTTCTTACTGTAATGCTAACTCTTGGTCTGTCTGGTAAAAATGAGGAAGATGATCAGAGGAACAGGAAAACCATCTCTGTTTTGGTCTTTTATACAAATGAAAAATACTGATAGTCAGTTCTCCTTTTTGAGTATGCTTTTTCTTTTGCGTACAGGGTGCATAACGCCTTATGCACAAAAGAAATAATGCATATGCACAAAAGGAACAAGGTGCAATTTTAACCCATTGAAAGCTAGAGAGGCATTCAATACATTGATAAAAAGTACATTTTAAAAATGGGATATTTTTCTGTCCTAATGTGCAGGTCTAGAACTGCACCTCTTTATCTTCCTGAATAAGGCCTTTAGTCTGTTGTGCATGTGGTGGAGCACAACTACTGTTGTTTGCTGTGTCAGGTCATGATGCAGTCACATGATGGAATGCTATACTAAGAATGGGCAAAGTGTATACTAATTACTTTTTGAATATATTTGTTCCCTTAGATTGTTTTTTGGCTCATTACAATTGTATTATTCTTTATTCTTTATTTTTTGTTTATTTTTGTTTATTTATCTTCTATTATTTTCCTTCTATAATTTTTCATTATTTTGCTGTTTTCTTCACATTCGGTATTTGGGCTACAACAATATAGCAACAGATTGGTCAGTGCTTTACGTCTGTGAACAATATTGTAAATTTTTCGTTTACTTCCCATTTCTGCTTGATATATATAGTGTCCTTTGTAGCAGTTGGTTGCTACAGTTGATGTCTCTGACACATGTTGGAAGCCATCCTGTAACTGTTTTCAAGACACGCAGACCAGCCGGTAAAATAAAACACAGTTTATTAAATAAAAAGAAATAACAAGGAACGCCTTCTACAGGCGACAATAGGAAAAGCGAGCAATAGCAAAAACAAGGCAGTAGGTGAACAGGAAAGTAATGGTAACTTTACTGATAGGAAACAGTAGCCAGGCTACTCAAGGGTTAATACAACAAAGTCAGTCTCAATAATGGAGTTTGGCACGCCCAAGGTGGTGATATATCTGCAGATGTTAATGCACAGGAGGCTGAAGGCACAATCAGTACTTCCTTAGATGATAGCGGCGCTTAGCCCCTCTGGGCGTAGCGATGAAGACCACAATGGAAGTTAGTGCAGAGTTGGTAGCCCCCACGGGCGTTACTAATGGAGACTGCTAGATCGTAAGAACTGGCTAATAGCCCCCACGGGCGTAATAGAGGAAACCAGCAATATAGTGCTTCCAGCCTTTTAGCCCCCACGGGCGTATACCGGAGAAACCTGCAAGAGCTTAAGCCAAAAGCGTTATACTGAGACTGCTGAAATGCTGGAGATGGCCAATAGCCCCCACGGACGTACACCGGAGGCCACTCTGTGCTGCACAAGAGGTGAACCAATAGCCCCCACGGGCGTAGACTGGAGACAATCACTGAAGCCAATAGCGCCACACCGGACACGGCAATCAATACCGACTACTCTGCCAGTTGGAGGATGGAGCTGCCGTCTAAATGAGCGTACAAGTGGCCAGCTCGGCAGTAGTAGTGGTAACCAGGAATAGGCTCAGTTAGAAGTATAACGGCTCACAAGAGGTATGCCAGCAATGAACAGGTTAAGCAGCTCGTAGGAATCAGCTTAGCAGGAAATGAGAAATGCTCGGCAAGTATCAATGCTCTTAACGAAGGCACAGTTCAGCAGTCGGTAACGGAGACTCAGTACAGAATGCCCAACACAGAAGGAGTACTGTGGTGAGATACACACAGTCCGGTACTTTGCCTCAGCGGAAATCAGAATGTCGCAACGGCGACAGTGGTGCAGGAAGCAGTACACGCGGGTCTCAGGAACAAGCCGGTTCAGATCACGGAGAAGGAAGTCAGCCGGGCCGGATCGGTACACGGAGGTGGTTCTCAGACAAGCCAGGTCAATCTCAAGCAGGAACGTCAGCCAAGCTGGGTCGGTACACAGAGATGGTTCTCAGACAAGCCAGATGAATCACAAGCAGGAACGTCAGCCAAGCCGGGTTGGTACACGGAACAGGAACTCAGGAGTGTAGTCAGGACAGGCCAAATCGGTACACAGGAATCAGGATCCACAGAAGACAGCAACAGCAACACTGGCTCAGGAACACCACAAAAGGGCAAGTGACAGGTGTCAATGGCTGGGTATAAAAAGGTCACTGGGGGCGGGCCAAACCTTCTCAGCCAATAGGAGAGCACCACAAGTGAGACTGACAGAAAGGGATCATGGACACCGTGTTACAGCCTTCAGCCAGCAGCTCCAATCGCTGACTCTAAGCTTTCACACTGAGTACCCGTTACTTAGTAACGAACCCAGATGACATCACCACATCGTGGAGCGCTGACAGACGCTGATTTTTTGGTGCTCGTTCTGCGTTGCTAATCCACGATGTGATTGGATGTGAATAACGTCCTCAAGGTATTTAAATGTTGCTTGTTTTACTCCCCACTGTTTGCCCTGAGGAAGTTCCGTTGTATAGGACTGAAAACGTTTAGCTAGACTGTTCTAGCAGAAAATGCTGATTCTTCAATAAATTATTTGCGTTTGATTCATCTACGGTGTGTGCTGTTCCTCTCTGCCACCAGGGATACCCCAGGCTGAGTACCTCTATGTATTTATTTCCTATGGGACTTGCACTGCCAAAATTTAAATGTATATTATTGGATATACTTTTAGTGTATGTATATATATATATATATATATATATATATATATATATTATATATATATATATTTATATAGACACAATTAATGGGTATCTCAGTATATAATAGCTTCTTTTTTTTTTTTTTTTTGACTAAACATTTTCAGGATGAGCTTTCAAGAGAAACAATCTCCCTTTTAACTCAAAACTCAAAAACTCATTCAGAGAACTGAATGATAGTCCAATAAACAGGAATTATCACTGCTCACAGGATCAACAGTATATGTGAAAGGTCTGTAGGAAAGTAGGCAAAAATGTGAAAACAAATAGAGGCTACTGTGTAATGTCAAGCCTCCTGGAGGCTGAAGAGGTCTCCTATGCACTAAGAAGCAATGTGTTAGAGACCTTTCTAGTGTCCAAGGGCTTAAATGTTTTGATTGTTAGTGTTTTACTAGGATTTCATATAAAACTAAAGGGTTTCACTACAGAAAACCACTAATTTAGTGAATGTAATTTCGTATCTGTTTCACGCCATCTTCAACCAAATTCTTGACAGCAGTGTTATAAATTGTCCATGTGTTATAAAAAGTTGAAAGCAACACAGACACACATAAGAACAAAACATGTTAAATTATCACACGCTGTGTCTCCACCCATATCCTACAAGTCTATATATAAACTGTATAGGAACCAGAGCACAGCTGCAGTGTGCATTTTATAAGCGTCCTATATTAGTCACCTCACTAATAACTAGATTAGGGCTCCTTCTCATTGAGGAACTTGAGGTGAAAATTATTGTTACAACACTGGAGCTTTGGTTTGTTCACAGATTATAAAAGGAAATAGAGCACTGAAGCTTTGCCAGGAATATGCATTACATAGCATTGCCAGAGGGTGCAGATAAACGTAGATGAGGGAGGAGAGATGCAGGAGGGAAAACCAGAAATAGACAGAGAAAAAATATGTAAAAAAAACAAGAACTAACACATCTGATATTTAGATTATAGATCTGTCAGTGAACAATTAATAAGTTAATTAAATCGGCTATGCCTTCTAGTTACAAAAAATTATTTGGGAACCTATCCCTGGCACTCCTATGCCACATCAAAATCCTCTGTTACCTTTCCAAATTCTCCACTTAGTGGGAACCTCCATCTTGAAAAGATTTGTATGACTATTCCACTCCATTACGTTTTTCTGCCCCTTTAATGGAAACTGATATGTAGATACTAGATTTGCTTTATAAATGTACAAGCAGTTTTGAATTTTAATTGTTATCTGAATTTATCCACTGCCCTGAAATTCAGTTTCCTCTCTTTCTGCTACTTTTACCTTTAAACTTCCCAAAAATGATAAGAAACCAACCCCAATTGAACGAAATGTGAAGGAGAAGTATGAGCTGAGGGGGCTAGTCAGGGTTTGAGCAGATGACATCACCAAAGTATAAGAAATTTAGCAGGGAACTTTTACAAACCACTGAGGCCACTGGCAAAATTGTGAATGGAGAACTCCTTTAATCTTTTCTAATTTGTGGAAAAATCAGCCACACTTTTGAAATGTACATCAATAACTATATTGCCCCTCCCTGTCAAATCACACCACAGGATTAGTTTTTTTCCTACAAAACTAGGACTGATGGGATGCCAAGGTAAGGCTTCCTGAACCTAGTTCCAGATTTACATCACAGGTGCCCCTAGGCAAGGCAATCTAGGGACCCTTAGCACTGCCATACCAGCATTAGTCATATGTCTCCTCTCCAGCTCCCATCCAGGGCTGGATTTACATCCCAGACAGCCCTAGGAAAGGCACTAGAGACCACACCTCCTCTCCTCTCCTCACTTGACCCCCGTCCCATCCACTGTTTCCTGGCACAGAAAATACCCTTGGCTTATAACAAGCAAGGACAAAATAATAATAAAAAACAGCTTTACCCCTCGTGGTTGCTAGATATATCTCTATCTCATTTCTCTGCATTGTGTTGGAGATCTCTGTAGCATCCATTCAAGAGGTTAAATAATAGATTGTGAAGCAGTAAAATACTGGCGCATGGACACTGCGATTGATCTGACTAAGCCCACAATTCAGAATGTTGGTTTGGCCAGCACTGCTGAGGCAGCCCTCAAATTTAGAACCGTAGACAGTTACCTACTCTGCCTATTGCAAAATACAGCCCTGCTCCCATCCACTGTTTCCTGGTAAGGCTTCCTGAACCTAGTTCCAGATTTACATCACAGGTGCCCCTAGGCAAGGCAATCTAGGGACCCTTAGCACTGCCATACCAGCATTAGTCATATGTCTCCTCTCCAGCTCCCATCCAGGGCTGGATTTACATCCCAGACAGCCCTAGGAAAGGCACTAGAGACCACACCTCCTCTCCTCTCCTCACTTGACCCCCGTCCCATCCACTGTTTCCTGGCACAGAAAATACCCTTGGCTTATAACAAGCAAGGACAAAATAATAATAAAAAACAGCTTTACCCCTCGTGGTTGCTAGATATATCTCTATCTCATTTCTCTGCATTGTGTTGGAGATCTCTGTAGCATCCATTCAAGAGGTTAAATAATAGATTGTGAAGCAGTAAAATACTGGCGCATGGACACTGCGATTGATCTGACTAAGCCCACAATTCAGAATGTTGGTTTGGCCAGCACTGCTGAGGCAGCCCTCAAATTTAGAACCGTAGACAGTTACCTACTCTGCCTATTGCAAAATACAGCCCTGCTCCCATCCACTGTTTCCTGGCACAGAAAATACCCTTGTCCTATACCAAGCGAGAACGAAAAAAGCTTTAAACTCTTGGACGCTAGGGAGATCTCCAATGCATTGCACAGTAATGAGCTGCAAATCTCCCTAGAATCTAAGGGATTAAATAACAACGTGTAAAGGGGTATAAAACTGTTTAGAATGTGGGAGTGGCCAGATCAGCTGAAGTACCCTTTGAAATTTGGAGCTCTAGGCATTGGCCTACTCAACCTGGTGGGAAATTAGTCCCTGCTTGAAACAAGATGCTTAAGATAAATGCCAGGTTTGCTCATGCAATAATATGCCAATGAAACTGAGAGTGTTATGGGGTAAATGTGCTAATCAAGCTCAGAAATCTAGTTTCTCCCCTTATGCCTGCCTAATATCAATTTACTAAGCTATGTATATGCTTATTTCCTCCTTCAAAGCAACTTTCACCAAGTGGAGGACAATGGGGCAGTCTGTGGGTGTTTCATGATGGTCCTTTCCTCTACACCTGGCTTACATCAATGTACTAAGCAAGTGTATGCTATTACTCTGTGGAGTATATGGGGCATGCAGGGCTTGCTTGCATCAAATTCCGATGCTCGTTGAGTGTTCCTGTTGGTGGGTACCGCAGCAGTCATACTCTGTAATGCATACTGCTGTGATGGGAACAGTCCTGAAGCGTATTGCAGGTCTAATTTATGATTATTATACAAGAAGAGAAGATAGAATATAATTTGGACAGAATGCCCATGGAAGACCAGTTCACTACTGTGTAAGTAGAGCCTGAAGTGTTAATATTACTAGGATATTATTTACCTTTCATATCACCTATTCAGCATTCCCTGCCAACAATTGATTGGGTTCTGCACGGACGTGGGTTAAACTCCCAATCCATGCAAAGTGAGCCCGTGCTGTTGATATCAGTATAACATGCATATCATCTTCTAGATCACATTAATTTTTTTTTTTTTTTTTTTTAGGAAAACAACAGACAGATTCTGCATTCAAGTGGCTATTAAGCCTCTATTAAAGAGGAACTACCACCCCGCAAAAACTTTACATTAATAATTAAGTCTTCATCTGGTGACTAGCTGCTTTGTAGTGCTAGTCGCCAGAAATATTACCTGGTTTCAAAAGCTCCAAAAGGGATTGACAGCGCAGGCGCACGGACGTCACTATAACAAGATGTCCGTGCTTCCTGCTACTGTGAGCCTCCGAAAAACTCGAAAATCTTTGAAACCAGGTAATATTTGCTACTAAGCAGCTAGTCGCCAGATGAAAACTTAATTAATGTAAAGTTATTGCGGGGTGGTAGTTCCCCTTTAAATATAATTTTCCATTCTTCCTGGGCTGACAGGTAGGACGGAGCGCAGACATCTTTCCATAGTGACATCTGCATGCCTGTGCTGTCAGTCCCAGCCAGCTCTAGGAGGCGTTGCTAGAAGCCGTTTGGCTCCAAAAGGGACTGACAGCACAGTCGTGCAGACGTCACTGTAACAGGATCCTAAGCCCTCAGATTGACTTAGCCTGCTATGCCGGGTCTCTCTCTTGCAGGGGCCGCCAGGGAAGGGTGATGTCTCTGGTGCTCCGCTCCAGCTATCCCAGGATGGGGGTCAAAAGAGGACCCTTGATACCACCCCAAACGAACGACACAGCACGCCAGTCAGGTTCCAAAACTGAACACACTTTATTTTAGCTGAATTCAGCTCTTTTAAGCAGAGTTAATTGCATCAAGTCAAACACTTAACAAAAGGGCACAAAACATTCTATAATTAAATTAACATGATTAAATTTAGCAACAATGGGCACACAATGTCACAAAGGGCTGAACTTCATGGATAAGGGACAGGGGTAAACATGGAAACAATGGGAACTCAGACTCAGTGGAGCCTCTGCATTTTGGCCACTTTGGTGAAAGTCAGGTCTTTTTTGTGAACCAAGTGAACCTCCATAGTAACGGCCTAGGGTCCGTTACAGTAACGGCCTAGGGTCCGTTACATTTCCCCCCCCTTCGAGACCCAAGCCAGAGGCAGCTTGGATGAATGCTGGCTTGGGAAGTCCGACACGTTCCTGCGTGGAGGAGGGTCGCCTCTTGTCCGGGCCAGGTAAAGGCTGGAGCCCCTTGTCTGGACCAGGGAAAGCGTTGGGCCCTTTGTCTGGGCCAGTAGACATCAGATGCGCCCCTTGTCCTGGGCCAAGGGTTAAACTGGGGCCTTTGGTCCTGGGCCATGGAACCCGGTGCCTCTTTGTCCTGGCTGGCACCAAATTGGGAGGTCTCTCATGGGCCATGCCCCCGACAGAGCTGAGGTCAGGCCCTCCTGGGTCTGGGGCCAGTGGCTCAGGGTCCATAGACAGTCCATGCGGAGGAGTCCTACTGGCCACTGGGATCTCTGGGCTCTTACAAGGCTGTAGATCAAATTGAGGGGGGATGGGTACACCTCCCCATTTTGGTTTGGCAAGTGCCCCATGGTGGCAGGAGAGGAAGCTGCTCCTACTCTCCTGAGTTGAGGCAATATGCAAAGGGCTGTTGTCAAAACTGGTGAACCTCTTGCCCAGGGTAGGGGCATCCAGAGGACCGGTGAGGAGCGTACTCCCACTCATCAATCCAGGGCAAATGGATTTACTGGGGTAAAACAAACAGCACCCAGGGAGGATGGTGGTCCCACTCCCTGAGGCTGGGATAACGGCTGGCCTGGTGGGGAATGCATTCCCACCCATCAGGCTGGGGCAAAGGAATCCAGGGGACACCCCAACATCCCTGGTGAAGACAGTGGTCCCACTCACCAAGGCTGGGGACTCAAGCAAACGGGCATCAAGCGGTGGGCTGGAGATGAGGACTGTTGTCCCCCTCATTGCAGCTGAATTTTCACCGGGCCTGGTGGGCTTGCTCCCACTCACCAGGCCAGGGGTCACATAGGGGCTGGTGGGCTCACTCCCACCTATCAGTTTAAAGTCACTAGGAGCCCGAATACTGCATTGGCGTAGTCTGCAGGGCTCCTCCTCTTCCAAGTCATCAGCCTCCTGGACTTTTCTCTTCTTGAGGAGGAACACATTACCCATTTTCCTGACAAACGTATCCATGCACCTGGAGAGCACACCTTTCCCATTCTCCAGGGCAGTAGCAATAGGGGAAGGACAGGGCCGGCTGCTGGGGACCTGCTTCCCGTCCACCACAGCAGGGTTTCCCCTGGACCTGGTGAGCTCGCTCCCACTCACCAGATCATGGGTCATGTAAAGGCTGGTGGGCTCACTCCCTCCCACCAGTTCAGGGTTGCCAGATGCAGCCGCACTGTAGTCAGTCAGCCTGTTGGGACCACCTCCGTCGGGCCCAGCACAAGGGATACTGGTGAGTACCTGTGTCCCACTCACCATATTAGAAGGTATAGGGGTACTTGTGGGCTCGCTCCCACCCCCCAGTTCACAGTCCACAGGGACAACAAGAGGATCAGCAGCACTGTTTCCCGTCAGTCCGCTGGGATCCTCTTCTTCATGGCCACCCACTTCAGGGCCATTCTCTGCCCTGAGGAAGACCGCAGTCCCATTCCTCAGGCCAGTAACATCCATGCCCCTGGAGAGCACACGTTTCTCCTTCTCCAGGGCAGGGCAAACACAGGGCTTGGTGCAGACCTCGGTCTCGCCTCCCAGGCCAGAGGAAATAGCGCCACTGGGGAGCACCATGGTCCCACTCCCCAGGGCTGGGTAATTACTGGAGCACCGGAGTTCTTGAAAGTAGTGCTGCTCTACTGCCATTGTAAGTTGGGCCACCGTCTCTTCCAGTGGGTTGGGTCCCAGGCGAGGCAACAGTTTCTGCACCCCCTCCGATACCGGATCACAGAACTCATCAAATGGGTGTTCATCTGCTGGAACTGAGCCACCATGGCAGGGCGGGTTGGTCAGCAGGGTCATCTCTTCCAGTGGTGCAGGATACAGGTGGACTGTCCCTGGTCCCTCTCTTGCACCATGCCTTTCAATCTTCCGGAAAAGACTCTGGTAGGCTCTTTCAAGATGCCACTCCTGCTCCGCCAGGTCACAAAGTTCCCCCTCCAGCTCTGGGGTGTCATGGAGGCCCAGCACCCTCTCCCGGGCATCCCGGATATCCCAAAAACGACCGTCCGCCTTGCTGCCAAAGTTGTGGTCGCTCCACAAGAGCGCCCATACTTTTCCAGAGCTGCAGTAGTCATAGCCATCAAGGACCCCATAGCGTGGTGCAGAGCTGTAGCCCTTCCGCTCCGCTTTATGGCGAAAGGCTGTGTACCGGTCTTGCAGACGAACCTCCTCTTCGACGTAGCAGGCCAGACTTTCTTCCCACTCTGGTAGAGGATTGTCCCCCAACAGCGACCAGCGCAGCTCCAGTAGCTCCTCCGTCTGTCTCCAGTTGGGCGCAACATAGTCCCAGGGTTCTAGCGCTGCCATCAGTAACCGGCTGGATCCCCTCAGTGGAGTGAGAGAAAAGATCCCATGAACTGTTGCTGAAACCGGGGTCAAGCCAGCGGCTATATCTCCCCCTGCTGGGCTGGTTTCAGTTCGGTCCCACCGCTTGCCACCAGTGTAACAGGATCCTAAGCCCTCAGATTGACTTAGCCTGCTATGCCGGGTCTCTCTCTTGCAGGGGCCGCCAGGGAAGGGTGATGTCTCTGGTGCTCCGCTCCAGCTATCCCAGGATGGGGGTCAAAAGAAGACCCTTGATACCACCCCAAACGAACGACACAGCACGCCAGTCAGGTTCCAAAACTGAACACACTTTATTTTGGCTGAATTCAGCTCTTTTAAGCAGAGTTAATTGCATCAAGTCAAACACTTAACAAAAGGGCACAAAACATTCTATAATTAAATTAACATGATTAAATTTAGCAACAATGGGCACACAATGTCACAAAGGGCTGAACTTCATGGATAAGGGACAGGGGTAAACATGGAAACAATGGGAACTCAGACTCAGTGGAGCCTCTGCATTTTGGCCACTTTGGTGAAAGTCAGGTCTTTTTTGTGAACCAAGTGAACCTCCATAGTAACGGCCTAGGGTCCGTTACAGTCACTATGAAAAGATGTCTGCACTCTGTCCTGCTTGTCAGCACGGGAACAAAGGATAATTGTATTTAACAAGGTAATAATTCTGGCAACTAGCGCTACTGAGCAGCTAGCCGCCAGATGGGGAATTATTGCATCTCAAGTTTTTTAGTGGTGGTAGTTCTGCTTTATGTGAGAGAGTTCTTTAGCGTATGTAGCAACTTATAAGATACAGTTGTTTTGCTGGTAACTAGATTCACTATATTTAGCTACATAGTTGCAAATCCAGAGAGTTACTTTCTTTCTGGCATGATTGCTTGCTTTATATTGAAGAGGATTCAGTCCTTTACCTTCAAACAGAGCTCTTAGTCCTACCTTTATTCTCTAATACCTGTTCATATATTATACCGGACTCCGCATTGATATGGGTTAAATTCCCAATCCATGTGAAGAGAGCCCACATTTTAGATGGTATCAATTGATACAGCTAGCATGCAAATGATAAGAGTTTGATAAACTTCTTTTATTAAATGGGCATCTGATTATCACGGTCCCCGTGATCCTGTGTGTCACTCTTTGCTGTGCTGCTCCCTGATTGGCTGAGCTGTGTGGGCCCGCCCCTGGTTACCCTTTTTATACTGGCCGTTGGCACCAGTTTGGTGCCCTTTCGTGGTGTTCCTGAGCCTTGCTGCTGTTCTCTGCGTTCCTGATTTCCATGTACCGACTTGGCCTGCTTGAGACTCTCCTGTGTTCCTGCCCGTTGCTGATCCGGCTTGTCTACGAACCCGCTCTGGTATCCGACCCGGTCCTTTCGTACTGTTACGGTTTTCAGACACTCCAGACAGAGGGTATGGTAAAACGTAGTTTTATTAAATAAATTAATGAACAATATCGCCCTCTACAGGCACACAGGGTAAACAAGAACAAGTGTTTAGGCCCTTACAGGCCAGTATACTGAGAACAGACAGAGTAGAATATATGTACAAAAAATAATATACTAGGACTGGTAACCCAGACAGGGACACATAATAGTTAACTCAGTCCTCATCAGTCTTTGTTGTGGTGTAGGCACGCCCAAGGTGTAGCTGAAGCTTATATAAGTATGAGGAGCCAATACCAAGTCTGTAGGAGAGCACTCGACTTGCACGGTAGAACTGACCCAGAACGCTAGAGCAATAATGGATAGCCCCCACGGGCGTAACAAGTGCCACCAGTATTTGGGAACTGTGAGTCGTTAGCCCCCACGGGCGTAAACCGGAGACTACAAGCTGCAAGAGCAAGGCATGTTAGCCCCCACGGGCGTACAACGGAGATTGCAAGCTGCAAGTGTCAGGATCAAGCCCCCTCGGGTGTAAACGGAAGCCAATAGATAGTGCCAGGTAGCCCCCACGGGCGTATAACTACTCCACCAGTGCAAGTGCGTGGGCAAGATGACCACCGGTACGGTACCGAAACAACTACCATGCATAGATGGACTATGAGCCGCCGTCTCTCAGGCCCAAGCGGCCGGCTCAGCAGTAGTAGCGTAGCACTGAACGGGTTAACTAAGCACTTGGTAGGAGGTGAGGCACAGCAAGGAAATAGCTCAGCAATCGGAATCGCCCTGATGATATCGCTCTGCAAGCTTAAGGAGACTCAGCAGTAGTACAGCTCAGTAGCGTATGACAGTGAACAGTGACTCAAGGGTTAAGGTCAGTCTTGAGCACGAGCGCGACTCCAGGAGTAAGAATGTCACCCAGTCTTCAGCAGCAGAAACGTAGATAGACTGGAACCGGGAACTGTGGAGAGTCGTAGACACGCCGGATCAGCAACAAGCAGGAATGTCAGCCAGGCCGGGTCGGATACCAGAGCGGGTTCATAGACAAGCCGGATCAGCAACAAGCAGGAACGTCAGCCAGGCCGGGTCGGATACCAGAGCGGGTTCGTAGACAAGCCAGATCAGCAACGGGCAGGAACACAGGAGAGTCTCAAGCAGGCCAAGTCGGTACACGGAAATCAGGAACGCAGAGAACAGCAGCAAGGCTCAGGAACACCATGAAAGGGCACCAGACTGGTGCCAGCGGCCAGTATAAAAAGGGTAACCAGGGGCGGGCCCACACAGCTCAGCCAATCAGGGAGCAGCACAGCAAAGAGTGACACACAGGATCACGGGGACCGTGATACATATGGGTTTACAAAAGTTAAGGATCGTATACCCCTGAGCTCCTTGGTTTGCTCAGTCACTCTAGATTTGCAACCTCTTTGAGCATGAAATAATGTCACAGCTTACCTTGTTTCCAGCGCCGCCGCTTCAGCAACGCTCGGCGTCAGTCCACGTGTCATCTGCAGACGCGAGGCTTCAGAGTGAAGCAGGCCTCTGTTTTATGCCATGCTTCCTGTAGTCTCCTCCTACCTACTTCCTTCCTCTGAGCCTGCTCTTCCTACCTACTTCCTGAGGAGGGGTTTAAAGGGCAGTCTGAGTCCTGGCTCAGCTGCCCTTGCGTTGTTGTTCAAAGAAGTTCTATTACCTTGGGCTCTGTGTATGACCTCGCTTGTCTTCCATCCAATTTGGTGCTGACCTGTGGCTCTGTCTAACTATTCTTTTTTCTTATCCTTATAGTGGACACCCAATATGGTGCAGAACTGTGTCTCTGGCTGACTACCTGAATTGTGTATGACCTGGCTTGTCTGACTACCCTCTCTGGTGCTGACCTGTGGCTCTGTCTAACTATTCTTTTGGTTGTCCCCTGTACTTAGCAGACAACCTATGTGGTGCGGGCCTGGGGCTCTGGCAGACTAGCTTTGATACTGGCTGCAGGCGTAAGTCAAGTATACGCTTCCTTATACTGACTGCAGGCGTGAGTCAGATATACGCTCCATTCTGACTGCAGGCGTGAGTCAGATTTCTCGCTACCTCTGATCAAGACTTTGAGTTCCGCTTCCTGTTCCAGCTCCTGGTTCCAGCAGAGACTACCAGTGGCTTTAGCCTAGTCTCTAGTAGAGTGGTCCTCCGCGGCAGTTTACTATTTCTGGTAGTAGCACTTGCTGGCTGTGACCCTTTGCTTGTACCTGCTATTTACCTCTGTTTGCTACCTTATTGTTGCATTTTACTATACCGTAGTGACTCCTGAACTGTGACAAATAAGTAACAATAAGCTACAACTTAGTTGCTCAATGATATAATAACAGTACTAGTAAGTTACCATGTTCTTTAGTATCTAGCTATTACAGTTCCATCATGTCTGTTTCAATTCTTCATGAATGATAGTGCAGAGCAATAGTAGGTGGAGTTTCATACAAAATCAGCCCACACTAGAGTAAAATTCAGTGAACCATACGAGGCATAGTATTCTATATACATCTTAAAGTGCTAATTGCCGTAACCCCTGTTAGTCACTATTATTGCGTAAACAATCATTAATGTGAGGTTTTTTTTTGTTGTGGACCAATAGTATACATTTATATACACACTGCACAGTCTGATCTCCTGAAAAGAGGGACACCAGGGTAGGAAGGAGGGACAGAGGGATTTGGGTCTCAAAGAGAGACTGTTCCACCTAAAATGGGACACGTGGGAGTTATGCATGCCCAGGGCCTGATTTACATTTTTGTGTCTTTACAATAGTCATTCTATGTGGCCTTAGCCCTGCCCATGGTCACAACTCCATTGCATACAAGACCCTACCCCCAGATCCATACACTTCCTTTAAGCATAGAAAATGTCCTAGTCTATAAACGACAAATAAAAAAAGTTCTTTACCCTTTGGATGCAAGGAAGGACTCCATTAGATCACAAGATGAGTCATTATGCAGCTCTCTAGTATTCAAGAAGATAAATACATTTGCTAGTAGATGGTTAAATAAAGATTTACATTCTGCAAATTAGTATATATAATAGACTTTGCATGTATACAGCAATACATAAACTAGAAAATAAACTGTTTATCATAGTGTGTGACTCTGAGCAGGTGTCTACTGAAGAGGCACTGGGACTGTGCTGGCCTTGCCCTCAAACCAGCACTGTTTCAGTGATGAGTATAGCTGAGGGCGGCGTCCTTGACACTGAGGAACCCCGTAGGATGCTACCTGTGTTGCCTAATGGGAATTTTGTTCTGCCAGTGCCCAAAAAATAATAATAATGAATCATAGTGAGGAAGCATGCAGCTGGTATTAGTTCACATAACTCTTATGTTAACCCCTTGAGAACAAGAAGGGTGTGTAATGCATTACTTAGCAATGCGTTTGGCACACCTCTCTGGTACTCAAGGGGTTAAAGAAACACTAATACCTCTTAATGATAACCTTGCACTTAACCTAATATGTGCAGACAACCCTAGTGAAAACTGAGTCAATTCTGTGTAGACTGGGTATCATGTCTGTGGAAGAGTACATGATTCTTAGTTGGAGGACTCAAGGACCCCAAACCACTCCCACTGAAGGATTCCTTTCTTTCTAAGAACACTTCAGTGGAAGAAGTTCTGGGTAATTGGGGCAAATGTATGACAAGAATGCCACACAGGAATTGGGGTTAAGTCCCTACTCCTGCCCAGGGCTGGTGCAAGGATTTTTGCCACCCTAGGCAAAACCTAATTTTGCCGCTCCTTGGCTCCACCCCTTGTGCGCTACCCATTTATGCCCCGCCTCTGTATGTGTTTAAATGTCAGTGTGTTCCCTATATGTGTCAGTTTGTGTATGTGTTCTCTATATGTGTATGTGTTCCCTGTATGGATATAAGTGTGTCAGTGTGTGTTCCCTATATGTATATAAGTGTGTCAGTGCGTGTGAGTCTCTGTAAGGATATCAGTGTGTAAGTATGTGTGTGTGCTTCTCTATATGTGTATCAGTGTGACAGAGTATATATTCTCTATATGTGACTCTCCCCCCGTTTGACTCTCTCCCGCTCTTGACTGTGGACCCTCTTTTGACTCTTTCTCCCCGTCTGACTCTTGATCCCCCTCTTGACTCCTGATCCCCCCTTTGACTCTCTCTCTCCCCCATCTGACTCATGCTCCCCCTTTTGACTCTCTCTCTCCCTGTCTGACTCTTGATCCCCCTTTTGACTGCTGATCCCCCCTTTGACTGTCTCTCTCCCCGTCTGACTCTTGATCCCCCTCTTGACTGCTGATCCCCCCTTTGACTCTCTCTCTCCCCGTCTGACTGTTTATCCCCTCTTGACCCCTGTTCCACTTACTGTTCCCGGTGCACGTCTCTCTCTCCCCCAGTGAGACTGAATAGTTACGGTGCTCTCCCTTGGCTGGCTATTTTTTTTAATCTTTTCAGTGCCAGAGGGGTATACAACGCATTGAAAAGCTATGCGTTGCGTACCCCTCTGGCACTGAAAGGGTTAATGTAGCACAGCGATGCCCATTTCTCTCTCTCCCTCAGCTTCTTCAATCCTGGTCCAGGATTGAAGGAGTGGAGGGGGAGAGAGAAACAGGTATCACTGTGCTACATTAAAAAAAATAGCCAGCTGAGGGAGGGCACCGAAACGTACGTTTTTTTTTTTTTTTTGCTTCCGTAGTGGTGAGCGGCAGAGGGGGCCGATGCGCCCTCAGATAATGTGCGCCCTAGGCGAGGTAGGCGCCGGCCCTGCTCCTGCCTAACACCAAGTTACTAAGCTACATACATAAAAATAAACTCCCTTTAATGCTGTTGCGAAAAGAGGAGGGAAATGAGACGCTCTGTGGGTCTTATTTTAGGCAGCGCCAAGATATTGTCATGTATTAACATGGAGTAGACAACTTGGTCCGCATGTCTGTTTGTTTCCCTGTGCATGCTATATGGTAGGCATCCGGGGCTTTATGACCATACCCGGAAATTCTCAGGGTTTGACCCTGAGACTCAGGATTTTGACCCCTATCTGAGGGTCTCAGGGTGAAAGGCTAAAATCTCAGGGTGAGAGAACCTGTGTTAGAGCAATTTCTACCAGAGAAGCAGAAGTAGACGTTCTCCTCATCTTGTTTATGTTTAATCAGTGAGATGTTTAACTTATACATGTTATGAGTTCCTTGCTGACTGAATGGAGCATCACTGGGATATAGCAAATAGGGGGCACACTGCAAAGAATCTACATTTTTGGGCACATTAGGGGTTAATATTTCAAAGATCTCGGGATAACTCAATTCTAAAAGTTCCGAGGTATGTTTATGACATTAAAGTCTAAAGCTGGTGGAGTGTGTCCACTGTATGCTCTAGAGCAGTGATTCTCAGAATTAGTCCTTGGAGCATGGCAACAGTTCAGGTTTTCAGAATAAACAGGCTTGATCACAGGTTTAGTTATCAATGGCTTAGTCACTGTACTTAAGTTAACCGTGCTAAACCTGATGTGTTGGTGTGTCTCATTGACTGGAGCTGAGAACCACTGCACTTGAGTGAGTGTATACACTGTAGTGTGTCCACGTAAAAAGACACTAATGTCCCATAAAAATTCTTCTTGTTTTGTAGAGTTTAAAAAATAAAATATGTGGCACAAATCTCTCAAACCGTAAAATCCCCCCCCTTCTCCTGATGTCAGCGCTGTGCTGACAGCAGGAGATCCCAGTCCGGGGACCAGCCGGCGGCTCTGCAGCAGAGACAAAATAAAGTTATTTAAAAAGAATTACTTCATTGGAAAGGTCTACAAAGTGCACCTGGTTTGCAAGCACACTTTGTAGACCTTTCCAGTGAAGTAGTTCTTTTTAAATAACGCGATTTCGGCTCTGCTGACGAGCCTCCTCGAGTTGGCCGACCCAAATCTATTGCTGACATCAGGACAAGGGAAACTTTAGATGCGAATATCTCTCAAACAAGAAGAATTTTTTATGGGCTGTCCCTTTAAGTGCAGCCACTGTCATTAGAAGCTAACTCCATGTGACTTCACCTCATACATACTTTTCGTCAAGTCCTGCTACAAAGTACCATCACAATGATATTCAGTACTAATTAAAGATTGATTATGCAAACCCAGTTCACTCAGAAATACTATAGTGGCAATTATTATTTTCTTCATAGGAGGGATTAATGATTATTTCATGCCTGGTATAGATTCTACTCCCACTCCTTATACCTTATACTGATATTTTGGTAGAGGGAAATCTCAAATATTCCTAAAACAAGCCCTGGCCATTGTAGAATATAGTGATAGCAACGTATCAGTGATTACAAAGTGAGATGATTGCCTCAGGAATAAAAGGCTTGTATCTGATTGCAGTTCCCTGCATCCGTTCTTACAGAGTGAGTTATCATGAGCAATGACCGAAATTGGCAGTGTGATGATAAACGGTGAATTTGGAGGAAAAGTATGAGTCATATTCTCACAGTGAATTCGTCGCTCCAGGGACTAACATTCCTGCCAGTGACAAGGACACAGCTGGACTGATTCTATTCATAGGCAGTGCAAGCCTACAGTGACATGCAGCTTTAAAGTGACTTAAATAATAATCGGGTTGGATTTAAATTTCAGGTGCCCCTAGGCAAGGCATATGTTGCACCCTTAGCCACTCCGGTGACCACGCACTTCTCAGGTGACCCTTCCCTTCCAGCCCCATCCGCTGGTGGCTGGGACAACAAATTCCTTTAGCCCATTTTTTTTAAATGGAGCTATTAACCTCTTTAATTGTAAACAGGTCTCCAACACGTTGCTTTGCAATGCTTTGGAGACCTCTCTAGTATGTGTGAAGTTAAACAACCACCAATGATAACTGGTAAATTAACCATTTTCATAAATTAGGAGCTGGTTTCTGTTCAGGGACAGTCCGATCTCTCTGGCTAAACCCATGACTCAAATGTAGGTGTGGCGTAGGCAGTTGCCTTGTCTACCTAACTGGAAATCCAACCCAATCATAATGTTGAAGGTGTTAACATGATCCATAGAGGAGGACAAGCCAAAAAATGTTTGTTGATCTACGTTGTGTAGTCATATTTCTTTTTCTAATCCTATTAGACATATAAAGCAACTATTTAACATTGATTTATGTGAATGTTTTGTTTGATGGTAATAAGAGTGTTTTTTTATATCTATGTACCTGCATGTGCCTGTTATGGCCAAAGCCAGAAATTAAGTCAATGTTGACTTTGGCTAGACATTATCACCACTGGTGCTCAATCAACATAATGAACATGCGCAGTAGCCTAGCCTCCTGCTAGGTGGTTACGTACTGAGTTTATATTAAGGTGAGATGAACGCTCAAGTACAATAAACTCTACAGTGAGATAGCAGAAAAAACAGGAAGTGTTCCTGGTGTAATATCTTCAAATAAATCACCCACCATCACCAAAGGAAAATCACTCAAAAAATAAGTAGCTGAATGCAACACGCTATATGTTGTTCAGTGCAAATAACTTTGGGGATATAATATCTACTGCCCCCTATCAGATCTCACTGGTAGCTCCACTCCCAAGGACAATCAACCACGACGTGGAAGCACAAACATGCTGAGAAAACAGAAAAATGGAGGTATGCCTATAGTGTGTTATCCGATATACAATCAGCCAATTAGAACATATAACAATATTATATTGTTGACTGTCAAGCATATGCTAGAAATCAACTCTCATTGCATGCAGGGTATTTTACCCATCCCTGATTGGGTATCGGGCCTCCGTTATTTCTGGAGTCCTTCTATCCGTCCTTGGCAGGAAATCCCAATATAACCAAAAAGTATATATATAATACAACAAAATAAAAAATGTGTGTATCCGTATTAATAAAAAAATTAACACACTATAGGCACTCCTCCATTTTTCTGTTTTCTTCACATCTCCAGTGAGATACGCTTTCCAGTTCCTATGTTATTCTATGGAGTCTATACACTAAGATCTCTCAAGTTGGAGAGATGCTATTGCATGGGCTCCATATAATAACACAGAGAATGGAAAAGTTATCCCACTGAGATGCCAGTGATTTCCTCATCTGAAGGCTTCTGTTGCTCCCTTGAAGTAAGAAAAACATTTGCATCAGAATAACTTGTACTATGGATACTGCTGTATTTTTAATAAAATTAGAGCTGTATTCCCCACTAGGCAATGCAGGCATGTGTCTAGGGCAGGGTTAATAGCCAACTGAGGTCCTCAAGATCTACAAACAGTGCATGCTTATGAGATATCTCTGCTTGACCACAGGTGAATCGATCAGTGTCTTAGTCACTTTAATGAATCCACCTGCAGTGATTCAGGGTTATCCCAAAAACATGCACTGTTAGTAGCTCCTGAGTACCAGGGTTGGCTACCCCCTGGTCTATGGGTGCCAGACAGCTACAATGAAGTTGACCTACTGAGAACATTGAAGCCGTTCTGGAGCAAGCCAACTGCACCATAGGGGACAAATAATATTTTTACCAAATTCCTAATGATTTTAGTAGGAATTTTAACCCTTTCAGTGACACATGGGCCTTAAAAGCATCACTCTGGAATTCAAGGGGTTAAACTCCTAATGTAAGTGAATGGAAATGTGTATCTGTCCACACATGGTATAACTGATTTGTTTTTCTTAGTATATTAGCCAGAAGATTTCCTGAAATTCCATTGCAGAGACACCAGGCACAAGCGTAGGAAAATATCACAGCTGTGAGAGACTGATGTCATGTAACTTGTGCATACAGAAATACTACCAGTAGCTTCATATAACAGCTCCCTCTAGCTCCTCATATAACACATTCTTAGAACTCACTCCTTCTATTGTACCATATAACAAATATATATAATACCTCATGTTTGACTCATCTAGTCATTTCTTATAACTTGTCATAATGCTCCATACAACTGCTTCTTATAATTCCTATTTCTATATTTACATACCCTATATAGCTAATCATGTTGTCCATAGAACTTCACCTATACCACCTTAAATATTTCCTTCTAGGTGCCTTATTATTTAAACAGCTTCCTATCATCACTATTGGAAAATTTAAATGGTCAATATAACTCCCTAGTGACTCAAATATCTGCTGAGATAATGCTTTAAAGTATTCCATGAAAGTCTTCCTATTGTTCTACAGAACATGCTTTTATAGCTCTCTGTATATATATAACTCTTCCAACTGTTCAATTGGTTGATTTAAAGAGATAGTAATACTTAAAATGTAAAAAAAATATGTTGTAGGGTTTATCCCCCTGAGTAAAACAAGAGTACTCCCATTGCTGAAAGGTGTTTCATTCAAAAGTTATTAATTTTCAAAGTTGAATTTTTTAGGTTCAATATCACAGTGGCCTGAAATTGTACAGTGGCGCTGTTGCTACACGATCCTATGGACAGCTCTGGTCCCGGGACCATAAATCTCCATAGGATGGTGTAGCAACAGCGCCACTCTACAATTTCAGGCCACTGTGACATTGCACCTAAAAAATTCAACTTTGAAAATTAATAACTTTTGAATGAAACACCTTTCAGCAGTGGTAGTTTTACTCAGGGGGATAAACCCTACAACATATCAACATATTTTTTTTTACATTTTAAGTATTACTATCCATATAAGTCCATATAAATGCCCTGTGGCCACCAAGACCACTGCAAGTACACTTGACAACCTAGATGAACCTTCAGGTTTGCTCTCTCTAAAATTACCTGTTATAGAAACCATTCAACATTTGAGTGTCATAGGGGAGTCAAATACATTTGGCACAAATTTTTAATAGACAGTGCCTTTGTATAAGATTAAAGTAAATAACAGTAATTAAATGTATTTTAATTGAAAAATGACAAGTGGGAAATGGAGTCGAAGAATCAGCCAAATACTTTTAGGGATAAACACAAAGAATGTTAGGTTAAAATCAGGGACAAAGATAGGGACAACAGGAACCAGGGACAAGAAGCCAAAACCAGGGACTGTCCCTGGAAATCAGGGACAGTTGGTAGGTATGTATTACTCTTTAAAGAGATAGTACTGTTTCACAAAAACAGCAGCTCCAATTAATCTTCATAGTATTTGGGCCATGGAGTGTGTTATTTCGATACTATCAGAGTATAGTTCAAGTGTAATTGAATAATAAAGTATCCCCCTCCCACCACTTTTACCTAGTGTAAGCCACTTCCCCTCAGATATGAAATCTGGTCACTTGACCAGACAGATCACAGCAAAGGACAATCGTCTTATTGTGAACATAAGGAAAACCCTGCCCCCCCGACAGGTTTTTCCTTATGCTCACGGAAGATTGTCCCTCTCTGTGATCCATCTGGACAGTCTTGCTTCTCTGAGGTGAGCAGTATTAAATCAGTAAAGGGGGCTGGAGGGTGATACTTTATCATTCAGTTACTCTTGAGCTACAACTCTTACAGTATTGAAATAACACACCCCATGGCCTAAATACTATGAAGATTAATTGGAGCTGCTTTTATCATGAAACATTATTATCCCTTTAATTTAACTGTGATTATATACTACAGATCAGGGTATTGCTAGTTACTGCCTGGGGTGTCATGCTTAATTAACTCTTTGAGTGCCATTGAGGTATCCAATGTATTGCACTGTAATGCTTTGTATACATCTCTGGCATTCATAGGGTTGGGTCTTGTTTCCAGCTTGTGTCATGACATAATGGTAGTTGAAGTCTCAGAGAGCTGGATAACCAAAAGCTGCCTATCAGTGGTCTATCAATGGTCTAATAATTGCTTTTACTTTTGTACACATTGGAATGATTTTACCTCAGAATTATGTTGTGGTTCTTTCTACCACTAATTGTGGAATTGGGCTGTACAGTAAACTAATAAACCACTAGGTTGGCCTAAAACCTGGATCCTGTGGAAACCTAACAACTATCCTGCTTCAGAGGCCTCCCTCCACTCTTCCTGCTTCCATATAACTCCTCCAGTTTTCCCAATTAACTTCTTCTACAGCTACATAATGTTTCATATAACTACTTTAGATGTCTCATTAAAATGCTCCCTCTAAGCTAGTAGAATCAACACTTATAACTGTTTTTTGCCGTAAATAAAATCTCCTTATGCTACTCATTTTCCCATATACCTGTTCCATATACACATAAATACTTCATGCAATATACATCACCCTACAAAAGTGCTCATACAACTCTATATTAATTACTCTGTTGCTCCATATAATTAGTTTATTCATTTTACTGTTTATATTTCTAAAATTAATCGTAGTTACTCACATAACCTAATCCCGTACCTCATAATTTTGGTCTGTATACAATGTTTATACAATGTCTTATACTGTTATCCCTCTACATAACCTCTCCCTTTGGGGAAATGTATAAATATTGCATTATGATTGATTTTCTACTGATATGTCAGTTTAATGCCAATTTACTAAGCAATCTACAATGAAAATCCTCCCCTTAAAGGGATAGTAATACTTTGTTTTATCTTTATTTTATTTTGTAGGCATTAAAAAACATGAAGAACAATATGTCTTATCTCTCAAACCTTTATGGTTTGAGAGATATTCACAAGCAAAGTTTACCCTCACTGGCCGAAACAGTCAAGTCTACCATCTACCTGTCAGATTTGAAATCTGGTCTGCAGATCAACTGGTGGCTCTTCAGCAGAGCCGAGATAGCAAGATATAAAAATATCTATTTTATTGGAAGGGTCTAAAAAGTGTGCTTGCAAACCAGGTACACTTTGTAGACTATTCAAATGAAGTAGTTCTTCTTATATCTTGCGATCTCGGCTCTGCTGAAGAGCCACCGGTTGATCTGCGGACCGGATTCCAAATCTGACAGCTAGATGGCAGACTTGACCATTCTGGTCAGTGAGGGGAAACTTTGCTTGTGAATATCTCTCAAACCATAAAGGTTTGAGAGATAAGACTTATATTGTTCTCCATGTTTTTTAATGCCTACAAAATAGAATAAAGCTAAAACGAAGTATTACTATCCCTTTAAAGCTGATTTTACAGTCTATGGGCATTTAGGAGCATTTCTTTCCTCAACAAGACAGGTGGGCAACAGGCAGTCCTGGGGCCAAATATGCCCCTTAGAAGCATAACCTGCTGTCTCCTGTCTGTTCTCTGGTACAATGTGAAGAGGGATATTCCCTCTACCACTTCACATAAACACTTCTGTATTTTAACACTGAACATACATCCTTTACACTTACAATGTTCTACCTTAACCCGTTTGATGCTAGAGAGATCGCTAATGCATCGCAAACAACGCACTGGAGATCACTCTAGCAGGTATGGGGTTAACATACCATTTTCTATACCTGTTTAGATTTTGTAAACATAATTTGTGGCTCTTTTGTTGATTTTTAGGTCACATATACAGTCGTTGAAGTGAAGCTGGTTGCCTGTCATTGCCCTTATAGACCTTGTTAAATGTCACATATTAAACAAGGAATACCCCATTTTTTCTGGTCATGCAGTGGGGCAGATGTAAGTGACTTGCTGCCATTACAGTGATCATAGTCTAACCCGTTGCCAGTGCACAGGTGTGTGGTGCTCTAGGTGTACTATAATGCTGGTGCACCCCCCCCCCCCACACACACACACACACACACTAGTTGCTGTGCACTGCCACTGCTGAACCTGGACTACACTAATTTGATTTGTGAGACTAATAGATAATATACCATGATGCCGTATGCTCCACTGCACTAACTGGGGACTGCTGGAATGTCCATGCATATGTATTTCTGTAAATTGTACTGGATTGTTCTTAAAATCCAAGTAGATAGGAAAGGAGAAATGATGCCTTCTTATCACACAACTTCTACTGCTCAGCTCTCCCTGTGCTGTGGCACACTAGACGACCACCTAGTTAACCTATATGGTAGGGCCAGGTCTGCATTAACCTATAGTTCTTCTGGCGCTCCCTATATATATCAGGTATGGGGGGAACACTTTGGGGTAGATAATGGGGATTTAAAGTGTTAGCATTTTAACTTTCAAGATGACATATTATGATGCTTTGTACAACCTCCACCCCTACCCTCGCCTGCTAAAAAACATGTCAACTTATACCTTAGAAAGGGAATATATTAACAATGTAACGCTTTAAGTGCCAGAAAGTTGTATACCAATCTGGCACTCAAAGTGATAAGTAACATTTTTCCCTATTATATATAGATTAATAATTAATGGTTTAGTACCTCTAACAAATGAATGCCAGATTATGAACGGAAAGATATAATGATATGATATCAAAGTTACTTTATCACTTTGAATACCAGAAGATGTGCAACCAAGACATTAAATTATATAGTGCTGAGTGGCACTAATATCATACAGTGGTACCGTTTTCCTACTGGAGTTTTCTGGCACATGAAGGGTTATGCGAAACTGACGTGAATCCCCGGTTTGACTCACAACCACGTTTCTTTATTTGCAAAGAGTTAACGTGCAGGATGCTGAGCCTTGCGGTGCACCCTCTCCAGACAGCCACGCTGCCACGCCCGGCACAGAGTGCCAGCCAATCAGAGGGCAGAGCCCAGCATTATAAGGCACAGTTTCATCTCTGCAGGACATAGGAACAGATTTTGCTGAGGAGTGTGTAAGAGCATCCCAAGGACAACTGCAGTACAGTGAGCAATCACTATTGTGTATCGGTGAGTCTATTCTCCTGGTCTTCTCTCAGCCTTGCACTGCAGGGGATAATAAATGAGATCCCCCATACCCAGCTATAAAGCTGATATACTAAGAAGTGGACAAACTAACGAATAGTCGTTCTCAAAAATTCCATTGATTTAAATGGATCTTTTAACCCCTTGATTGCTAGAGAGGGCTCACGCATTGCGATGGAGACCTCTCTTGTATTGAGTGGGTTAACCCTTTTGAGTGCCACAGAGGTGTCCGTTGCAATGCGTTGGATGCCCCGCTGGCACTCAAAGGATTAAAATCTCCATGTAGCACAATGGGAATTGTTATCTGTTACATTTACTGTAATTGGCTTGCCCCAAACTTTCACCACGTTTATTAGTTTATGAGTCTCGGGGAGCTGATGTACTTGGTGGGACTGGATCGGTTCTGGTGCAAACCAACTTAAACGTGGACAAGTAACCTTTTAAGTGCCAGAGGGGTGTTCAAAGTATTGCTTTGCATTGCTGTGGGTTCCCCTCTGGCACTCAAATATCTAGAAATTTCCATTGCTTGTGTTGCATTGCCCTTAAATGCTAGAGAGGTCTCCAACGCATTTTTTTTTAAGTTATGCTGCCTCGATGTATATATTATTGTATTTCATGTGTTAACATTTTTTCTTGCCTTTTGAATGTTTACGTATACATGGTACAATAAGGATTTTACTTGGTACAGATTATTTTGTTGCTTGCCGCAGATACATGCTTTGAGTCAGTATTCTGCAATGTCACACCTATCTTTGGCATTTTATCTGCTTATAATCAGATTCATTATTGAGATATACATCGTGGCACAGTTCCTACGTTTTCTAACAAGTGCTACTTTTAAATGAGCAATGACCCAAAAATATCATTGCACCAAAAAGGAAAAAAAGAGCAGCTGCTCCATTTTTACATTATATATATATATATATATATATATATATATATATATATATATATATATATATATTTATTTATTTTAATACACACACAGTATAACACCTTACACTTCAAATTGTAACAAAATAATACATCAGCACAATACAAATAGTACAAATTGCTTGGCATAAAGAAAGAAAATGCATATAAACAGTGAATATATTTAGATATTGTATATTTACTTATTTCTAAATTATGTTTTCTTTCATTTGCTGACCATTTGCTACATAAAATACTGCAGTCAGCTCTTTATGTCTGACTGTATAACAATACAGCAATGCTCTATTAGTCAATTGGTGGAATGTACTAAATGGCAGGTAAAAGCTCTTTAGAGGGCAACTAATATGAAGAAAATAGGTTTTTATCTAGTTTGTTGTTGCTGCTCCTCTCAGATTGCAGTCCTCTGTGTTCAGGTAACCCCATGGGTTTCTCATCTGCAGAGCTGGTGCAGTGAGCCTCAGAGAGGCTGCTAGTATTCCTATTGGTAGCTGTGATGTCAAACCAACCTGCACAGTCACTAGGAATAAGGCTGCCACTGGCAGCTTCAGCTCTTGCAAGAGGTGGTACTAAAAACTTTGTGTGAACCTATACAATTAAGCCTGAAAGTTGATAATGCTGGTGTTTTCCCCGAGCTGATATACAAACAATAAGCACTGATAATGTTTGAAAGATTGACCTTTAACAAGTACTTTTTATTTTTCATCTTATTTTATATCATTCTGTGTAGTGTCTTTATCAAATTGCCTAAAAAATCTAGTCTGAAAAAAGCAGTCATCTCCATTAAGTAACATAGGAGCTGGAAAACCTTCACACAGTACAGTATTCCCCACTATGTGGTGCATATCTCCGTTTGACACTGGCATTTATATGGAGTAAAGAAAGGCAGCAGTTTTATCAACTATTGTAGGTTTAGTCAATCTTAGGACCTGTTCGGGACTACAGCTCCCTTGAACCCCATCCAGCCTTTGGGCATTGTAACCCTCAAGAGTTGGAAGTCCTGACAATCTCTGCACTATTTGAATTCAGTAGAGTTTACTGAGTAATCTGTTTAAGTTAAATTATTATTACTGTTTATGATCCTTGAATTTGTATTACAAATAATCTAACATGAACATGAAAAGAGGTCAAGTAACATTAAATAGGTAGTACTGTCAACCATCTTTTGTAAAAACGTATTTAATGCAGGAGTCATAAGATCATAGCCTTAACCCTTTGAGTGCTAGAGGGGTATCTGTGTTGGATATCCCTCTGGCACTCAAAGGGTTAAACATGTTTCTAACTATCCAGTGCTCTAGCGCAGTTGTGATAATTTAATCCAATCCTTAGACCTTGTCACAGTGTCTATAGTATTTAACGTCTATAGCATGTGGCTGTCTGCACTAACAACAGAAAAGCAAGTTTAGGTTCAGATTTTATTACTACTCCCTCAGAGCAAGAGTTTTTGCAGACATTGGCTGAGAATTCGAGGTAATCCAGTTTAAATTTTTAGGTGTTTAATTATTTGTTCCCCATCCCACATAAGCTGCAGGTTGTGTTGGTATCATCCTATATAATAAAATGCTAGAATGTTTGTCCGATGCAGTCATGTGCAGTAGATATGCGTTCTCGCAGTCTGTACAGCGCATGACTGCAATTAGGGTTGCACCGATACCGATACTGGTATCGGTATCGGTGCCGATACCAGCATTTGCGCGAGTACTTGTACTCGCGCAAATGCGGCCGATGCCAGCACCGATACCCTGTGTCAGGGTCGGTGCTGCAGTGAGGGAACCGGGGAGCTGCTCACAATGCTCCCCGGTTGCCTCTCTCCCTCAAGTAGCGTATGAGCGTTGCCGCGGGTTACCATGGCAACGCTCTGACGCTGACTTCTGCCGGGGCTCGCGAGAGAACAGCGAGCACCCGGCAGAGGAGAGTATGGGAGGCTAGATGGGAGCGGGTGGTGAGAGGCAAAGAGGGGTGAAAAGGAGGGAGAAAAAAGGGACTAAGAAAAAGGGGGAAAAAAAAGGCAAAAGGAGTAAAGATCAGGAGACAAAAGGAGGGGAACTAAGAAAAGGCAAAAAAGAGGGGGGATCAGGAGAGAGCAAGACAGGCAAAAGAGTGGGATCAAGAGTCAAGGAGGGGGACAAAGGGGGATCAAAAGGAAGAGAAAAAGCCAAGGCAAAAGCTGAAGAGGGGGAGAATGAAGTAAAAGGTGGGAATCAAGAGGGGGAGAAAGAGGCAAAAGGGGACAGTCAAGAGGTGGTGTGTGTGTGTGTGTGTATATTATATATATATATTATATATATATATATAATATTATATTTCAAGTACTCACCAATACTTTTTTGAGGTCATTTGCCAGTTTTCCAAGTACCTAAAGCATATATATTATATATATAATATATGCGCTTTAAGTACCTGGAAAACTGGCAAATGACCCCAAAAAAAGTATCGGTAATTGGTATCGGCGAGTACTTGAAAAAAGTATCGGTACTTGTACTCGGTCTTAAAAAAGTGGTATCGGTGCATCTCTAACTGCAATGCGTGCGGCGGCAGTATGCAGAGCAGGGCCAGCCTCTTAACCCCTTGAGTGCCAGAGGGGTACCCCTCTGGCACTCAAAGGATCAACATCACCCGGACCTTGGCCCGTGTGCACAGGCTTTTTAACTAGTTTATTTATAAAGAGGCCATATTTTCCTTATTGTTATAAAGAATAATGAAAGGTAATGGATGTTAGTCTTGCTGGGCATACAGTCCCATACAGAGGCAGACGACCTTTGGCTCTACAGCTGCTGGGTACTACAACTGCCATCGTTCCCAGTGGCTGCTTGGGGATGATGGAAATTGTAGAGCCCAGCAGGTGGAAAGCCAAAGGTTTCCTGCCCCTGGATTAATACTTGCATATACAGTATGGTATTTCGGAAGGATTTCACCTGATTTATTTCTGTTTTGCCCACAGTAGATTAAGATGAAGCTGATTCTCACCATTGCACTCACTTGTGTCCTGATAACAGGACTGGAATCGGTAAGTTGTCCACCATCATTTTTGTATTCATTTTTCTTAGCCTAATGGCAAAAAATGAGGAGGGAGATGCACTAAAGTGTGATTAGGAGGTGATAAAGAGGAGTTTACTTAGTCTATGCACTAAGATTTCTCAAGTTGGAGAGATCTTAGTGCATAGGCCCCATAGAATAACATAGGAATTGGAGAAGTGATATCACATCCTTATCACACTTTAATACACAACCCCCATTGTGTTTGTTTAACATTGTTGCAACTATACATCTGCAGTGTATTATTGTTTGAATACCTCTTTTAATCTGTATTCATTTATTTAGCATAACCCTATGAGTGCCAAATCAGTGTGCAATAAATTTCATCCTCTAGCATCCAAAGCTTTAACCCCCCCCCCCCATATTATTGAATTCCGACTTTCTACCAAATCCAATCTGAGAACCAAGGAATTATGTTTTAATACTTTGTTTATTTTCTTTTTTTGTCAGAGACTACGCATTAAATCAAAACAGAAGGTGGAAGGTGAGAGTCTGCAGAGGGCTAAAGCCTAAAAAGTTTCACAGTGCGGAGACAGAGGCTTATGTACTGAGCAGGACTGGGGCAAACTAATTGTACCATAGGGGACTAATAACAGTTCTCATTGATTTAAATTTAGCTTTCAACCTATTGAATGCAAAGGTTGAAAAACTCCATTTAAAGGGGAGCTATCACCCCAAATAAAGTCTCTCCCCAACAATTACCCATCTAGCGATAAGCTTAACAATAGTAGTATTCGCCAGCATAATTACCGCGTTATAGAGAAATCCTACTTCTGCCGAGACTGATGGCCAGGCAGCAGCGCTTTAGAGGCATCTGCACTGTCAGTCCCTTCTGGTACCTAAAGGTACCATGCAACGCCTCCTAGAGGAGACCGGGACTGACAGCACAGGCGCGCAGATTGTTTGTAAGCAAAGATGTCTGAGCTGTTGCCTGACCGCCAGTCTCGGCAGGAGTAGGATTTCTTACTAAGCCGGTAATTATGCCGGCTAAAATTACTATTGTTAAGCGTATCACTAGATGCCTAATTGTTGGGGGGAGACTTTATTTGGTGTGATAGTTCCCCTTTAAATGAATGGGACATTCTGGGATTTTTATTTGTACGCTATTGTACATTTGGTTTACTTTGCAATGTTCCAGTTCTTCTTAGGATATAAGAGTCAGTTTTTTCTTTCATATGGGATAGGTCATTCTATCGTGTTTAACCCTTTGAGCACCAGAGAGGAGTGCAACGCATTGCAAAGCAATGCATTGTACAACTGTCTGGCATTCAAGTGGTTAATATAAGTATATATTTTTCATACTGAAATGTTATCATTTATATGCCGGGTTGTCAGATCATCCCTTTGAAAAGAGACACATGGAAAATGCATAATCTTTCATAAATCTCTATATTTAAAGCGATTACCTGGCAACCCTTTTTAAAGGACTGCCACCCCATCATTCTAATACTGTCTGCTTATGAAATAGTCATATTACAGGGCTGCTTGGAGCATATATGTGGGTAAATTTTGCCTTTCACCATCATCCTTCGAATGGCTATTGGGAATTTTAGTTCAACAACAGCTGAAGAGCCAAATGTTGTCTTTCCATAGCCCAGGAGCTGCATTGGTTCATATGCTGCCCTGCAATGTGCATATTTCAGTAGCAGCCAATGTTAAAGGCTTGAGTTTTCAACAGTAATCTCATACATAAAGAGCTAAAAAAATTCAGCAGTGCTGTACCTTACACCATAGTTTTTCTAACTTCCCTTCTGTGTATAAAAAGTAGCATTGCCATCTATAGGCATTTTTTTACATGCTGAATCACAGGTTGACCTTACTAAAGTCAGTATGTTTTGTCACACATTCAGCACTTACCATTTTAGCAATGGCTTTAGTTTTACAGTGGTTGCTGTAATGTTGCATAGCATTATGTGAACAATCAATGATTGGGGAAGTACACCAGGTATAGGAAACCAGAGGATTTCCAGCTGTTTTTGGACTACAATTCCCAACATTCATAACAGCTGGAGAGCTAAAGTTTGCCTACCCCTGTTCCTACCCCAATTCAAATGTATTGGGCTATTGCTCTACTTCTGTCTGTACTAAAAATTAGTCTTGTTTTGTATACTATATCATGACCCAGTTTTCTTTTTACACAGTATGTGGCTGTCTGAATGGAGGGACCTGCCTGTATACCAGAGTCTACAACAGACCATACCATTGTGTCTGCCCTGAGGATTATGTTGGAAAACAGTGTGAAATAGGTATATATTCCTATAATGCACTAACTGTTGCCACTGATGGCCAAAATAAATCTTAATTGGAAAACCCCAGGGGCATAACTATCCGGGGTGTAGATGGTTCAGTTTTGCTAGCGCCTGGCATCCAAAGGGGCCCATCTGGGAGAATATCTTTGTGTTAGGGTGCCCCAAAAATGATTGCATTGGGGCCCCTCCAATGATTAGTTATGCCACTGCTAAACCTTTTTTATGAGAAGATATGTTGCACGGATTTTCCTCCTGAGTAACACAAGGGTACTTCTACGGTGACCTAAAGCTCCTCACAAATAGCAACTGCGCCACCTAGTGCATTTTTCACATATAACATTTTCACATATAAAAAGTTAAATAATAATAATAAAATTCATAATAAAAAAGTAAATTCCTCAGAGACATTCTTCCACTTCATTGATTATACATGTATGATGTGGAATAAGGATTGTTTCAATCTGACATATTGCATTTTTCTCCTAGACCTCAAATCTAAGTGCTACAAGGAGAGAGGCCTGGATTACAGAGGCACTGCATCCAAAGCTAGACGTTCCTACAGATGCCTCAACTGGGATTCCCCAAGCTTACAAGACAACATGTTCACTGCCAACAGGAAAGGGGCACTAGAGCTTGGGCTTGGTAGTCACAACTACTGCAGGTAATCTTGGCCAAACATCAGACATCACAGGAATGAGGAAAATTACTCTGATACGTTGTTATAATGTAGTTTGTGGTTGGGGCTTCCAGAGTACCTGGAGGCAGTTATGAATTAAGTGTCGAGCCCCTGGGAACTTGAGTCCCAAGGCAGAGATGACATGGTCTACCAGAACAGAGGGCAAACCTTATAAAAATTAGAAAAGAAAAAGGGAGACTTCTTTGAAAGAGGGGAGGGCTCATGATGATGATGTGAGCCTGGTGGGAGGAGCTGCTGCCTGGTATTTAAGGGCTTGAAGCCCCTCCCACAAATTAAGGCATAGCCTTTCAATAATGAACAAAAGCACCTTGACTGCCTTTGTGCATTTTAGGGAAGTGTTCCAAGCAGAGGGGGAATAATTCTGGAGTGAACCAACTGCACCATATTGGTGAAATTAAAGAAAATATTTAAATGGGACTTTAAACCCCTTGAATGCTACAGAAGTCTCCCATGCATCGCAAATCAGGGTGCCTTGACACTTTGGTGTGCCATGGGCATCATCTTACAGTGCCACATGTGTTCTATGAGGACTTTGACAAAAATGTGAATATAGACTTTTAAATGTTTATTTAGGGAAATTATTCTGCACAATATGTTTAATTTTGTTAGCATGATTGTGAGACCTAACAATAATTATATTAATAATTATATTATTAATTATATTAATGTATCATACCCTTGATAAATTACATTCAATGTGCTAGAGATGCCAAATTGCATTTTAGGGGTGCTTTGAGCAAACAAAGATATAGAGCCACTACCACAGGGCACATATATACCTCCCAGTATTTCTAATGGCCGAAGAGGGATACTTGTACTTTGGGTGGTATTGCTGAGGGTGTGGCTGGTGGGTGGGGCATTACAGATAATGTTTAGGTTATTTCATGTCTAATTGACACCTCCTTGTCTATCTGAATATTTTAGAGAAAGACCAAAGTGTTTTATTTACACAGACTAATTTATGAACACACATATACTGTAGTTTAAACAAATATTAATGTGAGACTTATTGCTGTGGAGCAATGTGATATACTTCTGTAAGCACCACAAAGTCTGATTTCATAAAAATAGGGACACCAGGGTGGGAAAGTGGGACAGAGGGATTTGGGTCTCAAGGAAGGACTGTCAGTGTTAATTTGAAGTACAGAATCTCTCAAAATTAGATAAGAGCAGAACTCTGTCCTATAATACTGCTAATGAACATACATCTTCCCACTTTTGGAAGAAACCTAGCAGCATTAAACTGAAAAAAGAGGGGAATGGGGAAAGAGAGAAAAGGGGCACCTCATAGGGTAATATTGTATGTTTAATCGAACCCACAGCCAGTCTCAGATTCAGGGTACTCACATGGAAAATTGGCCTAACGCGCACGTATATGCAGAATAGGCAAAATGACAGGTGAAAGATATTTTTGACCCACTTCCACTTGGGTTAACTCCTCCGAAATCACACAGCTGCTCACAGTAGTCCTCTGGTGTCCTGTAGAACGATCACCTCGAGGAACCCAGAATATGAAGAAAGAAAAGGCAGTTCAGGTATAGTGACTGAGTATTTGGAGCGCTCTAACATTGATTCGGAATGTTTATAACATCAATAATCACGGAGTAGATCAAACTGGTGTCCTTGAAGCACCGGTTCCACATGCAGGGGAAATCTGATTGTCCCTGCTCAAGTTGATTTGGAGATCTGGCCGCTTGAGCAGGGACAAGCAGATTTCCCTTGTATGTGCAACTGGTGCTAAAAGGATACTGGCTTGATCTACTCCATGAGTATTAATGTTATAAACATTACAAATCAAATCCAAATACTTAGTATACTTGCACTGCCTTTTCTTTCTTCATAGCAGCTTAGAGTCTTTACTGTTAATTTGTACCACTCAAAATATTTGTTTTACTCTTCCAGGAACCCAGACAGGACCAGCATGCCATGGTGTTATGTCAAGATGGGAAAGCGTGTTGTGCCCATGGTCTGTGACCTCCCAAAGTGTGAAATAGAGCAGAGCACAGGTGGGTCTCTCTACTACTCAGGATCCAAAAGTTGCTATTTTAAGTCACAAATTTTCTTTGCTGATATTTTCAAAAAAAGAACTTTGCACCACCATCCATTGTACTGGCTACTCTTTGTTATTGTGTACACAGCACTGACCTTCTCCCACTGCTCTGAAGCATCAACAGTTATGTATTAATACACCTATGGGAGCAAACACTTTGAGCACCAGAGAGGGGTGCTTTGCATTGCAAAGCATTGAATGAAATGTCTATTATTGTGATCATGATTTATTTATAAAGTGTAAACACATTCTGCAAATCTTAACCACCTGCAGGAAAACACTGTATTGAGTAAAAGCTCCACAAGACTTATTTTATTATTTGAAATTAATTACTCAAAGAGTCCAAACCTTTCCATAGATTACGAGTAAAATAGGTAAGCTTCTTCTTGGTGTAGAAGTTTAATTCTATGGGGCGCTTTACTGCAGTGGTGTCAGTGGCTGGAGAGATTGGTGTCCATGGAGTGAATTTGCTGACTGGAGAGACTTTACTCTAGGGAGGTATCAATGATTGAAGAGATTGTATTCAATGGAGAAGTGTCACTGACTGGAGAGATTGTACTCAATGGAGTAGTGTCACTGACTGGAGAGATTGTACTCAATGGAGTAGTGTCACTGACTGGAGAGATTGTACTCAGTGAGAGGGTTTACTGACTGGAGAGATGTACTCACTGACTGGAGAGACTTTACTCCATGTAGAGCTGCACTGACTGGAGAGACTGTACTCCATGGAGACAGTTCACTGACTGCAGAGATTGTAGTCAAGAAGAGGAGTCACTGGATGAAAATATTTTACTCCATGGAGCGATGTCACTGACTGGAGTGATTGTACTCCATGGAGTGGGCTTACTGACTGCAGAGACTGCATTCCACTGAGAGGGGTCACTAACTGTAGAGATTATACTGAATGGGAGAGCTAGCTGACTGCAGAAATGTGTACTCATTGACTGGAGAGATTGTACTCTATGGGAGGGCTCACAGACTGGAGAGACTTTACTCCATGGAATGGACTCAGTGAGGCTTATGAACTGTTTAGACCTGGAACAATTCTGGGGCAAATTAACTGTACCATAGGGGACAATTAAACATTCCCATTGAATAAAATTGGTCTTTTAACCCCTTAAAAGTTAATAGTATTCAGGATGTTAAGATCCTCATTTTAATTAGTGTGAATTTGGGGATTTTGTATTCATCTCCTATGCTGTAGGTCTTCTTACTACATTGGTGGCCAAATGTAACCCACCTAGCCCAGTATGTGGCAAAGCAGTGTGTGGCTACTACACCTGAGCTAGTATGTCTTCTCTCTGTTACTTCCTTAGACAGTTCTTGAGTCTAGATTTTCCTTAATTAGCTGTTCACAATGATTAGTAGGCCACCTTCCTGCTGCTACCTTACAGTTTTTCAGAATAGCTACGTCTGTGAAATACCAGTATTCTCACTGACTTAATAAAAACTGATTACTAGGCCTAAAAGTATATACTTTTATATGAATAAAGCTGATTAAATGTTTTTGTACTGATTTTGCGTCACTGTTAAAACAACAACATATTTTTGAATAACTGACAGGCTATAATTTCCCCATCAATAAAAACAAATACATGCAGCTCTCATTAGTATGGATTTCTGATCATGTCACCCACGACTGAAATTCCCCTGACTTAATATTTCATGAATATACGCTAGCCTCATTGATTCTTTGTATTTGAAATAGCAACACTGTTGGGTCTTTTATTATCATGGTTTTGAATTGGCGAGATTGTGGAGTTTAAGCTTGTTTAGTGCTGATGGTGATTCTTCATTCGCAAACAGGTGCTACGTGTGGTCAGAGGCAGCACAAGATGTATAAGATAGTCCGTGGGTTAAGCTCACCTGTTGAGTCCCAACCATGGATAGCAACTCTGTACCAGATCTCCAGAAGACACAAGCAGGATCACTTCCTGTGCGGTGCCAGCCTTATCCACCCTTGCTGGGTGCTTACTGCAGCTCATTGTTTCCTTGACAGGTGAGAATCTATCCAACATTCCTTCATATGGTATTCAGTTTTACATGTGATGCATCAGTAATTCACTGTTTACTCTACACAAGGTAGATTTACACATATGCTGATGTAGTGAGAAGAATTGGAACAATGTTGGAGCAAATCAAATGCTTCATAGCAAATAAACATTCATAAGAACGGTTTGAGACAGGCACACTTTATAGAGTGTTTTTACTAAGACTCTTTGTATACAACGCTATTTCGGCTCTGCAGACAAGCCGTCCAGTCCCGGGACCAGAAACCAAGTCTGTCAGCTAAAGAGCTGTGTTGTGACTAAAAGGGGTGGGAGGGGGAAATTTTACAAGGATATTACACAAAAAACTATTAAAATTATATCAAAAAGATGTAGATTTTTGCTTCATTTATTTAATAAGCATAATAATTAAATAATTTTATTTGATATTGAAGCCCTTAAAAAAACATTAAAAATGATATAAGTCTTATCTCCCAAACCTTTATGGTTTGGGAGATATTCACAAGCAAAGTTTCCCTCTGAGTGACGTCACTGCTCTAGCGCTCAGATTTGGAATCCGGTCCCGGGACCGGCTGCGGCTCTCCAGAAGTGCCGAGATCACAATCTTTAAAAATAATTTCTTAATTGGAATGGTCTACAAAGTGTGCTTGCAAGCCAGGCACACTTGGTACACAGTTCCAATTAAGTAATTATTTTTAAAGATTGTGAACTCGGCACTGCTAAAGAGCTACCGGTTGATCTGTGGACCGGATTCCAAATCTGTCCACTAGATGGCAGACTTGGCTGAAACAGCCAGGAAAAGGGAACTTAACTTTATTTTACTTGTGAATATCTCCCAAACCATAAAGGTTTGGGAGATAAGACTTATATCATTTTTAATGTTTTTTTAAGGGCTACAATATCAAATAAATTTATTTTCAAGTATTACTATCCCTTTAAAGCTTGTTGAAACAAAGTGTTACTATACCTTTAATTTAAATGGGTATCTTAGCCATTGTATTGCTAGTTATGTTGGATACCTCTCCATCATTCAAGAGGTTAAAAACACCATTTAATTCAATGAAACTTTTTTATTTCTCCCCAAAGGGCAACAACAGTTTTTCTTAGTTCTTCAATGTCATAGGGGTCTATTTAACAGATCTGTCCTATGACAGTGCTGAGCCTACATTGTTGTACTACGTAATGAAATCCACTAGTGCAGTGGCTTATAACCACCACCATGCATACACTTTGCAGATGTTTGATATGAAGATGCCGGGAGATGTTCTCCTTGCATGTTCTCCACACCAGACCTGTACAGTGTTTGCTTCCAGTTTCTACAGCCAAACATCACATTTTTCCTTCATCTTCCTATAAAATATCTGTAAAGCTTACATATGGGCGAGGTTATAAGTGCCAGCACTAAAGGATTTTATTAAATAAATGGAAACAACAGTTTGCGCAGCACTGTCATAATGCTAATATATTAAATAGGCCCCATAGTTTATATTTCCTTAACTCATTCTTGTCTCAGTTTTTCTGTCTTCAAAAGATATGGACCATGTGTAAGGAATGTGTATGGTGTTTATTTGGACACAAATTGACCCTGATCTCTGTTTTCATTTTAGTGATTTCCCAGAGCCTAAAGATTATGTGATCTATCTGGGGAAGTCAAACATTAATGAACCTAACGTGGACAAGGAACAGAAATTCGAAGTGGAGAAAATTATTCGTCATGAACAGTTCACAGATGAAACTGGAGCATTGGACAATGATATTGGTGAGAGATGTACAGGTGTCATGCAGAGTGTAAACTTAGTAGAAGGGCCAAAGGTATCAGTGGGAGGGAAAGATTAGATGGTCCTTTCATTTTACTTCCTGTCTTGGTATGGAGAGATGTAGCTGACTCAATTAGTTTGTAAACAAACTCCAGGGACAGACCTCCTTTTGGTATCATTGTATACCCCTGCAGAAAAGGAGTCAAATTGCATTGGCCATGTCCCTTCTGTTATTGATTTAAGAACCTTGTTCATCAATATAGAGGTGCTTTTCTGGCACAAACCAACCATATAAATAACTCCCAAAATTACCATTGATTTGAATTGGGCTTTAAAATCCTTGAAATGTAGAGGCCTGCCAATGCATTGTGAAGCAATGCACTGAAGACCGTTCTGGTGCCAGTGGATTCAAAGCCTCATTTAACCCCTTCTGGACCAGAGGGGTGTGCATTGCATTGCTTTGCAATGTGTAGTGCACTGCTTTGGTCCCTGATGGGTTAACCATTTGAGTGCCAGAGAGGTATGCATGCATACCCCTCTGGCACTCAAAGGTTTAAAGCCACAGAAAATTGTATTTGTTCTCTATGGCGCAGTTGGTTTCCTCCAGAATTGTACCTCTTTAACTTTATGGACAAAGCCTTATATATCTATCTTAAGGAAGATTATAGTTAACCAAAAAGTACATAAGTGACAAAGATAATGGGCCAAAGGCAAAAATGTAGCAATCATGGGACAACAAATTGCACTGTAGGCAACCAATAATAAGTAAAATAATTATTTTTGATTTAACTGGGACTTTAAACACCTGGAATGCAAAAGAGGTCTCCCCCACATCTCTTTGCCCACTGAATCCTAAAATAGCATGTTTGATGTAGAAATTTCACTTATGCTTATTAGATGATAACACCCAGAATCCTCTTCTCGTAGCATTGATAAAGATTCGGTCAGCATCCGGACAGTGTGCCACTCTAACGGATTCTGTGCAGACTGTCTGTCTACCAACAGCCGATATGCAGTTGAAGGATAACACAAAGTGCGAGATTGCTGGATTTGGAAAAGAAGCATACAGTAAGTGACAAGTCTCACTCCTATTCGTTTTGGTATCTGTTGTGATGTTAGGGCAATGCAGTATTTCCCAAGGCCAATAGAAGCCAATAGTTGTATGATTTTTAAAATGTTTCAAGAGACATTTTTGCTTAAAAGCAAACTGCTCTTATATAAAAGAAAGCACAATAAACTTGTATAATTTACTAACTTCATAAATACCTTCACACTTCAATTTGTGGTGCTTTTTTCTTCACTAAATGTCAGACACTAAAGAGAGCAGCACATCCTTCATAGAACAGTGGTACTTTGATTGGTGCATCCCCCACATCTCCCTACTCACCTCGCCCTAATTCCAAACACTGTACTACAGTGATCTCAGAATGGCAGTAATGGGTTTTATCACTCTCCTTAGATTCTGTCATTTAGTTGCAAATGGGAAATTGATTAAACAATAAAGACTGAACTAACATTATAAACATAAACCTGCCTACTTGAACAATAACTGTATCTGTGACTTCTGTTTGCACATTTATCATATCCACTTGTCATTCCTATATTAGGCTTTTTCTTAATTTGCATGTTCTTTCTACAGATGACTTGGTCTATTCTCAGAACCTGATGTCAGCATCAGTCCAGCTGATCCCTCAGAGTCTGTGCCAGTCAGAAAATTACTATGGAAAACTGGTGAACAACAACATGTTTTGTGCAAGTGATCCTGCATGGAAGGTCGATGCCTGCAAGGTGAGATGATTGGTACTTGGCATTCTTGCTAAAAATGTCCCACATAAGGGGCTTACTCCTGTACCCTTAAAATACCTCTTACTTAATGCCTGTTTATTTGTAAAAATATAAAAAGACATTTTTTTATTTACATCTGTTATGTTTTAAAAATGAATGTCCAAGGCCAGTGTGTCTTAATCATGGTCGTCAAGTATCTCCTAGGTTTTTGGGATCTTCCTGTTTGAGTATATGTGAACTAATCAGAAAGATCCACTAATTACACATCTTTGTTCAGGCAGGTAAATCGTTAAAGCCTGCACACAAGTTTAGTTTGTTTTACAGAGAATTAAGATCTGTTTATGGTTTACTAGCCATTTCTCTGTAAAATATATTGTTTTTGGGAAATAAAACAATGTTTTGGTGACACAGTGTAGCATGACATTTCCACGCACAATATAGTAAATAGTTCTGTTATAGACCAAACTTAGTGCTTGCTGTGCCCAGATTCATTCAAAGCACAGTGTATAATAATATTGGACCACCACAGCAGCTGATTAGCATAAAGTGCCACAATCTTAGGCTGACCAGACCTCACCTTTAACCGGGAACGCATAGGAAAAATGCATACTGCAGGACTGCTTTGATTTCAGTGAAGTACTGAAAAATGGCTATTTCCTATGTGTCCCCAGTAAAAGGTGAGATCTGGTCAGCCTACACAATCTGCCACCAACAAATAAAGGTTTATTTCTCAAAAACTGTATTACCAACAAATAGCTAATCCAGCATACAGGAACTTTTCCATTATCGTTAAACTTTTGATTGTTAGAGTGATATTCTGCATTGAATACTTCTCTGGCATTCAAAGGGTTAAAATCTAACTAACTGTGTCTTAGGATGGCAGGTCCACTTTAAGATTTTTATGTACAGAGATAAATTGAACTGACTTTGTTTAGTTTAACCCTAAATTTGTTTTTTCCTTTCAGGGGGATTCCGGTGGTCCTCTGACCTGCGAGCAGAATGGTGCAATGGTGTTATATGGTGTCATTAGCTGGGGAGAAGAATGTGCAAAGGAAAACAAGCCGGGAGTGTACACACGCATCACTAACTACCTACCGTGGATAAAACAGAACATGGCTGAACAGTAGTATGCAGAGGAATAGATACTAAAATGAACAGGGCATTCATTAAACCCTTCACTGCCACATGGATCTGCAACACAATGCATTACATTCCTTCCTGGTAGCAGAGGAGGTAACACTGTGATTGTCAGACGAATGTCCAATGCATTGGCGATCCTTCTGGCACTCAGTGGGTTAATCATCACAGGACTGCAGCTTTTTGTAAACCGTCGCTGCCATCCTTTTTTAACAGTCTGTGTTGAACATAAGACTATTTTTTTTATAAGAATTTCATCTGTTTAGACAAATAATTCCAGTTTGTTTTGGTAGTTTTAACCCCATTCAACACCTGCACTGTTAAGGGGTATAGGTCACTTATTCTTTTAAGTGACCGCAGTCTTGGTTAGGCTGACCAGACCTCACCTTTAACCGGGGACGCACAGGAGAAATACATACTGCAGGACTGCACTGATTTCAGTGAAGTACTGAAATATGCCTATTTCCTGTGAGTCCCCGGTTAAAGGTGAAATCTGGTCAGCCTAGTCTTGGTCCACACTGTTTCTGTACAGTACCACATCTTTCAGTGGTGTAAGCAGATCTTGACCTGCAGTAACTTGATTATATTGTTGTAAGATAAAATAATTCTCCTCCAGTATTAAACTGTTGTCTTAAAACAGGTAGAGAGCTAAAGTTGCCCCTCTATCTGTTCTAATACACAACACCCCAAACTGCAGTCAAATATTGGGCATTTAATTACCAATCTAAAAATCATAGGCCTCCTACACTGGGGTTTGGGAACCCGTGGCTGTCCTGTTGAGAGTCAGAAGGATTTACAGTGCCTTGTAGATGTCACATAATATCAATGGAATCATTGAAGGTTTTTTTGCAAATTGCACTGGTTTACTATTGAGCCCATTCTGTGCTCAAAGAGATGGGACTTTAAGGTTATCAGACAGCTCCTTTAAACTATTGAGTGCCAGAGGGACTAATCAATGCGTTGGACATCCCTCTGGCAATTATAGGGTTAAACAGAGGCACTTATGAAACAGCATGCTGCAGAGATGTATTGTACTCAATTAAATCAGGCAGTATGTAGTTTAACCGTTTCGAATGCCAGAGAGGCATTCAATGCAGTGCAAATCGTTGGATGCTTTTTGGCACTCTAGGGTTAAAATAGAGATGGGTGTGCAACGCATTGTGAAGCTGTGTTGTGCAACCATCTGGCCTTTAAAGAGTTAATTAACCCTTTGAGTGCCAGAAAATGCGTTACTTACCCTTCTGGCACTCAAAGGGTGAATAATCTTTCATTTTGCTTGGGTGGTCTGGTAACTTTTCATAATATGCTCTGTAATATCCAGCTGCTTGAGAGAGGTAAAGGTTATCTACCTTTGCACTACTAACAATACAAAACATAATATAATGCAGTGGGTTAACTATCCTTTGAACAGAGCAATCCAGTATTATCTCTTTGGCAGCACAGGAGTTAATATACATATATTATATGTTTACTGACCCAGTCCTCATCCGGGTTTTTCCTCTTATTACTGTGGCATGGTTTATGTACATATAACTTATTCCTAACTATTTATCTAAGTGTTATTATAATTTATATAACTGTATCCTATTTAACTCTACTGAAGGAAACTGATGTGAAGGATTTCAGATTTTCTATAGTGAAATGCCTCTTTTTTGCGCATTAAAACAGCAATACTAGAGAATGTCATAACGTTAATACGAATCTTGCTTTCCAGCCATTTATAACCACTCTGTAATGGAGAGAAATCCAGAACAATCTTTTTATATAGTAATATACTGTAGAATCTGACAGATGAAGAAGCAGGACCTTATTCATCAAGCTAAAAAGGTACAATTCGGGATCAAACTAATTGTTCCAGAGGTGGTGAAATGAGAATTCTGTAAATTTCCATGAAACTGACTTTGAACCCACTGAATGCTAGAGACCTATTTAGTATTTGAGGGGTTAAACGCTCCATTTAAACGTTTCATTCTCCGTGTATGGAGCAACTGCTTTTCTGCAGAATTAGATCTCTTTAGATTGAATACAGCCTGTAGAATGTGGCTGCCGATAAGAACCAAGTGTCCCATTTAGTCTGCCCATTTCTATATCTAATTAAAAAAATGTTCAGAATTAAGTAATATTAAGAACAGGCATTCTTACATTCCTTTAGTATACTAGACCCTATCACTTGCACTGGGAGGCTATTACATATAACAAATAACCATTTAGTAAAGTTTAACCCTTTGAGTGCCGGAGTGGTATCCAGTGCATACCTCTCTGGCACTCAAAAGGGTTACGTTTTGTATTTCAAGTAAACACAGCCCACCTAAACCCTTGCATACTAACAACATCTCCAAAGAATTTCAGAACAATGCATTGGATACGTTTCTAACATCCAAGACGTTCCACCATATTAAAACCCTATAACAATTTAATTTTGCAGAATCTATTTCTTTACCGATCTTCAGTTATAGTTTTACGTGCATGCACTAACACTGTTTGTAAAGCAACACTTGCCAGACTCCCTTGAGCATTATGGTAAATTCTAAATGAAAAGGGCACGCACTGTGGCTATATTTTTACAAAACAAGAAGAATAAAGTGTCATCATTGTTTTGTGAATGCTGAGAGCTGTAAGAAGCTGAGAGGTAATAACTAGCAAATCTAGACACTGTGTGGCTTATGTACGAAGAAGAACTCAAGCAAATTAGCTGCAACATAGGGAAGCAATAAAATAGTATTACTAATCCCCTGAAACAGTCTTCTACGTGTGCTTGAAAACCAAGCACACGTAGAAGACCATTTCAGTGAAGGATTTCTTTTTTATTAATGAGATCTCGGCTCTGCTGCAAAGCTACCTGATGCACGTAAGATCGGATTCCCCTTCAGTCAGCTAGAACGCTGACTTCAGGGAAAGGTGGGGGGACTTTGCGAGTGAATAGCTCTCTAACCATAAAGGTTTGAGAGACTGCACTGGGGGCAATTAACTTCTTTTTTTAATGCCTACAATATGGGGATTAGTAAATTTTAAGTATTACTATCCCTTTAAATGGGGATTTATCCCCTAAACTCTTTGAGTGCCGGAGTGGTATTGAATGCATTGCGTTGGATAACCCTCTGGCCAGGGCCGGATTTACATCTCAGGAGCCTGTAAGCACAGAAATCTGAAGCAACTCCCCCCCGTTGGCTATCTCCACTGCACACCTCCACATTGCCTCCCATCATCTCCACATTGACCCCCATCAGCTCCAACTTACCCTCACATTGCCCCATCATCTCCACATTGCCATCATCTCCATATTGCCATCATCTCCATATTGCCCACCATCATCTCCATATTGCCCCCCATCAGCTTCATATTGTGCCCATCTGCTCCACATTGCCCTCATCAGCTCCAACTTACCCTCACATTGCCCCCATCATCTCCATATTGCCCCCAACAGGTCCAACTTACGCTCACATTGCCCCATCATCTCCATATTGCCCCCATCAGCTCCAACTTACCCTCACATTGTCCCCATCATCTCCACATTGCCATCATCTCCATATTGCCCCCCATCAGCTCCATATTACCCCCATCAGCTCAAAGTTACCCTCACATTGCCCCCATCATTTTCACATTGCCAATTTGCCATCATCTCCATATTGCCCCCCTTTAGATCCATATTGCCCTCACATTGCCCCATCATTTCCATATTGCCCCCCCCCAATGTCTGTTTCCTGCCTCTTCCTTGGTGGTCCAGCAGCAGGAGAGGTCTGTTGTCTGTGCCTCCTATGTCACAAACTGTAGCTGCTGAAGCTCCTGAGCGGTCTTCTCTTCAGTAATGCAGAGCGCTGGGAGATGATGTCATCTCCCAGCGCTCTGTATTACGAAAGAGCTGATGAGGGGTATCACTTCTCCAGTTCCTATGTTATTCTATAATAACATAGGAACTGAAGAAGTGATAGCACTGGAGAAGTCAACTCCACTTTATCACCTCTTTATCATGCCTTAGTGAATAACCCCCATTCTTTGTACTGGTTTAGTAAAAAAAAAAATGACCATAGTTAAGGAACATGAAGCTGTATACTTGGGAAATTGGACAGGGCTGTATTGAAAAGGGATGGATAAGCTTACCTCTATTCTCCACCACTGTGATCACCTGATTACTTCAACATCACTTAGTACATCACTGGAGAAAACGTGCCATTACAGAACTAACTATATTCATTAATTACATTTCATTATGCCATAAAACCTACCTGGATATTTTGTTTAGACTGGCAGCTTATGTATTAATCAAATCTAATTATTCTTAGTGTTGCTGTTTTCAAATGATGATACTTTTAGTTTGATGTGACAAGGTAAATATTAATTAGGTCTCCATTTTGCTACACAGGAATGTGTTCTTTTGTGTATGAAACAGGAAAGAGATTAATATTGTTACGTTCAAGCCTCCCTATTAACCCTTTGAGTGCCAGAGTGGTGTGCAACGCATTGCTCTGCAATGTGTTGTGTAATCCTCTGGCACTCAAAGTGTTAAAATACACAACTTCACCCTGTGCCTTGTTCATATGAATATAAATTTTAGGGGCTGGTTCCTTGAATATTGTTTAACAATATGCTTTTTTTTGTTGCTGTATTGTTATTTATTTATTTATTGATTTATTTGTATTTTATTTTTACATTGTAATTAATAAATTATTTTCTATGTATATCAATTTTGTTCTTTTTTAGTCTCTCATTTTTTATTACAAACACAAGGGCATGGAGCTTGGTATAAACAAAGACTCGGCTTATGTTAAATTTCTAACATTATATATAAGGAATATCGAATACAGTTTTGGGTTTAAAAGGGCATTATTGAACTGGAAAAAGTACAGATGTTCAACAAAACTGATAAAGGGACTGGAAGATTTTAGTTATAGAGATGCATAGACAAGAGGTATCTTACAGGAGGCATGATTAAAAATATTCTATATTATAATTCTCTGAGGATGTTTGTCAGAAGCCGTCATGCGCAGTAGAGACGGCTGTGCGCGCTGCAGTTATGCACAATACAGACTGCCCGCGCCGCGGCTGATACGGAGCGGGACATTCAGTATCAGGTGCGGACAGTCGGTACTGCTCATTACTGCAGCGCCGTCAGTGTTGGCCCGTGTACTAGTACATGGCCCTTGTACACGGGCTTCAAAACTAGCACATATATAAAAGATGAAGTAATATGTGACCGACAAGCTTTATCTGAAGCTAAACACACCTGGGGCGGCAGTAAGGAGGAGTTCTGCATGTCTCCTCTATACTGCCTGTCCCATTGGTGTAAGCAACCCCCCCGTCCACTCCTGTGAAAATCTCTGAAATGACTTTACCCTCCACCCTGTACAACCCTCCTCCCCTCCATCGTCTTACACTCCCCTTTGCCACATTACCTCACACTCCCCTTCACCTCATTGCCTCACACTCGCCTTCGCCTGATCGCCTCACGCTACCCTTCTCTTGATTGATTGCCTCACATTACCCTTCACCTGATCATCTACCCTGCCCTTTGTCTGATTGCCTAACCCTGTACTTTGCCTCCTTGCCTTCACTCCTATCCAGCGCGGTGCGTAGCAAGGGGTTGACTAACTTTATCACATTCACATGGTTACATTTCCTAATAATACAGCTCCCGCAATGTACAAAAACAAAACAGACCTATACAACCAACCAATGAATGTACACTCACAAATTAGAAACATTAGATTAGACCTCTTCAGACTTGGTGCATTTAATTGACCTGCAGCTGAAATAAGCATGGCTGTCACCACCACCCCCAATGGAGGCAGCGTGTGTGTGCCCCTTGTAAGACCTATTCAATTCAACATACATTCTGGCTGTGTGAGAACCTTGATGTTCTCACAGGGCACTACCACACAGTCAATGAGCATAGTATTGCACATTGAAAGTACGGTAGTGCCCTGTGATGACTTCAAAGTCCTTACACGCAGGAATGTATGTTGAGTGAAAGAGGTCCTGCAAGGCACACACACAGCAGTGGAGAAAGCATAGCGCATGCCATCTTCCTGTGTGGGGTGGGGGTGACAGTGATGCTCATTTCAGCTGCAGGTCAATTAAGTGCTCCACATATGAAGAGAAGAGATCTGATCTAATACTTTACTGTACATTAATTTGTTTATCCAATACATCTGAGCAGGTCTGAATATTTTTTTTATACATTTTGGGAGCTGTAGGATTACCAAATTGAACCCCTTGAGTGTCAGAAAAGTATCCAACACATTGCAAAGCAATATTCAAAGTAAATATAGAAAACTCTTGTCAGGGGAACACTGTTCAAAGAGCTGAGCACAAACAAGGGGGCATCCATTAAGACTAAAGGAAATGTGTTTCGACTACAACAATGGCAGGGATTTTTTTACAGTAAGGATATGGAATTCTTTGCCTAAGAAGTTTGTGTTGGCAGGTATTGTAAATAAATAAATTAGATATCTTTTTAGCCACGAACAATATAGATAATTATGACACTTGGTTTCAGTGCAGGTAGGATGTTAATCCAGGAAGCAATTTAGTTCCCTTTAAGAGTAAAGAAGGAATGTTCTTTAAAGCTGAGGTTGATTTTTTTTTACAAGTTTAAAAACTTTATTAAAATTGCCTGTGTGTAACTTTTGCCACCAATTCCTGCAGATGGATAGTTTTGGGAAAAGTGAAAGCCTCCCATTGCAACACAGTGCTTTAATAGCATATGATACATCACTGAAAAGTTTAATTAGCATATGAAATATAATGGGAAAACATAATTAGCATATATATTAGAATACTGTACCAAGTATTACTATCTCCTTAACTGTGCATTTGCTGGTCTTTTGGCAAACATGACACATAGTTTTAAATCGTGTTTTCAGATATGCAAACTTAATTAAATTGACAGTTCCACTTTTACCCACTTAGAAATGGCTTCACTGGGAGTTTTATCTGCCTTCCTATAGTTCAACAAAGGAAATACAACAATGGTTTATGACAGTGTTTCTCAACCAGGGTGCCATGACACTTTGATGTGCCACGGACATCCACATAGGGTGCCCCATTTTATCTATAAGGCTTTTACAAAAATGTGAATGTAGACGTCCAACTGTATATGTAAGGCTGTTACAATGCATGATATGTTTATTTTAGTTGTGAGGTCTAACAATAACTCTATATTTATGTATCTGTAACCTTCTTTACACCCATGACAAATTACATAAAATGATAGGGGTGCCCCGAAAATGTCAGACTGTGTGTTAGGGGTGCCTTGAGTATAAAAAGAGATAATACAATGCCACTCCTGAAATACAGAAGCAGATATAATAGCTAAAGTGGATCTGACACTTTATAACGACTTTGTTGACTATGGATTGCAAAATCACCTATAATTATATTAGCCATAATAGTTTATGAAATATTTAACTTTATGTATTTGTCAGTTTATTCAGATTAACCAGGACTTCCTTATAGGAAGTGGCAGTTGTGAGGGAGAGTGGAATGTTAGTATCTGATACATGAGGCTGTGTCAGCCATTACTGCCCAATTTGTATATAGTAACAAATATATAGTAACATAGTTGATGAGGCCAAAAAAAGTCATGTGTTCATCAAGTCCAGCCCATGCCAAATCACCCCTGTTGATCCAGAGGAAGGAAAAAAAAATTGAAGCTATTTCCAATTAAGCCCCAAGTGGGTAAAAAAAAAATCCTTCCTGACTCCATATGGCAGTGTTAGGGAAACCAGAAAACCAGAGGGAAACAGGAGATGCTGGTAAATAAAAATACCTTTATTAATAACCGAAAATAGCCAAACTGAATGCAGAGCACAATCCGGAATCGTAGTCAAAGTACAATCCAGGGTTCACAGCCGAAATGGGTAGTCAGACGAGCCAAATCAGGAACACAGGGAGCAGCTGTGTCAAGAACAGAAGCCAGTATCAGGAACCAGAAGAATCAATCAGCAAGGCCAACTAGGCCACCAAAACTGTCTGGAGGCAGACCAGATCATCTGATTCTTGCCCGGATGACTCACAGCTTTGGTGTTATGAAATGTTTGCATGAGTCTTAGGCGGAGTTTATCAGGTACATAGCATCTCCCATTAGGATTCTCTGGGGGATGTGGGACTGGGCAAAGAGAATCTCTTCTCCCAAGGGAGAGGTGAGGTTTGTGCAGATAGTCACCAGAACGTGGTCAGGAGGAATCACTGGTACGGGTAACGTTTCCTCTTTGGAGGGGGTAGAGAACTGACGTGACAATGCATTGGCCTTGGTATTTTTTGTACCAGGGAGGTATGAAACTATATAATTAAATCTAGACAGAAGCGGTGCCCACCTGGCTTGCCTGGATGACAACCATCTGACCCCTGATAGATAAGTGAGGTTTTTGTGGTCGGTCAGGATAAGTACCGGAGAGTTAGCACCTTCGAACAAATGCCTCCATTCTTTCAAAGCCAGAATAATGGCCAGTAATTCTGTCACCTATTTCGTAATTGCAGTCTGCCGGGGATAACTTTTTTTTCCGGAGTAGGACGTTGAGACAGGACGACACCTACTCCTGTCTCAGACGCATCAATCTCGAATATAAATGCAGGGCAGGGTTAGAATGAGCCAATACTGGTGTAGCAGCAAAGCCTTGTTTTAGGGTATCAAATGCCCGTATTGCCTCAGGTGAGAGGATGAATTCCTTTCCTGGTTAGGTTCAAAATGGGATTCACTATGAAAGCAAAATTTTTAATGAATGTACGCTAATAATTAGCGAAACCCAGAAAACATTGTATGGAGAGTAACCCAATAGGACGAGGCTATTCTAATACAGCAGATAGTTTAAGTGGATCCATTAAAAATCCTGCTGTGTATATTACGTAACCAAAAAATGTGACCTGAGGCTGGTGAAATTTGCATTTCTCCAGTTTGCAAAATAGTCCATTCTCCCGCAACTTTTGAAGGACTCGTACGACATCCAACTGATGGGTTTCAAGTGACGCAAAATGGATCAGGATGACATCGAGATAGACTACCACACATTGTTTGCAGCATGTCCCGGAGGACGTCATTAATGAACTCTTGGAAAACGGCGGGAGCATTACAGAGTCTGAAGAGCATGACTAGATACTCATAATGCCCACTTCTGGTATTGAACGCTATTTTCCACTCATGACCCTCTTTTATTCTTACAAGATTATAAGCTCCTCTCAGATTGAGTTTAGTAAAAATTGTGGAGCCTTTCAGGCGATTGAAGAGTTCTGTGATCAGCATAAAGGGGTACGCATTCTGTATGGTCAGGTGATTGAGACCCCTGTAATCAATACAAGGTCTCAACTCGCCATCCTTCTTCTTTACAAAGAAAAAAACAGCTCCAGCTGGAGAGTTGGACCTGTGGATGATCCCCCAGGAAAGTGCCTCATTATTCCATCCAACCTCTGCCGCAAGGGTACGGAATTCGATAGCATATTCAGCAACTGTCCGTCTACCCTGTCTAATGGACATTAGTTGCTTTGCAGCAGAGGTGGAGTGCCTTGGAACGTCAAATACCCTGCGGAAGGCAGCAACAAATTCAGGGTAATTATGTATTACTGTTTTTCCAGACTCCCATAATGGATTGGCTGAGGCTAGAGCTTTGTCAGACAGTAAGGATACAAGGAACCCAACCTTAGCTCTGCCTGTGGAACCATTTTGAAGTAAATGTCAACCTGGTTCACAAACCCTCTGCATTGTTCTGGATTGCCCCCATAGTGCTGAGGACGCGGAGCAGATCCAGTCATGCCTCTGGCTACTGCAGGCTCGGCTGCGATTGTGCTTGCCTGAGTGGAACTAGCAGTGGGAATGAGCATTGAGGCAGCTATTGGCGAACAAAGGACGCCAGGACCAGGTGTGCGTGTGAGCTAGGAGTGTTTGTAAGGATATGGCAAAATGATCCATAAGGCAGTCCTGCTGCTCCATCCTAGCAAGGATGTCAGAATATGGTGGATTACCAGCACTGTCAGAATTCATGGCCCTTGCATAATGTCAGGGAAACCAGAAAACCAGACGGAAACAGGAGATGCTGGTAAATAAAAATACCTTTATTAATAACAGAAAATAGCCTAACTGAATGCAGAGCACAATCCGGAATCGCAGTCAAAGTACAAGCCAGGGGTCACAGCCAAAACGGGCAGTCAGACGAGCCAAATCAGGAACACAGGAAGCAGCGGTGTCAGGAACAGAATCCAGGATCAGGAACCAGTAGAATCAGTCAGCCATGCCAGGTTCATACACAGGAACCAGCAACAGCAAGAGCAGGAGCAGGAATATACAGGGAGGTCATAGACCATGCAAGGGCAGAGAGATACTGAACCTGTGCAGCTAAATAGCTAGAGCACAGCAGGAAAGAGCTGGCTAATTGACAAGTAACCATGGTAACAGAGAATGACGGACAGTAGTAATATAACAGTTGAGTAAGCCAGACACAGGGAATGAAAGGCAGCAGTAATCAAACAGCAGAGTACCAGACCAGATTATCAGAACCATGACAGGCAGTCAGATAGTTCCCTGGATCAACATGAAGCCTACTGTCATAATTCTCAATATTGTTCTGTGCTAGATAGGTATCTATTACTGTTTTTAAAGCATAGTATATGCACGCACAATATCCCAAGGCAAAGAATTCCATAGCTTTATTGCTCTTACTGTAAAAAATCCCTGCCCTTGTTTTAGTTGACAGTGCCTTTCTTCAAGTCTTAATGGATGATCTGTTGTTCTTAGCTCAGCTTTTTCAGTAAATAAACCATTGGAGAGATCTTTGTATTGACATTGAATATATTTGTAAATGGTTATCATATCCCCCTTATATAGCTCTTCTCTAATGTAAACAAACCCAATTTTACACTTGCATCAGCTGAGTGACTCTGCATACTGCTGTAAATTCTATTGTCTATCAGTACTCCTAAATCCTTCTTTAATTAGAATTCCCCAAGTTGTTTCCCATTTGGTGTATATGTAGCTTGTTTGTTTCTATATCCAAAATACGTAACCTTACATTTATCTACATTAAATGTCATCTGCCACTTTTCTGCCCATTCAATCAGTTTATCTAAATCCTTCTGCAGAGAAAAAGCATCCAGCTCTGTATATATTTCCTTACACAGCAAAGATTACTAAACACGTCATAAAGCATTGGGCCCAGGACTGAACCCTGTGGCACCTCACTTAAAACTTTAAACCAACTTGAAAAGGTTCAATTTACAACAACTTTCTGCCATTTATCATCTAACCAGTCCTCAATCCATGTACTGCTATCACCTCCCAAACCAAAGCCTTTTAATTTATGCAGTAACCTGTTGTATGGCACTGTATCAAAGGCTTTTGCAAAATCCAAGTATACTGCATCAACAGCATTTTCCTTGTCCAAATTACTACTTACCCTTTCATAACATGCAGACTTGTGCACGGCAAACAAATTTGGTAAAATTAGATTTCGGACAATTTTTTTTTTTTTAATTTGGCAGATCCGATTTTCTGACCGGACCTGTTCGACTTGGACGAAATTCGGCAATAGTCCGATTTATTTGGACGAATTTAAAATACTTTAAAATGTGAAATAAAAATGTAAAATTAAATAAATAAAAATAAATGGAACCATTTCCAGGGTCTAAATGAAGATGGTGGAACAGGGTAAGGTGGAGCTTTAGCCTTATGGTACTGTAGATGAAGCAAGGGTGTAGCTATCTGAAGGAAGAAGGAAGACTGGGGATGACTGGTTCAGGATGGACTCAGGATGACTGGAACACTGTAGATGTAGCTAGCAGCAAACTGCAGAACACTGGAGCAGTCAGGGCTCAGTAGACGGATACAGCAGACTTTTTGAGAAATTACTACAAAAATGAGGATGACTGGGGCAGGGCGGACTCGGAATGACAGCAACACTGTAGATATAGCCAGCAGCAAACTGCAGAAAACTGGAGCAGGCAGGACTCAGTAGATAGATATATGACTTTTGTTAGACTAGACTAGAAAACTGGGGATGACTGGTGCAGGGCAGACTCAGGATGACAGCAACACTGTAGATGTGCTGAGCAGCTCACACCCACAAATCTGCCATTCTGGACAGCCTTTGTCATGTTAGCAACACTGTAGATGAAGCCAGCAGCAAACTGCAGAACACCGGGGCAGGCAGGACTCAGTAGATAGATATACGACTTTTGTTAGAATAGACTAGAAAACTGGGGATGACTGGTGCAGGGCGGACTCAGGATGACAGCATCACTATAGATATAGCCAGCAGCAAACTGCAGAACACTGGAGCAAGCAGGACTCAGTAGATAGATATACAACTTTTGTTAGATTAGACTACAAAACTGGGGATGACTGGTGCAGGGCGGACTCGGGATGACAGCAACACTACTAGATGTATCCAGCAGCAAACTGCAGAACACTGGTGCAGGACTCAGTAGATAGATACCACAGACTATTTTTAGAAGAGATGAAAAACAATAGAGCAAGAGTGAACAGCCTGTATAGTGGGACAACAATGTAGACTTTAATTCTCCCTTGTGTCCCACCAAGTCAGGGGGGTGTCCTCTGCCCAACCTATCACGGTTCTAGAGCTGGGTAAACTGGAGCGCTCAGCGTATTATGGTACTATGGATGATTATAGATGAAGTCCTTTTATTTTTCAATCTGCATCAAACCTGAGAGCAGGGTAACCCAGTTTTGGCAGGTTGACTTTTAAAAAAGTAATTTGCTCCATGAGCTGGGGGGCCAAGTGAGAGCGCTGGGGTTAAGTATATTTCCTGTTATAGAAAATACCAGCTCACTCTGCACAATGGCTGGGAGTAAGAAAGCCACACAGCCCTCTTGTTATCCCAGAAACTCAAGGGATCTGTACTTGGGGGCAAAGAAGGTTCCACAAGGTAAGCCTTAACCTCAAACACAGCACTTTTTCTATTTATGGGGAGCTGTTTCTTTTGTCCGATGCATAATCTGTCCATTGACTCAGCATAAAAAGCAGCAGCTGCTCCACTGGAACAAGATGAAGTGCTACTGGCGCTGCTACTGATCGGTCCTGGAAGTTCACCACACTCCTCCAGCTCATCTGTGGAATCCTCTCTCACCTCCTGTGACTGCTTTCTGTTTTTTTGCCTCTCACGTACCCTCGCTATCAATTGTTCCCTCCAGGCAGTGAGGGAAGTGAAGTGCCATCTTGTCTTTGATTCGAGGATGCAAATTGTGGCAAGCATTAACTCAGGACAATTGTCCATGAGCTCTTCCATGCACCAAGTCAGTTTCTTTCCAGGTTCGTTAGAAGGCCAGCAACATTGGGAATTATATTACCCTCAGCACCAAGCAAGCGTTCCCTATGGGAAAGGAAATTGTCAATTTTTAACGAGAGGTGTGTGAAGAGGGGAATAACTTCGGCCAGGATAGCATTCTCTTTGCTTAAAATTTCCATCAAAGCATGGAAAGGTGTGAGGACTGTCACTCCCTGTTCCATCAGGGCCCAGTCAGCCCTGCCCAGTGTTCTGTTACTGGCAATGAAATGGCGACATGACATTGCGTGAATTGCCTTTTTCCTGTTCTAGGATATGCTATAGCATATCTAAGGTGGAGTTCCACCTAGTCCCAACATCTTATTTCAGGCGGTGCTCTGGGAGGTATGCCTTTTTCTGTTCCTCCCTGAGGAGATGGCTATCTTTGATGTCTGATGAAGTGGCCAGCAATTTGTCACCATGACTCCAGAAGTGCTGGCAACCTTCCAGTGTTACTGCCATCCTCAAGAGCAGCCTTCACTACCAGATGCAAGACATGAGCTGAGCAGTGCTCACCCATAAATCTGCCATCCAGGAGAGCCATCATGTTAGCTGCACCGTCAGTAACCATAAACCTCATCTGTGCCTGTGTGCCTGCCTGCTCCCCTAGCCACTGCACCATCATATTCTGCAGTGCTTTGTGAATGTTATCTGAGGTGTGCTGCTGATCCATTACCTCAGCATGGAGGAGGAAAGAGCAGTGCTCCTGCTTAGCTACTGCACCTTAACTTGTTGTCGGTAATGATGTGTCTTGCCAGACATTGGGCTGCCACCAATGCGCTGTCAATGACAGGGAGCCATGCTGGCCACTTGGAGCACTCCATAAGTCAGTGATAAAATGTACTGACTGGCCACCAACCTTTCTTAGCAGGTCCTTCAAAAGCCCAACTCATGACCGGTACAGTGAGGGCACTATAGTTCTAATGAATGTGGTGCGGGGTGGAATTTTATATCGGGGTGCAACAGCCTCCATTAGTTGCTGGAAGTGCTCCCCATCCACCACATTAAAAGTAACACCCCCAATGGCTATGAGCTGGGCAATGAAGCATGTGATTTTTCGGGACTGCTGTCTGCACATCCCCTTTGAATGAAACCCACCAAAATCTTCCAGTGTGGCCTGCACTGATTTTGGGATGGGCTGTGATTGTCTGCTCTTAAGATCAGATGTGGCACAACCCACCTGCCCTTTCTCCTGCCTACTGGTGGTGAGTGTAACACTGGTATATGTAGTAGTGCCACTTTCTGCACTTATCAATAATGACTTATAGTAGTTGTTAAAGTGTTGGTTCATCCTGGAGGTGGTTAGATGACCCAACACCCTCCCATGGCTGACTTCCCTGCCACACAATTTGCATTTTGCTAGCCAGCCATCGCCAAGTGTCACAGAATGCTCCCACGCTTTGGAGCGACAGATGACTCTGCCACTTGACATGTAAGATGGGGGAGAAGAAGAAACTGAGGTGACACTTTCTTCATCTTCACATGCTGAAGCAACCTCACCATGCTTTTTGCTTCTACATACCTTTACATGGGTACTAGTAGAACTAGACATGGCAGCAGGGATGTTGGGACTGGGATTGGAGGAGGATTGTGGAGTAATAGTGGTGGTGGAGACACTAGCAGCTACTACCTGCTTAGGAGACTCAACTGGAACTGGAGAGGCAGGTGTTGAGTTCTCAATAGAAGAGACAATTGTAGCTGGAGAAACAGGAGGAGTACTATGTGTAGCAAGGGAAAAATCAAGCCACGGGGAAAAATCAAGCTCAGGAGGCCTTGGTCTCTCATATTCTTCTTCTACCTCTTGTATGTTTGGACAGGAAGAAAAATCATAAGCAGCAGATTTTGGGGAGACCTGCTGAATTGCCTCTTCTGCCTGGTGGCTACCAGGAAATGGTAAACAACTATCTCCCTCAAGCTCAATAACATTTTTTGGAGAAGATATGCTCTCAGTGGCAGTGGCAGTGGGGGCAGGAGGAATTTTCTCCAAATATTGCAATAATTCCAATTTGGGCTGCTTATACGGATGTTCGCTGTAAAAATCCCACGTTGATACTGCCCGCAGTTTCAGACCAGTAGTGTTAAACACGTTAGGTGTCCACAGGTTTATAGAACTGGCTGTAGCGGAGGGGGTGACAGAACTAGCAGTGGCACTAGTCATTGTGTCTTTGAAGACTGCATCTTCTCCCTGATGGGACCCTCCCCTCTTTCCCAGACTTTTATGAAAAACTTACTCTTCATAGCTCTGACGTTTGGTACTATTGCCAAATACACCATCTCATCACTTCTCATCCCCCATAGAGTTAAGTTTAGAGACACGTCCTTTGAATCAAATATGGTTTGTGCCAATCCTCCATCTTCTTTGGCTCCTTCAATACTTCTTTTTCATCCCACAAAAGGCTTGGGAGTTGGACAGTGGCCATAAAACTATATTTTTAAAAGGTCATATGTAGTGATGAGCGAGCATGCACGGCCGAAGCTCGGTTCGGCTCGAGCATCGCTCTGCTCGGCACATGGCGGTACTCGTACGAGTACCGCATGTGCTCGCCCGCCATGTTCGGGTCTCCTCCCCGCACGTTTCGCGGCTGCTGCGCAGCCAATAAACGTGCGGGGAGGCTCTGACATCAGTGTAATGCCAGCAGCCATGTTGGCTGCTGGCATTACACTGATTGGCTGGCCAGAACCCGTGATCGGGTGCTGTATAGCACCTGACCAGCGAGTTCGGCTCAGTCTTAGCCAGGGAGAGATGAGGATAGGAAGGGAAAGTCAGTGTAGGGAGAAGAAAAGTGTTTTTGAACTCTTTAAAGACCCAAAAGTCCTTTTTAGGACTGTTGTGTGTGGGGGCAGCAGTTATATTTTGTTTGGGGGGGCACAAATTTAAAAAATAAACGTCACATATTCCGTTCACTGTGCCTAGCCGCAGATTAGCAGCACATTCTGTTTAGTGTGCCTAGACGCAGATTAGCGGCACATATTGTTTAGTGTGCAAAGTTTAAAAAATAAACGTCACATATTCCGTTCACTGTGCCTAGCCGCAGATTAGCAGCACATTCTGTTTAGTGTGCCTAGACGCAGATTAGCGGCACATATTGTTTAGTGTGCAAAGTTTAAAAAATAAACGTCACATATTTCGTTCACTGTGCCTAGCCGCAGATTAGCGGCACATATTGTTTAGTGTGCAATGTTTAAAAAATAAACGTCACATATTCCGTTCACTGTGCCTAGCCGCAGATTAGCAGCACATTCTGTTTAGTGTGCCTAGACGCAGATTAGCGGCACATATTGTTTAGTGTGCAAAGTTTAAAAAATAAACGTCACATATTCCGTTCACTGTGCCTAGCCGCAGATTAGCAGCACATTCTGTTTAGTGTGCCTAGACGCAGATTAGCAGCACATATTGTTTAGTGTGCAAAGTTTAAAAAATAAACGTCACATATTCCGTTCACTGTGCCTAGCCGCAGATTAGCAGCACATTCTGTTTAGTGTGCCTAGACGCAGATTAGCAGCACATATTGTTTAGTGTGCAAAGTTTAAAAAATAAACGTCACATATTCCGTTCACTGTGCCTAGCCGCAGATTAGCAGCACATTCTGTTTAGTGTGCCTAGACGCAGATTAGCGGCACATATTGTTTAGTGTGCAAAGTTTAAAAAATAAACGTCACATATTCCGTTCACTGTGCCTAGCCGCAGATTAGCGGCACATATTGTTTAGTGTGCAAAGTTTAAAAAATAAACGTCACATATTCCGTTCACTGTGCCTAGCCGCAGATTAGCGGCACATATTGTTTAGTGTGCAAAGTTTAAAAAATAAACGTCACATATTCCGTTCACTGTGCCTAGCCACAGATTAGCAGCACATTCTGTTTAGTGTGCCTAGACGCAGATTAGCGGCACATATTGTTTAGTGTGCAAAGTTTAAAAAATAAACGTCACATATTCCGTTCACTGTGCCTAGCCGCAGATTAGCGGCACATATTGTTTAGTGTGCAAAGTTTAAAAGATAAACGTCACATATTCCGTTCACTGTGCCTAGCCGCAGATTAGCGGCACATATTGTTTAGTGTGCAAAGTTTAAAAAATAAACGTCACATATTCCGTTCACTGTGCCTAGCCGCAGATTAGCGGCACATTCTGTTTAGTGTGCCTAGACGCAGATTAGCAGCACATATTCTGTGTAATATGAAGAAGGCGGGTAAAAAGGGACGGGGAAGTGGACGTGATCCTGATAGTTCAGGGCGCGGGTCAGGACGCGTAGAAACTGTGCCTGGTGCCAGAGCACAAGAAAGAAAGACATCCACCATACCTAGCTTCATGTCTCAGTTTACAGGCGTCGCAGGACATCACTCTCGAGGTCAGACCACTGCGAACAGGTGGTCGGTTGGATTTCAGCTGATACTGCTTCCAGTCGGTTAAGCACCACCCTGTCTTCCACCAAGTCCACTCTCAGTAGCCAAGAGTCTGGTCAACACAATCCTCACCCTGATCATCCTTCCTCCCACCATAGAGGGTCTGGCCAAAGAAGTGATCCCACACTGGGATATAGTGAGGAGCTCGTCTCATCACCAATGCTTCATTTGAACCTCTCTCCAAGCACGCTTGCAGAGGAACATGAGATCTTGTGCCCTGATTCACAACCTCTAGAGGGTACCCAATCACAAGAAGATGACAGAGGGGAACGGCATTTAGGGTCAAAGGAAGTGGATGATGATGATGATGAGACACAGTTGCCATCAAATCAACCACAATTACTGTCTCAAGACCTTGATGAGGAGGATGATACACAGTTGTCAATGACTGAGTATGTGGTGGGATCAAGAAATGAGGAGGATGGTCAGAGTGAGGAAGTGGAGGAGGACTTGGTGGACGATGAGGTCACTGACCCCACCTGGGAAGGTGGAGAGCCGAGCGATGACAGCAGTCCTGAGGGTGAGCCATCTGCAGCACCGCAACAGGCTGGAAGAGGCAGTGGTGTGGCTAAAGAAAGAAGGCGGACCGCACCAAACCGGCCCGCAAATGTTCCACGGAGCACCCCCTTGCGTAAATCTCCCTTGCCAAGGGCTAGGTGTTCCGCGGTATGGCGTTTTTTTAAGGAAAGTGCGGACGACAAAAGAATTGAAGTTTGCAACCTGTGCCACACCAGAATGAGCCGAGGCATGAACACTAGCAACCTCACCACCACCAGCATGATCCGACACATGGCATCCAAGCACCGTAATAAGTGGGAGGAACGCCCGGATCGCCAATCTGTGTCTGCAGGCCACACCACTGCCTCCTCTTCCCCTGTTTTCGGTGCCGGCCAATCGCCTGTCGAAGGCGCAGGCCCGCATACCTCCCGCCCTGCACCTGTACCATCTGAAGCACCATCAGCGACCACATCCACTTCCCTGTCCCAGCGCAGCGTCCAAATGTCGTTACCCCAGGCATTTGAGCGCAAGCGAAAATACCCAGCCACCCACCCACAGGCCATAGCACTAACCTCACACCTTTCCAAATTACTGGCCATCGAAATGCTGCCATTTAGGCTTGTGGAGACTGAGTCCTTCCGCAGCCTGATGGCAGCAGCTGTCCCTCGGTACGCAGTCCCCAGCCGCCACTACTTTTCCCGGTGTGCCGTCCCCGCCTTACACCACCACGTGTCCCGTAACATCACCCGTGCCCTGACCAACGCAGTTACTGGGAAGGTCCACTTAACGACTGACACATGGACAAGTGCTTGTGGCCATGGACGCTACATTTCCCTGACGGCACACTGGGTGAATGTCGTGGAGGCTGGGAGCGACTCGGACCCTGGGATGGCACAGGTGCTACCCACGCCGAGGATTGCGGGCCCTACCTCCATCAGGGTTTCCGCCAGCACCTACGTTATTGGCTCCTCCTCCTCCTCCTCCGTTTCCACCTCCGAATTCTCTGCGCGCAGCGCCACTCACCCATCAGCCGGTAGCTGGAAGCAGTGTAGCACTGCAGTGGGGAAGCGTCAACAGGCCGTGCTGAAGCTGATCTGCCTTGGGGACAAACAGCACACGGCCTCAGAGCTGTTGCAGGGGATTAGTCACCAGACCGAGCAGTGGCTCTCGCCACTCAACCTGCAACCAGGCATGGTTGTGTGTGATAATGGGCGTAACTTGGTGGCGGCTTTGGAGCTCGGCAAGCTCACACACGTACCATGCCTAGCGCATGTATTTAATTTAGTGGTTCAGCGATTTCTAAAAACCTACCCCAATTTGCATGATCTCTTGACCAAGGTGCGCTGCGTGTGTGCACATTTCCGTAAGTCATCAACAGCTTCAGCCGGCCTGTTGAAGCTGCAGCAGCGCTTACAATTGCCAGCTCACCGGCTGCTGTGTGACGTGAGCACGCGCTGGAACTCCACCTTCCACATGTTGGCCCGGCTTTGTGAGCAGCAGAGGGCAGTAGTGGAGTACCAGCTGTTACACGGTCGTCGCCTCTCCGTTCAACTTCCTCTAATCAGAAGTGAGGAGTGGGAATGGATGTCAGACCTCTGTGAGGTTTTACGCAATTTTGAGGAATCGACACAGATGGTGAGCGGCGATAACGCTATTATCAGTGTAACCATCCCACTTCTGTGTCTACTGAAACGCTCGCTGCTCACAATTAAAACCGACGCTTTGCATGTGGAAGAGGTGGAAATGGGGGAGGAAGAGCTTACACAAGGTGATAGCCAGAGCACCCTCACTTCGTCTTCTCAGCGACAATTGGAGGAGGCGGAGGAGGAGGAGGAGGAAGACACGGTTGCCTCCGCTACAGAGGGTAGCCATGGAACTTTAGTTCCATCTCTTCAGCGTGGGTGGGCAGAAGAGGAGGAAGAGGATGAGGAGATTGAGAGTCATCCTCCTGGTGAGGACAGCGAAATCTTGCCTGTTGGTACTCTGGCACACATGGCTGACTTTATGTTAGGCTGCCTTTCCCGTGACCCACGCGTTATACGCATTTTAGACAACACGGATTACTGGGTGTTCACCCTTCTGGACCCCCGCTACAAAGAGAATTTCTCATCTCTCATTCCTCCGGTGGAGAGGAGAAGCAAAATGGTGCAATACCAGAAGGTTCTTGTCGAAAAATTGCTCCAAAATTTTCCATCTGACAACGCTGGCGGCAGAGTACGTGCTACCTTGGCCAACCGAGAAGGGGAGAAAAGGGGAGCACACAGCAGTTCCGACAAAGGCAGGGCAACACTCTCCAAGGCGTGGGACACCTTCATGACACCCCGCCAGCACCCTCACCCTGATGCGCAGCCTAGTGTCACAAGGAGGGAAAAGTTTTGGAAGATGGTGAAGGAGTACGTAGCAGACCGTGTCAGCGTCCTCAATGATCCCTCTGTGCCTTACAACTACTGGGTGTCCAAGCTGAACACGTGGTATGAACTGGCACTCTACGCCTTGGAGGTGCTGGCCTGCCCTGCCGCCAGCGTTCTGTCTGAGCGGGTATTTAGTGCTGCTGGTGGCATCATAACAGATAAGCGTATCCGCCTTTCCACCGAAAATGCTGATAGGTTGACACTTATAAAAATGAACAAGGCCTGGATTTCCCCTGACTTCTCCACTCCACTGGAGGAAAGCCCCGGGGGAACATAAAGTCACTTTAGATATGTTATTTACAATGATGGGAATACTCTGTATTCCCATTCACCCCTTCCACCCAAAAAACGGGTATATGGTTGACTCTTAATCTTCTCATTGTCCTCCTCCTCTTCCATATGCCCTCTGATACAATTTTTATATAGGGCCAGCTCACCAGCGGTCCCTGTGATACAATTTTTATATAGGGCCAGCTCACCAGCGGGCCCTGTGATACAATTTTTATATAGGGCCAGCTCACCAGCGGGCCCTGTGATACAATTTTTATATAGGGCCAGCTCACCAGCGGGCCCTGTGATATCATTTTTATATAGGGCCAGCTCACCAGCGGGCCCTGTTTGACAATTTTTGTATAGGTCAGCTCACCAGCGGGCCTTCTCATATAATGTTTTATTGGGTCAGCTCTCTAGCGGGCCCTCTCATATAATGTTTTATTGGGTCAGCTCTCTAGCGGGCCCTCTCATATAATGTTTTATAGCGTCAGCTCACTAGCGGGCCTTCGCATATAATGTTTAGGATGGTCAGCTCCGCAGCAGACCCTCACCCATAATGTTTTAGATGGTCGGCTCAGCAGCAGACCCTCATTCCTAATGTTTTAGATGGTCAGCTTAGCGGCATGCCCTCGCCCCTAATGTTTTAGAGGGTCACCAGCAGGCCATTAATCCTAATTTTTCAAGGGTGTGTATGATGCCCTCCTTTATGTGTAATAAAGGGTGTATTGGAGTGACAGTCTAATTTTTGGCAGCCCTTTCACTTAGTGCATAGGCTTTATGAGTGTTGGACCACTACCTGAACTATTGTACCACAATGTGAATGAGGCCCTCCATTTTGTGATATACAGGTTGTATCGGAGTGCCTCAGGTCCTCCCATTGAATTAAATAGGGCTGGGGTGTTCGACAGAGCAGAAGGTAGTTCTTGGCTTCATCCACTAAGTCACTTCGTCACTTTTACTGAATGGATCAGACCCCACTGTTACGACTATAAATTTTGGACTTAACAAGGGCAAACGGACATGTTGTAAAACCTGTGGTAGCTGCGGCCTCCGTTCCTGAATGCTGTACCTTACCCGGGCCATAACCACGTTGAACACCTGCTTTACGCTGCGCACGTTTCCCTCTTAATCATGGCCCCAGTTCCGAAAAATCGATGAAATTTTTTGCAGAATTTGCAGATGATATACAAGTAAATATACAGCAAATACTGTTTGGTAACAATTTTTCGCCTAAAATCGTTTTTATCTTCCTTTTTGTGTGTTTTACGGTCAGTCTGTAAAAATGGCGTACTACAGGCGAAACATCGTTCCCAGCAGCGACGTTGGAGTCCAAGATGCATCCAGACATCCTCCCTATGCTGTCCCTGAACCATTTCTGTGGTGTTTCCATCATTTTCTGCCCTTTTCCTATGGACCAGGCACCCTCCCCTCATCAGAGCAGTGGGTGCCTGGTGTAATGCTCGAGTCCTCCCATTGACTTCAATGGGGCTCGGGTGCTCGGCCGAGCACTCGAGCCTCCGGGGCGCTCGGTCAGAGCACCCGAACACCCGAGCATTGGGGTGCTCGATCATCACTAGTCATATGCAAAACAGCATGCAACTACACAGCACATTCAACATGTCGCAGTGATTAAAAGGGTGACATGAGAATCTCACACTGCAGGACAGCGCAATATTCTCATGTCACTGAATGAAATATCGCCATCAATCAATGATTCAAGTTTAGCAAATTATTTCAGTTTGAATACTAACTAACTTTCGGGATAATCAGATTGGGCAGGCTAGGACCTGCTGCTTGCATTATGGTGTTCATTACATCTTCCACAGGCTGAACTTGCTAAACTTGCAATTTGTATGTGTTTGCTAGACAGGGAAATAACATTTTAAGGCTTCTGTATTAGGAAGAATTGATGCTATTGTGCCACAAAGAAACTAAATGTAGGATACAAATAACTATATTACCCACATTCAGTGTGATGCAACCCTCTTTAGCCTACATGGTGTCGCAGAAGGAAACATCGCATTTGAGCCCTCTATGACAGCCAATGATTCAAGTTTAAACACTGTAATACACAAACACAAATTAAATGAAATACCTTCTGCGCTCTCTCACATTAACCCTTTGTGTGCCTCCGACCATAGGAGTTGTAATGTAAACAAAAAAATAATACTATTTAGATTTTAAATTACTTATCTGCACTCTGTCAAGTACAGGTTCACAAGCGCTGAACAGACTTCTTGGTGGTGAGTGAACACACCAATAATTCCTATGTCTTAGTGATTTTAAAAAAAGGAAGCCTTAATAGCATGAATTAGACGTTATTTGAAAATCTGTTGTTCAAAAATCAAGTAGCAAATATAATTAATATTAATATAAAAAACTGTGACTGAAGGAAGAATTCTGACAGCTCCTGTTTTACATCAGAAGCTTACTGTGCAGTGTCATGGAGACCCGCTGACTAGCTTGATCAAGTCAGTAAATATCAGTAAATGAAATTCACTCAATTTAAAAATGAGCACTTCCCATACCAGTTAAAGTGCTATTGACATCACTTGGATAAATCTGACTTTATTCATATAGTTGTCAAATGACAACTCCAGAGGTCGGAGGCACACAAAAGGTTAATGTGAATGAAGGTAGCAACGTTTAAAGAGGAAATTACTTGTAAAAGTAAACCCCAGTGCGAGCAGTGCCAGTGTGTCCCAGTTAGCTAATCTGTACCACTGTGAGTAATGCCAGTGTGTCTTGGTTAGTGAAATAGGTGCCAGTGTGAGTAATGCCAGTAAGGGGCATAATGCCAGTGAGGTGGAGTGATCTGAGGACTGTGCTGCTGCCGGGTGAGAGAAAGAGAGAACAAGCCTGCAGCGGAGAGAGCCGGGTACCTCCTGTACATGGACAGCTTCTCTGGGTCCGCTCAGATCCCCACATCCCCTGGCCCTGGTCTCTGGATCTACTACCACAGTGTATCTGTGTGCATCTAGTCCCTGGATCTACTGACTCACCAAACCCCTCTTTTACCTGGATCTACTGACTCACCAGACCCCCCTCCTGTGCAGCAAGTCCTTGAAATGATTGACTCACTGGACCCACCTCCCATATGTATGCGGGCCGGTTGAAGGCAGCTACCTTTTAGGACGTGATATGAGAATCTCGCTCTTTCATGCAGGGAGAGATTCTCATGTCACTCTTTTAATCAAGGTGACCTTGTGAATGCAGTGTTACATTGCATGCTGTTTTCTGTGAGACGTTTTAAAATTGAACCAGGAATGTCTACCCTTTTGCAGATCTTTGTATTATCTACAAAAAGACATACCTTACCTTGAAGACTTTTTGCAATATCACTAAAAAAACATTAAAAAGAATGGGCCCCAGTACAGATCCCTGAGGTACCCTATTACTAACATTCCCTTCATCAGAATATTCTCCATTGTCTACCACCAGTCACTCATCCATTGCCTTATCCATTTACCTATTTTTACATCCAGACCCAAACACTGTAATGTATTATTGAGTCTTCTATGAGGGACCATGTCAAATGCTTTACTGAAATCTAGATTAGCTATATTCACTGCTCCCCCTTGGTCTATTATTTTAATTACCCAGTCGAAAAAATCTATCAGGTTAGTTTGACAAGATCTCCCTGCTGTAAACCCATGCTGTTTGGGAACTTGAAAGCCATTTGAATTCAGACATTTATCAATTTTTCCTTTAACAAAGTTTCCATTAATTTTCCAACTACTGACATAATACTGGTCTGTAGTTACCAGACTCTTCCCTGGTACTACATTTGCTACCTTCCAATCTTCTGGAACTACTCCTGTCGATAGTGACTGATGGAACAATTCTGTTAAAGCTTTTGCCATTAAAATCTTTTATTAACTTTGGGTGTATCCCATCTGGTCTCATCAATTTTTTTTTACCTTAGAGAAGTAGGACTTCTTCCTCTGTAAACATGCATGCTTCCAATGTCTTGCTATTGCTATTTTCTAACAGATGTCCCTTCCCTTCATCTTCCCCTGTAAAAACTGAACAGAAATATGCATTGAGACAGTTAGGTAGACCTTTATTCTAATTTACATAATTTCTATGTATTTGTTTTCAATCTATTTCTTGTTTCATTTTTCTCCATTCACTTAAATATCTAAAATATGTTTTATACCCCTTTTTTATTGGCTGGTCAATGTTTTCCTCTGTGTGTGCTTTGGGACATCTAATAATGCGGCCTCCTTCAGCCTAGTCTTGTAACTATCTTCTTCCTTCTGCATCTGCTTATATTTCCTAAATGCTTCTTTTTTTCTTTACTATATTTTGCCATATACATGCCTTTCTCCATATCTGGTGGTTTTTCCTTGCAGTAGATCCCTTCTGTTTTATGTTTTATGACTCCCTTCTCTTTCTCTCCAGATTATCCATTCCCCTTTCCTCCCAGTCCTTGCTTCTGACACTACACCCAGAGGCAACACCAATAGGATCCGGCTCACAGGCCTGCCTCCACAAATTGCTCCTATAAACTATATCTGCCAGAACCTATATTCCCAGTCTGTGGAGGTCAATGACTTCTCCATCCCTTTTAGATAATTTATTATTATATATTTTTAAAGTGCCAAACGTTTCGGCAGCACTGTACAATAGAATGAGGTTACAATCAAGTTGACATACAATTAAACATTGCATGGCATCCAAATATGAAAAAAAAAGATTTACAGTCCCTACTCTTGCAGGCTTACAATCTAGAAAGTATGTGGGGTTGGTAGACACAAGCGGTAAAGGGACTTCTTGTGGCCCAGGCAGAGGGTCATCTGGGCCACATTCTTGACACAGAAAAACTCTACCACCTATCTGTGGGCGAATCTTTTCATTTCAAATCAGACTTTGACGCTTGACTCACCTAATGCCCTTGAGTATTCCACCTAGGCAGTGATACTGTGTGGGAGGCCCCTTGGCCATTGGTTCCCATTACTGGGTGTCCTTCCTCCATATCCTCGCCCTCTTCCTTTTACAACCCTTTTACTTTTTTCTCTTCATACTTTTCTTCTTCCATATGTATCTCTCCTCTCTCTCTCTCTCTCTCTCTCTCTCTCCTTTCTGACCTCTGGTTTAGTTGTTTGTTCAAAATTTCATCAGCTACAGATCATTGTTCCACGCCTAATAACTTTAAATGTTATTACAAGCCCGGAAGCTCCATATCGTGCTTTACATTTATTTTACTTCACCACAGCAGGAAAGAGAAACAGTGTACATACAGAGAAAAAAAGTCTGCTACACGCAAACATTTTACCTCTGTCTGTATTATTTTCTCAAACAATCCCTTTAAAGTAACTCATATAACCATTGGCCCATAAATATATCTTCCTCTTTCCTTACTGCTCCTAACGAGTTAAGTATACTGTTGCTTGTTGTATATGAATTAAATGTTTTATGTGGACTCATATAGGTTTCCCTTTGTTATTGTCATGGACTGCTGGTCAGGATGGGGTGCTGACCACAGCAGCAAACGTAAATATATTGGAACCCGGAAAGCAAGACAACTAGCACACACACAATTAAAGGGAACACAAATGTAATATATATATATATATATATATATATATATATAATATATATATATATATAATATATATATATATATATATATACATACAAGGGACATGCAATAGTAATGCATAACAAAACATTCAATGAAACAGAAAAGAGCAGGGCCTCTGGGTACAGGCATATAGGTAGCTCAGAATCACAGGATGGAGGCATATGAATGCAGCCAGTTTAGGAGCACAGGGGAATCAGCCAGCTCATGGAACTCAGGTGTGCAGTCGGTTCATGAAACTCAGGGGTGCAGCCGGCTCATGGAACTCAGGGGTGCAGCCGGCTCATGGAACTCAGGGTGCAGCTAGCTCATGGAACTCAGGGTGGCCCAAAAGAAACAGGGAGGAGGTGATTGCAAGGTATGGCCAGCTGGGAACAGAATCAGATCTCTTTAGTCTGAGTGCAGCAGCCTAAAACAGCACCACAGATAGGTAGTGGCAGTGTGAGGGACTACACCAGGCTGAGGAGAGGACAGAATCCTGACAGTTATATATGAATTACCCATACTGGTGTCCATTCTGGTTTAAAAACTAGTGCTATCATAATAGCCATTTCACTTTTTGTTTCGTCCCATTTGAGAGCTCTGTGGTTTGGCTTCCCTGCTTATCACGTCTTCCCTTTGTAGGTAGGGCTCTGTCATACTGGTAGAGTTGCGGGCTGTTTATATTAGTGGCACTGATGAGCTATATTAGTTCCTCCGATTTTCAACTTCAGTGACTTTTGTGGCTGCCATCTTACTTATGGGAGAGGCGACTTTGGTTCTGAGCATGCACACAAGAAAGGAGCAAGGTTTCACTGTCTTTCCTCTGTGAAATGGAGGACAGTGAAGCGATTTTTACTTATCATTAATGCAACTTATACTATTCTGTATAATCTGTGGAAAATATCCCCTAGTTTACTCAGTATAATAATTTATAAACTTTGGCTAACATTTTAGATATATATGAATGTGTAAGATTAGTTTTAATATTAGTATTAATAGTTATTTTAATATAATACAATATAGATACTTAAAATTATATATATATACTTCTATTAATCTGATTTACAATAATAAATTTAGTTGCCAAAATGTCTTTCAGCAAAAGTTTATCTTCCCCTAGTTCTCCTCCCCATTTATAAATTCCAAAAGGATTCCCCCCCATTTTCCCAAGATTGTCAATCAGTCCAGACTATCATAATACCCCTAGTGATCCATTAAAACATTTACTGGATGCACAAATCCAAGCTTTGATAGATGTTATAGTAAACAAGTCTGTGATTTCTGCAATTTCTTCTTGCATGAGTGAAATGTCTATTTCCCTGGTAAAATCTTTAACAGAAGTTTTCATTTCTAAACATAAAGAACCCTCTTGTAAACAAACCTATGTACAATATGTCATTTGGGATTCTAATAAAGATTCTGACAACCCCTCTGATGTTTCTGTTCAAGAACCACGTGATGGAAAAAACAAAACTAAAATAAAACATTGTCATAAAAAATTTAGAGAATTTTCACCATCTCAATATGAAAAATCAAGAATTTCTACAAATGACAATTGTGGCAAAAAAACACAAAAACAACCCTTTACTTGAGGTGATAATACCGTGTAAGACAAGGAAAATCTGTGAAAAAACTGTTTACTTCTGTAAATTTTTCTCGGCTGAGGAATAATCTTCAGAATTGGATGACTCTAACTATGACACCTCAGAGGTTGAATTTATAGAAAGCCCTATTAAGAATAAGGGCACTCAAAAATTTTTTTCTAAACATGATGACAATAAAGATATAATAGATGAATCTATTTGATTCAGACAGGATCAAACATCTTAGATTCTCGGAGTGAATTGCTAGAGATCATGTTTCCAAACATATTGATTAATGTATCAGAAAGCCTCCAGACATTTGATAGATTCCAGTGACTGGAAACTACACAACAATACCTTCAGAAAAATATATAAAATCTAGGGCCCACAAGAAACAGACCAAGCAAACAGCTAACAAAATACCTCTTTATCGAGGGACTTTTGGAATTAGCTCAATCCCTCGTATCGGAGGCCTGGTACACAAACATGCACTATATCATGTTGGGTAATCTGGTCACTTTGGTGCTTGGTACGGAACCTGGACCCCGCTTCTACCAATATTCAGAATTTCCTTTAAGCCTGTTTTCAATAGGTTAAAGCTTAAATAACCATCAATTTCTATAAATTCTCTACTATCTCAGTACTGCATTTTCTCAAATACTGGCCTGACAATAATAAACTTTCTTTAAAACAACTTTCTGCCAAACTCAATATCCTTTTGTGTCTCAACTCGTTTCACTGAGTGTCAGATCAACGAGTTGGGGCAGATCTTTTGGTTTCCTGATGGAGTCAAATTCTCCAGCTCTTGAAGAACAAAATCTATTTCCAAAGTTAGCTTCTACCCAGCTTTTCATAAAAACCAATCTCTTTCTATGTTGTATGCTGTTTACAAACTTATGAGTCTTGCACTTCAATTATTAGATTGTGTAATCTCCATCAACTTCTAATCTCATGTCGGGACCCCATCTTCCCATCTCGCCAGCGACGCTAATGCTTTGGGGTTAGATGGATCATGCAATTGTCAGATATTTATGTTTCCCTGTTAGGAGCACATTCCTCCAGGGGTACTAAGACCTCAAAATAATTTCTGTCTGGAGTTCATCTTTGAGATGTCCTCAAAGCTGCTGCTTGTTCTATGGACCCAAACCCATTTCACATGTGTCTAATAATGTTATTGATCAGTGTGAAACTTGCATAATATGAAGCCTCTGGTCTTTCAATAAAATGTGGTGATTTTCTTCACTTCGCAAAGGAGAGTCAGGATTTTATTAAAGACAGAGAGGCGAATATTATCTCTCCCTGGTATAACCACCCTTTCGCTTGTTTATCTCTGTTTTTCTGCAGATTGAATCCTCGACTTCAACAATCAACATACCAGCTATAAATAAGTTAATGGAATAAAGTTTTGTGAGTTGCTGTAAAGGGATTGATTAAGAATATAATATGGGTAGAGATAACATGTTTGAATTGTTATTTTTTTCTCTGTATGTACACTGTTTTGCTTTCCCGCTATGAAGTAGTAAAAGAAAGATAAAGCATAATATTCGCCTCCATGTCTTTAATAAAATTCTGACTTTCTTTCAGGAAGTTATGGAAATCCCAGAATTAACAATATGGATAGCGAATGTTAAATTATTGTATATCCTGATTTGTCAATGTATAAGTCTACAAATTTGGATTGATCTGTTCCTTTCATTTGTATGATGCTACTCTCTTTCAATAAAGCATTCCAAACAAGAGAGCATTAGTGAACTGGAGAAAGTACAAAGACATGCAACAGGGGTTGGAAGAATTTCCAGATTGGCCAAAGTAGGTTTGCTTACATCAGATAAGTGATGTCTAAGGGTTGATATGATTAACAAAAGATCAAACTCTCTGGGAAACTATCTACTCAAAGTGCTGAGCAAAAAGAAAGAGGTAAATCATTAAGACTAGAGGAAAGGCGCTTTTCACTAAAACAAAGACAGGGATTTTCTGAGCGTAATGGCAGTAAGGTTATGGAATCCTTTTCCTAAGAAAGCCTCCAGATACTTTAAAAAAGTAATGGATAACTTTTTGAGTCAAGAAAAGTTTTTTGTACACACAGACACACACTTGTCATCTTGGTTAACCCAACTCTTTATATATTAGGCAGGATGGTGCTGAATTCTGTCATTGTGAGATATTGGACTAACATTCCAATTATTGACAGACATCCATCGATTGTTGTGAATAGAAACATCTGTTTAGTTCAAAAGCCTGAGAGTCACATCTTGTAAACCATAACAGAGGGTCAGTTTTGAATACCTCACTAGGTAAGACAATGTTTAAATTTCAGTTTATTGGGGAATTAAGGGGAGGAAGTGATAGTAAAAGGCCCTGATTGGGATTGAGAAGAAAGAATACTTCCCCCTGTCATTACAATGAACAGAGATCGGAATGGGGCTTTATTTTACTTTGCGTTAGTTAAAATAATAAAACAGCTAGATGTGTGTATGTGAGGGGTAGCCTTTATGATGTCTTACTTTATACTTGTTAAAACCCCAGGTCAGTTTCTGATATATGAGTGCTGGTTGTAATTGTTAAACTTGTCATGACTAAAAAGAAAAAGTGTTCTTGTATTTGGAGCCTCTTTTTACAACTAAAACAGTGGCTAAAGAGAAAGTAATACCTCCTGATAATAACCTCCCCTCACTTACCTTACTATGGGCAGAAGAAGCCTAATTACCACTAGAAATTTAGCCCTTATGCCTTTTTTCAAAAAATTATGCCTTTTTCAAGAATTAATATTTTCAAACAGTCCTGGATATCATGTCAATAGTAATTTGACTACTTACAGACTAATGTACCACTTGGTAAAGCAATGGCTGCACTCAAATCCTTAAAAGACTAAGATTGTTATATGCAATGCGTGGTGTTTGTGTCCTGTGGTCGTGCCAGCAACTGTCATGTCCGCCTCCATGGACATGGCATCCAGGACCTGTTATTTCTCAAATCAAGGTGCATGGGTAAAACTCAGAGGGGCCATTAGGATTTTATGGAGGTTATTATTAGGTGTTGTTACACACCTTTGAAATGGCCTAGAGTTTTCAGTGAAGGAGCATGGTTAAAGGGATAGTAATACTTTGTTTTATCTTTATTTTATTTGGTAGGCATTAAAAAAACATGAAGAACAATGTAAGTCTTATCTCTCAAACCATTATGGTTAGAGAGATATTCACAAGCAAAGTTTCCCCTCACTGACCAAAACGGTCAAGTCTTCCCTCTAGCTGTCAGATTTGGAATACGGCCTGCAGATCAACCGCTGGCACTTCAGCAGAGTCGAGATTGCAAGATATAAATATAACTATTGCATTCGAAGGGTCTAAAAAGTGTGCTTGCAAACCAGGCACACTTTGTAGACAATTCGAATGAAGTAGTTCTTCTTATATCTCACGATCTCGGCTCTTCTGTAGAGCCACGGCCGGTCCGCAGACCGGATTTCGCAAGAAGATGCATTTTTATAAATAAGAAAACAACAAATAAAGCTTATTGCTATATGAGGATGGCAATGAGGTAAACTTGTATAGTGGTGGTAGTTCCCCTTTAAAATGTACTTTTAAACACTGTAGATACTGAAGAGGTCTTAAAAATATTAATTTGGAATCACTGGGTGCCTCTCTAGCACTCAAGGGGTAGAAAAGACACATTTAAATCAATGCAAATGTTCATTATTCACCTATGGTTCTGTTATGTTGCTCCCCTTTTGCTTGATGTATTAGATTTTTGGATATACTCATGTGCTGGTAACATCCAGGTTTCAGCATGATGGATCTGTACATCCAGGCAGCCTTATAGATCATTCAGAAGAGTCATTGGAGGTTGCAATGCAATTCACAGCTTCCAATGACTGGTCAACCCATGTGGGCATTAGTCAGTAATGTATGGCTGAATCCCGTGTGCACTGGCTTTTTGACATACCTCTGCCACATCTATTACATGAGAGGATTGTTAGGGGCATGTAGGGCGCGTAATGAAAATAGGATACTTGACACGTTAAAACCTAGTGGGAAAAACTTATCTGAATGAACAAGACCTTAAAGGGACACTAATGTCCATTAAAAATGTTTTCTTGTTTTATAGATTTAAAAAAATAAATTATGTGGCACAGATCCCATCTCTCAAAACTTTACGGTTTGAGAGATTTTGCATCTAAAGTTCCCCCCTCCCTTCCCTTCTCCTGACGTCAGCGCTCTGCTGACAGCAGAAGATCCTGGTCCTGGGACCAGCTGGAGGTTCTGCAGCAGAGCCGAAATAGCGATATTGGAAAATAATTACTTAATTGGAATGGTCTACAAAGTGTGCCATTTTTGCAATGTAGACCGTTCCAATTAGGTAATTCTTTTCCAACACCGCTATTACGGCTCTGCTGAAGAGCCGCCTCATGTCAGCCAACATGTATCTCCTGTCAGCTTTACAGCTGACATCAGGAGAGGGGGAACTTTAGATGCGAATATCTCTCAAACCATAAAGGTTTGAGAGATGGGATTTGTGCCACATTATTTTTTTCAATCTACAAAATAAGAAAACATTTTTATTGGAAATTACTGTTCCTTTAACTCTTTGAAGACCAGAGCAGTGAGCAGTTGTACATCCCTGGTCCTTAAAGGCTTAAGGCAGAGAAAATCCTGCCCAGCGTTGCTTTCAGTCTAGTGGTAATGGGGTACATATGAGCAAATGAGGAACTTAAAAGTGATTTATACCACAAGAATAAGTTAATAACTGATATGTATGTGTTAAGCAACAATCAGGAGTATATATTGATATTAATTGATTTTTTTTTTTGCATTATATCTGCATCTGGCTCTAAATAATGATTTCTTCTGAAATCTGCCTTTCAGTCCTAATTTCAGAAATCCATAGGCTACAATAGCCATGAATGGGGTATAGTGGTCAAATACCTTTATTAGAATGTAAACTGAAATGAACTAGCAGTAAGTTACACCAGATGTCAAATGCAACAATTTGGTTAAATGGTTATAAATTACAGCTATCTGAAAGACACCTACATATATAAATTTTTCTGTTAAATTAAAAGCCATACATTCATAAGGTGCAATTTTCATTTGAACTTGCCCTGCCACCTAGATAAGTGGCATAAGCAAGAAACTCACTGTGACATCACAGTGTGCCACATCATTTAGCTGTTTAAAATCTGGTAGCCAACTGAAACATCTCCAGACCTACCTGAATTTGAGAAAGAGATTAAGCAGTTTATTGCAATTTAAAGCATTTTTGAATTTTAGTTAAAAATCACTAGCTTTTGAACGAGTTAATCCAAGAGAACGTACCTAAAGGTACAAATGAAGCGAGGCCGTAAACGGCAGAGGAAGCGAGAGAATGAGACACCAAGCACGGAGAGACGAGGTAAGTAGGGGAGGACAGGTTGAAATTGGGTGTTAAAAGGGACTGTAAATCCATCTTTCTCTTTCTGTGCACTGTATTACTTCTCAATGCGTTGAACAGCAATCTGGTCCTTTAACACTTTGAGTGTCACAGGGAGTGCACAACTTATTGCATGCATGTCCCTCTGTCATTCAAAGGGTTATGGTCATATTTTACTGCAGATTTCAACTGATACTTCAAGGTTACTGCAGCCTTATGTTACAACTGTCAAATTCTGAGAGTTGGAAGCTGCTAGCACTAGGAGAGTGAGCAACATATGTGAAACTGGTTTGCGATATGTTGAAGCCATTCTAAATGAAATACTTAAGCACAGGTATTGAAATGTTGAATCCCCTTAACTGCATTACTTTTCCATCTCCTATCTTTATTTTAACCCCTCTATAACCAATGTCCTGCAGTGCAATGAAATGTAATGCATTGCACATATTAAGAAAAACAGTAGTTAATACCCACTAGCATACAGGGCTGTAACAGATTGCAATACAGTGCCAACAGATGAGTTAATATACTCACACCCAAACAATATACACACTTAACCCTTTGAGTGCCAGAGGGGTACGCAACGCATTGCTTTGCAATGCGTTGCGTACCCCTCTGGCACTCAAAGGGTTAATTAATACCAGTTACTGCTGGATATGACTGTAATTTTTTGGTAAGCAATTGATACATAAAATAACAATACACATTTAGAGTAAGAAAAAACTAATCACGCTAATATAATCATCACCTCCACAGTACTTTCTATACTTTTACCACAATAAAAATACTCTTGCATGCAACACAGGGTCGTTATAACCTTGGAGTCTTCTCCCCAGGTATGAACCCTGCTCTGTGTAGCTGATAATAAATGTTTTTTGGGTCCATCAGACCCTGATGGGATCCACCATAATACAAAATGGTGAGGGTTTGGTTACCAAACAGTCACAATACATCGCTTTGCTGGACACTATAACATTGTTGGTAAGATATTTTAAAAGTAGTGTCACAGTGGCAGTTGGAGGATGCATTTTTTATTTGACTCATCTCTTCTCAGGAAGGTGAAACAATACATTGAGTACCCAATGAGGAGCGGAAGGGTTAAATGCCTCAGCCGATGAATAGATGGGATTTCCTGGAGAAATAATGCAAAAATCTGGAATCACCAGAGTTAAAAAAGAAGTTTCCCCTTCATTCACCAGTGTAAGTCTGCTTTGCAGGCTTTTATAAATGCAGCAAATTACTTGTTTTAACCCTTTAAAGACTCATGACATGCCAGGGCCGTCATGGGTAAACTTCCCATAAGGAACCATGACTGTCCTGGCACATCAAGGGTTAACTGATAGCAGCGCACCTCAGTGCACGCTGCTATCATGCTGCAGTGGCTAAAAATGAGCAATCCAAGAGCGGAGCGCTCACTTTCAGCCTTCTTTTGCTTTGCCAGTACACGTGATCCTACTACAGCGGTCACATGTACAACCTTTTTCATTCACAAAGGCAATATGATTTACACATTGCCTTAGTGACTGTTCTCTGCCTCTCTCTTTCTTACTATGAGAGTGAGGGAGAGAGCAGCAGGATATAGACAAAAAAAGAACAGAAGATGACAAAGTTGGGGGTATTAACCTCTTCAGTCCTGGAACTGGGGGCTGGGTGAATGCAGATTCATTTATGACCTGCTAACAGCAACTCGTTTTTTTTTTTTGTTTTTTGTTTTTTTAAATAAATGTAAACAAGCGAAATTATTTTATTTACACACACCAGTGTATAAATGCATCTTCCAAAGATTAAGCAAACATTAACTGGATGTTTTACTGTTGTGTACTAAAGTAATACACCTATACAATTCATACAAATATATATATATATATATATATATATATATTTATTAGTGTAAAAGCCCATGTAAATGGGCTAAGGTCTGAGTGCCAGAGGGGTACATAACACATTGCTTTGCAAAGTGTTGCATTCCCCTCTGGAACTCAAAGGGTTAAGAGGCCGGTCCTGCTCTGCGTACTGCCGCAGCCTCACTGGCAGGGAACGCAACACAGTCAGGCGCTGCAGCAACTGCCCAAACGCATAGAATGCTTCCAGCACAGAATGCTCCCAGCTTCCAGAATTCTGTGCATTCGGGCAGTCTCTACTGTGCATGACTGCATCGGACAAACATCCTAGCATTTTATTATATGGGATATAAAAGTGAGAACATAGGGAGGAAAAGAGGGCAGGATAATTTTCACCCCAGAGGGAGAGTTTCGCCCTCCCCCTAAAACTGCACATTTTGTTGGTATGAATGATCGGTCATACCTTTCATGTAGTCTACATAAAAAATTAACTTGTGCCCAAAAGATCACTAGAGAACCAATAAAAATTGTGTTTTCTTACATTGTTTTTCACAGTTTTCTTTAATTTTAATAAAATAAATTGTGGTTTATCCATATAAATATGGTATCAAGCCCTACTTATATCTGGACTGGAATAAAATACTTAGTGGGAACATTTTTTTGAACAAAGACATAGTCAAATAGGCCATAAGTGCAAACCACCTAAGATTCTCCCGGTCCTTAAGGGGTTAAAAACTGAAGCATAGAGGTGAACTGTGGAGAATACAAGTGAACTGCTCACCACAAAAAGTTAAGAAAATTGATAATTGATCCCCGATGTTTAGCTGTAGAAAGCTCTATCACAGGGTTATTCAATTGATGTCTCTCCAGTTGTTGGGAAATATGATTCCCATCATCCCCAGACAGCCAATGGCAGTATGGAGGTCATGGCAGATATAGTCCTCAACAGCTGTAGAGCTAACATTTGGCTACTTCTGCTCTAGAACTGGTTATTTTTCATCTTCTTCTGTATTTTTGTATTTAAATATAACGAGAGAAATGTATGGGGGGAGTTCCAGCTTAGCTCCACTAACAAATTTGCTTTCGGCAGATGTATGGTCTAAATATCAATTCTAGTGTCTGATTCAGTGAAAAACTGTTGTTGTACATGTACCCCAATATTTATCTATGTAAATCTTTTCTTACACTTTCAGGACTCCGTGCAAATATTCTCGGATTCTTCCGTGTATTATGTGGATGCTTTTGCATATTCCCTGCAGCTTCATCTCACAGAGATACATCTTACGGCAGTGGTACCTCAGTCAGTGATGAAAACACATCATCCATCAGCGGTACCTTGACTGATCAAACAAACAAATCGTCTGGCAGAGTTGATTTAAGGAGTCACGTTGAGACAAAATCTGGCAGTGGTATCTCGCCAAGTGACTCTAACAAAACATCTGGCAATGATATCTTGCAGAGTGGCTCTAAGAAAACATCCGGCAGTAGTGTCCCGCCGAGTGACTCATCTAGCGTTGGTACCTGCCCAAGTCAACCTAGGACACCATCTAGCATTGGTATCTGGCCAAGTCTACCTAAGACACCATCTGACCATGATACTTCGCTGTGTCACAGTAAGTCGTCCTCTGTCAGCGATAATTCAAACGATCATACTAAAGGTTCATCTCCAAGTGGAACTTCGCTGCCTAAATTGTCATCTGTCAAAGGTACTTCTACTTTTTTAACATGTTATTTGTTATCCATGTTTGTTTAAACTGTTACTGTGGATTGCTGTCATTCACGGAATAGACCTTATTTGATGTGCGGCTCTTTACAGTTGGTGTTACACATCATCCTGCTATTCCAGGAATCCGTTATTTTGAAGACGACACTGAACCTATAGACAATAGTTTTCAGGGCTTCAGTAGCTCCTTAGTTTGAGAGATGGGCCACATTTTATATTAGGTAGAGAAGGGACATATTCTGATGGGCTCCGACACTGTGCGGGTCACATTCCCAGATTTGTGGATATAAATAGCACAATCCCAAGCTCTAGACCCCAAGGGTTAGGGTGTGGTTATGGGAAGTGTTACGGGAGCCTTGGGTATCTTGCTAGGTGTGCCTGAGATGTAACTATGTGTAAAAAGAAGTATAGGAGGACACAGTTCATTTGTTTTTCTTCATCTGTTCTGTGCAGCAGATTCCATGCTCAGTTACTATCTGGCTCTGACTGACAAATAATGGAGGAAAGTGGTTTCTACATAAAACACGCTGAAGAGACAAGAAAGCAGGAGGCAGGATGCACTAGTAGCTTTAATACACACAGACTCTCTGTCCTCCTCCAAATGTAGTAAGCCTGTGGCTCACAAGTTACATTTTATCTGAGATTTTCTAGCAGTTGCTCATCTCCTGCTATATCTCCGTAATACTGTGCACTTCTCCATGAATATTCAGACAATAAAATGTAGAATAGTTTCCACTGCATTACACCACAAAACACTAGAGACCTCTCTGTCATCCAGTGGAATAGTGATCCATTTTGTTCAGGAAATAATAAAGATTTGTAGTTCGATGAATACATTACTTTGGCATTCTGTGGGTTCCATGTACCTGATGAAGGAGTCATAGCCCACACAAGATGCTGGGCCCCTAAACACACCAGCCACCCATTTCTCTTTCTTACTAGATTTCTGGGAACTGCTGGCAGCTTGTGAATGTAGCACTGCATCTGAGCTTACCTAGGCACAAGGCGCCTTACATGTAAAGGCAAAGTGGGGCAATTCTGGAGCAAACCAACTGCGCCATAGAGTCAAACAAAGTTATCCAAATCTACATTGATTTAAATGGGGCTTTAAACTCCCTGATTGAAAGAAACACAATCAGCACATTGCTAAATCAATCACCTGGAGATCTCTACCATGCTAAAAGATGAATCAGTGGTTTTATTGGTTTGCTCAAGAATTGACACACTTTAACAAAGGATACTGGGACTTAAGTATAAAGGTAAAGGGGTGCATTTATTTGTGAGGATATGAGAACATTCTGTAGCAGCTGGTTGGAACCCCAATGTACGGTCTTTATGAATGTGTAACATTGTTTCTTTTCACCCCAGAAGGAAGTTGTGAGGATGAAAAGCCAGGGTCTTCAGTGCCCACTGTATCAGCCTCTCTGTCCATCGAGAGGTTCACATTCCTTAAAGAACTTGGAATAGGAGCTTTTGGAAAGGTAAGTGATGTATTTTCCAAACTGGTTATGGGACATTCAACATTACGTGTGGCTGATTCTTTCAATTATGAAACTTGTCTTCTTTGGTCTTTCTGCTCCTATTTGGGACTCGTGCATTTTCCCAGTAAACATGTAAAAGTGGGCCCATTACCCAAAAACCTTTACATATTTTTAATCTGCATTGGATTTCCAAATTATAGCAAATGCTTATTCTTAAAGCTTTAAATGCCACCCCTTTGTGGTGATGTCACATCCTCTTTCCCAGCCTGGCACTGTATGCAAAATAGCGCATTCTCCCACCATGCACATACAGACTAGCACAGGACACTTGCACTCACAATGGGCCCTTTTTAGGCACCAAGTACGGCTTTGATTCTCCTATGCACAGAGCTAATTGCTGGACACATTGGCTGCATTTGTTTCTGTGTGCCAGGGGAAGTAGAATATACGTTTGAAATTAAATTTTAAAACCAAGGACAAAAGACAGTGACAGTAGCATCCTTGGAAAGGTAGCCCAAGCCAGGACATTTCCCTGAAAAGCATAGATGGTTGGAACGTATCCAAAATATGGGCTGCTTCATAAATTGATATTGAATGCTAGGCAGCCGAGCAGTTTACATTCCCTGGTCTGAGGTAAAGAACAATACTTATCCAAGGATATATAGAAGTTGAGTAAGGACAGCAATTTATTATAACAGAGAGCAATGAAGAAGTTGAATAATTTTTGGCCAAACCAACTGTGCCCTAGGGAACTAAGATTTTTTCCATTGATTTAAATAAAGGCTTTAAAGGGACAGTAATGTCCCAAGAAAAATCCAGTTTTGTAGACTTAAAAAAAAAAAAATGCTACAAACCAGATCTCTCAAACCGCTATGGTTTGAGAGATATAGGGATTCAAAGTTCGCCCCTCTCTCCTTTCTTGTGACATCAGTGTCTAGCTGACAGCAGGAGATCCCAGTCAGGGACCGGTAGAAGGCTCTGCAGCAGAGCAGAGATTGCGTTATCTATAAATAATTCATTCACTGGAAATGTCTACAAAGTGTGCTTGCAAACCAGGCACACTTTGTAGATCTTTCCAATTAATTAATTCTTTATAGATAACGTGATCTCGGCTCTGCTGCAGATCCTCCTCGAGTCGTACGACTCGATTCTCCTGCTGTCAGCTTTACAGCTGACATCAGGAGAAGGGGAGGGAGGGGGGAACTTTGAATCCCTATATATCTCAAACCATAGCGGTTTGAGAAATTGGGATTGGAGCATTTTTTTTTATTTTTTTTTTTAACGTCTACAAAACTGGATATTTTTTTGGGGGGACATTACTGTCCCTTTAAACCCCTGGAATGCTAAAGAGTTCTTCAACACGTTTCAAATTCAAGGGTTATAATTTCTATTTAAATCAACAGGATTTTCTGAACTTGTTATTTCTACCCTGTGGTGCAATTGTTTATTCTGAGTAGTTCAACCTCAAAGTATTATAGCAAAAGCACTAACAAATTTGATTGTAATGAAAATGTATTTAAAAAAAGACAAAATATGTATTTATCAGCTAAAGTTAAAGTGTTGATTATTTAATTTCTGAGGTCTGATAATTAAATAAGGAATAACTATGCTGGGTGGCAGCAAACAGCAGTCTGGCAAGGTAGTGACAATGGCAAATAGCTGCTGCCAGTAGCAAATGCTATGAGTTGTGGGATGCTGGAAGAAATCTCACAATTTTACAATGAATCCCCTGAAGTCTGTAGCCTCATTAACAATCAAATGTCTGACTCCTCTCCACTTGCCCTCCTCCCCTCCTGACCACCTTAATATATGGTTTTTATTAAGCAGCAAGGTATATCTTCTCTTACTATCTATCTATCTATCTATCTATCTATCTATCTATCTATCTATCTATCTAGTTGCATTATAACTGCAGTCTCTTATATATAGTGATATCTATAGAAGTCTCTCTGCATCATGTCTCACCTGATCTCCCCCATCCTCAACCCTTGATATCCATAGATACACACATACTGGCCTCCCAGTTTTGTTCATTGCCCTGGTAGCCAGGGAACCACAAAGGCTGGCCATGAAAGAGTCTTAGCTTTGTCCAAACTCCCTATCATTCATAGATCCACACACAGTCTGCATAGATATAGCTGTGGGAATTCTTGGGCATAGGCTGAAAATGGCAAAATTCTCATGGAAAATTTATTGGTGTTAGAGATAAGGAGGACATTTTATGGGAAAAGCAGGAATTTATTTATTTTTTTCCACAATTTCCCACAATCAAATATATGAAATTTCACTCATCTTTAGACAATCAGTTATCAGTAGATAATAACCAAGATGAAGTACAAAACAAAACAGTTTATAGATATAACTAACTACTACTGTTTTAAGGATGCCTACCTAGTTGGGTCACTTAGTTAAATTAAGAGCCATTTATTTCTAGGGCAATTTTTCCCTTCCAGAAAGATATGACAAAGTTCAAATTCAAATACAGAGGGCAAAATATATAAAACCCAGGAGCAAGTATGGGGCAAACCAACTTTACTTCTAAAAAATCCCATTGACTGAAATGGGGCTTAACCCCTTGAGTCAGTATTTATCCGAAAGTTAGTCCTCAGATGACACAAACTTGTCATTTTTCCCTGCTTCACCACTGGTCCATCTGTCAATAATAAGTGATATCCTTAAAGTGGAACTTTCATATGAATAAGAAAGCTCCACAAAGCATAGGTACATTAACGATATAGACAGATTTAGGTTTCAAAATAAAATGAATTGCTGCAATAACGAAGAAAATCACCTTTTAACCAGGCAGGCACTGGCAGGGATCTTACAAGAAGCGCTCTCTGCGCCTGCGCTGTCAGTCCCGTACGGTACCATATGGTACAGTGCCAGTCAGCCAACAATCCTGCAGCTGAAGGGGATGGACAATGCAGATATGCCAGCTCTGCAAGATGTCTGCACTGTTCCCAGATGCCTTCCTAGTTAAAATGTGATTTTCTTCATTATTGCAGTAATTCGTTTTATTTTGAACCCTAAATCTGTCTATATCTCTAATATAACTATGCTTTGTGGAGCTTTCTTATTCATGTGAAAGTTCCGCTTTAAAACCTGACCTGCTGGTACGCCCCAAACACTGGAGATGACATGCCTTGAATGGTGGAAAAGTATCCAAAGCACTGTTTCACAATGCTTTGGAGACCTCTAGCATTCAATAGGTAAAAAAGTCCCTCTTAAATGAATGGGAATTTGGAAACATGTTCATATTGTTGTAGCTGGATCACACCAGCATTGCTCATCTTTTATTTTATTCATATGGTCAAATTACTAAATAAAATAGCACAATCCTATTGTGTGTTTACTGTATTTGCTTAACAGCAAGATGCCATGTTCTTATACATAGTGTGTTAATCTCCCCGACCAATAGCACTGCAATTCTTCTCTTGCTTGTCTTGTAACCTGCATACCTCTCTCCTCTCTGTCTTCTTTAGGTTTTGCTGGCAATGGATACAGTCACCAACAAGCTAATGGCTGTGAAGTTTGTAGAGAAAAGTGAAGCCCTAAAATACCCAAAGACCCTAATGGTTGAGCGCAATATTCTGGAAATTGCTCAAGGCTGCAAGTTCCTCACACACGCATATGCAGCTTTCCAAACAAAGGTAACCACCTTAGATGACAACAAGACTTACATATAAAATGGGGATGTTCAGTCCTCAATGGCTGCAAGCAGGCCAGGATTTAAGGATTTCCCTGCTTCAGTACACGTTAGTTAAATAGTGACTCAGTTTTGACTAACCTACTTGTACTTAAAGGAGCAGTAAACATTTTTTACATAAATGTGTAGGTTATAGAACCTTTTCTACTGAGTAAACTAAATATATTCCCACTACTGTCAGTTGTTTTTTCAAATATGATGAGAGTTCAAGTAATCAGGAAATTAATTTACCATGAGTTTACTTCCTGAAAGCTCTAACTGGCAGCATGACTCAGCAGTTTCTACCACACTATAGAGAACATTTAGACATTGTCTTTCTTCTCAAACTGAGATGAGTTTAAACTGTAATAACTATGAAAATATGCATCTGTCCAACATGGGAGTACTCAATAGGAAAATCGCAACAATATAACATATATGTTTTTATAACAATAGTTTACTGCTCCTTTAAGTTGCTTGTACAAACAGGTACAGAATCCTCCAACAGAACTGTGGGCCAGTTCTGCTTAAATAACTCAGACCACAATGCTCCATACAACCTCCCCACATCCTTGACATTTGCTGTTAACCCTCCAGCAATTCAGAAACAGAGGGGGTTAACTGCCATGTCAATATGTGTGACCAATTCTATTCTCCTCTTATTGGAATTCATTGCAAGCTATATGGCATTAGAGGGGTTAACTTGGTGGATGAGTGTATGGAATTTGGTTGGAGGCACTTTAGGAAAATGGAGGAGTGGTGGTCATTTTGCTTTTGCAGCTGAGGAATCATTTTTCCCAGTTTCAATAGCCCAGAGCCGCGAGACTGAGAAGGCCTCTACAAAAAGGAGCATTGCAGAGGCTATGCAGGCATCATTTTTTTATTGCTTGAATGGCTGTTTATAATTTTTTTTTAATGTTTTCACTAAGTTTGTTATGTATTCTGAATTGCAAAATTTAATATGGCAAAAACAGCCTTTTTTGTAGCTCTTTTGCTGACCAAAGTTCTATTCTGATGGGATAGAATCTAGGTGACTGTTATTATATCATAACTTATAATGTGTTCACTGACAAACACATGTTAGTGTCTGACCTGGAGCCTGACCAAGCTTTATACTCTAGAATGTGGATTGCAGGACATCTATAGCATTCAGTAGCTTAAAGGGATAGCAATACTTCATTTTTACTATCAACCTTCTTGTAGCCCTTAAAAATCGGATTTAAACGAGACCCGTGTCATCTCTCAAACCTTTATGGTTTGAAAGATATCCGCATTCATAGTTCCCTCTCCTTTTCTCTCCCCAGACGTCAGCGTTATATCTGATAGCAGGGGAATCTGGTCCGTTAGGAAGCGGCGGCTCTGCAGCAGTGCTGAGATCTCATTATAGAAACAGAAATCCTTCACTGAAATGGTCTTCTATGTGTTCTTGGTTTGCAAGCACACGTAGAAGACCATTTCAGTGAAGGATTTCTGTTTCTATAACTCTATCTCGCCACTGCTGCAGAGCCGCCGCCAGTTCCGTAACTGGATTCCCCTACTGTCAGCTATAACTCTGACGTCAGGGGAGAGAGAAGGAGAATGCTGATATCTCTCAAATCATAAAGGTTTGAAAGATGCCGCTAGTCTTGTTTAATTCCAATTTTTAAGGGCTACAACATGGGGGATAGTAAAAATGAAGTATTACTATCCCTTTAAAAGCCCCATTTACTTCAAAGGGAATTTTCATTTCCCCTATGGTGTGATTGGTTTGCTCCAGAACTGCATCTCTTTAACGTCCAGAAGTGGACATTTAATCTCCATTTTAATCTGGTGCCCAAACAATGAATAGCATTTATCAAAAAAATTATATCTTGAAGGTATATACCCTTCAAAATAACAGTTTTCTCTAAACATGCATTTACCTAAGCAGATGATAATTATTCCTCAAGTTCCGTAGGAGGTTACCAACACCTCTGAATCCTAGATATATCCCTAACAGAGATCATTAACGGATACTTCCTACAAGATCAGAAGAATAGGTAGCTATCAGTCAGTATTGGGACCAAAGTAGAGGGCAGTGGCCACCGTAAAGTGAATGGGGTTCATGACTTTTTAAAGATCAAGTACTCTGAGTCAGGAATTTTAAAACTTATCTTAAGTTTATAAAATCAATTATTTATTATAAATATGTTTTCCTGTTCATCAGAAGTCAGCAGTGCATGACCAATGAGCCTGATTTGCTTGTATAAGTGATAAGGGCAACATTAAGGTATGATTTAAGTAAACAAATAAAAGGTAATTGTTTCAGAGAACAGTTCCAGGTGGGTTCTAAACTCAAAACAATGACCTTTTGTCTTTTTCTAACAAACCTGATAAAAGGTGTCCATCAGTGCCCACTCTTACCTATTGTTTTGAAAGATTTTAGATTTTTTTCTCCAAAGAAATAATTAAGAAAACAAATAGATTTGAGCCCTTTTCATTTTTTTGGTGATAATGTCCCTTTAACTCATAATCTTATATATCTTCTCTCTGAATTATAACGTCTATCCTATATTGTCTTCTGAAACAGAAACAACTGGTTTACATGATGGAATTTGTTCAGGGAGGAACCTTAAAGGACTATATGAAGGAGTTTGGCTGCTTGACTATCGAAACTGTAAGGTACGTCACCAAATGTAACCCAATAAAGAGAGGGATATAAGAGCTAGGCCTGAGTAATTACAACACAATTCGCACACATATCCAAAGCCTTGTAGTCATCATGGTAAATCTGCTCTACGATAGTACTGTACCTCCTGTCCTGGCTCTGTATGGGAAAGGAAGGAGGATGAATGGACATATGAGAGGGAAGGGATGGATGTTATAAACATGGTTGGGAAATGAAGGTGGATGAGATACAGAGAGGGATATGAGAGAAGGCTGGAAGAGAAAGGTGTTAGATGAGAGAGATCATGATAAATAAAGCAGGGAAGGGTGTACATTATACAGGGAGGAAGTAGAGGGTATTTTAGTTTGACAATTTTTGATATACTAGTTGAATAACCCGTGTACACGGGCCACTGTGGCAGCCAGCAAAGGCCGCAGTGCAGTCATGCACAGTAGAAACTGCCCACGACGCAGCTGATACAGAGCGGGGAGCTCCGAATTTACATCTAATCCTCTCTGTGTGACTATGTTGTAAATTAAGAGGGCCGCGCTCTGTTATCTGGCGTGAGCAGTCTGTACTGCGCATGACTGCAGCGTGCACAGCCGTCTCTACTGCTCATGACAGCTTCTGACAAACATCCTTAGCAAATTATTATATAGGATTTCTATAAATTCTGTAGATTGATTAGTATTAATAAATTGCCCATTATGTCTTGTTAGCACAGTGTAGCATTGTATGAGAATCCCTTCTACGATGTACTAATTAGTTATGGTCAAGGCCACACTGCCCACACATTGTTATTAGACATGTCCCCAGTGTGTGGGCTGTACCTAGATTCATTCATTGCCCAGTGTGTGATGATATAGGCCCAGCACAGAAACTAATCAGCATAAATTGCCACATGGCAATGCCAACAAATAAAGATTTATATTACAAACAAATAGCTAGGACAACATATAGGCACCGTTTACTTCTCTTTAAAATTAATTACACATATATTTGTGTGGCAGGTCGACTTTAATATTTACTACATCTTAAAATATTTTCACAATCTAACCTTTTGATTGCCAGGGGGTGTTCACAACATTGTAAAGCAATGTATGTTTCAACCCTCTGGTACTCATTCAGTTAAAACTGTAAGCTAAGAAGCTTGTAAGAAACTAATGTTGTCTGCATTTGAAATGTGGGTGTTGTATTTCTTTTTCTGTTTAACTATTCCTTGGTTCAATCTGTTTGATCGTTTTTTTATCTCACCATTAGGTTCTTTGCTGCTGAAATTGCATGCGGAATTAAGTTTTTGCACAGCCAAGGCATTATGCATCGGTAAATATGTATTTTCTTATTACATATATAATATATTCTTTCCAATCTGTCTTTTCTTTCTCTGCTCAGCAATTCAATCTCTCTGCCCTCTTCACGCAGTCTGCGCATTACTCTCGCCTTCCTGTCTTTAAATATTTCTTTTCGCTATTCAGTGCTATCTACTTCTTGCCTTTACTTTTCTGTTTAGTGCTCATTGTTGTATTATTTCTGTTCTTAACTCTTTTCTCTTATCAGTACTGTCTTCTTCAATGTGTGTGTATGCATGGCTGAATGTATGTGTATATTTAGCATGCATATGATTGTGTGAAATTGAGGAAGAAAGAGTTTGTGTGACTGTATGTAGATGAATGTGTGTATGTGTGAGTATATACATGTCTAATACTTATGTTTATATGTGTGTTATGTGAATATGCATGGATAAGTGTGTGCAGGTGCATAGTTTTATGTGTCTCAGAATTATAAGAGTGTTTGTGTATGAGTATATAAATGTCTATTACTTATGTGTATATGTGTGTTATGTGAATATGCTTGGATAATTGTGTGCAAGTGCATAGTTTTATGTGTCTCAGAATTATAAGAGTGTGTGTCTGTTTGTGTGTGAGTATATACATGTCTAATACTTAGGTGTACATGTGGGTTATGTGAATATTCATAGATAAATGTGTGCAGGTGCATAATTTTATGTGCTGCATAGAATTATTGTAGTGTGTGTGCGTGTTCAGTGAGCGCATGTGTGTATATATATATATATATATATATATATATATATATATATATATCCTATATAATCATTTGCTAATGTATGTTTGTCAGAAGCTGTCATGTGCAGTACAGATGGCTGTGCGTGTTGCAGTCATGCGCAGTACAGACTGCCCACGTCATGGCTGATATCGGAGCGGTGCGCAGAGAGGACTACGGTCTGAATTCAGGGTGCCCCGCTCAGTTATCAGCCACACCGCAGGCAGTCTCTACTGTGCATGACTGCAGAGCAGCCGTTGTTGCCTGCCATTGTGGCCCATGTACACGGGCTGTTCAACTAGTATATATATATATATATATATATATATATATATATATATATATATATATATGTGTGTGTGTGCGTGTGTGTGTGTATATAAATATGAATATATTTTTAACTGTAGATATATAAATATGAATACAGATAAACAGAGAGTGCAAAGTGCAACACCAGCCTCTGTGTGGGGGTGTGAAAGAAGAGTAAGGAAGAAGAGACTGCCAGTGGTTGCTGGTCTTACCAGCAGGGTAGGGATAAAGAAAAACCACAGAGCAGATGTACTGAAATGGAGGTTGCCCATTGGATAGGAAGTGAGTTGATATTCACTGCCTATCCAGTGGGCAACATTGACTTCAATACCTCTACTGTGTGATTTGTGAATATGCATGGATAAATGCATGGGTGTGTATAGTTATTGTCAAAACACACATGCCCTAAATAACACATAGACAGCTGATGCTTAAAATATACCTCTTCACAGGGATCTGAAACCTGAAAACATTCTTCTTGACCAAAGTGGACACATCAAGATTGCAGATTTTGGTCTTGCCCTAGACAGCAAGTGTGGAGAAGAAGTGAAGGGAATGGTTGGGACTATTGGTTACATTGCCCCTGAGGTAAGGAACAGAGCAGGCATTTGCTAAACTCTTAAGCCTTTGAGTGCCAGAGGGGTCTGGAACACATTGCAAAGCGATGTGTTCCTTACCTCTCTGGCACTCAAAGGGTTAAAACATTTCAGAATTTATTAGGAAAGGGGAGATGGAGTGTAATTCACACTTATATAGTCGCCTGTTTTTGTGTAACTAACATAATATTATTCCATCTACTTTTTGGAAAACTCTAGCAATGAAACACAATTTTACAGGGAGAATAATTTCCCTTTTAAGTGAAAATGTATGGCAATTTATATATAAACAAAACCCTTGCAACATTCTGTTTAACCCTTTGCGTGCTAGAGGGGTATGGAATGCATTGCTTTGCAACGGTACTCAAAGGGTTAAAAATAATTATTACAATTGATGTAACAATTTTGACACAGTATAAAAAATATCCCAATGTTAATGTAACTTAACCCCTTAGTGACACATGGCATGCCAGGACTGTGATGTCGGTTTCAGCACTTAAGAACCGGCAATGGTCCTGGCACGTTATAGAATTCTGATATGACAGGGCAGCTTCACACCGCTCTGCCATCCCAGAATTCAATGAGCAAAAAAAAAAAAAAAAAAACCAAAAAGCTCCAAGAGTGAAGCATTTGTAGGGCAAACCCACAGCACCCCAGGGAACCAATGAAAATAGAGCTGACTTAAGTGTTGCTTTCAAACCCTTGAATGTTAGTGATGTCGTACATGCATTGTGCTGTCAACCCTTCCAGCATTCAAGGGGTTAAAATACAAGTTTAAATCAATGGAATGTTTAATTTTTTTACGTGGTGCACTTCAATAGCAGCAATATTACTCACCTTTTCCTTTTAATTCAAATTGCTGCCCTAAATCTTAAAAACAAGTCTTCCACCATAAGCAAGGTTGTGATGTCTGAAACATAAAATTAGAAATATCAGGCTGACTGACTATCACTAGGTGCCAATGAGGTGGGGGGAGTCGGACTGAGAACCAATGTACTGGACAATTGTAGGGCATTCAAGGCAATTTAGTTACTTCTGACTTTCTTTAGATTTCATTTTGCATACTTACCATGAATCAGCTATTTCAGCTAAATGAAGCTAAAACTATCTCCTCAAGCTCTACTGCAACTCCCCTTCCCCATTGCATTTCCACCACCTTCCTTTCTCTTGCTCCCACTTTGGTAATGTTTTAGTAGCTGAGATGTGGGGATCCATAAGATCCTATTCTCCAGTATTGTCACACTTAAACCTCTTTATTTTAAATCTTTGAGTGCCAGAAGTGTAGAAATCCATCTGCACTCTGAAGGGCTAAATATAAAGGTGTTTCTGTGCATTAACATCGCTTGGGAAAACTTTTTCATTTGTTTTCTATGGGGAAGAGTTCTCCTTAGACAAAGTAAACAAAGGCTAAGTAGAAATCCATCTTCTTACCTTTTTTCCTCTTCTAGTAACTTTATCCATATTAGAAAGAAACTGTGATCATTCTTGTCTCTCCTTTCTTATAGTCTATTACTTCCTTCTGATCAGTCATTGCAATCCACACCACGCATTTAGACTCTATGGAGGAACCCCTTCTCCATTAGTTACTACAGAGAAAGTGATCCCATTATAGACTAGTAACTATTTCATTTGGTGGCTGTTCTGTTAGACTCTGAGAGCAGGGAAACAGGGATCATTGATCCAAATCTTACACTGTAATTAATCTAAAGCGACAGGGGGCAGAGAAAAAGAAGTGAGGAGGACCTGGGTATATAACTATTTCTCCATTCAAAATGTGTCTAAGGGGAAAGCTTTCCAAATTGAGTTCCATGGGAAAAGCTTTTCCAGAGCAGAACTTATCTACTCTGTTCCAGAAGGGTTAATTAAGCAAAATTAAATGAGGGAGTAAGCAGAATTAAATGAAAAGTCAGCTGGAAAAATTATTAAATATGTTTAAAAATTAAAATAAATAATGTATATCCTTTAATTGATAAATATGTGAATGACTATCACATGTATATTTTACTGGATTTCATTTCTCTACCACTTTAGACACTGGCATATTGAAAATAGACCTTTAAGGTATAAATGCTAGAGCTGTTATTGTGCTTCAGTGTCTCTGGGTGTATCCATGGCTTCATGATTGTGTGAATAGTTTAGACAATTGTTCTCTCATTTTCTTCTCACAGATGATGGATGAACTAGATTACAACGTCTCAGTAGACTGGTGGGCCTTAGGGGTCATCATCTGTAAAATGGTCACCGGAAAAATGCCAATGTGGAACGAAACATACGATGGGTTAGTGGTTTACCCAGACTGGTTCAGCCCTGAACTGAAAGATCTCCTGATACAGGTGAGTATGGTTAGATGAATTTAGCATCAAGGAACAGTTTACTGAAAGCTTGAAAAATGAGCAATAGTATGTGGTATACAGATATTCTTTATGGAACTACCATTCTAGGCAGATTAAATAAAAGTAATTGTCTCATCTTAACAGCACTTTTAAACCACTAAATGCTAGAAAGATGAACGTTTCAGGTAGTACTATAATTTCAGACAAATATGAAAGGGACCTCAACTACTTCATTTTTCTTGTGAACAAGATATATACATACTGCAGGAAACAATGTAATACCCTGTGTGTAATAAAGCTATAGACAGGAACATGTAGTAGCCCATGAATAAAACAGAAGACTGAACATATATGGATTCATATTCTAAAGAATAATTTGAATATTGCAATGTTCTGATGTTTCATAAATATTTATCAGTTTAACAATGACTGAGCATAAGACACACCAAAAAGTCTAAGTTTGGTCTGAGCAGGAAAAAAGCATTAGGGAAAAACAAACTGTACATGCACATCCTTTTTCTCAGTGGCATTTGTAGGAGGTTGCACAAGAGAAATCCTAGTAAGGATCACTTCCTACAGGCTTTCTGCAGGAAATACACATATACATTGATAAATACTTGAACATGTTTCTTAAGAAGAAAATTAGTATTAAAGTGCAACTTATCTGGTTCTCTGCTTTCTCCAGTACTTAGTAAAGTAACCCAATAGCGTAGGATTAGCTCACAAGGAGATGCCCTTAATGTAGTAAAGTAACCCAATAGCATAGGGTTAGCTCACAAGGAGATGCCCTTAATGTAGATGCACAAATTATGCTCAAAGGGTTAAGTGCTGAGGTTCCTTTCTCAGGCAACTGAACACAGCAATTTGAGGAGTTATGGGACAAACGTAGCTGAATTTTATTCCACGTTTTAACCTCTTCATATTTTAAAAAAGGGCCAATAGAGTTTCAACTTTCTCATGACAAACACATTGCAATGGTTAATTGCATTTATTGCCTTTTGTAAAACCTCTCCTCACTACATGATAAAATTATAAAACGTTTAATACGGTGACTAAATTCCCCCCATCCAGTTTTATATGAAATGATGGGAGGAGTTATTGTGTTCTACTTCCTTAACGCATACTAACCCCTTGAGCACCAGAGGGGTGTGTAACACACCGTGAAGGAAAGTGCTGCACACCTTTCTGGTTCTCAGTAGGTTACTGAAGCTTAAAAGGCATATATCAGTTTTTTATTAATACTTACTGGTCACTCTTTCTTCTGTGCAACCTAAAAACAGCTCCTGTCAGCCATTATGTTGGTCAGAAAACTGACATCCAAAGTAAAAAACAAGGCTCACACTTCTCTATAAACATATTAGAGTTTTACTTGTGGGATACATATTAGCCCCATACACAGTATTTCTGGAGGATAACCCTCTGTCAGGTTTTTGCGACATCAAAAACCTGACCCCCTAGAGTATCAGCGGAGGGAGAGATCTCTAGCTACAAGGGGATAAGAATATAGGTGCAAATGGGAAGTAGAAGTATATTGCAGGTGCAGTGGATTTGACTTGATCCTTTTATCTACTACATAAGAACCAGATGAGTGTAAAGGAGTGAGCGATGCATTAGAACTCAAAAGGTTCACAGAAAGTAACAGTTTGGGAGTATGTCCATGCTTTTCAGGCTTGGATCCACATTAAACCATTAAACACACTCATATCACAAGTAAAAATGTGTCAGACTGGGCTGTTCCTTGAAACAGGCTTTCCCAGTCTTCTGATGATAAACAAAGCCTTGTCCTCCCTGTCTGGAAATGTCTCATGCCCTCCTGTTCTGGAAACAATGGTCTCCCTCCATGCATCTAGTATAGGAGAAACCATCCCTAAAGCTAAATGTATTTTTTTTCTCCAGAGGAAGCCAGAAGTGATGTTTTCTCAGTATAGGAGCTCTGCTGTTGTCTACAGCTAGACAGACCTAAGGTCCAGATTCAATCAGTCCATGGTCCATGTTCTCCATTTCTGACCATTGTGAAGCATCGTGTTACATATCCTTCTGGCACTCAAAGGGTTAAATTATCATATAAATGATCGGTGCTACAAAAGCAGATATACAGAACATGATACCTAATGATCCTTTGTTTCTTTATAGCTTTGGACAGCTGACCCAGTGCGTCGTCTAGAATTGGCTCAAAATATCCATAACCATCCCTTCTTCAGCACCATAGATTGGAGTCAACTGGAGCTTGGACTCATACCCCCTCCATTCTGTACAGTAAGTACATAAATAGAACAGTGCACAGTGGGGCCACAGGCAGTTACATTACAGTGTTAATTTGCTGACAGCAGTAACATACAAAAACAAGACACATATCCACCACACCTTCTTTCTTACCTAATGACGAATTCCCCTACCTCTATGTAAAATGGGCTCTCATGCTTGTATACTTACTGTAAGAGTCCTCACAGGTACATATGAATGAATTGTTTTTTGTATATAATGTTATTAATGATTCACACACACAATGCTCACACTGAATCCACTGACTCTGGTTAATGACATGCACCATCTCATAATCCTGCTGCATACAGAGGTTTCACTGAAGTTAAAGCTCCTGGATAAGTTACTTCCTCTCCCCTTATCATACAACATAAGTAAGATCCAATGCAACCAGAGACTTGGAGTCATGACCTGACACCCCCTTCCCCATTAATCATATAACATACAGAGCTTCCCATGCAACCAGGACTTCTGAGTAATAAGTAGATATGATGACTGTGTCAGTATATGGAGTTGGACAGTAAGAGTAGAATTATAGAAGCATGTGAAGCAATTAATTTTAGATCACTAAAATCCAAGAACAAAAGTGTTTTCATAACTTGGTGAAAACTTTTCTTTCCAAACTTTGTCCAGGATTCATCAAGGGGCAATTAGAGCAACATGTCAGCTACAGTGCTTTTTGCCACCTCTTCCCCTTGATCATTGCTGTATTCAACAGTGATCAACATTATCTCCCTAAGAAAACAGGGAAATATAATGAAGAACTGATGTGCATGCTTCCTTTCTGGCAATACACACATTTGTGCACACAGATATACATATACGTGTCCTCTTTACTGTCTAAGTCACAAAAAACTCTTTTGCGTGTAAAGCAATTTAATATAAAAAATATTATATATCTAGCTCCCATTTGCAGCCAGCATCTGCAGCATAGACAATAAAAAGGAATAGGCCACCAAGGCCAGGTTCCCACCAACTTTAATAACACCCACACAATTTCCTGGAATCCGGCACTGTGAAACCTGTGTACTGGTATCTGTTGGTATAAGACAATTCCTTATCACATTGTTACCCAATGAGAATGATGGGAGTAGTTTTTGAACAACAGCTGTAGTCCTGTAGGTTCCCACCTGTGAAATTGTTGCATTAAGGCTGGGCGGGGGCATTATTTTATTTGACCACCCTCCAAACCAGTGAACATGTATTTAATTCTGATCTGCCATGTGTTGTATAACAGGTGAATATAGCACTGCCCTCTTACAAAATACATCTACTGAGGACTGAACTGAGACCACACACTGATTTTCTCTGCAATTACAATTATGTTCACACAGATAAATTCATAAAATGCAGAGTCTGGTGTAATAATGTGACTGTAAAGTTCTCAAGCAATATCAAGTACTACTACTATGCCACTTGAAAGATGGTGGAAGAAAACGACATATGGGAAACTACCAAAACAACTATACACACACACACACACACACACACACACACACACACACACACACACACACACACAAAGTCTAAAGTATGACATATTCTACTGCCATTGTATGTCTATGGAGATGGCATGCCTATGTGCTTGATTTTATACACCTGTTGGCAATGGGTGTGGCTGAAACACATAACTCAATAATTAGGAGGGGTGTCCATATACTTTTATTCATATACCATATATATCTACATATACATATATATATATATATAAATATATATATATATATATATATATATATATATATATATATATATATATATCATAATCTTCAGACATTGTAGATTTCGTCTACCCATCTTCCCACTGGTCTTTAGTATTGTGTGGAATCTATTCTAAAATATGTTTGGTTCATCTACCATTAGGTCTTCTTGCTGTGTGGCCTGTCTATTTCCATTTCATGTACTTCACTCTTTCCATGATGTCATAGACCTTTGTTTGCTAACAAATCCATGAACATGTTTTTCTCTCTCTTTTTATTATGTTTAGAATTCCCTGCTCCATACTTATCTGTGTAACCTTAAGTTTTTGTATGGCTTTGGTATTTGGTGTCCATGTTTCACAGCAATACGTAAGGACTGGGAGGGCACATTGGTCAAAAACCTCTCCTTTGAGGCAGTGTGGTAAATTTGTCTTAAAGACTTGTACTACTAAATTTTACAAATGCGTGCCATCCCAGTTTTAGCTTTCACTATTCTTTCATCATGGTGTTTCCATCTGTTGACATTTCATGTCCAAGGTGAACATATTTTAGACTATATATATATATATATATATATATATATATATATATATATATATATATATGTGTGTGTGTGTGTGTGTGTGTGATTGTGCTTGCTGTTCCTTCTGCAGTGGTGCTGTTCATGTGAGGGTGAAGACAAGGTAAACCTCACTTGGAGAATGGAACAAGGAACCTGTGACTTTAAACGTATTGCAGGAGGCACCTTGGTTCATTAATAGTGCACTTATGTTTAACCATGTGAGTGTGACTATGGCATGCCTCTGATGTCCCCACTATATACAGAATGTATGTGTGCATTGTTTATGGAAGGTAAAGTAAAGTATGTTATGAATGGAAAGAACTGTGAAAGAGGGATGTTTTGATTGTGAGCATTTTGCATAAGAGGATAATTTAGCAAGGGCATACTTTTGTAGTTATTCTACTTTGGTCATTAATATTGTAATGGAAAAGAGGTGGAAACAATGCAATGGGCTTAATAGAGGGGGAAATAGGTGCAAGGTATATCTTGAAGGAGACTGGAGGCATAAGAAATGTTGCTGAAAAAAATGTTATACCGGGGAGGTGTGTAAAAAAGTGAGAGGTGTATATCTGGATGGAATAGATTTGCGGGCAATGTAAATGTGTCAACACTGTTGACGCTGTGAAGAATATTGTCATGTGGAAGAGATAGTGAGAATGATAAGGAGGCCATTTGTTAGAATGTGGTATTTTATGCATATAGACGCAAAAGAGGTGCAAGGTATATATAGAGAGGCAGTTCATGCCCCCATGTCTTCACCAATAGGACAGGGAGTAAGGAGGAGTTTTTCATAACTCCTCCTTACTGTCGCCCTTGGGTATGTGTGTGTGCAGCACGGATGGAGAGTTTTGGTCAAATCACCCTGTTCTTTTTTATTTTATATATATTATATATACAGGGCTCAAAATTTCCACTTCCACTAGCCAATGGTGAGTGAAAATTTAGCCCTGGCGAGTAGAAATTAAGCCCTGGTGGGTATGTTTTGGCTTGCAGTAGCGAGTAACTTTTTAGATCTGGCTAGTAGTAAAGGACATAAAATTATAAGTCCTGATATATATATTAGAAATTTATACATACAGAGATTAACACATATGTCAGAATGCTGTGACGCACCAAAAAGGGCATTTGTATCTAAAACAAAAGTAGAGGACCTGTTTTCCTCTAGTTATTCTAGCTCAAACCTTTTTTATAAAGACATATGTTCTTCCTTTTAATGAAAAATGACTTACTGCATATTTGAACAAAACTGAATGAATGTATTGATACATTTCTGAAATTTTTGTATGTCTATCTCCTTTGTAGGAACCAACTGGAAATAGCTTATTTACAGATGAAGATAAGCCTGATATATCCTCAGAAGAGCAGAAGACGTCATTGTCTGAAAACCAACAAGAGCTCTTCCACGGCTTTTCCTTCGTGAGCCCAAACACCGAGGGACAATCTCATTAATAGCAAAAATGAAAACTTTTTTTATGTAACAACTTTGAAATAAAACATCTGGAAGTACCTTTGTTTACTTGTGTGATAAACACTGCAATATATAGTTTTTACATATTAATTATTGCTATCCCTTTAAGCAGTGACAGTGTAGCTAAAGTGATATCATAGCACTTGTTTCCTGCAATACCCTGCAAGAATTATAATGACTCTCCTACACTGCTGAACACAACTCAGCTACCTATGTCTCTTTCCTGGATTTGGTGACAGCCTTCAACAGTTATTGCATGTATTTCTCTATTTCTCAATACCTTTACATTTTGTATTCTTTTCGTTTAATCCAGAATTCATATAGAGAGAGAGATGAGCAAATATAAGCATGACCAAGCACATGTAATAAATCATGAATGCTGTCAACAGATCCAAGAACCAACTGTATGTAGTACTGTAGCAATTAGCAGTGCAGGAGAGGCAGTGGTAATAGTGGGAGTGTTGCTACTTAACAGTGTAAAAAAGAGCCCAGAACAGCAGGGGACATGCAGGGTTTAATATACCATTGGTTGCCCCCTCACACAGCATTGCCTTCTAGTGCCCAGAGCCACTTCTCAAACCCTAGATGCAGCAAGTCAGTAAAAACCATTAACAGTTGAGAAGTTCAAAAGTTCTTCTTTTTTTTTCTTTTTTTTTTTGAAAGGTTAAGGGAACAAAAATTATTTGGCCTACATATAAAAAGACCAGAGAGAATGTGAGGAATATTTATCAAAGCAACAGTAGAGAAATTATGGGGGAAAACAACCGCATCAAAGCAGTATGACAAAGGGCGAGATGTTCAAAAAGTCGTCATAATGATAAAATTGTCGGCTCATGAGTTGATGGTAAAAAACGATAATATTTTCAGAAGTAAATCCATCACATTTGAAAATATGTCTAAAGAATTAAAAATGATGTTAAGAAGAACTTGATGAATATTGCCTTTAAAAAATTCTGATGTCAAAAAATGTCTTTGATTTTGTTTTTGAAATGAACATTTTCAAGAAATAGAAACTTTTTGTCTTTAAAACGACAAATTTTCATACAAATACTTTTTTTACCACCTAATTCTATAGTATGACTTCTCACTCAACAGGACTTTCATTTGTCTTCTCTACCTTAAGACCATTTTTATTTTGTCGGGAAAAAATGACGTTAATCAGACAAAAAAGTGTCGGTTAAAAAAATATTTTTTTCTGAAAATATCTTACAATATGATGGTAGATTAAACCACGCCCCTTTTTAAGGCGGCTTTTTCACGTGTGAGGGGATGTACAGAAACCATTGCAAGCAGATTGATGGTAATGTGAGAAAAGTAAAAACTCAGAGAGTAATATGCCATGACTACACATAAATAAAATATAATTAATTTATGAGGGAATATGAAAAGCAGCAAGGAAAGAACGGATCCTCCAAATCCCCAAACAGGGAAAAAACCCACAAGATATAAAGAAAAAAAATCCTGTGCTAATCCATACAGATTGCCTGAAACAAATAAACTCTGTGTATTGTATATACTAAACCCAGGGCTTAAAATTTGAAGTCCTTTGCTACTAGCCAGACCTGAAAAGTTACTTGCCACTGCAATTCATATCATACCCACCAGGGCTGAATTTCTACTCACCAGGGCTAAATTTTCACTCGCCATTGGCTAGTGGCGAGTGGAAATTTTGAGCCCTGCTAAACCTATGTGTTTTTAATTTCATACAAAATGAGGACTCCGTGACATAATTTGGCCAAAATATGTATACATTATCATACCCCACCAATACACCTCAATTCCAAGAGAGTCCTAACCATAATAAAATAACTGAAAAAACATTGAAATAAAATGAAACCTGAGGAAGCAGTTCTTGTGGCAACGCATAGCATTTTGCTATTAAGACCTCAGAAGGCATCTCAAGTAGATAAGGTCAGTAATGGCTACCTGCATGACAAAAGTGGACGTCACATGAAGTGCATCAATTACAAAGACTTAGAAGAATTGTACATAGGAACAAGATGTTAAAATGGAGGCCCAGGTAGTGGTTGGAAAGTTTTTAGAGAAGGACTATAATCTAGAGTGGGTAAAATAATCTATGGAGCAAGTTTAGCAAAAGGATAGGAAGGATCTTTTTTGTATAAGGATAAAAGAAGTCACAATATTAAGAAGGAACCATTTCTGTCACCACCTATAATTATAAGACTAGTGAAATATCAAGTATTCTATCTAAAAATTGGCCAATCCTTATGCAGGACCAAATTCTAGCCAAAGAGACAGAAGATAGACCCCGCATGATGTTTAAAAGAAATAAAATTATCAAAAGTCAATTAGCCCCTAGTAATATAAACAAGAACAAGAAAAAGGGATAATATGTCTGTGCAAAAATATTCCAAATCCCACTGTCCCCCCTTCACAAAGGGTACTCACATATTATTGTAGTTTGTCAGGAATACATATACATGGCAGACAATCTGATCATATGGAAGATATTTTTCCCCACTTCCATTTGGGCTCTTGGTTCTCTGTTTATGGAGTCCAGCTGCTCCGACACGTCCACAGCCTCGCTCCAAAGAGTTCCATGGCAGACCAAAACTGGAAAGAAAATAGAGTGCAAGTAGAAATTCTACAAAGGAAGCATTTGACTAGAATGTCAATTAAAATTGAAACTGGTGCTCACCGGGTTGATCACACCGGTGTTTGCTCAGCACTGGTATTACAAATTACCTGCAAGGATTGTATCAGCTTGTATCTGCTCAAGGGTTCACTATAACAATATTGCCATGTAATTGGCAACCAACAACATGGAGCTATAAAAATGTCTCTTTGCTGAAAAAAGCGATGTTCTGATTTCACAGGCTTAAGTGTCGAGGCATCAGAATGTCGCCCACATAAGTGTTGAGTAGTTAAATAAATGTATAACAGTGCAGGGAGCCAGTGTCTGCCATGCATAAAGGGAGAAATAGAACTCAGCAGGCATCACAGTCATGCTTAAGTTAACCCTCAGATGGAATCCACCTCCATACACTTTGTTGATTGAGAGCTGTCTGTACTGGGACTGTGATGCCCCATCTGTGAGATTGCAGTGGCTGTGATGCGGCACTCAGTGGATTTAAGGGATAGTATTGCTTATATTTAAGTAATTTTAATATTGTTGAGATTAAAAATATGAATAAAATAAGGTATGGCCCATCTCTCAAACTTTTTATAGTTTGAGAGGTCGAAGCATCTGAAGTTTCAGTTTCACAGAAGTCTGCCATCTAGCTGACAAAAACAGAATCCGGTCCCGGGACCATCATGCAGCTCTTCAGCAGAGCAGAAATAGCTCAATGTAGAAATAAACACTTAACTGTAACAGGCTACAAAGTGTGCTTGCAAACCAGGCACACTTTGCAGCCCATTCCAATCAAGTATTTGTTTCTATATTGCCCTATTTCAGCTCTGCTGAAGAGCTTCAGGACAGTCCCGGGACCAGATTCTGTTTTTGTCAGTTAGATGGCAGACTTCTGTGAAACTGGAACTTTAGATGCTTCGGCAAATTATAAAAGGTTGAGAGATGGGACATACCTAATTTTATTCATATTTTTAATCTCTACAATATTAAAATGACTTAAATATAAGCAATATTATCCCTTTAAGCAGGTGTGCAACACATTGCAAAGCACTGAGGACCCCTCTGGCACTCAAAGGATAACAGCTCTTTGTCTCACTCCATACTGCAGTTTCACTCCAGTCTCCTGTTACCTCTGCCCAGTGCAGGGCTTTTTCCTCTGCCCCACACACTTCCTGTGCACCATCTCCCTGCCCCAAGCAGCACTGAGAGGCGGACCTGAGAGGAGACAGAAATCTGTCTGGAATGTGGATGGTCCGGGGGTCCCAAGAACCTACTTGCCCAAATGGCCTTCTGCTCCACACGCACATACACAATGCCCTCACCTGCACTTCTCCAGTTAACCCTTTCAGTGCCAGAGCGGTACGCAACGCATTCTTTGCAATTTGTTGCAAACCAATCTGGCACTAAAAAGGGTAAAACCTTTATAGACTCTTAACTTGAAGGGAAGTAAAGTACAAGGGAGGGAGTAATGACAGACGATTATGCTACTCAGTTAACCCTTGGAGTGGCAGAGGGGTATGCAAAACATTCCTTTGCAATGCGTTGAAAAACCCTCTGCCACTCAGAGGGTTAAAGGGATAGTAATATTTCAATTAGAGTTTAGCTAGAAGTCTTATTTATTATTTTTTAACATGTAGCCCTATATTTAATTACTTTCAGTGTTGTAGGTCAAACGCTATTCAATCCGAAACGATCACCCTCCTGCCCCTTTCCCTGCATCACTCTGGTCTGGCTGGAGCACTGCAAGTGACAATCTTCAGTAAGCAAAAGGAAAATCGTGCCATCCATCCTCAAGGGGGGCAGAGTTTTCCTTATATTTTCTGAATGAAGATTGGCCCTTGCTGCATCCATCCGGTCCAACAACCGGATTCCAGCTCTAATGGGAGGTGGCCAGAGGGGGCGGGAGGAGGTCCTTTTGGCTTGAACAGACTTTGAACTACAACACTCTAAATAATTACATATAAGGTAATGTTAAAAAATATATAAAGTGGATGCCCAGGATTCCTGGTCTTTCCTCAACTCACAGACACCTAACACTGCCTCTCCACACCTGATACCCCTGCCAGCCTCTAGGCTCAGGCCTGCTCCCTCATAATCAACAGCGGCTTCTTCCTCTCACAATGGATCCAGACATTGCAAGCCATATTGTAGGGAGAACAGTGTCTCTGCTGTACGGGGGACAGTAACGTGACCCACTGAATCTACATTATTTTTGTCATCGGGACAACTTCTTTATATATTAACAGCACTCTATTTAACCATTTAGTGCAAAAGAGGTAACTGATGCATTGCACCATAACAAATTACATGCCTTTCCAGCACTCAAATGGTTAACTCTGACATGACGCACTGCTGTATACTGAATGGCACTCTATAGCTTAACATGCTGGTATAAGTCTATCTCCCATAATCTCCTTTGGTTCTCTGCTTTCTTCTTCTACATGACAAACATACAGAGGCATAATATTGCATTTCTGCCTGAAAGTAAAGGAAATGACAAATACCACTGAGATAACGATTTCAGGACCAGGAGGGGGAAGGTCCTGTGTGTATGTTGCGTGTGAGTGTGTGTGTATGTTTGTTGCCTGTGTGTGTCTGTTGCCTGCTTGTGAGCATGTCTGTTTTACGCATGTGTGTCTGCGCATGTCTGTTGCGTGTGTGTGTGTATACATCTGTTACATCTGTGTCTGCACGTGTGCATCTCCAGTGTGTGTGCACATGTCTTTTGAATGTTTCCGCCGCTCACCGTGTGTTGCATATGTCTGTGTTTATTAGTGTGTCTACATATCAGACACTTACTACCAACAGTCATAACATGAAGGACGCCTTCCCACATTGCTAGTATATATATATATATATGTGTGTATATATATATATATATATATATATATATATATATATATATATCCTATATAATAATTCGCTAAGTTGTGTGTAACGCCCGACATGCGCAGTAGACACTGCTGCGCGTGCGGCAGTCATGCGCAGTACAGACTGGCCGCGCCGCGGCTGATACAGAGCTGGGCGCTCCGAAGGAGCGTCCAGCTCTGTATCAGCAGTGGCCCGGGCAGTCTCTACTGCGTGTGACTGCCCCGCGACCGGCTGCCAGAGGCACTGTGGCCCGTGTAACGGGCTGTTCAACTAGTATATTTATATATAGTGTGATAGTAATACCATTCTATTTGTCTGCATATATCTGTAGAGCATGAGATTTCAGCTTTCCCATCACACTACACTTACATGTCCACTTGTCAGTGCTGCATCACAGATGGGATATCTGTAGTTGTTCAGCGGTTGCTGCACTACATTTCCTATCACCCGCAGCTGGCCAATGGCTGGATGAGTAGGATAGGAACTGTAGTCCAACAACAGATGGACAGCTACAGGTTATTCACCCTTGTTCTGCATACTACTGTTGAAATTGCTCGATGAAACTAATAATAAAATAGTCTGAAAAAGGGCTATAACTGTATGGGGAAGGAAACATTCTTGGACATGCGGTAAAGCAGTATATACTCACACTCCAACTATGCCAGCTTTCCAGGGAGTTTTCAAACTGAATGTTAACCCCACATCTTATATGCAGTGTGTGCTTGCCATTAAAAGGTTTATAAACTATGAGATTTCCAGCATATAGTAATGTTGTTTATGTATATGATTGCTTGTATATTCTAATGGGAATAATTTCTATTCTGTTGCAAAAGTGCACTTCTAAGGGACATATGCACAAGTAAATAGTGGTACAATTTTAATGAGGCAATTAACCCCTTGAGAACTAGAGAGATCTCCAATATATTATTTTGCAATGTGCTGGAGACCTGTCTAGCTTTCATGAGGTTTGATGTGCCATGAACATAAATCGATTGTTTTAATTTGTTCCCTGTAGCACAGCTGGTTGTCCCTAGAACTGCTTCACTTCTTAGTGCATAGGGTCCAATGGCCCATATTTATGAAAGGAAGCTGGAGTTATTCTGGAGTAAACCAACTGCACCATAGGGGACAAATAAAAATTCCTGTTAGAGGAATATTAATGTGGGGAAATAAATGTCTGTTTGATTAGTCTTCATATTTTTTGTCATTTAGAGCTGCAGTACAATACATTCCACTGTGTAGTTAAGGAGTATTTAAATTATAAAGAGTTCCCCTCCCATTTCTTCCTACATAACACTTCTCTGCAAGCTGGTCCGGATGGAGCGCAGCGTGGGACAATCTTCAGTAAGCATAAGGAAAAACCTATTCTCCTTTGTCAAGGGGCATGGTTTTCCTTATGCTTGCAGCAAAAAAATTGTCCTTCGCTGCGAGCTGTCCATCCAAATGACCAGATTCCGACAGGAGGGGGTGCGTGGCTTACCATAGGTAAAAGGTGCGGGAGGGGGACTCTTTATAATTTAATTACTCTTGAACTATACAGTGGAAAGTGTTGTGATACAACTCTAAAAGACCAAAAAACTAGGAAGGATTATCGAAAGGACATTTATTTTGCCACATTACTATCCCTTTAAATTAAATTGGTCTTTTAAGCCCTTGAATGCTAGAGAGGTATCGCAAGGCAATAGTGACCGCTCTAGCATTCAAGGAGTTAAAAAGATGCAGTTAAGTGTAGGGGAACTTAAGAGTTTTTGTTTATCCCCTATGGTGCTGTTGGTTTAGCCCAGTTTGCTTTTACACATATGGGCTACTGTCTGTTGTACATAGCTGAATACTGGCATCAACAGACAAGTAATAACAATTGGTTATGTGACTGCAGAGTGGAAAGGAGTTCCTGCAACTCATTTTGAAATGATGACAGATACATATATTCTCATAAACCTGAGTTAATTGTCTTATTTGAGAGAAACATCATCCTGTTTTTCTATGGAACCAGTAGACAAAAATGTGCTACATTTCTTCAACTTGACATCACAGACTCCATAAAATATCATAGGAGTTGGACTTTTCTCACTGGGGGGATTTCTTGCACATTACTACATCTTCTCCCAAGTTGGACAAATAACTGTATTGAATGTCAGTTATGTCCCTGTTTTTCAAGTGTCTCTAACAAGTTAAAGGGATAGTAATGTTTCACAAAAACAGCAGCTCCTATTATCTTCATAGTATCTGAGCCATAGAGAGTGTTATTTTTATACTGCCAGAGTTGTAGTTCAAGAGTAATTGAATGATAAAATATCTCCCTCCTGTCACTTTTACTGATATAACACTGCTCAGCTCAGAGTAACAAGAATATTTGGATGGATGGCAGAGAGGGACAATCTTTAGTGAGCATAAGGAAAACCCTGAAAACCTGTCAAGGAGGGCAGGGCATTGCTTATGCTCACAGTAAGAAGATTGTTCCCTACTGCGATCTCTCTGGTCAAGTGACCATATTCCACATCTGAAGGGAGGTGGCTTACACTAGGTAATAGGGGCGGGTGGGGGATACTTTATCATTCAATCACTCTTGAACTACATCTCCGACAGTATTGAAATGACACTCTCCATGGCTCAAATGCTATGAAGATTAATTGGAGCTGCTGTTTTTGTGAATCATTACTATACCTTTAATACAAACCAGTGGGATTTGGCAATATAGCCACCAGGCATTATTTCAGGGCTGAATGGCACTTCCCCTGGCTATTTACTTAGCAAGTTGCCATAGATGGTTGATGCTTCTATGGCAGAATCAGCATCTGTAAACTGAGTTTCAAAGAAGAGATTGTGTACACAGACAGCTTTGTTTTTCTGGGAGTGAGCATTTTAGAATTCGAAGTAACTGTAACAGGGATGGGTGTGTGACAGAGCATAGACACAAAGCTGTAAGCATTCCAGAATGGAGAATATGGATATGAAGAGTGTCTGGAGTTGGGAGAGATATCCCCAGCAGGAGCAAAAGGATGGTGCAGTCATATTAGAAGAGGGCACAGCAGCCAACTGGCTAAAGATGACAGGATTTATATTCCAGCAGTTGCTGAGTAGCTGCAGGTTGACTATCCTTGGTCTAAAGGATGCAATAAGTCAAATTATGCAAAATGTTAAGTATACTAAAACATATGGTCCCACACTTTACAGATGATGGAAAGTGCCGGACCAGCGTGATGGTCCTGCCATGTCAATGGTCCTTAAGGGGTTAAAGCCGCAGTTGTTTTATTGCCATGAATACAGGACCACACTCTGAGCTTGTGGTGTCTCTGCCGGTACCTCAATCCTAAATGGCAAACTAGTACTGTTAAGTCCCTCCCCACTTCCTGTCAAATGCCTGCTAGCCTGTTCCTATGACAACATCTTTTTACTATCCATCAATTTATCTTTTCATTCTGTATTGAAATTACACATTAATTATAAAATATACAGGAAGTGCATAGTTACCAACCATCTTATCAGTCTCTAGTTTTGGTTCCCTGTCCCTGTTATTGTCCCTGGTTTTAAAAATAAAAGGTCAGTAGGTCATGGGCTTCCTCACAGGTCAATATTACCTACTTATATGATGCAATGTAGTATTTAGGTGTGAGTATTCTTTGAGATTTAAAGGGATAGTAACACTTAAGATGTAAAAAAGTATATTGCAGGGTTTATATTCCTCAGTAAAACAAGGGTACACCTACTGCTAAGAGGTGCTTTGTTCAAAACTTGTAGCAGCTCAAATATTAACTTTTTAGGTGCAGTATATCAATCACCTGAAATATTACAGTGGCGCTGTTACTACTCCATACTATGGACAGCTCTGGTCAGTTGACCATAAACCTCCATAGGCTGGTGTAGCAATTGCAGCACTGTGACATTTCAGGACATTGAGATATTGCACCTAAAAAATTTCAAGTCTGAGCTGTAATAACTTTTGAATAAATCATCTCTAAGCAGTGGCAGAACCCTCATTTTACTCTGGAGAATAAAGCTTTCAATATATTCTTTTTACGTTTAAAGTGTAACTATCCCGTTAAATGGGAACTTAAAGTATTTCAATTAGTTTAACAGAAGGATTTACCTACATAGATATCCTTCAACAGCTATTAGTTATTTCTATATAGTATTTTTCTTATAGTCCACTCCAAATTGTTTGCTTAAATTTTTATACCAACTTGTGTTCCTTAGGATCATTTTACACATGGTGAAAGGTCCTATGTTGAACTATGATTCCTTTCCCCACACGTGCCTATCACCTGGTGATCAGCATGCTGCAAATTTGCTGTGTTCCCTTGGGAACACACTAAAGTCAAAGGAAGCAAGGTCTGCATGCAGCTTATGGGAGCTCCAGCAGACCTTACACATGAGCTGAGTTGTAGTGTGCAATGCTCACTGGAAACATCCCGCAAATGTCTGTTCATGTCTGCACCAGCCAGTAAGAGTGGCTGATGCTCATGCAAGCCAACCATCAGACATGCCCCTCCTACTTACTGATCAGTGATGGAATGAAGGAAAGAGGTAAGTGAAGATACGCAGGTAACAGAATTGTGTCATCTGGTTGTGACAGTCCTGTTGTCTGTGTCAAAGAATTTTTAGGAGTTGTTCGGGTGTTTGAAATTCTGTTGTTTGTTGTGAGGAGTTGTGAACCAGGCACGTGCACACATAGACACCAAGGGGTGCTTGAGCACCTGCCCTTTTTGTCCAAAGTGCCCTCGTGCCCTTTTAACACAAAAAAAATGTAATCAGTCCGATTTTATCTTATTCCAGTCTGTTTTTCAATTTGAAGTCAGACTTGTGTTAATATAGTTAACAATCTTTTCTTTTTTTTAAATATATAATTTGAATAAATAATTATGAGAAGTGCTCTTTTTTTTTGCTTGAGCCCCTGCCCCCCAAAATGTCTGTACACATCCCTGTTGTGAACTAGAGGAAGGCTTTAACAGAAATCTCTGTGTATGTGTGTGTGTTATAAGGTTTTTCCTGTTGAGTAGGGATGGGCGAAAATTTCCGCCTCAAACTGAAATCAGCGAAAAATTGCACTTTCTGCTTGGCGGAAAAAATTTCCTGCAAACATTGCCGATTTTCTGCATTTTTTCGCTTTTTTCACCTAGCTCATTCAATTGAAATCAATGGGAACATCGAAGTTACACACAACACATTGCAAATAATATTTTATTTCCCAAAGGCATAGTATAAAATGGGCATGAGGGTGTCTGTGTTAGTGGGGTGTGGGGAAAGAATCAGTTCAACAGGGGATGATTTTTGCGGGCGTTGTTCACTGGGATTGGGAGACACTTAATAAAAAATAAATCCTAAATAAAATAAAATAAAATAGAAACCATAAGACATGGTATAAAGAGGTCTGAGGAGGGTGCCTGTGGGTGAATAAATGAATCATTTAAACAGGGAATTTGTATGGGGGGTTCTTGACTGCTATTGGGGGGCAGATAATAAAGAAATAAATCAATAAAATGAAATAAGACATTTGTATGTAATGTGATAGAGACAGGAACCCCCTGACATAAGCTGCCACTGGGGTGGACTGATACTTGACTTGAGAGTATTTTGTAGAGGATGATTTGTTTGATTTGTTGTTAGAGGCCATTGTAGAACTTTGACTTATTAGAGGCCCAAGCCCTGAAGAAACATTGATTTGTAGGACTTAGGCTTGTTATAAACAAACCCCCCAAAAATTGTTCATTTTTTTGTAGGACTATGAGACAAAAATAAAAATGCCCTACTGGCCTAATGCCAGCAGGTCATGTTGGCCAGTGGCCACTGTCAAATGTCCTCCTGAGTCATGAGTTGCAGCTACTGTTCATTCTGCTGCTGCTGAGTTGTTTAAGAAGCAGGATGATTAGGCAACTGAAAGGGAATGGGATCAACAATAGCAGTAATGTGGAAGATGGATGCCACTTGCCACGACTGGCTCCAGTGATGTGCCTGAGGCAGCAGCAGCAAAATAAGTAGCCCCAGTCTATGTGGAGAAAAGAAGAAGTTGCCCATTAAATCTTATCCACCTGCCCCTCCTCCAAACTCCTTATGCGTGTGTTGTTATTAGAATATATTTTTCCCCTTGAGAGCAGGAACAGCGGGTCTCATCAGCAACTGCAATGTGCACAGTGTGTGTGGTAAATAACATCTGGGGGCACAAATGTATCCAAACACCATGACTCCCAAAACCAACTACTGCCGCTGTCACTGAACCCCTTTTCCAGACCCACTAAGGACACATGACAACTTGCTGACAGTTTAATAGTAATGATGAACCCTTCCTGCCAGAATCCTAGCATATTCTGCAGGATGGAATCTCCTCAGATGCCCTCTAATGACCTGGTATCGATTCTCCTCCACCACACTGGCATGTGTGGTCAGTGCACCACACAGTGTGCAATGGGTAGAGATGAACTGCCATAGCCTAACATTTACAGAGTAGCTATCATTTGGCAGGGGAGGTAACGATGAATGAGGTGGATTGGCAGGATATGTACTTGTTACCCTAGAGGAAGAAGGTGATGTTGATGGTGAGCTAGTTGTTTCACTCATCATGGAACTTCCAGTGTCTGTCTGGGTTTCTTTATCCTTCCTCCTCTTTGATCTCCACCTCACCTCTTGGTGACTTTCTGGAGAGTCAAGGGATACAGTAAGAGAAGTGCAAGATTTCTGTAATGGGTGTTTGGCTTTAACATGTTTGACATAAATGGCATGGTGTCTGTGTTTCATGTGTGTTATCAGGGAGGTTGTGTTTCCTCCTTTCCACTTTTTAGTAATTTGTCACACATTTTGCTCTGTACAGTTGTTGATGATGACTGCACTGTGCCTGCCGGAAGAGAATAATAGTACCACACCCATGACTTCTGGTGGGAGGGATAGGGCACAGATGGAGAAGAAAGGCCTCTTTCTTCTTGTCCTCCACATTCCCCTTCACTTCCTGTGGCTGTGGATAATGTTGCTGCTGTTGCTGCTACTGCCTCAGATTTAGCACTGCAACTAGGATCAGGAGGAGTTTTGCTATCGCTGGCAAGTGGAACCTGTCCTAGTCCCGCATAACTTGTTGACTTCATTCCTACTGTGTCCACGGTGGTCTGTGGCACACTAGCCTGCTCCTCAGCACCCTGCTGCCCTTTCATCTCAGCAGCAGCAGCATCAGAGATTAAAGCAGTTGCAATTTCCACAAATTCCAAAAGCTGACCGCTACTGGTGATGGTGATGCCCATCCTCATCCCTATCTTCCACTCCTTCTCAGTTTCTGATAAAAAGGCCATCAATGTCTCTTCCACCCCAGTTTCTCCAACACCACCACCACCACTAGTCCCTACGTGCTGCTGCTCTATTCAAGACATCTCACTGCTGCTTGGAGGAGGTGATGAGCAATGTGACAGAAGGTCCCCTGCTGTCACACATGGCATAATTGTCTCCTTCCCTCCCTGAGTACTAAAAAAAACACTAGCAGCAAGCAAAGTATTGTTGGCAGCAGAGGCAGCACTAGCAGCAGGTTCAGCACTGGCAGCAAGTTCAGCACTGGCAACAGGTACAGCACTGGCAGCAGGTACAACACTAGTGGCTGCAAGTACTGCAGTGGTGGCACTGGCAGCAGGGGCAGCACGTCTTGCAGCAGGCAAAGGCAGCTGACCTGTCCTGCTCTCACTAGTACTATCCTTTTCTCCTTCCCTTCCCATTCCCTTTTCTCCCTCCTTTCCCATTCCCTTTACTCCCTTCCTTCCCTTTTCTCCCTTCCTTCCCATTCCCTTTTCTCCCTCCCTTCTCATTAAATTCTCCAAGATCCCTTGGGGTGATTTAGGGGAACTGGACAGCATTGATTAAGTACTGCTAGTCACTTCCTCCTCCTCCTCAGACTCAGTAGACACTCCACTGATTATTTTTTACCCTGCTCATAGTGATAGGAGTCACTATGAGCCTCTCCTGCCTCACTATTTGCAAAATATCACAAGAGAACAGCACAGCACATCTATCACGCTCTGTAGTTGCTTCTATTGTGTCCGCCTTCAGCGAAAACGACAGGTTTTTATAGCGGAAGTGTGAAAATAAAGTAAATCAATGGGCGGAAACTTTCTAGCCATTGAAAGAATTGCAAAAAATTTTGGCCAATGGGAGAAAAATGCAAACATTTTAACCTCTAGTTTTAAAGAGGATTTTCCCATGAAAAAGTGAATAAAAACAAGGTCCCTAGTCCACCAACAATCCCTCCTCGGAGGAATCTGATACATCAGGTACACCCTGTGGTTTGGGTAGGGATGAACTGAATGAAGTTTGGGTTTGCCAGGACTGGAAGACCCCCTGTAATTGTGTTGGAAGGAGTTGTAAGGTAGATTTTATGTCTTTAGTAGTGGCCTTAAACTCTTGCATCCACAATGGCTTTAGTGCATGGCTGGAGGTCCCTGGGGGAGAGGCAGGGGCAGCAGCGCATGGAGGGCATAAATGACCTGAGTATTCTATAGAAGGCTCTGACTGACATGAGGAGCAATGCGCAATGGGGTTCACAGACACCCCAGTATCCTTAGTCTTAGGTCTAGACCCAAGTCACAATGGGTTTGACATCCTAACAGTGTATTAACGTATGAAAGTATAAGGTAAATCCCAAATACAATGACTGAGATTAAATTTTCACCTCACAAATAGTGAACATGCACTTAACTGGCAGGTGAAGGGTTAATCTGCTGAGGAGAGAAGGAGAGTCCAAGCCCTGCATAGGATACTCATGAAGGAAAAGGAGAAAATGGCGTCCGTGACGACAGCCAATTATAAACGAGAGCGTGAAACAGAGCTCATGGGAAATGTAGTTTCCCTTCAAGTACCCCAAAAACAGTGACCAAAGCCCCCTGAGCCCCTCAAAACACTGTCAACATAAACCAAATGACAAGACAAGAGTAGACAAACAGAATGAGCCGTCTCTGAAGTCGCTACATTGAACGGATGCAGAGATATGTCCCAAAGTGTAAAGTGGAAGAAGTGGACCTCAGCACTCAAAGGGTTGCTCACCTTATTTTGCAGGTCTTCAGATTACCATTGTTACAGAAGCAGCCTCAGAGGGCTTCTCCTAGGGAAAAAACATGCTACACAAGATTTTCCCCTTCAGGCCTGGAAGGTCCACAACAGCACCTGGAAACTGAGCACTCCACCATTGGGACATCAGTAATGGTAATCCGCCTAATGGTGGATATTCCATATCTAACAGAAAACAATAAATGTAACAAAAATTAAAGCAGAACTGTTCTCTTGTCTTGTTTGTTCAAGGCATAAATCTTACTGTATGGGAATTGGATGGGGACCAGCTAAGGAGAGAAGAAAGGCTCCACCCTGTACTTCTTTTCAAGAACTGATTCTGCCTACTTAAGGGGCGGTCACCTTCCTAAAGTTACCAGTAACCTATATTGGATGACAGAGAAAAAATGGGTTGGTGGTTACATATTTCAAATTTCAGTAATTCATGGAGTCGGTTTCTTGATAATAACTTTAGTTTCCCTAAACTGAATTCATCACGTTACCCTAACACGCACTTTCAGCCTTTGCTAATGAAATGATTCATCATTTTGGATAATACCCATACTACGCACTGTGGTGTACCTCCATTTAGTAGGTGCAGACCTGAATGGCTTACGTTTGGCCTTTGTTTCTTCCCTATGCAGATCTCCATAATAAAATCACAATTGCTCAGTAGGGATCACAGAGAAATCCAACTTCTGTGGTATAACAAAAACAGCAGCTGTGGTCTCACAACCAGATAGGTATCACTAAGCCTTCTTACCTTGAACTCATGCTCTCTCAAAGCATAGTGAAAATTGTTCTTTTTTTTAACATTTGTAGCAGGTCCTTAGTTAATACTATACATAGTGTTGTTTTGAATTTATATTGATGATAAAAATATGTGTGATACATGAAGATATTGATGCACCTGAATTGAGTTTTTTTGGTAGCTGATCCTTAATTCTTAATTTCTGTATCTGTGTATTCCTTTAACCCTTTAAGGGTATTGGACACACTCTGGTCCTTAAGTGGTCAGTATGTTGGCTGATAAACCTCACAAAATGCTAGAAAGGTCTGAAAGATATTGATTTGCAATGCTGCAGAGACATCACTAGCATCCAAGATATTAAACTATATTACTGTACCCAGTATTGAAGAAGGGACACTTGGACTGATATATTTAAAGTTGACCTGTAAACTTAAGACATATTTATTTTGTTTTACATAGCATTCATATCTGCCATTGTACATTTCATTTTTCTATAAAGTAAATTACTTTTGAAAAATTCACTTTTTATGTTTTGGCAGAACAGTGCGACCCGGGGCATGAGCTCTGCCTAGATTAATTCATAGCACATGGCTCAGCACAGAACTGAATAGGGGGAAGATGCAGTAAGGCGTGATAAAGGTGTGATAAAGTGCAGATGACTTCTCCAGTGATATCACTTCTCTAGTCCCCATGTTACTCTATGGAGCCAATTCACTAAGAGGTATCCAACTCTGGAGAGATTGGTGCATTGGATCCATAGAATAACACAGGAACTGGAGAAGTGATATCACTGGAGAAGTCATCTCCATTTTATCACACCTTTATCAATCCTTAGTGTATAACTACCCATAGAGTCGCACATCACCACAAACTAATAGAGACTGATTGCTCAAAAACACATTTCATTACTGACAAATGGCTAGCACAATGTATTGGCAGTTTGTAACACTCTTTTAAAATGAATTCCTCTTAACTTAAGGTGACGGATTCCTTTTAAGCAGATTAGTGTTTTCTTGTGATGGAAGAGTGAACACTTATTGAGAAAACCCTATATATTGCAGCTGAGATTAGCCTCAGTTTAGGGAGATGCTTAGTTCAAAAATTGTTACTGTACAATTTTTTTTTTCAGAATTATAGTTTAATATTTCTTCTAAATATTTCATTTTATGAACTTAGTGCTTGTGTTGTTTCCTTCTATGCAGAGGTCAGAGCTGCTACCCTCAAATCAGAAGCAGGTCATGTACTTAATCACTACCTGTCCATTAGCTAGTTATGCTTAACTCTTTGAGTGCCAGAGATGTATCCCTTGGATACCTCCCTGGCACTGAAATGGTTTATGGCAACACCTTACTTATTATGTCTCACTAGAAAAAATGTTTTGTCGTTTTGCCCATGTATGAAATAGATCAGTATTTTAAAGGGATAGTAATACTTTATTATTACTATCCCCCATATTGTACATATTTGCCAAATAAATGAATAGCCCCCAGGTTCATCTCTCAAACATTTATGGTTTGAGAGATAACCGAAGGCAAAGTGACCCCCTCCCTCCCCTTCCCTGAAGTCAGCTTTGTACTGACTGCAGGGGAAGTCTGTCGTACGACAGGCCTGAGGCTCTGCAGCTGAGCCGAGATCGCATTAGTGAAAAATAATTATTTCACTGAAATGGTCTTCTACATGTGCTTGGTTTGCAAGAACATGTAGAAGACCGTTTCAGTGAAATAATTCTTTATCACTAACGCAATTGCAGCTCTGCTGCAGAGCCGCCTGATGAAAGTCAGACCTGATATCCCTGCAGCCAGTACAACGCTGACTTCAGGGAAGGGGGAGGGAGGGGGGAACTTTCCCTTCGGTTATCTCTCAAACCACAAATGTTTCGGAGATGAACCTGGGGGCTATTCATTTATTTGGCAAATATGTACAGTATGGGGGATAGTAATAATAAAGTATTACTATCCCTTTAAATGGATAGTAATGTTTCGTTATTAAACTACAATCGAGACTTCTTCATATTTTTAGAATGATTTGTAGCACTAAAACCTTTATAAAATTCACTCTCCCTCACTCCCATTTTCCTTACCTCAGAAGTCTCATCAAGCCAGTCCGGACAGAAGGCTTCCATAAGGAAAAACCTACCCTCCTTTGTCAAAGGACACGCTTTTGGTTACACTGAAACACGGAAGATTGTCCCTCGCTGCAAATTGTCCGGTCCGGATAACTTTATTACATAATAAATGTAAAACAGTAAAGTTTTATAAGGTTTTACTGCTATACATTGTTATAAAAAAGTAGGACGAAAGCTCGATTGTACTTTAATAAAAAATATTTTACTATCCCTTTAAGCATGATTGTCTCATATGACTAACAATTAAAAGGTATTGAGTGGATTTTGATACCAACAAACTAAATTCACTCCGATTAAATGCATCTATTCCATTTTCCTTTGTTATTCAAATGAGTTAATAGTTTTAGTGATTTTTTATTTAGTAGCTGAAGAATCTAAACTCAGCAGAGCTTTGTTCTCTGACACAGTCAGCTAAAGCTTTATAATTAATTACCAACGTGTCCAGCAAATCACCTCTCTCCGCCTTATTAGATTAATGAAATTTATCAGTTTCCACCGTAGGAGTGCAGCAAATTAATAAGGACAAATAATTAAAATGGAAGCTGCCACTGAGGGGAGGGCTTGAAAAGGTGATAAGTCCTCTCTTAATTTTTTTTTTCTTTTGAAAATTCTGTATCTTATAAAAAAACAAAGTAAACTTTTCATTTTTCTAATTAATAGGCAAATCTTTTCAAAGTGATAGTAAATGGCTTACGATTAGTTGAAATATATTTACAGGAATATTAATGCTTATTATTAACAGGGCCGGCGCCACCTATAGGCGAGGTAGGCGCCGTCCTAGGGCGCACATCTACTGGGGGCACAGTAGGAACCAAATGATCTGACACGTGTGTCCCAGTGGGTCCATGGGACGCAGACGCCAATTTGCTGCTCCAAGGCTCATTGCTTTCCCCTCAGAAACCCTTTACCCTGTGATCCTCTGTGCTCGAGAAAAATCTCATGTAATTGTAGCCTAAGTCTGGAGGCGGAATAACACCATGACAAGCAGCCACACGCTACACTAGTCTCCACGTAGCTTGCGCGGGTTGCTTAGATTCTACACATACCGGGGCAGAATGGGACTCTGGCAGCAGCACTTCTTAGGAAAGCAGTAAAGGAACAGAGGTGCACCAGTATTTAATGTATGTTTAGCTCATCACTTTATTTAATCCTCTGAGGGCCAGAGAGGTATTCAACACATTGCAATGTGTTGGATACCTCTCTGGCCCTCAAAGGGCTACACATGAATCCTTAGTACATAACAGGCACAAATGTGGCACAATACTTTGCAATGTAACCGTTGAATCAAAATTCAGCATGTTGCAGTTGGATGCAACCAGCTTAAAATACAATAAGATTCTGGTGAGTTTAGCTTCTATTCTGAGACACTACGGGCATAGTTTGTTGCCACTGGCAAACAGCCTTCATTTTCCCTGGACCCCAACTACATTTATTTAGTACAGCCCACCCCCACACTTTTATGCCAGTGTTGGACCCTTTCTCTATGGCAACAGTGCTGGTGCTCCCTCTCTTTGCCAGAAGTGCTGTACCCACAGCACCGCAATATTCAAGTGGATAGATGCTCATATTGCAATGTGGTCACAGAGAACTTGACACATTGTAAATCTATACAAGTTCAATACTGATTGTCCCAGGTATATAATATATATATATATATATATATATATATATATATATATAGAGAGAGAGAGAGAGAGAGAGAGAGAGAGAGAGAAAGAGAGAGATAGAAAAAGGTGGGCACTCCAAAACTTTAATAATATATTATGAGCAACCTGCCCGGTGCAGCCTGAAAAATTATATAAAGAATTTGCAGATGAAAGAGACATCAAGCAGCAGGAGCACACTAGGGTCTTTAAAAATAAAAATTAACTTTTATTCAGGTAATAAAATGATCAACGTTTCGACCCCCTTGGGGCCTTCCTCAAGACGCTTCTACCATGCAAACAAGCAGCCTTAAAAATAGTAAAACATTAGCGCCAAAACACCACGAGGCAACTGCAGCAGCGTCACTGCGTACTGTGGAGCGCAATGCAATGGACCGCAAAGGTGATATTAACCCTCTCACTGGCAGTACCTCGATGAATAACACCTTGTGTGCTAAAAAGGCATAACTCATCAGTAATTAACAGCTTTATTCATCTTTCTAGTATACAAGGGGTCAATTACTCATGAATCATGCCTCTCTAGCACACAAGGGGTTAAACAGTGAGGTAATGCACCTATGAGGAATTCAGTTGGTTAATAGCATGCAAAGGGTTAATAACTATTCCTCTCTAAATCATGCAAGGGGTTGAAGGGTTAATAGATTGTAAATAAGCCTCTCTAGCAACAGTACAGTTAAGAAAAATTAAATAATACCATTTAAAACTGCTATCCAGAAGCTCTGCCTGCTAATCATGCACTGCACCAGGACACACACACTGCAGGCAGAGCAGGCCCGGCTAAGTCAGCCTTGGGGACGGGACAGTTACAGAGGACTCCGTCTTCACTGTTGCACGGCTCTGCTGAGTTGTGCCTTACTTCCACAGAGTTGTGGAATGGAGAGGTGAGATCATCTTATCTCCCTACCGGCCCATAACTGGGCAGCCCAAGTACCATCAGCTTGCTTTTCTTATTTTGAGTGGCAATCTCCTTTAGGTGTTGAGCTATGTTGGACAGGGAATGTGCTGGGGTATTTGGCAGTCTGTAGCATGGAAGACAAATTTTGCCAGCAATGAATTCATACGACTCAGAGTTATGAAAGTAATTTAGAAGTGTAAAGTTTACTGATTCCTGTATGTATATAATTACCCCTCCTCCTCGCTTTGCACGGTCTTTTCTAAAGGCAACAGCAGTGTCAGGTATTTTTGGGGATAACCAGGATTCACTAAGAATAAGAATTTTAGGTTTGTAAGCGTAACACCATGCTTTTAGATCATCCGTTTTGGGGCGCATACTGCGTATCTTTCAGTGCCCAAAAGACAGACCCTTTTTAAAGGTGAGGTTGCCATTTATTGCTATTTGAGGGCCATGGTTGGTTTCTATGTCATTTGCCAAGGCAAGTAATAGAATGCATAAAAAAATAGTGATTTGTTTTCAGTGAGCAGTTACTGGGGCTGGGTGAGCTTGTTTTTAATACCCTTCACCAGCATTCAGAGGGAAGTGCACATGTATGCAGAAGAACATGGTGTATTAATATGTTATGGTGCGAGTGCAGGGCATGGTTGCAGGGATAAGAGGAAATCTGTATTAATAGTGGTATGGTTAGAACAGATAGAAGTAATATGTTCATGTTGGCATGCATATGACAAGGCTTGCAGTGTACATACAGGTAACAGAAACCAGCTGAGATTAAAAATAATTTTAGACTAATATTTATTTAATATATTCTTTCCAATTCCACTTTATTTCTTTTTATTTACTTCCCTGTGTTAATCAGTAGGTGTGCTGCAGCTGCTGTGTTTCTTTCCTGTCCACTCTCCTGTTCTACTCTCTTGCTTATCTCTCCATACTTCGATAAGGTGTTACTTCGATAAGGTGGTAATAAACCTGGCAAATGCCACCCCTAACTGGGCTCTAAATATATACTAGATGGAGCCCCTAGGAAGACTGACTGACTGACTCAGGAAATTACAAATTGTTTTGCACTGGACTTGCCCTGAGTGCAATCAGCTGTGACACCATTAAAACATCTGATAAGATAAACAGACACAGAGATATAGGAGAGAGATGGGGGAGGTAAGAAATTTGGAGACTGGAAAAGGGTGTTATATATGGCTAATTGTTAGTACATAACATAAGGGGTTAAACTTGAACACTGAGATTGGATAGGATTTGAAGTTTCAGTTAAATAGCCCTGGTTAGTACATACCAGACAAGGGGTTAAAATTGTGAGACAGTATGAGAATTGATCTTCCACACAACAGGGCTGGCTTGTACATACCACACAAGGGGTTAAAATTGTGAGGGGAGACAGTATGAGAATTGCTTTTCCACACAACAAGACTGGCTTGTACATACCATACAAGGGTTTAAAATTGTGAGGGGAGACGGTATGTAAGGGACAAGGGAGCCTCGTTAGGGGAAAGTCTTCATGAAGCACAGCATATTGGATACATATTTTCTCTCGTTTAACTCTCCATACTTTAATAAGGTGTTACTTAGATAAGGTGGTAATACCTCTGGCAAATGCCACCCTGGCATAATGCCACCCCTATCTGGGCTCTAAATATATACTACCTGGAGCACCTAGGAAGATTGATTGACTGTCTGACTGACATATACGGAGCAGATCTTTTGTTTTCCCGATGGAGTCAAATTTTCCATTTCTCAAAGAACGAAATCCATTTCAAAAGTAATCTTCTACTCAGCTTTTCAGAAAAACCCTTCTCTCTGTGTTATACGCTGTTTACAAACTTATGGGTAGGGGTGGGAGAAAAGTGAGAAAAATTTCCTTCATGACTTTTCGCAAAAAACGACAATTTTTCTCTTTTCTTGTGAACGTTTTCTCCTTTTCTCCAATGCAAAATTTTCCTCCTTTTCACCTAATCCAGCAAATTTTTCGCCTATTCTAACACATTTCTCTCCTATGGTGCAGCATTTCCCAACACAATATTATTTCTTCTAAGGGCTGTAGTGGAGAAATATGTAGGTGTATGTCAAAGCTGTGAGGCCTACAGCAACATGTACTTTGAAAAATGTGTTAGCATGCAGAGTGCATTTGTCCTTTGCCCATAACACTTACTTCCTGCTTAACTGACACTGGCTCATATTCATGATGATGTCAGGTGATTAGAAGTAAAGTACAACCTACAACGTGCTAGATGTGCATGGTAGTGGTGGTGGGAGACTCTCATAGTGTGATTGGTGGGACCTTGACAAAGTGCATCCACCCCAATAGGAGAGGGATCATCATCATTTATTGCACATGCTGAAGCAACTATAGCTGCAGTCAGTTTTTCTACTAACACTTTATTTATCTTTTTTTTTTATGTGGTTCACCCTATCCGATCACAGTTAGTCCAAATACAAACACAGAGACAATAATAGTAAAATCAGCAAACAATTTGGACCTCAGCTGCCTGTGTCTTGCCAGTTAGTCACACCAAATTTGGGGGTATTTTGGGTCAACCTCCTTCCTCCCTTTCCTTCTCCCATTGTTCCCTCAGAATCCCCTACTGCAAAGAACAAATGTCCTATCTAAATGACTCCCTAAACTAAGATTCAATTTCCCTTTATTTGTCTATCTTCTCTAGCTCAAAAACATGCTGATCTCTCCTCTCACAAACACAGAATGGTATGCTGTGAGAGCCTGACACCCTTTTATATGGCTGTAGAAAACTTTCGTGTGGTGGAGAAAAATTTTTCTACCCATTGATTTGAATGCAGTGAGCTAGATGAAAAAAGCGGGAAAACTTCACTTTTAACAGGAAATTTTTGGTCAAGCGGAAAATTAAATTTTTCGCCAGTTTCAGTTTGAGGCAAACATTTTATTAAAGACACAGAGGTGAATATTATCCCTCCCTGGTATAACCACCCTTTCACTTGTTTATCTCTGCTTTTCTGCAGGTTGAATTCTTGACTTCAACAATCAAGATATCGGCTATAAATAAGTTAATGGAATAAACTTGGATAATGTCCACTTCTAAAGTCAGGAAACCTACATCAAAGAAATAGGAAAATATGTTTATACGGGCAACTGGTTATATAAGTTACTGCAAAGGGATTGACTGGGAACATAATATGGGCGAAGCTAACATGTTTAAATGTAACTTTTTTGTTGTTTTTTTTCTGTGTATGTACAATGTTTGTCTTTGCTGCTATGTCGTAGTAAAGGAAAGATAACGCATAATATTCGCCTCCATGTCTTCAAAAAAATCCAGACTTTCCTTCACAAAGCTATGAAAATCCCAGAATTAAAGATATGGATAGTGGATGTTAAACGATTGTATATCCTGATTTGTCAATATGTAAGTCTACATTTGTGGATGAATCTGTTCCTTTCATTTGTATGCTGCTGCTCTCTTTCAATAAAGAATTTGTAAACTAAAGAAAAAAAAATTATTGATCTGGAAAAAGTACAAAGACATGCAACAGGTGTTGGAAGATTTTACAGATTAGCCAAACTAGGTTTATTTACAGCAGAGAAGAGATGTCTGAGGGGTGATATGATTAAAAAAAGATAAAATCTCTGTGTAGCTATCTACTCAAACAGCTCAGTAAAAATCAAGAGATCAGTCATCAAAGGGATAGTAATACTTAACATGTAAAAAAAATATACGTTATAGGGTTTATCCTCTTGAGTAAAACAAGGATACTCCCACTGCTGAGAGATATTTTATTAAAACATTATAACAGCACAGACTTAAATAATTTTGGGTTTAATATCTCAGTGGCCTGAAAATTTACAGTGGCACTGTTGCTGCACCATCCTATGGAGATTTATGGAGTACAGACCGGAGCAGTCCATAGGATGATGTAGCAACAGCTCCACGGTAAATTTTCAGGCCACTGTGATATTGAACCTAAAAAATTCAAGTTTGAGCTGTTATAATTTTTTAGCAAAAAATATCTCTCACCAGTGGGAGTATCCTTGTTTTATTTGGGGACATAAACCCTACAATATATATTTATTTACATCTTACGTATTACTATCCCTTTGTGACTAGAGGAAAGGCACTTTTCACTAAAACAAAGACAGTATTTTTTTGAGAGTAAGGGCATAAGATTGTGGAATTCTTTTCCTTAGGAACCTAAGTCTCCAGATACTTTAACCCCCTGATGACCACTGCTGTGCCAGGTCCGTCATGGCTGGCCAGCAGTTAAGAAACCAGTGACAGTCCTGGCATGTCATGGAGTTCAGGGCTCCACGCCTGGCTGCACACCGCTACAGGAGCCCTGAACCGGAAGTACACACAAAAAAAAAAATGCCCCGTGGTCCTCAATGCCGGCTGCTTGTGTGTGATCCAGTTCTTAAGGGGTTAAAAAGTAATAGATAACTTTTGAAGTCACTTTTCTGCTTGGTTAACACACCTCTTTATATATTTGGAAGGATATCCATCAGTTGCTGTGAATGGTAACACCTCTTTAGTTCAACAGCCAGAGAGTCACTTGTTGTAAAACCATAACAGAGGGTCAGTCGTTCAGTTTAAACTTCAGATTATTGGGGAAGTAAGGGGAGACGGTGATAGTGGAAGGCCCTGACTGGAGTTGAGAAGAAACAATACTTGCCCCTGTCATTGAAATGAACAGAGATTGGAATGGACTTTATTCTGCCCCATAATAAAACAGCTAGGCGTGTGTTTGTGTGTGGGGGGGTAGCCTTTATGATGTCTTATTTTATACTTTTTAAAAGCAATGCATCCTGATTATAATAACTCCCCCCCTACTTTTGTTACTAACATGATATTGGCTCAGCTGCAGAGCCGCAAGCCTGTCATACGACAGACTTCCCCTGCAGTCAGTACAACTCTGACTTCAGGAAAGGGGGAGGGAGGGGGGAACTTTGCATTCAGTTATCTCTCAAACCATAAAGGTTTGAGAGATGAATGTGGAGACAAATCTTTTTACCATAGCTACAATATGGGGATTAGTAATATTTAAGTATTACTATCCCTTTAAAAGCTGAGATCTTGGAGGAAACCAACTGTACCATAGGGTGGAAATGACATTTTTACAAATTCTCATTACTTTAAAGGGGAACTATCACCCCTATACAGGTTTACCTCATTGCCATCCTCATACAGGTATAAGCTTTAATCGTTCTTTATATATAAAATTAATGTTCTTGCAAAATTTACATAATTAAAAATGAGCTGTGGCCTTACTTCTACATAGACTGTGGTTACAGCTCTGCACTGCAGTCTGTCACTCTTCTTCTGTTCCCTCCCCAAGTATTGTCACGTTCCAACCTCCTCCGGTGATGGAGGATTTCTCCATGTAAACTGGCTGGAACAAGACAAGACTTGGGGAGGGAACAGAAGACTGACAGACTGAGGTGCAGAGCTGTAACCACAGTCTGTCGAGAAGTAAGGCCATGACTCATTTTTAATAATGCAAATTTTGCAAAAACATGCATTTTATATATATATATATATATATATATATATATATATATATAAACAACGATTAAAGCTTATTGCTGTATGAACATGGCAATGAGGTAAACTTGTATAGTGGTGATAGTTCCCCTTTATAATGTACTTTTAAACACTCTAGATGCTGAAGATAATTTGGAATCACTGGGTGCCTCTCTAGCACTCAAGGGGTAGAAAAGTCACATTTAAATCAATGCAAATGTTCATTCTTCACCTATGGTACTGTTATGTTGCTCCAAAGTTGAACCCCTTTTGCTTGATGTATTAGATTTTTGGATATATTCATGTGCTGGTAACATCCAGGTTTCAGCATGATGGATCTGTACATCCAGGCAGCCTTATAGATCATTCAGAAGAGTCATTGGAGGTTGCAATGCAATTCACAGCTTCCAATGACTGGTCAACCCATGTGGGCATTAGTCAGTAATGTATGGCTGAATCCCATGTGCACTGGCTTTTTGACATACCTCTGCCACATCTATTATATGAGAGGATTGTTAGGGGCATGCAGGGTGCGTAATGAAAATAGGAATCTTGACACGTTAAAACATAGTGGGAAAAAGTTATCTGAATGAACAAGACCTTAAAGGGACACTAATGTCCATTAAAAATGTTTTCTTGTTTTATAGATTTAAAAAAATAAATTATGTGGCACAGATCCCATCTCTCAAAACTTTACGGTTTAAGAGATATTTGCATCTAAAGTTCCCCCCTCCCTTCCTGTCTCCTGACGTCAGCGCTCTGCTGACAGCAGAAGATCCTGGTCCTGGGACCAGCTGGAGGTTCTGCAGCAGAGCCGAAATAGCGATATTGGAAAATAATTACTTAATTGGAATGGTCTACAAAGTGTGCCATTTTTGCAATGTAGACCGTTCCAATTAGGCAATTCTTTTTCAACACCGCTATTGCGGCTCTGCTGAAGAGCCGCCTCATGTCAGCCAACATGTATCTCCTTCTGTCAGCTTTACAGCTGACATCAGGAGAGGGGGAACTTTAGATGTGAATATCTCTCAAACCATAAAGGTTTGAGAGATGGGATTTGTGCCACATTATTTGTTAAAATCTACAAAATAAGAAAACATTTTTATTGGAAATTAATGTTCCTTTAACTCTTTGAAGACCAGAGCATTGTGCAATGCATTGTGTAGCAATGAATTGTACATCCCTGGTCCTTAAAGGGTTAAGGCAGAGAAAATCCTGTCCAGCATTGCTTTCAGTCTAGTGGTAATGGGGTACATATGAGCAAATGAGGAACTTAAAAGTGATTTATACCACAAGAGTAAGTTAATAACTGATATGTATGTGTTAAACAACAATCAGGAGTATATATTGATATTAATTGATTTTTTTTGCATTATATCTGCATCTGGCTCTAAATAATGATTTCTTCTGAAATCTGCCTTTCAATCCTAATTTCAGAAATCCATAGGCTACAATAGCCATGAATGGGGTGTAGTGGTCAAATACCTTTATTAGAATGTAAACTGAAATGAACTAGCAGTAAGTTACAACAGATGTCAAATGCAACAATTTGGTTAAATGGTTATAAATTACTGCTATCTGAAAGACACCTACATATATACATTTTTCTGTTAAACAAATTAAAAGCCATGCATTCATAAGGTGCAATTTTCATTTGAACTTGCCCTGCCACCTAGATAAGTGGCATAAGCAAGAAACTCACTGTGACATCACAGTGTGCCACATCATTTAGCTGTTTAAAATCTGGTAGCCAACTGAAACATCTCCAGACCTACCTGAATTTGAGAAAGAGATTAAGCAGTTTATTGCAATTTAAAGCATTTTTGAATTTTAGTTAAAAATCACTAGCTTTTGAACGAGTTAATCCAAGAGAACGTACCTAAAGGTACAAATGAAGCGAGGCCGTAAACGGCAGAGGAAGCGAGAGAATGAAACACCAAGCACGGAGAGACGAGGTAAGTAGGGGAGGACAGGTTGAAATTGGGTGTTAAAAGGGACTGTAAATGCATCTTTCTCTTTCTGTGCACTGTATTACTTCTCAATGCGTTGAACAGCAATCTGGTCCTTTAACACTTTGAGTGTCACAGGGAGTGCACAACTTATTGCATGCATGTCCCTCTGTCATTCAAAGGGTTAAGGTCATATTTTACTGCAGATTTCAACTGATACTTCAAGGTTACTGCAGCCTTATGTTACAACTGTCAAATTCTGAGAGTTGGAAGCTGCTAGCACTAGGAGAGTGAGCAACATATGTGAAACTGGTTTGAGATATGTTGAAGCCATTTTAAATGAAATACTTAAGCACAGGTATTGAAATGTTGAATCCCCTTAACTGCATTACTTTTCCAGCTCCTATCTTTATTTTAACCCCTCTATAACCAATGTCCTGCAGTGCAATGAAATGTAATGCATTGCACACATTAAGAAAAACAGTAGTTAATACCCACTAGCATACAGGGCTGTAACAGATTGCAATACAGTGCCAACAGATGAGTTAATATACTCACACCCAAACAATATACACACTTAACCCTTTGAGTGCCAGAGGGGTACGCAACGCATTGCAAAGCAATGCGTTGCGTACCCCTCTGGCACTCAAAGGGTTAATTAATAACAGTTACTGCTGGATATGACTGTAATTTTTTAGTAAGCAATTGATACATAAAATAACAATACACATTTAGAGTAAGAAAAAACTAATCACGTTAATATAATCATCACCTCCACAGTACTTTCTATACTTTTACCACAATAAAAACACTCTTGCATGCAACACAGGGTCGTTATAACCTTGGAGTCTTCTCCCCAGGTATGAACCCTGCTCCGTGTAGCTGATAATAAATGTTTTTTGGGTCCATCAGACCCTGATGGGATCCACCATAATACAAAATGGTGAGGGTTTGGTTACCAAACAGTCACAATACATCGCTTTGCTGGACACTATAACATTGTTGGTAAGATATTTTAAAAGTAGAGTCACAGTGGCAGTTGGAGGATGCATTTTTTATTTGACTCATCTCTTCTCAGGAAGGTAAAACAATACATTGAGTACCCAATGAGGAGAGGAAGGGTTAAATGCCTCAGCCGATGAATAGATGGGATTTCCTGGAGAAATAATGCAAAAATCTGGAATCACCAGAGTTAAAAAAGAAGTTTCCCCTTCATTCACCAGTGTAAGTCTGCTTTGCAGGCTTTTATAAATGCAGCAAATTACTTGTTTTAACCCTTTAAAGACTCATGACATGCCAGGGCCGTCATGGGTAAACTTCCCATAAGGAACCATGACTGTCCTGGCACATCAAGGGTTAACTGATAGCAGCGCACCTCAGTGCACGCTGCTATCATGCTGCAGTGGCTAAAATTGAGCAATCCAAGAGCGGAGCACTCACTTTCAGCCTTCTTCTGCTTTGCCAGTACACGTGATCCTACTACAGCGGTCACATGTACAACCTTTTTCATTCACAAAGGCAATATGATTTACACATTGCCTTAGTGACTGTTCTCTGCCTCTCTCTTTCTTACTATGAGAGTGAGGGAGAGAGCAGCAGGGAATAGACAAAAAAAGAACAGAAGATGACAAAGTTGGGGGTATTAACCTCTTCAGTGCTGGAACTGGGGGCTGGGTGAATGCAGATCCATTTATGACCTGCTAACAGCAACTCGTTTTTTTTTTTTGTTTGTTTTTTTTAAATAAATATAAACAAGCTAAATTATTTTATTTACACACACCAGTGTATAAATGCATCTTCCAAAGTTTAAGCAAACATTAACTGGATGTTTTACTGTTGTGTAGTAAAGTAATACACCTATACAATTCATACAAATATATATATATATATATATATATATATATATATATATATATATATATATTAGTGTATAAGCCCATGTAAATGGGCTAAGGTCTGAGTGCCAGAGGGGTACATAACACATTGCTTTGCAAAGTGTTGCATTCCCCTCTGGAACTCAAAGGGTTAAGAGGCCGGTCCTGCTCTGCGTACTGCCGCAGCCTCACTGGCAGGGAACGCAACACAGTCAGGCGCTGCAGCAACTGCCCAAACGCATAGAATGCTTCCAGCACAGAATGCTCCCAGCTTCCAGAATTCTGTGCATTAGGGCAGTCTCTACTGTGCATGACTGCATCGGACAAACATCCTAGCATTTTATTATATGGGATATAAAAGTGAGAACATAGGGAGGAAAAGAGGGCAGGATAATTTTCACCCCAGAGGGAGAGTTTTGCCCTCCCCCTAAAACTGCACATTTTGTTGGTATGAATGATCAGTCATACCTTTCATGTAGTCTCCATAAAAAATTAACTTGTGCCCAAAAGATCACTAGAGAACCAATAAAAATTGTGTTTTCTTACATTGTTTTTCACAGTTTTCTTTAATTTTAATAAAATAAATTGTAGTTTATCCATATAAATATGGTATCAAGCCCTGCTTATATCTGGACTGGAATAAAATACTTACTGGGAAAATTTTTTTGAACAAAGACATAGTCAAATAGGCCATAAGTGCAAACCACCTAAGATTCTCCCGGTCCTTAAGGGGTTAAAAACTGAAGCATAGAGGTGAACTGTGGAGAATGCAAGTGAACTGTTCACCACAAAAAGTTAAGAAAATTGATAATTGATCCCCGATGTTTAGCTGTAGAAAGCTCTAACACAGGGTTATTCAACTGATGTCTCTCCAGTTGTTGGGAAATATGATTCCCATCATCCCCAGACAGCCAATGGCAGTATGGAGATCATGGCAGATATAGTCCTCAACAGCTGTAGAGCTAACATTTGGCTACTTCTGCTCTAGAACTGGTTATTTTTCATCTTCTTCTGTATTTTTGTATTTAAACATAACGAGAGAAATGTATGGGGGGAGTTCCAGCTTAGCTCCACTAACAAATTTGCTTTCGGCAGATGTATGGTCTAAATATCAATTCTAGTGTCTGATTCAGTGAAAAACTGTTGTTGTACATGTACCCCAATATTTATCTATGTAAATCTTTTCTTACACTTTCAGGACTCCGTGCAAATATTCTCGGATTCTTCCGTGTATTATGTGGATGCTTTTGCATATTCCCTGCAGCTTCATCTCACAGTGATACATCTTACGGCAGTGGTACCTCAGTCAGTGATGAAAAGACATCATCCATCAGCGGTACCTTGACTGATCAAACGAACAAATCGTCTGGCAGAGTTGAATTAAGGAGTCATGTTGAGACAAAATCTGGCAGTGATATCTCGCCAAGTGACTCTAACAAAACATCTGGCGATGATATCTTGCAGAGTGGCTCTAAGAAAACATCCGGCAGTAGTGTCCCGCCGAGTGACTCATCTAGCGTTGGTACCTGCCCAAGTCAACCTAGGACACCATCTAGCATTGGTATCTGGCCAAGTCTACCTAAGACACCATCTGACCATGATACTTCGCTGTGTCACAGTAAGTCGTCCTCTGTCAGCGATAATTCAAACGATCATACTAAAGGTTCATCTCCAAGTGGAACTTCGCTGCCTAAATTGTCATCTGTCAAAGGTACTTCTACTTTTTTAACATGTTATTTGTTATCCATGTTTGTTTAAACTGTTACTGTGGATTGCTGTCATTCACGGAATAGACCTTATTTGATGTGCGGCTCTTAACAGTTGGTGTTACACATCATCCTGCTATTCCAGGAATCCGTTATTTTGAAGACGACACTGAACCTATAGACAATAGTTTTCAGGGCTTCAGTAGCTCCTTAGTTTGAGAGATGGGCCACATTTTACATTAGGTAGAGAAGGGACATATTCTGATGGGCTCCGCCACTGTGCGGGTCACATTCCCAGATTTGTGGATATAAATATCACAATCCCAAGCTCTAGACCCCAAGGGTTAGGGTGTGGCTATGGGAAGTGTTACGGGAGCCTTGGGTATCTAGCTAGGGGTGCCTGAGATGTAACTGTGTAAAAAGAAGTATAGGAGGACACAGTTCATTTGTTTTTCTTCATCTGTTCTGTGCAGCAGATTCCATGCTCAGTTACTATCTGGCTCTGACTGACAAATAATGGAGGAAAGTGGTTTCTACATAAAACACGCTGAAGAGATAAGAAAGCAGGAGGCAGGATGCACTAGGAACTTTAATACACACAGACTCTCTGTCCTCCTCCAAATGTAGTAACCCTGTGGCTCACAAGTTACATTTTATCTGAGATTTTCTAGCAGTTGCTCATCTCCTGCTATATCTCCATAATACTGTGCACTTCTCCATGAATATTCACCAATAAAATGTAGTTTCCATTGCATTACACCACAAAACACTAGATACCTCTCTGTCATCCAGTGGAATAGTGATCCATTTTGTTCAGGAAATAATAAAGATTTGTAGTTCGATAAATATATTACTTTGGCGTTATGTGGGTTCCATGTACCTGATGAAGGAGTCATAGCCCACACAAGATGCTGTGCCCCTAAACACACCAGCCACCCATTTCTCTTTCTTACTAGATTTCTGGGAAATGCTGGCAGCTTGTGAATGTAGCACTGCATCTGAGCTTACCTAGGCACAAGGTGCCTTACACGTAAAGGCAAAGTGGGGCAATTCTGGAGCAAACCAACTGCGCCATAGAGTTAAACAAAGTTATCCCAAATCTACATTGATTTAAATGGGGCTTTAAACTCCCTGATCGCAAGAAACACAATCAACACATTGCTAAATCAATCACCTGGAGATCTCTACCATGCTAAAATATAAATCAGTGGTGTTATTGGTTTGCTCGAGAATTGCCACACTTTAACAAAGGATACTGGGACTTAAGTATAAAGGTAAAGGGGTACATTTATTTGTGAGGATATGAGAACATTCTGTAGCAGCTGGTTGGAACCCCAGTGTACGGTCTTTATGAATGTGTAACACTGTTTCTTTTCACCCCAGAAGGAAGTTGTGAGGACGAAAAGCCAGGGTCTTCAGTGCCCACTGCATCAGCCTCTCTGTCCATCGAGAGGTTCACATTCCTTAAAGAACTTGGAGTAGGAGCTTTTGGAAAGGTAAGTGATGTATTTTCCAAACTGGTTATGGGACATTCAACATTACATGTGGCTGATTCTTTCAATTAGGAAACTTGTCTTCTTTGGTCTTTCTGCTCCTATTTGGGACTGGTGCATTTTCCCAGTAAACATGTAAAAGTGGGCCTATTACCCAAAAACCTTTACATATTTTTAATCTGCATTGGATAGCAAATGCTTATTCTTAAAGCTTTAAATGCCACCCCTTTGTGGTGATGTCACATCCTCTTTCCCAGCCTGGCACTGGATGCAAAATAGTGCATTCTCCCACCATGCACATACAGACTAGCACAGGACACTTGCACTCACAATGGGCCCTTTTTAGGCACCAAGTACGGCTTTGATTCTCCTATGCACAGAGCTAATTGCTGGACACATTGGCTGCCTTTGTTTGTGTGTGCCAGGGGAAGTAGAATATACGTTTGAAATGAAATTTTAAAACCAAGGACAAAAGACAGTGACAGTAGGATCCATGGAAAGGTAGCCCAAGCCAGGACATTTCCCTGAAAAGCATAGATGGTTGGAACGTATCCAAAATATGGGCTGCTTCATAAATTGATATTGAATGCTAGGCAGCCGAGCAGTTTACATTCCCTGGTCTGAGGTAAAGAACAGTACTTATCCAAGGATATATAGGCGTTGAGTAAGGACAGCAATTTATTATAACAGAGAGCAATGAAGAAGTTGAATAATTTTTGGCCAAACCAACTGTGCCCTAGGGAACTAAGATTTTTTCCATTGATTTAAATAAAGGCTTTAAAGGGACAGTAATGTCCCAAGAAAAATCCAGTTTTGTAGACTTAAAAAAAAAAAAAAAATGCTACAAACCAGATCTCTCAAACCGCTATGGTTTGAGAGATATAGGGATTCAAAGTTCGCCCCTCTCTCCCTTTCTTGTGACATCAGTGTCTAGCTGACAGCAGGAGATCCCAGTCAGGGACCGGTAGAAGGCTCTGCAGCAGAGCAGAGATTGCGTTATCTATAAATAATTCATTCACTGGAAATGTCTACAAAGTGTGCTTGCAAACCAGGCACACTTTGTAGATCTTTCCAATTAATTAATTCTTTATAGAAAACGCAATCTCGGCTCTGCTGCAGATCCTTCTCGAGTCGTACGACTCGATTCTCCTGCTGTCAGCTTTACAGCTGACATCAGGAGAAGGGGAGGGAGGGCAGAACTTTGAATCCCTATATATCTCAAACCATAGCGGTTTGAGAAATCGGGTTTGGAGCATATTTTATTTTTTTTTTACGTCTACAAAACTGGATATTTTTTTGGGGGGGAATTACTGTCCCTTTAAACCCCTGGAATGCTAAAGAGTTCTTCAACACGTTTCAAATTCAAGGGTTATAATTTCTATTTAAATCAATAGGATTTTCGGAACTTGTTATTTCTACCCCGTGGTGCAATTGTTTATTCTAAGTAGTTCAACCTCAAAGTATTATAGCAAAAGCACTAACAAATTTGATTGTAATGAAAATGTATTTAAAAAAAAGACAAAATATGTATTTATCAGCTAAAGTTAAAATGTTGATTATTTAATTTCTGAGGTCTGATAATTAAATAAGGAATAACTATGCTGGGTGGCAGCAAACAGCAGTTTGGCAAGGTAGTGACAATGGCAAATAGCTGCTGCCAGTAGCAAATGCTATGAGTTGTGGGATACTGGAAGAAATCTCATAATTTTACAATGAATCCCCTGAAGTCTGTAGCCTCATTAACAATCAAATGTGTGACTCCTCTCCACTCGTCCTCCTCCCCTCCTGACCACCTTAAGAGATGGTTTTTATTAAGCAGCAAGGTATATCTTCTCTTACTATCTATCTATCTATCTATCTATCTATCTATCTATCTATCTATCTATCTATCTATCTATCTATCTATCTATCTCTCTATCTATCTATCTATCTATCTATCTATCTATCTATCTATCTATCTATCTATCTATCTCTCTATCTAGTTGCATTACAACAGCAGTCTCTTATATATAGTGATATCTATAGAAGTCTCTCTGCATCATGTCTCACAACAAACAAAATGTTTAAATAAAACTGAACGACACATAAGTGTCACTAGTAGGGATGAGTGAAATATTTCACCTCAAAAGAGGAAAGTGCAGCAACTGGTACTATTTCCCTATAGAAGAAATTCCCCAAAAGTGTCCTTTTTTTCACTTTTTTGTGCAGCACCCCCCCCCCCCCACAGCCCTAGTAGCCATGAACTACAAATAATGACCCTCAGCCTTGATGCGCTGCACTGGTAGCCATAGAAACACACATACTGAGCCACACATCCTCCTCTCACAGGACTGGTAGGCATAAACTATGCTTACGTACCCTCAGCTTAGTTCCACGGCAGCCTGGAGCATGATGGTGGCCCTCCAGCTGCTGTCAGACTACATTTCCCATCATTCCCTGCCAATTGTGGGATGAAAGGGAATGATGGGAGTTATAGTGTGGAAGCATCTGAAGTGTGCCCCATTGCCTACTATCCCGGCCTTGTCCCAGTGATGACATAGAACAATGGAGATACTGATAAACCCCAGCCTTGTCCCATTGCACTGTTAGATAGAACACCACATGCTGATCTCCCCCATCCTCAACCCTTGATATCCATAGATACACACATACTGGCCTCCCAGTTTTGTTCATTGCCCTGGTAGCCAGGGAACCACAAATGCTGGCCATGCAAGAGTCTTAGCTTTCTCCAGCCTCCCTATCAGTCATAGATCCACACACAGTCTGCATAGATATAGCTGTGGGAATTCTTGGGCATAGGCTGAAAATGGCAAAATTCTCATGGAAAATTTATTGGTGTTAGAGCTAAGGAGGACATTTTATGGGAAAAGCAGGAATTTATTTTTTTTTCCAGAATTTCCCACAATCAAATATCTGAAATTTCACTCATCTTTAGACAATCAGTTATCAGTAGATAATAACTAAGATGAAGTACAAAACAAAACAGTTTATAGATATAACTAACTACTACTGTTTTAAGGATGCCTACCTAGTTGGGTCACTTCGTTAAATTAAGAGCCATTTATTTCTAGGGCAATTTTTCCCTTCCAGAAAGATATGACAAAGTTCAAATTCAAATACAGAGGGCAAAATATATAAAACCCAGGAGCAACTATGGGGCAAACCAACTTTACTTCTAAAAAATCCCATTGACTGAAATGGGGCTTAACCCCTTGAGTCAGTATTTATCCGAAAGTTAGTCCTCAGATGACACAAACTTGTCATTTTTCCCTGCTTCACCAGTGGTCCATCTGTCAGTAATAAGTGATATCCTTAAAGTGGAACTTTCATATGATTAAGAAAGCTCCACAAAGCATAGGTACATTAACGATATAGACAGATTTATGTTTCAAAATAAAATGAATTGCTGCAATAATGAAGAAAATCACCTTTTAACCAGGCAGGCACCGTCAGGGATCTTACAGGAGGCGCTCTCTGAGCCTGCGCTGTCAGTCCCTTCCGGTACCATACGGTACAATGCCAGTCAGCCAACAATCCTGCAGCTGAAGGGGACGGACAATGCAGATGCAGAGATGCCGGCTCTGCAAGATGTCTGCACTGTTCCCAGTTGTCTTCCTAGTTAAAATATGATTTTCTTCATTATTGCAGTAATTCGTTTTATTTTGAACCCTAAATCTGTCTATATCTCTAATGTAACTATGCTTTGCGTTGCTTTCTTATTCATGTGAAAGCTCCGATTTAAAACCTGACCTGCTGGCATGCCCCAAACACTGGAGATGACATGCCTTGAATGGTGGAAAAGTATCCAATGCACTGTTTCACAATGCTTTGGAGACCTCTAGCATTCAATAGGTAAACAAGTCCCTCTTAAATGAATGGGAATTTGGAAACATGTTCATATTGTTGTAGCTGGATCACACCAGCAATGCTCATCTTTTACTTTATTTATATGGTCAAATTACGAAATAAAATAGCACAATCCCATTATGTGTTTACTGTATTTGCTTAACAGCAAGATGCCATATTCTTATACATAGTGTGTTAATCTCCCCAACCAATAGCACTGCAATTCTTCTCTTGCTTGTCTTGTAACCTGCATACCTCTCTCCTCTCTGTCTTCTTTAGGTTTTGCTGGCAATGGATACAGTCACCAACAAGCTAATGGCTGTGAAGTTGGTAGAGAAAAGTGAAGCCCTAAAATACCCAAAGACCCTAATGGTTGAGCGCAACATTCTGGAAATTGCTCAAGGCTGCAAGTTCCTCACACACGCATATGCAGCTTTCCAAACAAAGGTAACCACCTTAGATGACAACAAGACTTACATATAAAATGGAGATGTTCAGTCCTCAATGGCTGCAAGCAGGACAGGATTTAAGGATTTCCCTGCTTCAGTACATGTTATTTAAATAGTGACTCAGTTTCAACTAACCTACTTGTACTTAAAGGAGCAGTAAACATTTTTTACATACATGTGTAGGTTATAGAACCTTTTCTACTGAGTAAACTAAATATATTCCCACTACTGTCAGTTGTTTTTTCAAATATGATGAGAGTTCAAATAATCAGGAAATTAATTTACCATGAGTTTACTTCCTGAAAGCTCTAACTGGCAGCATGACTCAGCAGTTTCTACCACACTATAGAGAACATTTAGACATTGTCTTTCTTCTCAAACTGAGATGAATTTAAACTGTAATAACTATGGAAATATGCATCTCTCCAACATGGGAGTACTCAACAGGAAAATCACAACAATATAACATATAGGTTTTCATAACAAAAGTTTACTGCTCCTTTAACTTGCTTGTACAAACAGGTACAGAATCTTCCAACAGAATTGTGGGCCAGTTCTGCTTAAAGGAACAGTAAACTTTTTTTTCTGAAAACACATATGTTATAGAGCTTTTCCTGCTGAATAAAACAAGGTCACTCCCACTGCTGTCAGATGTTTTAGTCAAAATGTATAGCAGTTTAAATAACCAGGAAGTGAATTTACTGTGTTTACTTCCTGAGAGTTCTAACTCACAGGAAGTGACAGGCAGTTTCTATCACATTCTATGGAGAACTCTATGTTTCTGACTTTTCTGACTTTCCTCTCCATTAGAATCTAACAGGAAATCTAATTACAATTTGACCACTAGAGGGCACTGCTAATGTAAAAAAACATGGGTTTAAACTGTAATAACTCTGGAAATAAAATATCTCTCTGCAGTGGGAGTACCCTTATTTTACTCAATAGGAAAATCCCTACAATATATATTTTTTCATAAAAAAGATTACTTTTCCTTTAAATAACTCAGACCACAATGCTCCATACAACCTCCCCACATCATTGACATTTGTTGTTAACCCTCCAGCAATTCAGAAACAGAGGGGGTTAACTGCCATGTCAATATGTGTGACCAATTCTATTCTCCTCTTATTGGAATTCATTGCAAGCTGTATGGCATTAGAGGGGTTAACTTGGTGGATGAGTGTATGGAATTTGGTTGGGGGGCACTTTAGGAAAATGGAGGAGTGGTGGTCATTTCGCTTTTGCAGCTGAGGAAGCATTTTTCCCAGTTTCAACAGCCTAGAGCCGCGAGTCTGAGAAGGCCTCTACAAAAAGGAGCATTGCAGAGGCTATGCAGGCATCATTTTTTTTATTGCTTGAATGGCTGTTTGTAATTTTTTTTAATGTTTTCACTAAGTTTGTTATGTATTCTGAATTGCAAAATTTAATATGGCAAAAACAGCCTTTTTGTAGCTCTTTTGCTGACCAAAGTTCTATTCTGATGGGATAGAATCTAGGTGACTGTTATTATATCATAACTTATAATGTGTTCACTGACAAACACATGTTAGTGTCTGAGTTGGAGCCTGACCAAGCTTTATACTCTAGAATGTGGATTGCAGGACATCTAAAGCATTCAGTAGCTTAAAGGGATAGCAATACTTCATTTTTTACTATCAACCCTCTTGTAGCCCTTAAAAATCGGATTTAAACGAGACCCGCGTCATCTCTCAAACCTTTATGGTTTGAGAGATATCCGCATTCATAGTTCCCTCTCCTTCTCTCTCCCCAGACGTCAGCGTTATATCTGATAGCAGGGGAATCTGGTCCATGAGCAAGCGGCGGCTCTGCAGCAGTGCTGAGATCTCATTATAGAAACAGAAATCCTGCACTGAAATGGTCTTCTACGTGTTCTTGGTTTGCAAGCACACGTAGAAGACCATTTCAGTGAAGGATTTCTGTTTCTATAACTCTATCTCGCCACTGCTGCAGAGCCGCCGCCAGTTCCGTAACTGGATTCCCCTACTGTCAGCTATAACGCTGACGTCAGGGGAGAGAGAAGGAGAGGGAACTTTGAATGCTGATATCTCTCAAACCATAAAGGTTTGAAACCTGCCGCTGGTCTCGTTTAATTCCAATTTTTCAGGGCTACGGGATAGTAAAAATAAAGTATTACTATCCCTTTAAAAGCCCCATTTACTTCAAAGGGAATTTTCATTTATCCCCTATGGTGTGATTGGTTTGCTCCAGAACTGCATCTCTTCAACGTCCAGAAGTGGACATTTAATCTCCATTTTAATCTGGTGCCCAAACAATGAATAGCATTTATCAAAAAAATTATATCTTGAAGGTATATACCCTTCAAAATAACAGTTTTCTCTAAACATGCATTTACCTAAGCAGATGATAATTATTCCTCAAGTTCCGTAGGAGGTTACCAACACCTCTGAATCCTAGATATATCCATACCTGGGAACTTTCAAGATGATCTGACCCTGAGATCTTTGAAATATTAACCCTTAAAGCTTCCCATAATGTAGATTTTATGCGATATGTGCCTGCTTGCTCTAACACAGAGGTCCTCCGGTCCGTGTGCGAGGGACCTTTAACATGCTACAGTTTGGATGACTCACTGCCTGAACTCAAACAAGACAAGCAGGACATCTTCCACTGTCTTTCTGGTACTAATGGCACCAGTTTAGAGGCTAAGGAAACATTTAATTGGGGAAAATCATATAGTAGGTGACACAGACCTCTCTCACCCTGAGAATTTGGACCTTCACCCTGAGACCCTGAGATTTGGGTCAAAACCCTGAGTCTCAGGGTCAAACCCTGAGAGTTCCCAGGTATGGATATATCCCTAAAAGAGATCATTAACGGATACTTCCTACAAGATCAGAAGAATAGATAGATATCAGTCAGTATTGGGACCAAAGTACAGGGCAGTGGCCTGTACACACTAGAGAAACGGCGTCTTAGAGGGGATATGATAACACTATATAAATATGTTCAAGGCCCATATAAAGGGCTTTCAAAAGACCTGTTCATTAATAGAACAGTACACAGGACAAGGGGCCACCCGCTTAGACTTGAGGAAAGGAGATTTAATCTACAACAGCGGAAGGGTTTCTTTACAGTAAGGACAATAAAGGTATGGAATGCACTTCCGGAGGAGGTGGTGCTATCAAATACATTAGATGCCTTTAAAAGGGGCCTGGATACTTATTTAAAAGAGCATAACATAGAGGGCTATGCACGTTAGTATTGGGATTAATATTTAGTTAGGGCTTGTTGATCCAGGGAGAAATCTGATTGCCATTTTGAGTCAGATGCCTTCTTTTGGGTCAGCGATGGTAAACAGGAATAGGAAAAGGGTTGAACTGGATGGACGCAAATCTTTTTTCAACCTAAATTACTATGTAACTATGTAAAGTGAATGGGGTTCATGACTTTTAAAGATCAACTACTCTGAGTCAGGAATTTTAAAACTTATCTCTTAGGTTTATAAAATCAATTATTTATTATAAATATGTTTTCCTGTTCACCAGAAGTCAGCAGTGCATGACCAATGGGCCTGATTTGCTTGTATAAGTGATAAGGGCAACATTAAGGTATAATTTAAGTAAACAAATAAAAGGTAATTGTTTCAGAAAACAGATCCAGGTGGGTTCTAAACTCAAAACAATGACCTTTTGTCTTTTTCTAACAAACCTGATAAAAGGGGTCCATCAGTGCCCACTCTTACCTTTTGTTTTGAAAGATTTTAGATTTTTTTCACCAAAGAAATAATTAAGACAACAAACAAACATCTAAGGGTATAGACTATTTTAATAGATTTGAGCCCTTTTCTTTTTTTGTTGATAATGTCCCTTTAACTCATAATCTTATATATATTCTCTCTGAATTATAACATCTATCCTATATTGTCTTCTGAAACAGAAACAACTGGTTTACATGATGGAATTTGTTCAGGGAGGAACCTTAAAGGACTATATGAAGGAGTTTGGCTGCTTGACCATCGACACTGTAAGGTACGTCACCAAATGTAACCCAATAAAGAGAGGGATATAAGAGCTAGGCCTGAGTAATTACAACACAATTCGCACACATATCCAAAGCCTTGTAGTCATCATGGTAAATCTGCTCTACGATATTACTGTACCTCCTGTCCTGGCTCTGTATGGGAAAGGAAGGAGGATGAATGGACATATGAGAGGGAAGGGATGGATGTTATAAACATGGTTGGGAAAGGAAGGTGGATGAGATACAGAGAGAAAGCTGGAAGAGAAAGGTGTTACATGAGAGAGATCATGATAAATAAAGCAGGGAAGGGTGTATATTATACAGGGAGGAAGTAGAGGGTATTTTAGTTTGACAATTTTTGATATACTAGTTGAATAACCCGTGTACACGGGCCACTGTGGCAGCCGGCAAAGGCCGCAGTGCAGTCATGCACAGTAGAAACTGCCCACGACGCAGCTGATACAGAGCGGGGTGCTCCGAATTTACATCTTAGTCCTCTCTGTGCGACTATGGTATAAATTAAGAGGGCCCCACTCTGTTATCTGGCGTGAGCAGTCTGTACTGCGCATGACTGCAGCGTGCACAGCCGTCTCTACTGCTCATGACAGCTTCTGACAAACATCCTTAGCAAATTATTATATAGGATTTCTATAAATTCTGTAGACTTATTAGTATTAATAAATTGCCCATTATGTCTTGGTAGCACAGTGTAGCATTGTATGAGAATCCCTTCCACGATATACTAATTAGTTATGGTCAAGGCCACACTGCCCACACATTGTTATTAGACATGTCCCCAGTGTGTGGGCTGTACCTAGATTCATTCATTGCCCAGTGTGTGATGATATAGGCCCAGCACAGAAACTAATCAGCATAAATTGCCACATGGCAACGCCAACAAATAAAGATTTATATTACAAACAAATAGCTAGGACAACATATAGGCACCGTTTACTTCTCTTTAAAATTAATTACACATATATTTGTGTGGCAGGTCGACTTTAATATTTACTATATCTTAAAATATTTTCACGATCTAACCTTTTGATTGCCAGGGGGTGTTCAGAACATTGTAAAACAATATATGTTTCAACCCTCTGGTACTCATTCAGTTAAAACTGTAGGTTAAGAAGCTTGTAAGAAACTAATGTTGTCTGCATTTGAAATGTGTGTGTTGTATTTCTTTTTCTGTTTAACTATTCCTTGGTTCAGTCTGTTTGATTGTTTTTTTATCTCACCATTAGGTTCTTTGCTGCTGAAATTGCATGCGGAATTAAGTTTTTGCACAGCCAAGGCATTATGCATCGGTAAATATGTATTTTCTTATTACATATATAATCTATTCTTTCCAATCTGTCTTTTCTTTCTCTGCTCAGGAATTCAATCTCTCTGCCCTCTTCACGCAGTCTGCGCATTACTCTCGCCTTCCTGTCTTTAAATATTTCTTTTCGCTATTCAGTGCTATCTACTTCATGACTTTACTTCTTTCTGTTTAGTGTTCATTGTTGTATTATTTCTGTTCTTAACTCTTTTCTCTTATCAGTACTGTCTTCTTCAATGTGTGTGTATGCATGGCTGAATGTATGTGAATATTTAGCATGCATATGACTGTGTGAAATTGAGGAAGAAAGAGTTTGTGTGACTGTATGTAGATGAATGTGTGTATGTGTGAGTATATACATGTCTAATACTTATGTTTATATATGTGTTATGTGAATATGCATGGATAATTGTGTGCAGGTGCATAGTTTTATGTGTCTCAGAATTATAAGAGTGTTTGTGTATGAGTATATAAATGTCTATTACTTATGTGTATATGTGTGTTATGTGAATATGCTTGGATAATTGTTTGCAAATGCATAGTTTTATGTGTCTCAGAATTATAAGAGTGTGTGTCTGTGTGTGAGTATATACATGTCTAATACTTAGATGTATATGTGGATTATGTGAATATTCATGGATAAATGTGTGCAGGTGCATAATTTTATGTGCTGCATAGAATTATTGTAGTGTGTGTGCGCGTGCGTGTGCAGTGAGCGCATGTGTGTATGTGTATATATATATATATATATATATATATATATATATATATATATATATATATATCCTATATAATAATTTGCCAATGTGTGTTTGTCAGAAGCTGTCATGTGCAGTACAGATGGCTGTGCGCGTTGCACTCATGCGCAGTACAGACTGCCCACGTCATGGCTGATATCGGAGCTGCGCGCAGAGAGGACTACGGTCTGAATTCAGGGCACCCCGCTCAGTTATCAGCCACACCGCGGGCAGTCTCTACTGTGCATGACTGCAGAGCGGCCGTTGCTGCCTGCCATTGTGGCCCATGTACACGGGCTGTTCAACTAGTATATATATATATATATATATATATATATATAAATGTGTGTGTGTGTGTGCGTGTGTGTGTGTGTGTATATAAATATGAATATATTTTTACCTGTAGATATATAAATATGAATACAGATAAACAGAGAGTGCAAAGTGCAACACCAGCCTCTGTGTGGGGGTGTGAAAGAAGAGTAAGGAAGAAGAGACTGCCAGTGGTTGCTGGTCTTACCAGCAGGGTAGGGATAAAGGAAAACCACACAGCAGATCTATTGAAATGGAGGTTGCCCATTGGATAGGAAGTGAGTTGATATTCACTGCCTATCCAGTGGGCAACATTGACTTCAATACCTCTACTGTGTGATTTGTGAATATGCATGGATAAATGCATGGGTGTGTATAGTTATTGTCAAAACACACATGCCCTAAATAACACATAGACAGCTGATGCTTAAAATATACCTCTTCACAGGGATCTGAAACCTGAAAACATTCTTCTTGACCAAAGTGGACACATCAAGATTGCAGATTTTGGTCTTGCCCTAGACAGCAAGTGTGGAGAAGAAGCGAAGGGAATGGTTGGGACTATTGGTTACATTGCCCCTGAGGTAAGGAACAGAGCAGGCATTTGCTAAGCTCTTAAGCCTTTGAGTGCCAGAGGGGTATGGAACACATTGCAAAGCGATGTGTTCCTTACCCCTCTGGCACTCAAAGGGTTAAAACATTTCAGAATTATTAGGAAAGGGGAGATGGAGTGTAATTCACACTTATATAGTCGCCTGTTTTTGTGTAACTAACATAATATTATTCCATCTACTTTTTGGAAAACTCTAGCAATGAAACACAATTTTACAGGGAGAATAATTTCCCTTTTAAGTGAAAATGTATGGCAATTTATTTATAAACAAAACCCTTGCAACATTCTGTTTAACCCTTTGCGTGCAGTGGGGTATGCTATGCATTGCTTTGCAACGGTACTCAAAGGGTTAAAAATAATTATTACAATTGATGTAACAATTTTGACACAGTATAAAAAATATTCCAACGTTAATGTAACTTAACCCCTTAGTGACACATGGCATGCCAGGACTGTGATGTTGGTTTCAGCACTTAAGGACCGGCAATGGTCCTGGCACGTTATAGAATTCTGATATGACAGGGCAGCTTCACACCGCTCTGCCATCCCAGAATTCAATGAGCATAAAAAAAAAAAAAAAAAAAAAAAAAGCAAAAAGCTCCAAGAGTGGAGCATTTGTAGGGCAAACCCACAGCACCATTGGGAACCAATGAAAATAGAGTTGACTTAAGTGTTGCTTTCAAACCCTTGAATGTTAGTGATGTCGTACATGCATTGTGCTGTCAACCCTTCCAGCATTCAAGGGGTTAAAATACAAGTTTAAATCAATGGAATGTTTAATTTTTTTTACGTGGTGCACTTCAATGGCAGCAATATTACTCACCTTTTCCTTTTAATTCAAATTGCTGCCCTAAATCTTAAAAACAAGTCTTCCACCATAAGCAAGGTTATGATGTCTGAAACAGCCCCACTTGGTGAAATACCTATTAGACTGTGGCCTGTGACTCACTCACTGAAGTGGCCTGACTTGCACCATACAACTACCACTAGCCATGGGCATTACCAATGCCATCAGTAGGGGAGAACAAGTGGCTACAAATATATTGGATTCAATTCACCATTTTTACTTTTTATATTAACATTCTCTAACATCATTGAGGGATGCAGGGACTGTGGGGGTTTGAAGCATGCTTTATAAAGGACCTTTTCATAACTTAATATTTTGTGTGCACGAAAGCACGTTTTATAGTTTGCAACATTAATGGCCCTACTCTAGGTCTGCAACTGGAAGGCATAAGATGGCCCATTCCTTACATTACACATGTTATTTTTCTTTATATTAAACTTGCTCCCTAGTGTATTAATACCAGATATACATTGTTATGTTCAATTCGGATTTACATAGATACAGAATTTAACGGCAGATAAGAACCATTCTGCCCATCTAGTCTGCCCATTTTCCTACTGTAAAAACCTCAAATCATTTTTGGTCCTTGGTCTTTTAACCATTTAGCCTCATGCCTGTCCCATGCATGCTTAAATCATGGATTTTATGATGTTGCAACTTTTAAATGAATTGATAAAGTTGATTTAAATTACACAATCCAGGATTCATTGCTAGTCCCAACTATCCTTCTTAATTTGCAAAAAAAATCCATTTGGTATTATATAGCTAAGAGGGTCTGGGAAAAAAATCTGCTTTGAATTTTATAAAATTAGAAATATCAGGTTGACTGACTAACACTAGGTGCCAATGAGGTGGGGGGAGTTGGACTGAGAACCAATGTACTGGACAATTGTAGGGCATTCAAGGCAATTAACTGCAAATGGAAGTGATTTTAATAATTTAGTTACTTTTGACTTTCTTTAGATTTCATTTTGCATACTTACCATGAATCAGCTATTTCAGCTAAATGAAGCTAAAACTATCTCCTCAAGCTCTACTGCAACTCCCCTTCCCCATTGCATTTCCACCACCTTCCTGTCTCTTGCTCCCACTTTGGTAATGTTTTAGTAGCTGGGATGTGGGGATCCATAAGATCCTATTCTCCAGTATTGTCACACTTAAACCTCTTTATTTTAAATCTTTGAGTGCCAGAGGTTTAGAAATCCATCTGCACTCTGAAGGGCTAAATATAAAGGTGTTTCTGTGCATTGACAGCTCTTGGGAACACTTTTTCATTTGTTTTCTATGGGGAAGAGTTCTCCATAGACAAAGTAAACAAAGGCTAAGTAGAAATCCATCTTTTTACCTTTTTTCCTCTTCTAGTAACTTTATCCATATTAGAAAGAAACTGTGATCATTCTTGTCTCTCCTTTCTTATAGTCTATTACTTCCTTCTGATCAGTCATTGCAATCCACACCATGAATTTAGACTCTATGGGGGAACCCCTTCTCCATTAGTTACTACAGAGAAAGTGATCCCATTATAGACTAGTAACTATTTCATTTGGTGGCTGTTGTTTTAGACTCTGAGAGCAGGGAAACAGGGATCATTGATCCAAATCTTACACTGTAATTCATCTAAAGCAACAGGGGGCAGAGAAAAAGAAGTGAGGAGGACCTGGGTATATAACTCTTTCTCCATTCAAAATGTGTCTAAGGGGAAAGCTTTCCAAATTGAGTTCCATGGGAAAAGCTTTTCCATAGTAGAACTTATCTACTCTGTGCCAGAGGGGTAATTAAGCAAAATTAAATGAGGGGGTAAGCAGAATTAAATGAAAAGTCAGCTGGAAAAATTATTAAATATGTTTAAAAATTAAAATAAATAATATATATCCTTTAATTGATAAATATGTGAAAGACTATCACATGTATATTTTACTAGATTTCATTTCTCTACCACTTTAGACACTGGCATATTGAAAATAGACCTTTAAGGTATAAATGCTAGAGCTGTTATTGTGCTTCAGTGTCTCTGGGTGTATCCATGGCTTCATGATTGTGTGAATAGTTTAGACAATTGTTCTCTCATTTTCTTCTCACAGATGATGGACGAACTAGATTACAACGTCTCAGTAGACTGGTGGGCCTTAGGGGTCATCATCTGTAAAATGGTCACCGGAAAAATGCCAATGTGGAATGAAACATACGATGGGTTAGTGGTTTACCCAGACTGGTTCAGCCCTGAACTGAAAGATCTCCTGATACAGGTGAGTATGGTTAGATGCATTTAGCATCAAGGAACAGTTTACTGAAAGCTTGAAAAATGAGCAATAGTATGTGGTATACAGATATTCTTTATAGAACTACAGTTCTAGGCAGATTAAATAAAAGTAATTGTCTCATCTTAACAGCACTTTTAACCCACTAAATGCCAGAAAGATGAACGTTTCAGGTAGTACTATAATTTCAGACAAATATGAAAGGGACCTCAACTACTTCATTTTTCTTGTGAACAAGACATATACATACTGCAGGAAACAATGTAATACCCTGTGTGTAATAAAGCTATAGACAGGAACATGTAGTAGCCCATGAATAAAACAGAAAACTGAACATATATGGATTCATATTCTAAAGAATAATTTGAATATTGCAATGTTCTTATGTTTCATAAATATTTATCAGTTTAACAATGACTGAGCATAAGACACACCAAAAAGTCTACCTTTGGTCTGAGCAGGAAAAAAAGCATTAGGGAAAAACAAACTGTACATGCGCATCCTTTTTCTCAGTGGCATTTATAGGAGGTTGCACAAGAGAAATCCTAGTAAGGATCACTTCCTACAGGCTTTCTGCAGGAAATACACATATACATTGATAAATACTTCAACATGTTTCTTAACACCTTAAGGACCCATGACAGTCCTGTTCCGTCATGGGTTGTTATACACTTAACGACCCATGACGGAACTGGACCGTCATGGAATTCCGGGCTCCCCTCGCGGCTGCACGCCGTTCGGGGAGTCCGGAACTCGGCCGCAAAAAAAAAAAAAAATGCTCCGTGGTCCTTAACGGACAGCAAGGTGCGTGCGCGGCCCGTCGTCAAGGGGTTAAGAAGAAAATTAGTATTAAAGTGCAACTTATCTGGCTCTCTGCTTTCTCCAGTACTTAGTAAAGTAACCCAATAGCATAGGATTAGCTCACAAGGAGATGCCCTTAATGTAGATGCACAAACTATGCTCAAAGGGTTAAGTGCTGAGGTTCCTTTCTCAGGCAACTGAACACAGCAATTTGAGGAGTTATGAGACAAACGTAGCTGAATTTTATTCCTCATTTTAACCTCTTCATATTTTAAAAAAGGGCCAATAGAGTTTCAACTTTCTCATGAAAAACACATTGCAATGGTTAATTGCATTTATTGCCTTTTGTAAAACCTCTCCTCACTACATGATAAAATTATAAAACGTTTAATACGGTGACTAAATTCCCCCCATCCAGTTTTATATGAAATGATGGGAGGAGTTATTGTGTTCTACTTCCTTAACGCATACTAACCCCTTGAGCACCAGAGGGGTGTGTAACACACCGTGAAGGAAAGTGCTGCACACCTTTCTGGTTCTCAGTAGGTTACTGAAGCTTAAAAGGCATATATCATTTTTTATTAATACTTACTGGTCACTCTTTCTTCTGTGCAGCCTAAAAGGAGCTCCTGTCAGCCATTATGTTGGTCAGCAAACTGACATCCATAGTAAAGAACAAGGCTCACACTTCTCTATAAACTTATTAGAGTTTTACTTGTGGAATACGTATTAGCCCCATACACAGTATTTCTGGAGGATAACCCTCTGTCAGGTTTTTGCGACATCAAAAACTTGACCCCCTAGAGTATCAGGGGAGGGAGAGATCTCTAGCTACAAGGGGATAAGAATATAGGTGCAAATGGGAAGTAGAAGTATATTGCAGGTGCAGTGGATTTGACTTGATCCTTTTATCTACTACATAAGAACCAGATGAGTGTAAAGGAGTGAGCGATGCATTAGAACTCAAAAGGTTCACAGAAAGTAACAGTTTGGGAGTATGTCCATGCTTTTTAGGCCTGGATCCACATTAAACCATTAAACACACTCATATCACAAGATCAAATGTGTCAGAAAGGGCTGTTCTTCTGACTATAAACAAAGCCTTGTCCTCTCTGTCTGGAAATGTCTTATGCCCTCCTGTTCTGGAAACAATGGTCTCCCTCCATGCATCTAGTACAGGAGAAACCATCCCTAAAGCTAAATGTATGTTTTTTTCTCCAGAGGAAGCCAGAAGTGATGTTTTCTCAGTATAGGAGCTCTGCTGTTGTCTACAGCTAGACAGACCTAAGGGCCAGATTCAATCAGTCCATGGTCCATGTTGTCCATTTCTGACCATTGTGAAGCATCGTTTTACATACCCTTCTGGCACTCAACGGGTTAAATTATCATATAAATTATCGGTGCTACAAAAGCAGATATACAGAACATGATACCTAATGATCCTCTGTTTCTTATAGCTTTGGACAGCTGACCCAGTGCGTCGTCTAGAATTGGCTCAAAATATCCAAAACCATCCCTTCTTCAGCACCATAGATTGGAGTCAACTGGAGCTCGGACTTATACCCCCTCCATTCTGTACAGTAAGTACATAAATAGAAGAGTGCACAGTGGGGCCACAGGCAATTACATTACAGTGTTACTCTGCTGACAGCAGTAATACACAAACACAAGACACATAGCCACTACACCTTCTTTCTTACCTAATGACGAATTTCCCTACCTCTGTGTAAAATGGGCTCTCATGCTTGTATGCTTACTGTAAGAGTCCTCACAGGTACATATGTATGAATTGTTTTTTGTATATAATGTTATTAATGATTCACACACACACACAATGCTCACACTGAATCCACTGACTCTGGGTAATGACATGCACTATCTCATAATCCTACTGCATACAGAGGTTTCACTGAAGTAAAAGCTCCTGGATAAGTAACTTCCTCACCCCTAATCATACAACATAAGTAAGATCCAATGCAACCAGAGACTTGGAGTCATGACCTGACACTCTCTTCCCCGTTAATCATATAAAATACAGAGCTTCCCATGCAACCAGGACTTCTGAGTAATAAATAGATATGATGACTGTGTCAGTATATGGAGTTGGACAGTAAGAGTAGAATTATAAAAGCATGTGAAGCAATTAACAAAAGTGTTTTCATAACTTGGTGAAAACTTTTCTTTCCAAACTTTGTCCAGGATTCATCAAGGGGCAATTAGAGCAGCATGTCAGCTACAGTGCTTTTTGCCACCTCTTCCCCTTGATCATTGCTGTATTCAACAGTGATCAACCTTATCTCCCTAAGAAAACAGGGAAATATAATGAAGAACTGATGTGCATGCTTCCTTTCTGGCAATACACACATTTGTGCACACAGATATGCATATACATGTGTCCTATATACTGTCTAAGTCACAAAAAACTATTTTGCGTGTAAAGCAATTTAATATAAAAATATTATATATCTATTCAATAATTATAATTATTTATAGCTCCCATTTGCAGCCAGCATCTGCAGCATAGACAATAAAAAGGAATGGACCACCAAGGCCAGGTTCCCACCAACTTTAATAACACCCACACAATTTCCTGTAATCCGGCACTGTGAAACCCGTGTACTGGTATCTGTTGGTATAAGACAATTCCTTATCACATTGTTACCCAATGAGAATGATGGGAGTTGTTTTTGAACAACAGCTGTAGTCCTGTAGGTTCCCACCTGTGAAATTGTTGCATTAAGAATGGATGGGGGCATTATTTTATTTGACCACCCTCCAAACCAGTGAACGTGTATTTAATTCTGATCTGCCATGTGTTGTATAACAGGTGAATAGAGCACTGCCCTCTTACAAAATACATCTACTGAGGACTGAACTGAGACCACACACTGATTTTCTCTGCAATTACAATTATGTTCACACAGAGAAATTCATAAAATGCAGAGTCTGGTGTAATAATGTGACTGTAAAGTTCTCAAGCAATATCAAGTACTGCTACTATGCCACTTAAAAGATGGTGGAAGAAAACGACATATGGGAAACTACCAAAACAACTATACACACACACAAAGTCTAAAGTATGACATATTCTACTGCCATTGTATGTCCATGGAGATGGCATGCCTATGTGCTTGATTTTATATACCTGTTGGCAATGGGTGTGGCTGAAACACATAACTCAATAATTAAGAGGGGTGTCCATATACTTTTATTCATATACCATATATATCTACATATATATATATATATATATATATATATATATATATATATATATATATATATATATCATCTTCAGACATTATAGATTTAGTCTACCCATCTTCCCATTGGTCTTTAGTATTGTGTGGAATCCATTCTAAAATTTGTTTGGTCCATCTACCATTAGGTCTTCTTGCTGTATGGCCCGTCTATTTCCATTTCATGCACTTCACTCTTTCCATGATGTCATAGACCTTTGTTTGCTAACAAATCCATGAACATGTTTTTCTCTCTCTTTTTATTATGTTTAGAATTCCCTGCTCCATACTTATCTGTGTAACCTTAAGTTTTTGTATGGCTTTGGTATTTGGTGTCCATGTTTCACAGCAATACATAAGGACTGGGAGGGCACATTGGTCAAAAACCTCTCCTTTGAGGCAGTGTGGTAAATTTGTCTTAAAGACTTGTACTACTAAATTTTACAAATGCTTGCCATCCCAGTTTTAGCTTTCATTATTCTTCCATCATGGTGTTTCCATCTGTTGACATTTCATGTCCAAGGTGAACATATTTTAGACAATATATATATATATATATGTGTGTGTGTGTGTGTGTGTGTGTGTGTGTGTGTGTGATTGTGCTTGCGGTTCCTTCTGCAGTGGAGCTGTTCATGTGAGGGTGAAGACAAGGTAAACCTCACTTGGAGAATGGAACAAGGAACCTGTGACTTTAAACGTATTGCAGGAGGCACCTTGGTTCATTAATAGTGCACTTATGTTTAACCATTTGAGTGTGGCTATAGCATGCCTCTGATGTCCCCACTATATACAGAATGTATGTGTGCATCGTTTATGGAAGGTAAAGTAAAGTATGTTATGAATGGAAAGAACTGTGAAAGAGGGATGTGTTGATTGTGAGCATTTTGCATAAGAGGATAATTTAGCAAGGGCATATCTTTGTAGTTATTCTACTTTGGTCATTAATATTGTAATGGAAAAGAGGTGGAAACAATGCAATGGGATTAATAGAGGGGGAAAGAGGTGCAAGGTATATCTTGAAGGAGACTGGAGGCATAAGAAATGTAGCTGAAAAAAATGTTATACTGGGGAGGTGTGTAAAAAAGTGAGAGGTGTATATCTGGATGGAGTAGATTTACAGGCAGTGTAAATATGTCAACACTGATGACACTGTGAAGAATATTGTCATATGGAAGAGCTAGCGAGAATGATAAGGAGGCCATTTGTTAGAATGTGGTATTTTATGCATATAGATGCAAAAGAGGTGCAAGGTATATATAGAGAGGCAGTTCATGCCTCCATGTCTTCACCAATAGGGAGTAAGGAGGAGTTTTTCATAACTCCTTACTGTCGCCCTTGGGTATGTGTGTGTGCAGCACGGATGGAGAGTTTTGGTCAAATCACCCTGTTCTTTTTTATTTTATATATATTATATATACAGGGCTCAAAATTTCCACTCGCCACTAGCCAATGGTGAGTGAAAATTTAGCCCTGGCGAGTAGAAATTCATCCCTGGTGGGTATGTTTTGGCTTGCAGTGGCGAGTAACTTTTTAGATCTGGCTAGTAGTAAAGGACATAACATTATAAGCCCTGATATGTATATTAGAAATTTATACATACAGAGATTAACACGTATGTCAGAATGCTGTGACGCACCAAAAAGGGCATTTGTATCTAAAACAAAAGTAGAGGACCTGTTTTCCTCCATTATTCTAGCTCAAACCTATTTTATAAAGACATATGTTCTTCCTTTTAACCCCTTCAGTGCCAGAGGCTCGGGCCATTTTCTGAACCCTGCAGGCCAGACACTTTTTCAACATTTTTGCTATCCTTCCGTTTAGGCTTGATTTCCTCTGGGGATTTTTAGTTACATATGGAAAACTATATATTGTTTTTTTCAGAACGAATTGGGCTTTCTTGTGATACCTTACATGAAGAGAATTTTACATCGTGCAAAAAGCTATGATGTCATAATGACAAAAAAAGTGAAAATTTACTCATTTTGCTAAAATCACATACTATATATCAAAAACATTTACCTTGATTGAAAAAGTTTCAATTCTTTGAAAAAGCCTCGAGTCCCCCGAGTAAAAAAATACCAAATTTGTATAGTTTTACCTATGTCCATGGCTAGCGTAGAGCCCTAATCACCAGCAGCGCAAAATGACATTTTCAACTTTATAAACTAATATGCACATTCTAGGGTTTTTGTGGTAAAACTACCCTAAAACAGTGGAATAACTATATAAAACTATATATTTCTGGAAAGTAGACAACCTGCTGCATCTAATGAGGGGTGATTTTCCTTGTTACCCCAAGCCTGTTGTGCACAAATGCCTCCAGAAGATGGCGCTAATGAAAAAAAAAGGCATTTTCTTACATTTCTGCCCCTTCAAATGAACTAAAATGTGTGAAAACCATGGCATTTCCAACTGTATTCATTAGCTAGTGCTCTTAGGAGAAAAATAACACCCCATTGGTATGAGTTCACCTACCTCAGGGGGCGCTACAAGTACAAAACTACACCTATTGCAACCTCTAATTTTTCTAACATTTTCTCAAACATTACCTGTCTGTACAAAAATGGTTATAACAAATACAGAAGTGAAGAAAGGGTACACAAACCATACCATTTTGAAAAGAAGACACCCTGCCGCATCTAATGATGGGTGACTTGCCTTGTTACCCCAAGCCTGGAGTGCACAAATGTCTCCAGAAGGTGGCGCTAATGAAAAAAAAGGCATTTTCTTACTTTTCTGCCCCTTCAAATGTACTGAAATGTGTGCAAACCATGGTATTTCCAACTGTATTCATTAGCTAGTGCTCTTAGGAGAAAAATGACACCCCATTGGTATGAGTTTAACTACCTCAGGGGGCGCTAGAAGTGCAAAACGACACCCACTACAACTTCAAATTTTTCTAACATTTTCTCAAACATTACTTGTCTGTACACAAATGGTTACAACAACTACAGAAGTGAAGAAAGGGTACACAAACCATACCATTTTGAAAAGAAGACACCCTGCCGCATCTAATGATGGGTGACTTGCCTTGTTACCCCAAGCCTGGAGTGCACAAATGCCTCCTGAAGGTGGCGCTAATGAAAAAAAAGGCATTTTCTTACATTTCTGCCCCTTCAAATGTACTGAAATATGTGCAAACCATGGTATTTCCAACTGTATTCATTAGCTAGTGCTCCTAGGAGAAAAATGACACCCCATTGGTATGAGTTTAACTACCTCAGGGGGCGCTAGAAGTGCAAAACGACACCCACTACAACTTCAAATTTTTCTAACATTTTCTCAAACATTACTTGTCTGTACACAAATGGTTACAACAACTACAGAAGTGAAGAAAGGGTACACAAACCATACCATTTTGAAAAGAAGACACCCTGCCGCATCTAATGATGGGTGACTTGCCTTGTTACCCCAAGCCTGGAGTGCACAAATGCCTCCTGAAGGTGGCGCTAATGAAAAAAAAGGCATTTTCTTACATTTCTGCCCCTTCAAATGTACTGAAATATGTGCAAACCATGGTATTTCCAACTGTATTCATTAGCTAGTGCTCTTAGGAGAAAAATGACACCCCATTGGTATGAGTTTAACTACCTCAGGGGGCACTAGAAGTGCAAAACGACACCCACTACAACTTCACATTTTTCTAACATTTTCTCAAACATTACTTGTCTGTACACAAATGGTTATAACAACTACAGAAGTGAAGAAAGGGTACACAAACCATACCATTTTGAAAAGAAGACACCCTGCCGCATCTAATGATGGGTGACTTGCCTTGTTACCCCAAGCCTGGAGTGCACAAATGCCTCCAGAAGGTGGCGCTAATTAAAAAAAAAGGCATTTTCTTACATTTCTGCCCCTTCAAATGTACTGAAATATGTGCAAACCATGGTATTTCCAACTGTATTCATTAGCTAGTGCTCTTAGGAGAAAAATGACACCCCATTGGTACGAGTTTAACTACCTCAGGGGGCACTAGAAGTGCAAAACGACACCCACTACAACTTCACATTTTTCTAACATTTTCTCAAACATTACTTGTCTGTACACAAATGGTTATAACAACTACAGAAGTGAAGAAAGGGTACACAAACCATACCATTTTGAAAAGAAGACACCCTGCCGCATCTAATGATGGGTGACTTGACTTGTTACCCCAAGCCTGGAGTGCACAAATGCCTCCAGAAGGTGGCGCTAATGGAAAAAAAAAGGCATTTTCTTACATTTCTGCCCCTTCAAATGTACTGAAATGTGTGCAAACCATGGTATTTCCAACTGTATTCATTAGCTAGTGCTCTTAGGAGAAAAATGACACCCCACTGGAATGAGTCGACCTACCTTAGGGGTGCCAGAAGCACATAACTACACCTACCTGTTTGCTTCTTCGAAAATGGCTGCTTGTACTAAAATGTCCATAACTGTTAGAGATATGAAGGAAAGGTATAAAAGGTATACCATTTTGGAAAGTAGACATTCTCCCGCATCAAATGAGGGGTCACTTGCCTTTCTACCCCCTGGGCTGAAGTGCACAAATATTTCCAAAAGGTGGCGCTATGGGAATAAATACAGGTTTTTTTACATTTCCACCACTTCAAAGATACTAAAATCTTTGAAAACCATAACATTTCCTGCTGTATTCAGTACTTGCTACCATCATGAGAAAAATGGTAGCCCATTTGTGTGGGTTAACATACAATATGTGGGTGCTAGGAACACGAACGTAAACCTGACACTTTTGTTTTTTAAATTATCTACTTGCACTAAAATGGTTATAACCATAATAGATATGCAGGAAAGGTAGAGAAACAATGCCATTTTGAAAAGAAAACAACCTGCCGCATCTAATGAGGGGTCACTTGCCTTCTTACCCAAAGGCTGGTATGCACAAATGCTTCCAGGAGGTGGCGCTAATGAAAAAAAAAGCTTTTTTTTACATTTCTGCCCCTTTAAATGTATGGAGCTCTGTGAAAACCATGGAATTTTCAACTGCATTTGTTTGCTAGTGCTCTTAGGAGTCAAACGACACCCCATTGATATGAGTTGAACTACCTTAGGGCGTGCTAGAAGTAGAAAACTACACCTACTACAACCTCTGATGTTTCTAACATTTTCTCAAACCTGACTTGCCTGTATAAAAATGGCTATAACACCTTCAGAATTGAAGAAAAGGTAGATAAACCATACCATTTTGGAAAGAAGACAACCTGCCGCATCTAATGAGGGGTCACTTGCCTTTGTACCCCTAAGTTATTTGGAACAACTATTTCCAGAATGTGGTGCTACAGGAAAGAAAAACAAACATTTGTTTTACACATCAGTCACTTCAAAGATACTGAAATGGTTCAATGGCGTGGGATTTCCTAGGAGGACTTCTTGCCAGCCAAAAAAAAATGGTACCCCACTGCTCTGGATTCACATACCAATTTACGCTACAAGAGCGTAGCTACCAGTGAAACAGAAATGGGAAAGCAAACAGTGTATGTGTGATTTTATGGCTAACAGATGAAAGAAGCTAGGGCGTCAGCCGGTGTATGTGCGGACCTGTGACTACAAGTCTAACAAAATGTGTGAGAGGGTGAGGGATTAGGCAGTGTGTGTGGGTACGAGCAGAGGAGCAAGGATGGTGGTGATGGTGGGGCAGTGTCTGATAGTGTGTATGGGAGATCTCTGACTACCATTGTGCACTCTATGTCCCCTCATACAAAGCACTGCGTTGGACCCCCTTCCTGTTGCACGTGCATTTTTTGGGGCTTTTCCCCCCAATATTTTTGTGTAGACCTCGTTGGGGGCATCAGAACCCATACAATGAGGTCTAAATAAAAAATAAAGGGGGAAAAAATCCTTTATGTGCCACAGGGGTGTCCAGCACACAAAGGGTTAATTTTTTTTTATCGTTACTTTGTATTCAGATGGCCACCAAACAAGCTCTGATCACAAAGTAATGATAAAAAGTCCTGTGTGTACCACAGGAAGGGGGTCTGCATTGAACCCCCCCTCCCAGTGGCACACACATGGTTAATTTTTGACTTAATTTTTTTTTATTATATACCTCATTGAGGGGCATCAGGACCCCCTGATCCCTCCCCAATGAGGTCTTAGTAAAAAAAATATATATATGTCCACAAACAGAGTGACCCTGTGAGTGCCACAGGGGTCTGCAGCGCATTGCAAAGCAATGCACTGGATCCTTGTGGCACTCAGAGGGTTAATTTTTTTTATATCATTACTTGGTAATCAGAGCTTGTTGGGGGGCCATCAGGACCAATCATGATGGCCCCCCAACAATCTCTGATAACGAAGTAATGATAAATGCCCTGTATGTGCCGCAGAAGGGGGGCTGCATTGGCCCCCCTTGTGGCACACACAGGGTTAATTTTTTTTTCTTTACATTTTTTTTTATTATGGACCTCATTGGTGGGTATCAGGACCCCTCTGATTCCCCCCAATGAGGTCTTAAAAAAAATAAATAAAAGGAATCAAAATAAATGTCCCTGTGAGTGCCACATGGGTCTCCAGGGCATTGCAAAGGAATGCATTGGACCCTTCTGGCACTCAGAGGGTTAATTTTTTTTTATTATTATTACTTTGTAATCAGAGCTTGTTGGGGGGCCATCAGGACCAATCATGATGGCCCCCCAACAATCTCTGATAACGAAGTAATGATAAATGCCCTGTGTGTGCCGCAGAAGGGGGGCTGCATTGGCCCCCCTTGTGGCACACACAGGGTTAATTTTTTTTTCTTTACATTTTTTTTTTATTATGGACCTCATTGGTGGGTATCAGGACCCCTCTGATTCCCCCAATGAGGTCTTAAAAAAAATAAATAAAAGGAATCAAAATAAATGTCCCTGTGAGTGACACATGGGTCTCCAGGGCATTGCAAAGCAATGCATTGGACCCTTCTGGCACTCAGAGGGTTAATTTTTTTATTATTACTTTGTAATCAGAGCTTGTTGGGGGGCCATAAGGACCAATCCTGATGGCCCCCCAACAATCTCTAGTAACAAAGTAATGATAGAAGCCCTGTGTGTGCCACAGGAGGGGGGGGGTGCATTGGACCCCCCCTGTGGCACACACAGGGTTAAATTTTTTTTTTTTTTTTTTTTTTTTTTAATAATAGACCTCATTGAGGGGCATCAGGATCCCCCCTGATCCCCTCAATGAGGTCTTTCAAAAAAAAAAAAAAAAAAACCCAAAAAATGACCCTGTGAGTGCTACAAGGGTCTCCAGCACATTGCAAAGCAATGTGCTGGGAACCCCTGCGGCACTCACAGGGCTACTTAGCGTTTGTTTGTTTTTTTTATTTAATTTCTCAGACCTCGTGGGGGACATCAGGACCCCTTCTGGTGTCCCCCCAGTTATTGATCTCCCAGCCATCGGCTGGGAGATCAATATGGCGACTTGCAGGAGAGCAAAAGCTCTCCTGCCTTTCACTCCTACCACCGGTAGGAGTGAATGGGACCGGGGAAACTTCCCCAACGTCATCAGTGACATGTCACTGATGACGTTGGGAGGCTTCCCCCGGTCCCGCCCACTCCTACCCGGAAGTTCGGGTAGGAGAGAAGGAAGAGGAGAAGCTGCGCTTCTGCTGCGCTTCTCCTCTTCTTTTATTGATCTCCCAGCGCGATCGGCTGGGAGATCAATAACAGGGGGGACATGAGGAGTGATTCTCATGTCCCCCCACGATTGCCCAGCTTTTTTTTTTTTTAAATGCGGCCACTGCATGCCGGTTATACCGGCTCATGCAGTGACCGCATTTTAGTGGGTACATCGTACGAGCTTGGCACAGCGGGTACAGCTGTCCAAACTCGTACAATGTACCCACTTGGCACTCAAAGGGTTAATGAAAAATGACTTACTGCATATTTGAACAAAACTGAATGAATGTATTGATACATTTCTGAAATTTTTGTATGTCTATATCCTTTGTAGGAACCAGCTGGAAATAGCTTATTTACAGATGAAGATAAGCCTGATATATCCTCAGAAGAGCAGAAGACGTCATTGTCTGAAAACCAACAAGAGCTCTTCCACGGCTTTTCCTTCGTGAGCCCAAACCCCGAGGGACAATCTCATTAATAGCGAAAATGAAAACTTTTTTTATGTAACAACTTTGAAATAAAACATCTGGAAGTACCTTTGTTTACTTGTGTGATAAACACTGCAATATATAGTTTTTACATATTAATTATTGCTATCCCTTTAAGCAGTGACAGTGTAGCTAAACTGATATCATAGCACTTGTTTCCTGCAATACCTTGCAAGAATTATAATGACTCTCCTACACTGCTGAACACAACTCAGCTACCTATGTCTCTTTCCTGGATTTGGTGACAGCCTTCAACAGTTATTGCATGTATTTCTCTTTTTCTCAATACCGTTACATTTTGTATCCTTTACGTTTACTCCAGAATTCATATAGAGAGAGAGATGAGCAAATGTAAGCATGACCAAGCACGTGTAATAAATCATGAATGCTGTCAACAGATCCAAGAACCAACAGTATGTAGTACTGTAGCAATTAGCAGTGCAGGAGAGGCAGTGGTAATAGTGGGAGTGTTGCTACTTAACAGTGTAAAACAGAGCCCAGAACAGCAGGGGACATGCAGGGTTTAATACACCATTGGTTTCCCCCTCACACAGCATTGCCTTCTAGTGCCCAGAGCCACTTCTCAAACCCTAGATGCAGCAAGTCAGTAAAATCCATTAACAGTTGACAAGTTCTCAAGTTCTTTTTTTTTTTTTTCTTTTTTTTTTTTTTTGAAAGGTTAAGGGAACAAAAATTATTTGGCCTACATATAAAAAGACCAGAGAGAATGTGAGGAATATTTATCAAAGCAACAGTAGAGAAATTATGGGGGAAAACAACCGCATCAAAGCAGTATGACAAAGGGCGAGATGTTCAAAAAGTCGTCATAATGATAAAATTGTCGGCTCATGAGTTGATTGTAAAAACGATAATATTTTCAAACGTAAATCCATCACATTTGAAAATATGTCTAAAGAATTAAAAATGATGTTAAGAAGATCTTGATGAATATTGCCTTTAAAAAATTCTGATGTCAAAAAATGTCTTTGATTTTGTCTTTGAAACGAACATTTTCAAGAAACAAAGACACTTTTTGTCTTTAAAACGACAAATTTTCATACAAATACTTTTTTTTACCACCTAATTCTATAGTATGACTTCTTACTCAACAGGACTTTCATTTGTCTTCTCTAAGTTAAGACCATTTTTATTTTGTCAGGAAAAAATGATGTTAATCAGACAAAAAAGTGTCAGTTAAAATAATATTTTTTTCTGAAAATATCTTACAATATGATGGTAGATTAAACCACGCCCATTTTTAAGGCGGCTTTTTCACGTGTGAGGGGATGTACAGAAACCATTGCAAGCAGATAGATGGTAATGTGAGAAAAGAAAAAACTGACAGAGTAATATGCCATGACTACACATAAATAAAATATAATTAATTTGTGAGGGAATATGAAAAGCAGCAAGGAAAGAACGGATCCTCCAAATCCCCAAACAGGGAAAAACCCCACAAGATATAAAGAAAAAAAATCCTGTGCTAATCCATACAGATTGTCTGAAACAAATAAACTCTGTTTATTGTATATACTAAACCCAGGGCTTAAAATTTGAAGTCCTTTGCTACTAGCCAGACCTGAAAAGTTACTTGCCAATGCAATTCATATCATACCCACCAGGGCTGAATTTCTACTCGCCAGGGCTAAATTTTCACTCGCCATTGGCTAGTGGCGAGTGGAAATTTTGAGCCCTGCTAAACCTATGTGTTTTTAATTCCATACAAAAATGAGAACTCCGTGACATAATTTGGCCAAAATATGTATACATTATCATACCCCACCAAGACACCTCAATTCCAAGAGAGTCCTAACCATAATAAAATAACTGAAAAAACATCGAAATAAAATGAAACCTGAGGAAGCAGTTCTTGTGGCAATGCATAGCGTTTTGCTATTAAGACCTCAGAAGGCATCGCAAGTAGATAAGGACAGTAATGGCTACCTGCATGCCAAAAGTGGACTTCAGAAGAAGTGCATCAATTACAAAGACTTAGAAGAATTGTACAAAGGAACAAGATGTTAAAATGGAGGCCCAGGTAGTGGTTGGAAAGTTTTTAGAGAAGGACTATAATCTAGAGTGGGTAAAATAATCTATGGAGCAAGTTTAGCAAAAGGATAGGAAGGATGCTTTTTGTATAAGGATAAAAGAAGTCACAATATTAAGAAGGAACCATTTCTGTCACCACCTATAATTATAAGACTAGTGAAATATCAAGTATTCTATCTAAAAATGGCCAATCCTTATGCAGGACCATATTCTAGCCAAAGAGACAGAAGATAGACCCCACATGATGTTTAAAAGAAATAAAATTATCAAAAGTCAATTAGCCCCTAGTAATATAAACAAGTAAAAGAAAAAGGGAAGAGTCATAGGATAATAGGTCTGTGCAAAAATATTCCAAACCCCACTGTCCCCCCTTCGCAAAGGGTACTCACATATTATAGTAGTTTGTCAGGAATACATATGCATGGCAGACAATCTGATCATATGGAAGATATTTTTCCCCACTTCCATTTGGGCTCTTGGTTCTCTGTTTATGGAGTCCAGCTGCTCCGACACGTACACAGCCTCGCTCCAAAGAGTTCCATGACAGACCAAAACTGGAAAGAAAATAGAGTGCAAGTAGAAATTCTACAAAGGAAGCATTTGACTAGAATGTCAATTAAAATTGAAACTGGTTCTCACCGGGTTGATCACACCGGTGTTTGCTCAGCACTGGTATTACAAATCACCTGCAAGGATTGTATCAGCTTGTATCTGCTCAAGGGTTCACTATAACAATATTGCCATGTAGTTGGCAACCAACAACATGGAGCTATAAAAATGTCTCTTTGCTGAAAAAAGCGATGTTCTGATTTCACAGGCTTAAGTGTCGAGACATCAGAATGTCGCCCACATAAGTGTCGAGTAGTTAAATAAATGTATAGAAGTGCAGGGAGCCAGTGTCTGCCATGCATAAAGGGAGAAATAGAACTCAGCAGGCATCACAGTCATGCTTAAGTTAACCCTCAGATGGAATCCACCTCCATACACTTTGTTGATTGAGAGCTGTCTGTACTGGGACTGTGATGCCCCATCTGTGAGATTGCAGTGGCTGTGATGCGGCACTCAGTGGATTTAAGGGATAGTATTGCTTATATTTAAGTAATTTTAATATTGTTGAGATTAAAAATATGAATAAAATAAGGTATGTCCCATCTCTCAAACTTTTATAGTTTGAGAGGTCGAAGCATCTGAAGTTCCGGTTTCACAGAAGTCTGCCATCTAGCTGACAAAAACAGAATTTGGTCCCGGGGCCATCATGCAGCTCTTCAGCAGAGCAGAAATAGCTCAATGTAGAAATAAACACTTAACTGGAACAGGCTACAAAGTGTGCTTGCAAACCAGGCAGCCCATTCCAATCAAGTATTTGTTTCTATATTGCCCTATTTCTGCTCTGCTGAAGAGCTTCAGGACAGTCCCGGGACCAGATTCTGTTTTTGTCAGTTAGATGGCAGACTTCTTTGAAACCGGAACTTTAGATGCTTCGGCAAATTATAAAAGGTTGAGAGATGGGACATACCTAATTTTATTCATATTTTTAATCTCTACAATATTAAAATGACTTAAATATAAGCAATATTATCCCTTTAAGCAGGTGTGCAACACATTGCAAAGCATTGAGGACCCCTCTGGCACTCAAAGGATAACAGCTCTTTGTCTCACTCCATACTGCAGTTTCACTCCTGTCTCCTGTTACCTCTGCCCAGTGCAGGGCTTTTTCCTCTGTCCCACACTCTTCCTGTGCACCATCTCCTTGCTCCAAGCAGCGCTTAGAGGCGGACCTGAGAGGAGACTGAAATCTGTCTGGGATGTGGATGGTCCGGGGGTCCCAAGAACCTACTTGCCCTTTCAGTGCCAGAGGGGTACGCAACACATTCTTTGCAATTTGTTGCAAACCAATCTGACACTCAAAGGGTAAAACCTTTATACACTCTTAACTTGCAGGGAAGTAATGTACAAGTGAGGGAGGGATGTCGGATGCCTATGCTACTCAGACAGTTAACCCTTAGCGTGCCAGAGGGGTACACAATGAAATCTTTGCAATGTGTTGCAAAACAATCTGGCACTCAAAGGCTAAAACCTTTATAGACTCTTAACTTGAAGGGAAGTAAAGTACAAGGGAGGGAGTAATGACAGACGATTATGCTACTCAGTTAACCCTTGGAGTGGCAGAGGGGTATGCAAAACATTCCTTTGCAATGCGTTGAAAAACCCTCTGACGGTTAAGGGGATAGTAATATTTCAATTAGAGTTTAGCTAGAAGTCTTATTTATTATTTTTTAACATGTAGCCCTATATTTAATTACTTTCAGTGTTGTAGGTCAAACGCTATTCAATCCGAAACGATCACCCTCCTGCCCCTTTCCCTGCATCACTCTGGTCTGGCTGGAGCACTGCAAGTGACAATCTTCAGTAAGCAAAAGGAAAATCGTGCCATCCATCCTCAAGGGGGGCAGAGTTTTCCTTATATTTTCTGAATGAAGATTGGCCCTTGCTGCATCCATCTGGTCCAACAACCGGATTCCAGCTCTAATGGGAGGTGGCCAGAGGGGGCGGGAGGAGGTCCTTTTGGCTTGAACAGACTTTGAACTACAACACTCTAAGTAATTACATATAAGGTGAGGTTAAAAAATATATAAAGTGGATGCCCAGGATTCCTGGTCTTTCCTCAACTCACAGACACCTAACACTGCCTCTCCACACCTGATACCCCTGCCAGCCTCTAGGCTCAGGCATGCTCCCTCATAATCAACAGCGGCTTCTTCCTCTCACAATGGATCCAGACATTGCAAGCCATATTGTAGGGAGAACAGTGTCTCTGCTGTACGGGGGACAGTATCGTGACCCACTGAATCTACATTATTTTTGTCATCGGGACAACTTCTTTATATATTAACAGCACTCTATTTAACCATTTAGTGCAAAAGAGGTAACCGATGCATTGCACTATTACAAATTACATGCCTTTCCAGCACTCAAATGGTTAACTCTGACATGACGCACTGCTGTATACTGAATGGCACTCTATAGCTTAACATGCTAGTATAAGTCTCTCTCCCATAATCTCCTTTGGTTTTCTGCTTTCTTCTTCTACATGACAAACATACAGAGGCATAATATTGCATTTCTGCCTGAAAGTAAAGGAAATGACAAATACCACTGAGATAACGATTTCAGGACCAGGCGGGGGAAGGTCCTGTGTGTATGTTGCGTGTGAGTGTGTGTGTATGTTTGTTGCCTGTGTGTGTCTTTTGCCTGTTTGTGAGCATGTCTGTTTTACACATGTGTGTCTGCGCATGTCTGTTGCGTGTGTGTGTATACATCTGTTACATCTCTGTCTCCACGTGTGCATCTCCAGTGTGTGTGCACGTCTTTTGAATGTTTCTGCCGCTGATCGTGTGTTGCATATGTCTGTGTTTATTAGTGTGTCTACATATCAGACACTTACTACCAACAGTCATAACATGACGGACGCCTTTCCACATTGCTAGTATATATATATATATATATATATATATATATATATATATATGTAGTGTGATAGTAATACCATTCTATTTGTCTGCATATATCTGTAGAGCATGAGATTTCAGCTTTCCCATCGCACTACACTTACATGTCCACTTGTGAGTGCTGCATCACAGATGGGATATCTGTAGTTGTTCAGCGGTTGCTGCACTACATTTCCTATCACCCGCAGCTGGCCAATGGCTGGATGAGTAGGATAGGAGCTGTAGTCCAACAACAGATGGACAGCTACAGGTTATCCATCCTTGTGCTGCATACTACCGTTGACATTGCTCGATGAAACTAATAATAAAATAGCCTGAAAAAGGGCTATAACAGTATTGGGAAGGAAACATTCTTGGACATGCGGTAAAGCAGTATATACTCACACTCCAACTATGCCAGCTTTCCAGGGAGTTTTCAAACTGAATGTTAACCCCACATCTTATATGCAGTGTGTGCTTGCCATTAAAAGGTTTATAAACTATGAGATTTCCAGCATATAGTAATGTTGTTCTGTTGCAAAAGTGCACTTCTAAGGGACATATGCACAAGTAAATAGTGGTACAATTTTAATGAGGCAATTAACCCCTTGAGAACTAGAGAGATCTCCAATATATTATTTTGCAATGTGCTGGAGACCTGTCTAGCTTTCATGAGGTTTGATGTGCCATGAACATAAATCAATTGTTTTAATTTTTTCCCTGTAGCACAGCTGGTTGTCTCTAGAACTGCTTCACTTCTTAGTGCATAGGGTGCAATGGCCCATATTTATGAAAGCAAGCTGGAGTTATTCTGGAGTAAACCAACTGCACCATAGGGGACAAATAAAAATTCCTGTTAGAGGAATATTAATGTGGGGAAATAAATGTCTGTTTGATTATTCTTCATATTTTTTGTCATTTGCAGTACAATACATTCCACTGTGTAGTTAAGGAGTATTTAAATTATAAAGAGTTCCCCTCCCATTTCTTCCTACATAACACTTCTCTGCAAGCTGGTCCGGATGGAGCGCAGCGTGGGACAATCTTCAGTAAGCATAAGGAAAAACCTATTCTCCTTTGTCAAGGGGCATGGTTTTCCTTATACTTGCAGTAGGAAAATTGTCCTTCGCTGCGAGCTGTCCATCCAAATGACCAGATTCCGACAGGAGGGGGTGCGTGGCTTACCATAGGTAAAAGGTGCAGGAGGGGAACTCTTTATAATTTAATTACTCTTGAACTATACAGTGGAAAGTGTTGTGATACAGCTCTAAATGACCAAAAAACTAGGAAGAATTATCGAAAGGACATTTATTTTGCCACATTACTATCCCTTTAAATTAAATTGGGCTTTTAAGCCCTTGAATGCTAGAGAGGAATCGCAAGGCAGTAGTGACCTCTCTAGCATTCAAGGAGTTAAAAAGATGCATTTAAGTGTAGGGGAACTTAAGAGTTCTTGTTTATCCCCTATGGTGCCGTTGGTTTAGCCCAGTTTGCTTTTACACATATGGGCTACTGTCTGTTGTACATAGATGAATACTGGCATCAATGGACAAGTAATAACAATTGGTTATGTGATTGCAGAGTGGAAAGGAATTCCTGCAACTCATTTTGAAATGATGACAGATACATATATTCTCCAGTGGAGATACGCATTAACCTGAGTTAAGTGTCTTCTTTGAGAGAAACATCATCCTGTTTTTCTATGGAACCTGTAGACAAAAATGTGCTACATTTCTTCAACTTGACATCACAGACTCCATAACATATCATAGGAGTTGGACTTTTCTCACTGGGGGGATTTCTTGCACATTACTACATCTTCTCCCAAGTTGGACAAATAGCTGTATTGAATGGCAGTTATGTCCCTGTTTTTCAAGTGTCTCTAACAAAGGGATAGTAATGTTTCACAAAAACAGCAGCTCCTATTATCTTCATAGTATTTGAGCCATAGAGAGTGTTATTTTTATACTGTCAGAGTTGTAGTTCAAGAGTAATTGAATGATAAAGTATCTCCCTCCTGCCACTTTTACTGATATAACACTGCTCACCTCAGAGTAGCAAGAATATCTGGATGGATAGCAGAGCGGGACAATCTTTAGTGAGCATAAGGAAAACCCTGAAAACCTGTCAAGGAGGGCAGGGTTTTCCTTATGCTCACAGTAAGAAGATTGTTCCCTGCTGCGATCTCTCTGGTCAAGTGACCAGATTCCACATCTGAAGGGAGGTGGCTTAAACTAGGTAATAGGGGCAGGTGGGGGATACTTTATCATTCAATTACTCTTGAATTGCATCTCTGACAGTATTGAAATGACACTCTCCATGGCTCAAATGCTATGAAGATTAATTGGAGCTGCTCTTTTTGTGAAACATTACTATCCCTTTAATACAAACCAGTGGAATTTGGCAATATAGCCACCAGGAGATGTTTCAGGGCTGAATGGCACTTCCCCTGGCTATTTACTTAGCAAGTTGCCATAGATGGTTGATGCTTCTATGGCAGAATCATCATCTGTAAACTAAGTTTCAAAGAAGAGATTGTGTACACTGACAGCTTTGTTTTTCTGGGAGTGAGCATTTTAGAATTTGAAGTAACTGTAACAGGGATGGGTGTGTGACAGAGCATAGACACAAAGCTGTAAGCATTCCAGAATGGAGAATATGGATATGAAGAGTGTCTGGAGTTGGGAGAGATATCCCCAGCAGGAGCAAAAGGATGGCGCAGTCAAATTAGAAGAGGGCACAGCAGCCAACTGGCTGAAGATGACAGGATTTATAGTCTAGCAGTTGGGGAGTAGCTGCAGGTTGACTATCCTTGGTCTAAAGGATACAATAAGTCAAATTATGCAAAATGTTAAGAACACTAAAAGATATGGTCCCACACTTTACAGGAGATGGAAAATTGCAAGGATTGATAATCTGCCATGGAGGAACAGAGAAATGTTGCCATGTAATATGCACATATCCACCAGGATTAGTAGGATTAGTAGTGATGTGGACTTCACTTTTGCTAAAAATGAAAACTCAGATATTGTTATCCATCAGCTGGGTCCTCCTTTTATGTGAGATTCCTTTAAAATTACCATATGAAAATTGTATCTGTCCTAGATCTCTCTGACATTAGGCTTCAAAACTGCAGTATTTACACAGTTTACACATTTATAAGGAAAGGACATTATCCCCTGAAACAACAAAGCCTGATCTAGTCAGGAGAAATCATGTTATCTGTCACGAATGAGGCACATCAGTGGTTAACCTCTTAAGTACCAGCGGGGACTGATCACGTGGAGCGGCACGCCGAACGGGGGACTGAAAGAGATTGCTTCGGTCTTGGAGCGATCAACTTCAGTCCCCGGTATTACTCACTGCACTCCTGCAGGAGCGCGGTGAGTAAAAGTATGTGACGTGCCAGGACCGTCACTGGTCCTTAAGTGCCGGACCAGCGTCATGGTCCTGCCATGTCAATGGTCCTTAAGGGGTTAAAGCCACAGTTGTTTTATTGCCATGAATACAGGAACACACTCTGAGCTTGTGGTGTCTCTACCAGTACCTCAATCCTAAATGACAAACTAGTACTGTTAAGTACCTCCCCACTTCCTGTCACATGCCTGCTAGCCTGTTCCTATGACAACATCTTTTTACTATTCATCAATTTATCTTTTCATTCTGTATTGAAATTGCACATTAATTATAAAATATACAGGAAGTGCATAGTCACCAACCATCTTATCAGTCTCTAGTTTTGGTTCCCTGTCCCTGTTATTTTCCCTGGTTTTAAAAATAAAAGGTCAATAGGTCATGGGCTTCCTCACAGGTCAATATTACCTACTTATATGATGCAATGTAGTATTTAGGTGTGAGTATTCATTGAGATTTAAAGGGATAGTAACACTTAAGATGTAAAAAAGTATATTGCAGGGTTTATATTCCTCAGTAAAACATGGGTACGCCTACTGCTAAGAGGTGCTTTGTTCAAAACTTGTAGCAGCTCAAATATTAACTTTTTAGGTGCAGTATATCAATCACCTGAAATGTTACAGTGGCGCTTTTACTACTCCATACTATGGACAGATCTGGTCAGTTGACCATAAACCTCCATAGGCTGGTGTAGCAACTGCAGCACTGTGACATTTCAGGACATTGAGATATTGCGCCTAAAAAATTTCAAGTCTGAGCTGTAATAACTTTGGAATAAATCATCTCTAAGAAGTGGCAGAACCCTCATTTGTCTCTGGAGAATAAACCTTTCAATATATTCTTTTTACGTTTAAAGTGTAACTATCCCGTTAAATGGGAACTTAAAGTGTTTCCATTAGTTTAACAGAAGGATTTACCTACTTAGATATCCTTCAACAGCTATTAGTTATATCTATATAGTATTTTTCTTATAGTCCACTCCAAATTGTTTTCTTAAATTTTTATACCAACTTGTGTTCCTTAGGATCATTTTACACATGGTGAAAGGTCCTATGCTGAACTATGATTCCCTTCCCCACACGTGACTATCACCTGGTGATCAGCATGCTGCAAATTTGCTGTGTTCCCTTGGGAACACACTAAAGTCGAAGGAAGCAAGGTCTGCGTGCAGTTTATGGGAGCTCCAGCAGACCTTACACATGAGCTGAGTTGTAGTGTGCAATGCTCACTGGAAACATCCCGCAAATGTCTGTTCATGTGTGCACCAGCCAGTAAGAGTGGCTGATGCTCATGCAGGCTGACCATCAGGCATGGCCCTGTGCTTACTGATCAGTGATGGAATGAAGGAGAAAGGTAAGTGAAGATACACAGGTAACAGAATTGTGTCATCTGGTTGTGACAGTCCTGTTGTCTGTGTCAAAGAATCTTTAGGAGTTGTTCAGGTGTTTGAAATTCTGTTGTATGTTGTGAGGAGTTGTGAACCAGGCACATGCACACATAGACACCAAAGGGGGCTTGAGCACCTGCTTTTGTCCAAAGTGCACTCATGCCCTTTTAACAAAAAAAAAAAAAATTTAATCCGGCCGATTTTATCTTATTCCTGTCGGGCTATTTATATGAAGGTATCCAAAGGGTTAAAACAGAGAACCACTCAGGTTGGATTTCTTCACTTAAATAGGTAATTGACAATATAAAATAATTCGAGAACTTTATCTTTAATATGTACTGACACGCTACTTCACAGTAACGAATTGATCACAAGAATCAATCCTTCATATTTGTGCAAAAATATATCTATTTTATTAAAATACAATATACAATGTATATATAAATATCAGCAACAATGAACTATATAAGTGATTAGCAATTATAAAAGGTACACAGAAAATCAAACCACACTTATTATCATAAAGATTACCAGCGGTGCAAGGGTTAACCACACATAGGTATATTCAGAGGTATAGTAGCAATAATTGCATTCAGCAGCATAGAATAGGTTAATTGAATTAATATAATACAGTTGGCTGCAGGGTCTCTTAATACCTCTGACCCAGAAACTGTATAGACTATGCCAATTATGATGTAAGGGGTATTGTGAGATGAATTAAATAATTCCTCTAACAATTCCTTGTATCATATATCAATCATAATAATCAAATTTAGGGAATAACTGGAATAGAATCCCAGATTTAAATCACTGTAATTTAATTATCTACTGAATTCAGTATTGAATACCTCTGAATAAAATATATAAATTGCAATTAATATAGTCAATCAAAATCACACAAATAATCTACTTAAAATTACTTTATGCAACATTTATCATAATTTTGACTACAGCAACATATATATAAAACCTATAGGCACTCCAAGGGTTAATCCACACGTTTAAAACAGATGCCACACCCAGAATTTATTTTGTCTATTCAGTTAACCTTCCAATTTACAAAATATACGCCTAGCACATATACAGAGAATTCCAAAGAAAACACCACTAACAGCAGACAAATAGCGGTTATAGGGTTAATAACTGGATTCAAAGAATATCCTGTATCAAATATTAACTATTATAATCTTCCCAGAACCAATATTACTCTAGGAATACCAAGATTTATATTAGCTAATATAGATAACCTACGCTATATACTGTATTACACTGATTGGCAATTTATAACATTTCCCGATAGATATAGATATAGATTCTATTACTTCCAGAATTTAATAGCTAAATCTAGCTTATTATAAATTATCCCAAATGGTTGGCCAGTCCACTTAAGACAATTATAAAACTAAGTTTCTTCAAACAGAAGAAAAATTATGAAATTTTGGATTAAATGAATCTAAATGAATAAATGATATAGTTACCAATCAAGATTTCTTTGTGTTTCTCTGTTAGATGGCAGGGTCAGGAATTTAATCAGCAAAGCCTTCTTTTTTCAGGAATTTCAGGAGTTGAAGTATTTTCTTTTTCAGCAGGTTAAGTTTTTAACTAAGAGTATTTTGGGGATTATATTGACAAATTTTGCCTTATCAGTAATCCCCACCTTTTTCTAATGATTGGACAAAGATCCATCTCATTATACCGTGACATCACCGGACAGACCTGATTGGATACTCATATCTTATGCTAATCAAAGATAAATAAAAACATTATGAGTAGTTTAAAATATAAAAGACTGCAGGTGGCGCTATTACTCTATATTAGAGTTTTACATGTGGCAGATCATATGGCTTTCGTTAAGACTGAGAAAGGACAGGAGGTTTATCAGAAACCTCTTAGCGGTTTTGTCTCCAACTGACTATCCATCTGCCATTAAACTGACATTCAGTTATTTTTACTCCCTACCTTGGACCAATGGCCCATTGTTCACACATGATGTAATTTGAACACATTTTAAACAGAATTTCAGCTAATTCCTACAATGAGAATTAACCCTGTATGCTTCCCCAGGACAAAGTCTCTGACATTCCAGTCTGTTTTTCAATTTCAATTCAGAGTTGTGTTAATATAGTTAACATTCGTTTCTTTTTTTAAATATATAATTTGAATAAATAATTATGAGAAGTGTTCTTTTTTTTATTTGAGCCCCTGCCCCCCAAAATGTCTGTGCACATCCCTGTTGTGAATTACAGGAAGGATTTAACAGAAATCTCTGTGTATATGTGTGTGTTATAAGGTTTTTCCTGTTGAGTAGGGATGGGTGAAAATTTCCGCCTCAAACGGAAATCAGCGAAAAATTTCACTTTCCGCTTGGCGGAAAATTTCCTGCGAACGGTGCCAATTTTCTGCATTTTTCCGCTTTTTTCGCCTAGCTCATTCCATTGAAATCAATGGGAACATAGAAGTTACACACAACACATAGCAAATAATATTTTATTTCCCAAAGGCATAGTATAAAATGGGCATGAGGGTGTCTGTGTTGGTGGGGTGTGGGGAAAGAATCAGTTCAACAGGGGATGATTTTTGGGGGCGTTGTTTACTGGGATTGGGAGACACTTAATAAAAAATAAATCCTAAATAAAATAAAATAATATAGAAACCATAAGACATGGTATAAAGAGGTCTGAGGATGTTGCCTGTGTGGGTGAATGAATGAATCATTTAAAAAGGGAATTTGTTTGGGGGGTTCTTGACTGCTATTGGGGGGCAGTTAATAAAAAAATAAATCAATAAAATAAAATAAGACATTTGTATGTAATGTGATAGAGACAGGAACCCCCTGACACAAGCTGCCACTGGGGTGGACTGATACTTGACTTGAGAGTAATTTGTAGAGGATGATTTGTTTGATTTGTTGTTAGAGGCCATTGTAGAACTTTGACTTATTAGAGGCCCAAGCCCTGAAGAAACATTGATTTGTAGGAGTTTGGCTTGTTATAAACAAACCCCCCAAAAATGGTTCATTTTTTGTAGGACTATGAGACAAAAATAAAAATGCCCTACTGGCCTAATGCCAGCAGGTCATGTTGGCCAGTGGCCACTGTCAAATGTCCTCCTGAGTCATGAGTTGCAGCTGCTGTTCATTCTGCTGCTGCTGAGTTGTTTAAGCAGCAGGATGATTAGGAAGCTGAAAGGGAATGGGATCAACAATAGCAGTAACGTGGAAGATGGATGCCACTTGCCACGACTGGCTCCAGTGATGTGCCTGAGGCAGCAGCAGCAAAATAAGTAGCCCCAGTCTATGTGGGGAAAAGAAGAAGTTGCCCATTAAATCTTCTCCACCTGCCCCTCCTCCAAACTCCTTAAGCGTGTGTTGTTATTAGAATATAATTTTCCCCTTGAGAGCAGGAACAGCGGGTCTCATCAGCAACTGCAACGTGCACAGTGTGTGTGGTAAATAACATCTGGGGGTACAACTGTATCCAAACACCATGACACCCAAAACCAAGTACTGCCGCTGTCACTGTACCCCTTTTCCAGACCCACTAAGGACACATGACAACTTGCTGACAGTTTAATAGTAATTATGAACCCTTCCTGCCAGAATCCTAGCATATTCTGCAGGATGGAATCTCCTCAATGCCCTCTGATGACCTGGTATCGATTCTCCTCCACCACACTGGCATGTGTGGTCAGTGCACCACACAGTGTGCAGTGGGTAGAGATGAACTGCCATATCCTAACATTTACAGAGTAGCTATCATTTGGCAGGGGAGGTAACGATGAATGAGGTGGATTGGCAGGAGATGAACTTGTTACCCTAGAGGAAGAAGGTGATGTTGATGGCGAGCTAGTTGTTTCACTCATCATGGAACTTCCAGTGTCTGTCTGGGTTTCTTTATCCTTCCTCCTCTTTGATCTCCACCTCACCTCTTGGTGCCTTTCTGGAGAGTCAAGGGATACAGTAACAGAAGTGCTACATTTCTGTAATGGGTGTTTGGCTTTAACATGTTTGACATAAATGGCATGGTGTCTGTGTTTCATGTGTGTTATCAGGGAGGTTGTGTTTCCTCCTTTCCACTTTTTAATAATTTGTCACAAATTTTGCACTGTACAGTTGTTGATGATGACTGCACTGTGGCTGCCGGAAGAGAATAATAGTACCACACCCATGACTTCTGGGGGGAGGGATAGGGCACAGGTGGAGAAGAATGGCCTCTTTCTTCTTGTCCTCCACATTCCCCTTCACTTCCTGTGGCTCTGGATAATGTTGCTGCTGTTGCTGCTACTGCCTCAGATTTAGCACTGCAACTAGGATCAGGAGGAGTTTTGCTATCGCTGGCAAGTGGAACCTGTCCTAGTCCCGCATCACTTGTTGACTCCATTCCTACTGTGTCCACGGTGGTCTGTAGCACACTAGCCTGCTCCTCAGCACCCTGCTGCACTTTCATCTCAGCAGCAGCAGCAGCAGTATCAGAGATTAAAGCAGTTGCAATTTCCACAAATTACAAAAGCTGACCGCTACTGGTGGTGGTGATGCACATCCTCATCCCTATCTTCCACTCCTTCTCAGTTTCTGATAAAAAGGCCATCAATGTCTCTTCCACCCCAGCTTCTCCAACACCACCACCACCACTAGTCCCTACGTGCTGCTGCTCTATTCCAGACATCTCACTGCTGCCTGGAGGAGGTGACGAGCAATGTGACAGAAGGTTCCCTGCTGTCACACATGGCATAATTGTCTCCTGCCCTCCCTGAGTACTACAAATAACACTAGCAGCAGCCAAAGTATTGGTGGCAGCAGAGGCAGCACTAGCAGCAGGTTCAGCACTGGCAGCAGGTTCAGCACTGGCAGCAGGTATAGCACTAGCAGCAGGTTCAGAACTGGCAGCAAGTTCAGCACTGGCAACAGGTACAGTAATGGCAGCAGGTACAACACTAGTGGCCGCAAGTACAGCAATGGTGGCACTGGCAGTAGGGGCAGCACGTTTTGCAGCAGGCACAGGCAGCTGACCTGTCCTGCTCTCACTAGTACTATCCTTTTCTCCTTCCCTTCCCATTCCCTTTTCTCCCTCCCTTCCCATTCCCTTTTCTCCATTCCTTTCCTTTTCTCCCTTCCTTTCCATTCCCTTTTCTCCCTCCCTTCTCATTAAATTCCCCAAGATCCCTTGGGTTGATTTAGGGGGACTGGACAGCATTGATTAAGTACTGCTAGTCACTTCCTCCTCCTCCTCCTCCTCAGACTCAGTAGACACTCCACTGATTATTTTTTACCCTGCTCATAGTGATAGGAGTCACTATGAGCCTCTCCTGCCTCACTATTTGCAAAATATCACAAGAGAAAAGCACAGGACGTCTATCACGCTCTGTAGTTGCTTCTATTGTGTCCGCCTTCAGCGAAAACGTCAGGTTTTTATAGTGGAAGTGTGAAAATAACTAAATCAAAGGGCGGAAACTTTCTATCCATTGAAAGAACTGCAAAAAATTTTGGCCAATGGGCGAAAAATGCAAACATTTTAACCTCTAGTTTTAAAGAGGATTTTCCCACAAAAAAGCGAATAACAACGAGGTTTTCACAAAATTTCTCACGGGAACACAGCAACAATTTTCACCCGTCCCTAGTCCACCAACAATTCCTCCTCAGAGGAATCTGATACATCAGGTACACCCTGTGGTTTGGGTAGGGATGACCTGAATGAAATTTGGGTTTGCCAGGACTGGAAGACCCCCTGTAATTGTGTTGGAAGGAGTTGGAAGGTAGATTTTAAGTCTTTAGTAGTGGCCTTAAACTCTTGCATCCACAATGGCTCTAGTGCATGGCTGGACATCCCTGGGGGAGAAGCCGGGGCATCAGCACATGGAGGGCATAAATGACCTGAGTATTCTATAAGAGGCTCTGATTGACATGAGGAGTAATGCGCAGTGGGGTTCACAGACACCCCAGTATCCTTAGTCTTAGGTCTAGACCCAAGTCACAATGGGTTTGACATCCTAACAGTGTATTAACGTATGAAAGTATAAGGTAAATCCCAAATACAATGACTGAGATTAAATTTTAAACTCATTAATAGTGAAAATGCACTTAACTGGCAGGTGAAGGGTTAATCTGCTGAGGAGAGAAGGAGAGTAGAAGCCCTGCGTAGGATACTCATGAAGGAAAAAGGAGAAAATGGCGTCCGCGACGACAGCCAATTATAAACAAGAGCGTGAAACAGCGCTCATTGGAAATGTAGTTTCCCTTCAAGTACCCCAAAAACAGTGTCCAAAGCCCCCTGAGCCCCTCAAAACACTGTCAACATAAACCAAATTACAAGACAAGAGTAGACAAACAGAATGTCCCAAAGTGTAAAGTGGAAGAAGTGGACCTCACCACTCAAAGGGTTGCTCACCTTATTTTGCAGGTCTTCTGTCTTCAGATTACCATTGTTACAGAAGCAGCCTCAGAGGGCTTCTCCTAGGGAAAAAACATGCTACACAAGATTTTCCCCTTCAGGGCTGAAAGGTCTACAACAACACCTGGAAACTGAGCACTCCACCATTGGGACATCAGTAATGGTAATCCGCCTAATGGTGGATATTCCATATCTAACAGAAAACAATAAATGTAACAAAAATTAAAGCAGAACTGTTCTCTTGTCTTGTTTGTTCAAGGCATAAATCTTACTGTATGGGAATTGGATGGGGACCAGCTAAGGAGAGAAGAAAGGCTCCACCCTGTACTTCTTTTCAAGAACTGATTCTGCCTACTTAAGGGGCGGTCACCTTCCTAAAGTTACCAGTAACCTATATTGGATGACAGAGAAAAAATGGGTTGGTGGTTACATATTTCAAATTTCAGTAATTCATGGAGTCAGTTTCTTGATAATAACTTTAGTTTCCCTAAACTGAATTCATCACATGTTACCCTAACACGCACTTTCAGCCTTTGCTAATGAAATGTTTCATCATTTTGGATAATACCCATACTACGCACTGTGGTGTACCTCCATTTAGTAGGTGCAGACCTGAATGGCTTACGTTTGGCCTTTGATTCTTCCCTATGCAGATCTCGATAATAAAAGCACAATGCCTCAGTAGGGATCACAGAGAAATCCAACTTCTGTGGTATAACAAAAACAGCAGCTGTGGTCTCACAACCAGATAGGTATCACTAAGCCTTCTTACCTTGAACTCATGCTCCCTCAAAGCATAGTGAAAATTGTTCTTTTTTCTAACATTTGTAGCAGGTTCTTAGTTAATACTATACATAGTGTTGTTTTGAATTCATATTGATGATAAAAATATGTGTGATACATGAAGATATTGATGCACCTGAATGGAGTTTTTTGGTAGCTGATCCTTAATTCTTAATTTCAGTATCTGTGTATTCCTTTAACCCTTTAATGGCATTGGACACACTCTGGTCCTTAATTGGTCAATATGTTGGCTGATAAACCTCACAAAATGCTAGAAAGGTCTGAAAGATATTGCTTTGCAATGCTGCAGAGACATCCCTAGCATCTAAGATGTTAAACTATATTACTGTACCCAGTATTGAAGAAGGGACACTTGGACTGATATCTTTAAAGCTGACCTGTAAACTTAAGACATATTTATTTTGTTTTACATAGCATTCATATCTGCCATTGTACATTTCATTTTCTATAAAGTAAATTACTTTTGAGAAATTCACTTTTTATGTTTTGGCAGAACAGTGCGACACGGGGCATGAGCTCTGCCTAGATTAATTCATAGCACATGGCTCAGCACAGAACTGAATAGGGGGAAGGTGCAGTAAGGCGTGATAAAGGTGTGATAAAGTGCAGATGACTTATCCACTGATATCACTTCTCTAGTCCCCATGTTATTCTATGGAGCCAATTCAACCGAAGGCAAAGTTCCCCCCTCCCTCCCCCTTCCCTGAAGTCAGCTTTGTACTGACTGCAGGGGAAGTCTGTCGTACGACAGGCTTGCGGCTCTGCAGCTGATCCGAGATCGCATTAGTGAAAAATAATTATTTCACTGAAACGGTCTTCTACATTTGCTTGGTTTGCAAGAACATGTAGAAGACCGTTTCAGTGAAATAATTCTTTATCACTAACGCAATTGCAGCTCTGCTGCAGAGCCGCCTGATGAAAGTCAGACCTGATATCCCTGCAGCCAGTACAACGCTGACTTCAGGGAAGGGGGAAGGAGGGGGGAACTTTCCCTTCGGTTATCTCTCAAATCACAAATGTTTCAGAGATGAACCTGGGGGCTATTCATTTATTTGGCAAATATGTACAATATGGGGGATAGTAATAATAAAGTATGACTATCCCTTTAAATGGATAGTAATGTTTCGTTATTAAGCTGCAATCGAGACTTCTTCATATTTTAGAATGATTTGTAGCACTAAAACCTTTATAAAATTCCCCCTCCCTCCCCTTTTCCTTACCTCAGAAGTCTCAACAAGCCAGTCCGGACAGAACGCTTCCATAAGGAAAAACCTACCCTCTTTTGTCAAAGGACACGCTTTTGGTTACACTGAAAGACGGAAGATTGTCCCTCGCTGCAAACTGTCTGGTCCTGGTAACTTTATTAGAGAATAAATGTAAAACAGCAAAGTTTTATAAGGTTTTACTGCTACACATTGTTATAAAAAAGTAGGACGAAAGCTCGATTGTACATTAATAAAAAATATTTTACTATCCCTTTAAGCATGATTGTCTCATATGACTAACAATTAAAAGGTATTGAGTGGTTTTTGATACCAACAAACTAAATTCACTCCGATTACATGTATCTATTCCATTTTCCTTTGTTATTCAAATGGGTTAAAGTTTTAGTGATTTTTTATTTAGTAGCTGAAGAATCTAAACTCAGCAGAGCTTTGTTCTCTGACACAGTGAGCTAAAGCTTTATAATTAATTACCAACGTGTCCAGCAAATCACCTCTCTCCGCCTTATTAGTTTAATGAAATTTATCAGTTTCCACCATAGGAGTGCAGCAAATTAATAAGGACAAATAATTAAGATGGAAGCTGCCACTGAGGGGAGGGCTTGAAAAGGTGATAAGTCCTGTTTTAATTTTTTTTTCTTTTGAAAATTCTGTATCTTATAAAAAAACACAATGTAATCTTTTCATTTTTCTAATTAATAGGCAAATCTTTTCAAAGTGATAGTAAATGGCTTTAGATTAGTTGAAATATATTTACAGGAATATTAATGCTTATTATTAACAGGGCCGCCGCCACCTATAGGCGAGGTAGGCGCTGTCCTAGGGCGCACATCTACTGGGGGCACAGTAGGAACCAAATGATCTGACACGTGTGTCCCAGTGGGTCCATGGGACGCAGACGCCAATTTGCTGCTCCAAGGCTCATTGCTTTCCCCTCAGAAACCCCATACACTGTGATCCTCTGTGCTCGAGTAAAATCTTATGTAATTGTAGCCTAAGTCTGGAGGCGGAATAACACCATGACAAGCAGCCACACGCTACACTAGTCTCCACGTAGCTTGCGCGGGCTGCTTAGATTCTGCACATACCGGGGCAGAATGGGACTCTGGCAGCAGCACTTCTTAGTAAAGCAGTTAAGGAACAGAGGTGCACCAGTATTTAATGTATGTTTAGCTCATCACTTTATTTAACCCTCTGAGGGCCAGAGAGGTATCCAACACATTGCAATGCGTTGGATACCTCTCTGGCCCTCAAAGGGCTACATATGAATCCTTAGTACATAACAGGCACAAATGTGGCACAATACTTTGCAATGTAACCGTTGAATCAAAATTCAGCATGTTGCAGATGGATGCAACCAGCTTAACATACAATAATAAGATTCTGGTGCGTTTAGCTTCTATTCTGAGACACCATGGCCTTAGTTTGTTGCCACTGGCAAACAGCCTTCATTTTCCCTGGACCCCAATTACATTTATTTAGTACAGACCACCCCCACACTATTATGCCAGTGTTGGACCCTTTCTCTATGGCAACAGTGCTGGTGCTCCCTCTCTTTGCCAGAAGTGCTGTACCCACAGCACTGCATAATTCAAGTGGATAGATGCTCATATTGCAATGTGGTTACAGAGAACTTGACACATTGTAAATCTATACAAGTTAAATATTGATTGTCCCAGGTATATAATATATATATATATATATATATATATATATATATATATACACATTTTTAGGAAGAGACGGCACTCACTGGAAATTGTTTGAAAAAGAGATTCAAGCGATGTTTATTTCGACGTTTCGGCCACCAACTATGGCCTTTATCAAGAACACACATCATAGTGAAACATGGTGTATTTAAACCCTCTAAATGACCCTTGCACCTGAAAGAAACGCGCCAAAGTTCTTACAACCAATTAAAAAACTACTGTGATGAAGTAGTTTGACAGACAGCTTTGATATCCAATCACCTAGTGAAACATTGTGATCGTACACATTGAAAAATCTATGCTGTTAAAAAAGAGAAGCCTATCACTATACAAAGTAACAGGCTTCTCTAATATTTCTATTACCTATCACACCTTAGATAAAGAATCAACTATCAGCAATAAGATGTTAAATATACTGTTGTTCCCTGATATATATCTTAATAATAATGCGTACATGTGTAAAGCTAGTGCTTTAAGTATCTCAAGTAGCGAGTAAATAGTCATACAACAATTGTAATATAGACTCATCCCCAAATACAATCTAGTATGTGAATATTTAAATAAATATTTAAATAAGGGATGCCTCATACGTTTAGTGAAATTAAAAAATAGAGAAACCATTATTATCAATGAGCATTAATCGCCACTGAGTATCCATTGTTCCACTCACTACTTTTAATGTTAATGTATTTAATACTGCCGAAATGCCGGCTAATACTGCTGCCTGTCTCTTACATGTTCAAGTTTGTAACAGACCCCATGTTACAATATTGGTAACAATGTGTGTATGGGAGTAGCTATATGTACAATGATGTTCGTCTTAGTATGTGTAATATAACACAACTTGTTCAAAAAAGTACACGTATATGCATATAACAGATACGGGCATGTAGAGGGACAAATGCTCAAAGTGCTAAATTAACGATCTAATCACTATTAAACAAAATTAATTGTCTTAACCTATACATACACCCTTAAAACTGTTATACTTATCTTGTTGAAACATATATCACGGACATAAACCGAAAAACTCTACAATGTATACGTCTGATGTATGCATAGGAAACAAAAAGAAAAGGAATTTGCATCAATACACGGACAAATATAGACGACAAACCAAACTTATTCATATAGACAACAGAAGCTAAATATAGATGTCTCACAAATCATACTGTCATTTGCATAAACATATATGTCCCAAAAACATAGTTCAATATTCAGCTTATCACGACAACTGGAAATCCTTTTTCTTTGTCGACAATTACTTAGAAGAAGTTCAAATCCAGTAATCCTCTATGATGAAAAAAGAATCCATTCACATACCTGTTTAGATCTTCCATACCTTCCTTTGTGGGTAACCCGTAGATATTCATATTCAATTATCTCTTGCCATACTTTCTTGATGGTTCATGGTAGTTTTATGGCTGGACTTAGCAACTAGTGTTAAACCCAATAATATCTATAGGACAAAAAATATAAATATGATGCATTGTCCTCGATATTAATCCCTATGGGTACACTAGTATTTGTAATCCACATTCAATAGCCATTCAAAATGTAGATTTCTCCTCAACCATTGCCCAGATAATTCCACATCCTTGAAGATCATGTTGACGTATTACGCCATATTCCTCTTAGAGATTACAATTATTCTCCATATTCAGATGAAGCTGATAGTTTATAATGTCCACGCTGGAGGATAAAGCACCTCAATATATCCATCCTCAACCATTGCTAATGGACACATTATTAATCATGTAGGCTAATGAGCACCACACGTCCACTATCAGTAAACCAGGGATATAAACTGAGCTGGAGGATGAAATCAAAATTGTTAAGAAGGAATCCATGCTGTAGGATAACTCGTTTCTTAAGAAGAATTCCTCAACCATTGCTAATGGTCCTTCATTAATATGTGAATGTTGTCTTTTAATTAAAAAGTTAATATATACGATTTATCGTGGTTACCCAACAAAGCAGGGAGATACATTTCTATGTGAATACATAAACGATTCTTTATTCCATAAATATTCTTACATAGAAAAGATTGTCAAAAATTAGAAAATTCCAGAGGGAATCTGTGACTATTATAGGCAATCAATAATCAATTGTCTTAATAGAAACACATATATGAAAGTTTTTCATTCAATCCCTTTGGTGTCATCGATTGTAATCTTTTAATCCATTTAAATTCCAGTTGGTGAAGTTTGCGTGTACGATCTCCCCCCCCTGTCCAGGGGTGGGATATGGTCAAAAGCCATACATTTTAATGATGATAATGAATGAGTATTTTCTAACCAGTGCCTGGCTACTGGTTTGTCACTAGAGTGGTCTGCAAAGGCTCTGCTGATACTAGCTCTATGATTAGCTATTCGTTCCTTTAAAGTGGTAGTGGTCAGACCCACATAGAGTTTTTGACAGGGGCAGATAATGAAATACACTACAAATGAACTGGTGCATGTTAAACGATGGTGAATTTTGATTTTTTTACCATCAATAGGATTGATAAAATGATCTCCAGTTATGAGTCCTCTGCACGTAGTGCAATCTGGGCACTTGTAGCATCCAGCTTTACCTTGAGTAAGCCATGTAATCTTGGGTTTCATATAACAATGGCTAGGGTCCGTTTTGACCAACAAGTCTCTTAATGTGGCACCTCTCTTATAACTCAGCATTGGTTGATTTTCAAAAATCTTGGGTAGGGAATTATCAGTGGATAAGATATCCCAATAGCGAGTATTTGCATCTCTGATGTTTTTATGTCCTGTTGTATAAGTAAAAGGGAATACCAAACGTTCCGAGTTATTGTTAGATTTGAACTTTGGTTTAAGGAGCTCTTCCTGTGTATGAGACAAAGCACATTTCTCTTGTATGTCAAGTACCTCTAAAGGATATCCTCTATGCAAAAATCGTTTTTTAAGGTCTGCAAGTTGAACATATGCTTTTCCTCTATCGCTATTATTGCGAAGTATTCTAATCATTTGAGAATATGGCAAACTGTTTTTAATGTGTAGAGGATGGAAGCTTTGTCTGTGCAATAATGTATTGCGATCCGTAGGTTTTCTGAAATTCGTGGAATGTAAAAGACCCTGTTCCAATGTAATAGTCACATCAAGAAAATTAATGCTGTGTTCAGAAGCTTCATAAGTAAAGCGTATGGTATTTGGTAAACTATTGAGATGTGTCACCAAATCTGAAAGTTGTTCTGTTGAGCCAGTCCAAAGAAGAAAAATATCGTCGATAAAACGATAATATCTGAAAATATGGGGAGATTCTAATGGCTTAATATGTGTGAGCTCGTAATTCCACATAAAGATGTTTGCAAAAGCTGGGGCCACATTACTTCCCATTGCTGTCCCTGCAATCTGTCTATAATATTTCTGTTCAAATTTAAAAAAATTTAAAGATAAACACAGTTTGAGCAAATCCAAAAGAAATGCATCTGGAGGACGTGGTTCCAATTTGTTGTCACTTAAAATTTTCTTTACTGCTTCTAAGTCTTCTTCCAATGGGATGACTGTGTATAGACTGCTAACATCCATAGAAGCTAAAATTAAATGTTCTGGAATATTGCTTATCTGTTTCAGCTTGCTCAAGAAATCAGTAGTGTCTTTTATATAACTCGGTATCAGCGGCAAAAGGGGGCTGTAAATAATAATCAATGAATTGTGCCAATGGTTGCAACAGTGAGTGTCTGGCTGAAATTATAGGTCTCCCAGGAGGTGTATTGCAATCTTTATGGATCTTGGGAATAGTATAAAGAATAGGTGTAATGGGAAAATCCGTGGTTAGAAAATTGGCAGTTGCATGATCAATCCATTTATTTAATTTAGCTGCCCTGATCAAGTTATCGACTATCTTTTTATCAGAATTTGTTGGATTGTTAGGAAGGAGAGCATATGTTTTGTTATCAGATAACTGTCGCATAATATCCTCTCTATACATTTCATAGTCTAACACAACCACCGCTCCCCCTTTATCTGCAGGTCTTATTACTATAGATGGATTGGTGGCCAAAGACTTAATTGCTAATTGTTCTTGTTTGGTAATATTATTATGACTAAGTTTGTGCTGATTACTTGTAATTTCTTCATTAGTCAATTCCATTAATCTCGTATATGCCCTAATAGAAGGATTAGTATTAGTTGGCTCAAACTTACTACTGGTTTTAAATACCTTAATAGAGTCTTTGTCTGTACTTTGTTTAAAATAATCTTTCAGTTTTAAATTACGTTGAAATTTATGTAGTTCTATATCAAACCTAAAAGGATCATGTTGAACTGTGGGGACATAGGTAAGACCTTTAGAAAGAACTCCCATTTCTATTTGACTGAGTGGCTTTTTACTAAGATTAAAAACTATCTGTTCTTGTTGGAATCCTTGATATGAGTACCTCTTGCACCTCCTCCCGCCTCTCCTAATATGTGGTCTGTTTTTGTGATGTTGCTTTGTGAACGAGTTGTTACACCTAAAAAAGACTGTTGAACAGGTGTTTCTATTGCACTACTATCACTGTCTGATGCTGACGTTGCTGCAGTTGAATCATCAATTGTGTCCACTGGAGGTTTAGGTTGTTGAGTGCGTTTAACTTTTCTAAAATTAGGTCTACGTTTAGGGATGGTACCCAAAAGCCATTTGTAAACACGATTATCTTTGTAGTCACTTTCTACTTTGTCTACCTTCTTTTTCTTAAAAGTGTGCAGATCTTCTTTATAGGTGTTAAGTTGTGTCTCTAGTTTAGTAATCCAATCTGTATTGGTATCAGTTCTCAATTTGTCCTTGTATTTAGCCTCAAATTGTTCCAATTCGGTGTTTGTAATAACGAGTTCTTTTTTCACTTCATCAATGACTAAAAGGATAAGATCTAAAGAACATTTGTTCAAAATGCCACACCATTTACGACAGAAATCCGGATTGTTTCTGCCTATGGTGGGAATGTTGGTTATTCTAAAACCTCTGGGTATACGCTTTAACCTGTAATAATCGACAGGTAGATGCCATGAAGTTTAAGGTCAAGAGCTCTTTTAGAAAGTCTGAGGATTTTGTGGTAAATGTCTGTAGTTTTGAATACAGTCTCTCTATTAGTAGCACTCTCTGTGAAGAGTATGTTCTGAGCATCTATTGCTGTAAAGTAAATAGTTTCCGTAGGTGTGTTAAGTACAATGGGCGTCTGGCTATCTTCCATTGCCCAAAGAACAGCAAGATAAAGGGCATAAATAGGTACCAGTGTAATTAGAAGAATTCTAATCCCATATCCTTGGGTGAAAACAGTCTGTATTTATATCAGGGTGCAACACTCGAAGAAAAATAATATATATAATGCTGTGTGAGATGCACTCGCTGTTATGTTGAATAAGTCCAGGGTGCCAATCATAGAAACGATACATACATTTTTAGGAAGAGATGGCACTCACTGGAAATTGATTGAAAAAGAGATTCAAGCGATGATATGGCCTTTATCAAGAACACACATCATAGTGAAACATGGTATATTTAAACCCTCTAAATGACCCTTGCACCTGAAAGAAACGCGCCAAAGTTCTTACAACCAATTAAAAAACTACTGTGATGAAGTAGTTTGACAGACAGCTTTGATATCCAATCACCTAGTGAAACATTGTGATCGTACACATTGAAAAATCTATGCTGTTAAAAAAGAGAAGCCTATCACTATACAAAGTAACAGGCTTCTCTAATATTTCTATTACCTATCACACCTTAGATAAAGAATCAACTATCAGCAATAAGATGTTAAATATACTGTTGTTCCCTGATATATATCTTAATAATAATGCGTACACGTGATTAGATCGTTAATTTAGCACTTTGAGCATTTGTCCCTCTACATGCCCGTATCTGTTATATGCATATACGTGTACTTTTTTGAACAAGTTGTGTTATATTACACATACTAAGACGAACATCATTGTACATATAGCTACTCCCATACACACATTGTTACCAATATTGTAACATGGGGTCTGTTACAAACTTGAACATGTAAGAGACGGGCAGCAGTATTAGCCGGCATTTCAGCAGTATTAAATACATTAACATCAAAAGTAGCGAGTGGAACAATGGATACTCAGTGGCGATTAATGATCATTGATAATAATGGTTTCTCTATTTTGTAATTTCACTAAACGTATGAGGCATCCCTTATTTAAATATTTATTTAAATATTCACATACTAGATTGTATTTGGGGAGTCTATATTACAATTGTTGTATGACTATTTACTCGCTACTTGAGATACTTAAAGCACTAGCTTTACACGTGTACGCATTATTATTAAGATATATATCAGGGAACAACAGTATATTTAACATCTTATTGCTGATGTTTCACTAGGTGATTGGATATCAAAGCTGTCTGTCAAACGACTTCATCACAGTGGTTTTTTAATTGGTTGTAAGAACTTTGGCGCGTTTCTTTCACGTGCAAGGGTCATTTAGAGGGTTTAAATACACCATGTTTCACTATGATGTGTGTTCTGGATAAAGGCCATAGTTGGTGGCCGAAACGTCGAAATAAACATCGCTTGAATCTCTTTTTCAATCAATTTCCAGTGAGTGCCGTCTCTTCCTAAAAATGTATGTATCGTTTCTATGATTGGCACCCTGGACTTATTCAACATAACAGCGAGTGCATCTCACACAGCATTATATATATTATTTTTCTTCGAGTGTTGCACCCTGATATAAATACAGACTGTTTTCACCCAAGGATATGGGATTAGAATTCTTCTAATTACACTGGTACCTATTTATGCCCTTTATCTTGCTATTCTTTGGGCAATGGAAGATAGCCAGACGCCCATTGTACTTAACACACCTACGGAAACTATTTACTTTACAGCAATAGATGCTCAGAACATACTCTTCACAGAGAGTGCTACTAATAGAGAGACTGTATTCAAAACTACAGACATTTACCACAACATCCTCAGACTTTCTAAAAGAGCTCTTGACCTTAAACTTCATGGCATCTACCTGTCGATTATTACAGGTTAAAGCGTATACCCAGAGGTTTTAGAATAACCAACATTCCCACCATAGGCAGAAACAATCCGGATTTCTGTCGTAAATGGTGTGGCATTTTGAACAAATGTTCTTTAGATCTTATCCTTTTAGTCATTGATGAAGTGAAAAAAGAACTCATTATTACAAACACCGAATTGGAACAATTTGAGGCTAAATACAAGGACAAATTGAGAACTGATACCAATACAGATTGGATTACTAAACTAGAGACACAACTTAACACCTATAAAGAAGATCTGCACACTTTTAAGAAAAAGAAGGTAGACAAAGTAGAAAGTGACTACAAAGATAATCGTGTTTACAAATGGCTTTTGGGTACCATCCCTAAACGTAGACCTAATTTTAGAAAAGTTAAACGCACTCAACAACCTAAACCTCCAGTGGACACAATTGATGATTCAACTGCAGCAACGTCAGCATCAGACAGTGATAGTAGTGCAATAGAAACACCTGTTCAACAGTCTTTTTTAGGTGTAACAACTCGTTCACAAAGCAACATCACAAAAACAGACCACATATTAGGAGAGGCGGGAGGAGGTGCAAGAGGTACTCATATCAAGGATTCCAACAAGAACAGATAGTTTTTAATCTTAGTAAAAAGCCACTCAGTCAAATAGAAATGGGAGTTCTTTCTAAAGGTCTTACCTATGTCCCCACAGTTCAACATGATCCTTTTAGGTTTGATATAGAACTACATAAATTTCAACGTAATTTAAAACTGAAAGATTATTTTAAACAAAGTACAGACAAAGACTCTATTAAGGTATTTAAAACCAGTAGTAAGTTTGAGCCAACTAATACTAATCCTTCTATTAGGGCATATACGAGATTAATGGAATTGACTAATGAAGAAATTACAAGTAATCAGCACAAACTTAGTCATAATAATATTACCAAACAAGAAGAATTAGCAATTAAGTCTTTGGCCACCAATCCATCTATAGTAATAAGACCTGCAGATAAAGGGGGAGCGGTGGTTGTGTTAGACTATGAAATGTATAGAGAGGATATTATGCGACAGTTATCTGATAACAAAACATATGCTCTGCTTCCTAACAATCCAACAAATTCTGATAAAAAGATAGTCGATAACTTGATCAGGGCGGCTAAATTAAATAAATGGATTGATCATGCAACTGCCAATTTTCTAACCACGGATTTTCCCATTACACCTATTCTTTATACTATTCCCAAGATCCATAAAGATTGTAATACACCTCCTGGGAGACCTATAATTTCAGCCAGACACTCACTGTTGCAACCATTGGCACAATTCATTGATTATTATTTACAGCCCCTTTTGCCGCTGATACCGAGTTATATAAAAGACACTACTGATTTCTTGAGCAAGCTGAAACAGATAAGAAATATTCCAGAACATTTAATTTTAGCTTCTATGGATGTTAGCAGTCTATACACAGTCATCCCATTGGAAGAAGACTTAGAAGCAGTAAAGAAAATTTTAAGTGACAACAAATTGGAACCACGTCCTCCAGATGCATTTCTTTTGGATTTGCTCAAACTGTGTTTATCTTTAAATTTTTTTAAATTTGAACAGAAATATTATAGACAGATTGCAGGGACAGCAATGGGAAGTAATGTGGCCCCAGCTTTTGCAAACATTTTTATGTGGAATTACGAGCTCACACATATTAAGCCATTAGAATCTCCCCATATTTTCAGATATTATCGTTTTATCGACGATATTTTTCTTCTTTGGACTGGCTCAACAGAACAACTTTCAGATTTGGTGACACATCTCAATAGTTTACCAAATACCATACGCTTTACTTATGAAGCTTCTGAACACAGCATTAATTTTCTTGATGTGACTATTACATTGGAACAGGGTCTTTTACATTCCACGAATTTCAGAAAACCTACGGATCGCAATACATTATTGCACAGACAAAGCTTCCATCCTCTACACATTAAAAACAGTTTGCCATATTCTCAAATGATTAGAATACTTCGCAATAATAGCGATAGAGGAAAAGCATATGTTCAACTTGCAGACCTTAAAAAACGATTTTTGCATAGAGGATATCCTTTAGAGGTACTTGACATACAAGAGAAACGTGCTTTGTCTCATACACAGGAAGAGCTCCTTAAACCAAAGTTCAAATCTAACAATAACTCGGAACGTTTGGTATTCCCTTTTACTTATACAACAGGACATAAAAACATCAGAGATGCAAATACTCGCTATTGGGATATCTTATCCACTGATAATTCCCTACCCAAGATTTTTGAAAATCAACCAATGCTGAGTTATAAGAGAGGTGCCACATTAAGAGACTTGTTGGTCAAAACGGACCCTAGCCATTGTTATATGAAACCCAAGATTACATGGCTTACTCAAGGTACAGCTGGATGCTTCAAGTGCCCAGATTGCACTACGTGCAGAGGACTCATAACTGGAGATCATTTTATCAATCCTATTGATGGTAAAAAAAATCAAAATTCACCATCGTTTAACATGCACCAGTTCATTTGTAGTGTATTTCATTATCTGCCCCTGTCAAAAACTCTATGTGGGTCTGACCACTACCACTTTAAAGGAACGAATAGCTAATCATAGAGCTAGTATCAGCAGAGCCTTTGCAGACCACTCTAGTGACAAACCAGTAGCCAGGCACTGGTTAGAAAATACTCATTCATTATCATCATTAAAATGTATGGCTTTTGACCATATCCCACCCCTGGACAGGGGGGGGAGATCATACACGCAAACTACACCAACTGGAATTTAAATGGATTAAAAGATTACAATCGATGACACCAAAGGGATTGAATGAAAAACTTTCATATATGTGTTTCTATTAAGACAATTGATTATTGATTGCCTATTATAGTCACAGATTCCCTCTGGAATTTTCTAATTTTTGACAATCTTTTCTATGTAAGAATATTTATGGAATAAAGAATCGTTTATGTATTCACATAGAAATGTATCTCCCTGCTTTGTTGGGTAACCACGATAAATCGTATATATTAACTTTTTAATTAAAAGACAACATTCACATATTAATGAAGGACCATTAGCAATGGTTAAGGAATTCTTCTTAAGAAACGAGTTATCCTACAGCATGGATTCCTTCTTAACAATTTTGATTTCATCCTGCAGCTCAGTTTATATCCCTGGTTTACTGATAGTGGACGTGTGGTGCTCATTAGCCTACATGATTAATAATGTAGACAAAAAAGAGAAGGGCGCAGACCCTCTAAGAGCAAATCTGTATATATATCAGGGTAATTATACCCCCTTAAATGTATATGCTCACCAGAACCTTGATTGATAACAGCATATCTGGGATCAAATACTCAGGATTTCCTCCGTTGGATTTAGCACTCTTAGCAGTTTGAAGATGTTTAAAAATGAGGTTTATTAATATAAAATTCCAATAAGTAATAATGTAATTAAAAGTAAACACCCCGACGCGTTTCGTATCATTAAGATACTTTCTCAAGGGTAAAAATAATAATAATAATATTATTTTTACCCTTGAGAAAGTATCTTAATGATACGAAACGCGTTGGGGTGTTTACTTTTAATTACATTATTACTTATTGGAATTTTATATTAATAAACCTCATTTTTAAACATCTTCAAACTGCTAAGAGTGCTAAATCCAGTGGAGGAAATCCTGAGTATTTGATCCCAGATATGCTGTTATCAATCAAGGTTCTGGTGAGCATATACATTTAAGGGGGTATAATTACCCTGATATATATACAGATTTGCTCTTAGAGGGTCTGCGCCCTTCTCTTTTTTGTCTTATTTCTGTAGAGAAGTATTCACTCTCCACCGGTGGATTTTGAAGGAGCAGCGACCATTAAGAGTGTTAGGAAGGAAGTGGATTGCCACTCGTTTGGAAACTAAGGAGATCTCTGGGCAAATCAGAAAAGGATCAGCACTCTATGGAATTTGAATTTGACTAAATATAACTGTGATTGAACTCTCTCATAATAATTCTTCTTTGAACGTGGGCTTTTGATATAAAAAACATTTGTTCTGGGCAATTTGTGGAAAATACTATATAGAGTTTTGAATAGCGCCATAACATTAGGTTGGTTGTTTCAGTTGATGATTAATAATGTGTCCATTAGCAATGGTTGAGGATGGATATATTGAGGTGCTTTATCCTCCAGCGTGGACATTATAAACTATCAGCTTCATCTGAATATGGAGAATAATTGTAATCTCTAAGAGGAATATGGCGTAATACGTCAACATGATCTTCAAGGATGTGGAATTATCTGGGCAATGGTTGAGGAGAAATCTACATTTTGAATGGCTATTGAATGTGGATTACAAATACTAGTGTACCCATAGGGATTAATATCGAGGACAATGCATCATATTTATATTTTTTGTCCTATAGATATTATTGGGTTTAACACTAGTTGCTAAGTCCAGCCATAAAACTACCATGAACCATCAAGAAAGTATGGCAAGAGATAATTGAATATGAATATCTACAGGTTACCCACAAAGGAAGGTATGGAAGATCTAAACAGGTATGTGAATGGATTCTTTTTTCATCATAGAGGATTACTGGATTTGAACTTCTTCTAAGTAATTGTCGACAAAGAAAAAGGATTTCCAGTTGTCGTGATAAGCTGAATATTGAACTATGTTTTTGGGACATATATGTTTATGCAAATGACAGTATGATTTGTGAGACATCTATATTTAGATTCTGTTGTCTATATGAATAAGTTTGGTTTGTCGTCTATATTTGTCCGTGTATTGATGCAAATTCCTTTTCTTTTTGTTTCCTATGCATACATCAGACGGATACATTGTAGAGTTTTTCGGTTTATGTCCGTGATATATGTTTCAACAAGATAAGTATAACAGTTTTAAGGGTGTATGTATAGATTAAGACAATTAATTTAGTTTAATAGTGATTAGATCGTTAATTTAGCACTTTGAGCATTTGTCCCTCTACATGCCCGTATCTGTTATATGCATATACGTGTACTTTTTTGAACAAGTTGTGTTATATTACACATACTAAGACGAACATCAATGTACATATAGCTACTCCCATACACACATTGTTACAAATATTGTAACATGGGGTCTGTTACAAACTTGAACATGTAAGAGACGGGCAGCAGTATTAGCCGGCATTTCGGCAGTATTAAATACATTAACATCAAAAGTAGCAAGTGGAACAATGGATACTCAGTGGCGATTAATGCTCATTGATAATAATGGTTTCTCTATTTTTTAATTTCACTAAACGTATGAGGCATCCCTTATTTAAATATTTATTTAAATATTCACATACTAGATTGTATTTGGGGATGAGTCTATATTACAATTGTTGTATGACTATTTACTCGCTACTTGAGATACTTAAAGCACTAGCTTTACACGTGTACGCATTATTATTAAGATATATATCAGGGAACAACAGTATATTTAACATCTTATTGCTGATAGTTGATTCTTTATCTAAGATGTGATAGGTAATAGAAATATTAGAGAAGCCTGTTACTTTGTATAGTGATAGGCTTCTCTTTTTTAACAGCATAGATTTTTCAATGTGTACGATCACAATGTTTCACTAGGTGATTGGATATCAAAGCTGTCTGTCAAACTACTTCATCACAGTAGTTTTTTAATTGGTTGTAAGAACTTTGGCGCGTTTCTTTCAGGTGCAAGGGTCATTTAGAGGGTTTAAATACACCATGTTTCACTATGATGTGTGTTCTTGATAAAGGCCATAGTTGGTGGCCGAAACGTCAAAATAAACATCGCTTGAATCTCTTTTTCAGTCAATTTCCAGTGAGTGCCGTCTCTTCCTAAAAATGTATGTATCGTTTCTATGATTGGCACCCTGGACTTATTCAACATAACAGCGAGTGCATCTCACACAGCATTATATATATATATATATATATATATATATATAGAAAAAGGTGGGCACTCCAAAACTTTAATAATATATTATGAGCAACCTGCCCGGTGCAGCCTGAAAAATTATATAAAGAATTTGCAGATGAAAGAGACATCAAGCAGCAGGCGCACACTAGGGTCTTTAAAAATAAAAATGAACTTTTATTCAGGTAATAAAATGATCAATGTTTCGACCCCCTTGGGGCCTTCCTCAAGACGCTTGTACCATGCAAACAAGCAGCCTTAAAAATAGTAAAACATTAGCGCCAAAACACACGAGGCAACCGCAGCAGCGTCACTGCGTACTGTGGAGCGCAATGCAATGGACCGCAAAGGTGATATTAACCCTCTCACTGGCAGTACCTCGATTAATAACACCTTGTGTGCTAAAAAGGCATAACTCATCAGTAATTAACAGCTTTATTCACCTTTCTAGTATACAAGGGGTCAATTACTCATGAATCATGCCTCTCTAGCATACAAGGGGTTAAACAGTGAGGTAATGCACCTATGAGGAATTCAGTTGGTTAATAGCATGCAAAGGGTTAATAACTATTCCTCTCTAAATCATGCAAGGGGTTGAAGGGTTAATAGATTGTAAATAAGCCTCTCTAGCAACAGTACAGTTAAGAAAAATTAAATAATACCATTTAAAACTGCTATCCAGAAGCTTTGCCTGCTAATCATGCACTGCACCAGGACACACACACTGCAGGCAGAGCAGGGCCGGCTAAGTAAGCCTTGGGGGCGGGACAGTTACAGACCAGAGGACTCCGTCTTCACTGTTGCACGGCTCTGCTGAGTTGTGCCTTACTTCCACAGAGTTGTGGAATGGAGAGGTGAGATCATCTTATCTCCCTATCGGCCCGTAACTGGGCAGCCCAAGTACCATCAGCTTGCTTTCCTTGTTTTGAGTGGCAATCTCCTTTAGGTGTTGAGCTATGTTGGACAGGGAATGTGCTGTGGTATTTGGCGGTCTGTAGCATGGAAGACAAATTTTGCCAGCAATGTATTCATACGACTCAGAGTTATGAAAGTAATTTAGAAGTGTAAAGTTTACTGATTCCTGTATGTATATGATTACCCCTCCTCCTCGCTTTGCACGGTCTTTTCTAAAGCATGAGTATGAATCTATGGCATAAGCAGTGTCAGGTATTTTTGGGGATAACCAGGATTCAGTAAGAATAAGAATTTTAGGTTTGTAAGCGTAACACCATGCTTTTAGTTCATCCATTTTGGGGAGCATACTGCGTATGTTGCAGTGAGGTGAGGTGAGGTTGCCATTTATTGCTATTTGAGGGCTATGGTTGGTTTCTATGTCATTTGCCAAGACAAGTAATAGAATGCATAAAAAAATAGTGATTTGTTTTAAGTGAGCAGTTACTGGGGCTGGGTGAGCTTGTTTTTAATACCCTTCACCAGCATTCAGAGGGAAGTATGTATGCAGAAGAACATGGTGTATTAATATGTTATGGTGCGAGTGCAGGGCATGGTTGCAGGGATAAGAGGAAATCTGTATTAATAGTGGTATGGTTAGAACAGATAGAAGTAATATGTTCATGTTGGCATGCATATGACAAGGCTTGCAGTGTACATACAGGTAACAGAAACCAGCTGAGATTAAAAATAATTTTATACTAATATTTATTTAATCTATTCTTTCAAATTCCACGTTATTCCTTTTTGTTTACTTCCCCGTGTTAGTCAGTAGGTGTGCTGCAGCTGCTGTGTTTCTTTCCTGTCCACTCTCCTGTTCTACTCTCTTGTTTATCTCTTCATACATCGATAAGGTGTTACTTCGATAAGGTGGTAATAAACCTGGCAAATGCCACCCCTAACTGGGCTCTAAATATATACTAGATGGAGCCCCTAGGAAGATTGACTGACTGACTGAGGGAATTACAAATTGTTTTGCACTGGACTCGCACTGAGTGCAATCAGCTGTGACACCATTAAAATATCTGATAAGAAACAGACACAGAGATATAGGAGAGAGATGGGGGAGGTAAGCAATTTGGAGACCGGAAAAGGGTGTTATATATGGCTAATTGTTAGTACATAACATAAGGGGTTAAACTTGAACAGGGAGATTGCATAGGATTTGAAGTTTCAGTTAAATAGCCCTGGTTAGTACATACCAGACAAGGGGTTAAAATTGTGAGACAGTATGAGAATTGATCTTCCACACAACAGGACTGGCGTGTACATACCACACAAGGGGTTAAAATTGTGAGGGGAGACAGTATGAGAATTGCTTTTCCACACCACAGGACTGGCTTGTACATACCATACGAGGGGTTAAAATTGTGAGGGGAGACGGTATGAGAATTACTCTTCCACACAACAGGACTGGCTTGTACATACCTGTAAGGGACAAGGGAGCCTCGTTAGGAGAAAGTCTTCATAAAACACAGTTTATTGGATACATATTTTCTCTCGTTTAACTCTCCATACTTTAATAAGGTGTTACTTAGATAAGGTGGTAATACATCTGGCAAATGCCACCCAGGCATAATGCCACCCCTATCTGGGCTCTAAATATATACTACATGGAGCCCCTAGGAAGACTGATTGACTGACTGACTGACTGACATATACGGAGCAGATCTTTTGTTTTCCCGATGGAGTCAAATTTTCCATTTCCTAAAGAACTAAATCCATTTCAAAAGTAATCTTCTACTCAGCTTTTCAGAAAAACCCTTCTCTCTGTGTTATACGCTTATGGGTAGGGGTGAGAGAAAAGTGAGAAGAATTTCCTTCATGACTTTTCGCAAAAAACGGACAATTTTTCTCTTTTCTCGTGAACGTTTTCTCCTTTTCTCCAATGCAAAATGTTCCTCCTTTTCACCTAATCCAGCAAATTTTTCACCTATTCTAACACATTTCTCTCCTATGGTGCAACATTTCCCGACACAATATTATTTCTTCTAAGGGCTGTAGTGGAGAAATATGTAGGTGTATGTCAAAGCTGTGAGGCCTACAGCAACATGTACTTTGAAAACTGTGTTAGCATGCAGAGTGCATTTGTCCTTTGCCCACAACACTTACTTCCTGCTTAATTGACACTGGCTCATATTATGGTGATGTCAAGTGATTAGAAGTAAAGTACAACCTACAACGTGCTAGATGTGCATGGTAGTGGTGGTGGGGGACTCTCATAGTGTGATTGGTGGGACCTTGACAAAGTGCATCCACCCCAGGAGGAGAGGGATCATCATCATTTATTGCACATGCTGAAGCAACTATAGCTGCAGTCAGTTTTTGTACTAACACTTTACTTATCTTTTTTTTTTTTTTATGTGGTTCACCCTATCCGATCACAGTTAGTCCAAATACAAATACAGAGACAATAATAGTAAAATCAGCAAACAATTTGGACCTCAGCTGCCTGTGTCTTGCCAGTCAGTCACACCAAATTTGGGGGTATTTTGGGGCAACCTCCTTCCTCCCTTTCCTTCTCCCATTGTTCCCTTAGAATCCCCTACTGCAAAGAACAAATGTCCTATCTAAATGACTCCCTAAACTAAGCTTCAATTTCCCTTTATTTGTCTATCTTCTCAAGCTCAAAAACATGCTGCTCTCTCCTCTCACAAACACAGAATGGTATGTTGTGAGAGCCTGACACCCTTTTATATGGCTGTAGAAAACTTTCGTGTGGTGGAGAAAAATTTTTCTACCCATTGATTTGAATGCAGTGAGCTAGATGAAAAAAGCTGGAAAACTTCACTTTTAACAGGAAATTTTTGGTCAAACGGAAAATTAAATTTTTCGCTAGTTTCAGTTTGAGGCAAACATTTTATTAAAGACACAGTGGTGAATATTATCCCTCCCAGCTATAACCACCCTTTCACTTGTTTATCTCTGCTTTTCTGCAGGTTGAATTCTTGACTTCAACAATCAAGATATCGGCTATAAATAAGTTAATAGAATAAAGTTGGTTAATGTCCACTTCTAAAGTCAGGAAACCTACATCAAAGAAATAGGAAAATATGTTTATACAGGCAACTGGTTATATAAGTTACTGTAAAGGGATTGACTGGGAAAATAATATGGGCGAAGCTAACATGTTTAAATGTAACCTTTTTTGTTGTTTTTTTTTCTGTGTATGTACAATGTTTGTCTCTGCTATGGCGTAGTAAAGGAAAGATAACGCATAATATTCGCCTCCATGTCTTCAAAAAAATCCTGACTTTCCTTCACAAAGCTATGAAAATCCCAGAATTAAAGATATGGATAGTGGATGTTAAACGATTGTAGATCCTGATTTGTCAATATGTAAGTCTACATTTGTGGATGAATCTGTTCCTTTCATTTGTATGCTGCTGCTCTCTTTCAATAAAGAATTTGTAAACTAAAGAAAAAAAAATTATTGATCTGGAAAAAGTACAAAGACATGCAACAGGTGTTGGAAGATTCTACAGATTAGCCAAACTAGGTTTATTTACATCAGAGAAGAGATGTCTGAGGGGTGATATGATTAAAAAAAGATAAAATCTCTGTGTAGCTATCTACTCAAACAGCTCAGTAAAAATCAAGAGATCAGTCATCAAAGGGATAGTAATACTTAATATGTAAAAAAAATATACGTTGTAGGGTTTATCCTCTGGAGTAAAACAAGGATACTCCCACTGCTGAGAGATATTTTATTAAAAAATTATAACAGCACAGACTTAAATAATTTTGGGTTTAATATCTCAGTGGCCTGAAAATTTACAGTGACACTGTTGCTGCACCATCCTATGGAGATTTATGGAGTACAGACCGGAGCAGTCCATAGGATGATGTAGCAACAGCTCCACGGTAAATTTTCAGGCCACTGTGATATTGAACCTAAAAAATTCAAGTTTGAGCTGTTATAATTTTTTAGCAAAAAATATCTCTCACCAGTGGGAGTATCCTTGTTTTATTTGGGGACATAAACCCTACAATATATATTTATTTACATCTTACGTATTACTATCCCTTTATCACTAGAGGAAAGGCACTTTTCACTAAAACAAAGACAGTATTTTTTTGAGAGTAAGGGCATAAGATTGTGGAATTCTTTTCCTTAGGAACCTAAGTCTCCAGATACTTTAACCCCCTGATGACCACTGCTGTGCCAGGTCCGTCATGGCTGGCCAGCAGTTAAGAAACCAGTGACAGTCCTGGCATGTCATGGAGTTCAGGGCTCCACGCCTGGCTGCACACCGCTACGGGAGCCCTGAACCGGAAGTACACACACAAAAAAAATGCCCCGTGGTCCTCAATGCCGGTTGCTTGTGTGTGCTCCAGTTCTTAAGGGGTTAAAAAGTAATAGATAACTTTTTGAGTCACTTTTCTGCTTGGTTAACCCACCTCTTTATATATTTGGAAGGATATCCATCAATTGCTGTGAATGGTAACACCTCTTTAGTTCAACAGTCAGAGAGTAACTTCTTGTAAAACCATAACACAGGGTCAGTCGTTCCGTTTAAACTTCAGTTTATTGGGGAAGTAAGGGGAGACGGTGATAGTGGAAGCCCCTGACTGGAGTTGAGAAGAAACAATACTTGCCCCTGTCATTGAAATGAACAGAGATTGGAATGGACTTATTTCTGCCCCATAATAAAACAGCTAGGTGTGTGTTTGTGTGTGTGGGGGGTAGCCTTTATGATGTCTTATTTTATACTTTTTAAAACCAATGCATCCTGATTATAATAACTCCCCCCCTACTTTTGTTACTAACGTGATATTGGTTCAGCTGCAGAGCCGCAAGCCTGTCGTACGACTGACTTCATCAATAAACGAAAATAAGCTGCTCCACTCTGAATTATGAGTATAATTTGTTTGAAACAATATATCATCCACAGCCTCAAACTCAAATTCTCATCCCCTTTTTTTTAAAGTTACTTATCGTCCACCGTCACTTGTGCTCCCAAAAAGGCTCTTCCAATTGCCTTTAAATAACTGTTATACAATGATATTTGGTGCACCAAGTCTTCACATCGAGGATACGACTAAGTGTGTGGTAAAACCATCAATCCTTTATTTCATACAAAGAACATACAAATCGTAACTCACATTTCTTGAACAGGTGTATATGATACAAGGTGGGCACCGCACTGCAGACACCCCTCAAACCGCCACAATCAACGCGTTTCGCGTGAAAACACGCTTAATCATGATCACCCCATCACACTGAATGCTGAACATTTAAAATGTGAACAACCAATCACGGCAACATGAAGCAACTGACTTAAAGTATGGAAGCCTCATAATATCAAAAATACGGCAAACCAAATCAAAAACACACATATGCAGTACATACAATCAATCCAAACAGATGTTATATTAAAACACAAATCATTACTCATGTTTAAATATATCACTACATTGTGTGTGTCTGATATTTATATTCATACAATTATATCATTGCCTCAAAGTTGCCGTTCACAATATATCACATCTCAAAAACACGAACATTTGTGTTGAGTATTAACTATTTGTATTAACACAATAACAACATCAGTTAAAATCTCACAGAGTTAGTTGACTTCAAAAATCGGCAGAAAATATCTAATTTGGATCGGATGAAATCTACGCGATCAAATCGATCAAATCAAATCAAGGAAAGAGTTAAAGAGTGAATAAAATTCGATCCCCGCTTGAAAACATCTCATCATATATATATATACATACACATGCAAAAAGAGACCAATTCAAGCGGAGATCAAAAAAACTTTGCATCTACATTGTCACTTCCTAGTCTCTATATACGATACATGGATACTAAGTACCCCTGCACCGCAAAGAAAGACCAGATTCAGAACAATACAGCCAATGGAGCAACAGTCATTAAACTCCCTACTAAATTGTCAAATCACTTCCAATGTAACTAAATTCTAGCAAATTAAAAGATATATATATACAATAAATATTCACAGAAATCTCCCCATAAAGATGTATCTAATGTAAGGGAATTATATATCACCATATAAGAACAGAGGACATTATAAATTCAAAAAATTGAGAACATGATTATAAGCATGCTCAGCGTGACATCAAGATCACTCCTAGCGATGTGTTATTCCTCCTAATAAAAGGCATCTAAAAAACGACATCACATCGAGAGACACATGTCACACGAAACATGCCACATCATATCTTTTGTTTAAACCACGGGGCTGGCGAGTTCTTAAAGTAAAAATCCAAAATACCTCTCTTTTTATTAATTTCGCATCCAAACTCCCACCTCTAACTCCCCGAAACACTCGTTCTATTCCTTGTACTAAAAAATTCTCAATAGTACAACCAGTGCTTCCAAAATGTAATGCTACTGTAGATCCATAGTTGTTCTCACGAATATCCCTCAGATGCTCACTAACCCTCCTTCTCAAATTTCTTATGGTCTTCCCTACATATTGCATTTTACACTTTTGACATGTTATCAAATACACTACTCCCTTTGTTGCACAATTAATGTAGCTTTTCATTGTATACATTTGGTTAGTAACACTGGATTTGTACACTGAAGATATGTCCATCCATCTGCAACATCCACATCGTGAGCCACTACATTTGTAGTTGCCCACACTTGTAAGCCAATTTGACCTTGATCTCTTTCTATCATTCACAAAGAGACTAGGTGAAATATAACTAGATATGGTCGGAGCCTTTCTAGATACAAATTGAATTCCTTTTGTTACTACTTTTTGTAGACTTTGTTCTCCATTCAAAACTGCAAGATGTTTTTTGATGATACCTTTTATTTTATTAAACTCCAAACTATATGGAGTAGAAAAAACTATTCTCTCTTCTAGTCTCCCTACATTAGCTTCAGTGTTATCTAATTTCCTCTTATAAACTAGAAGGTCCTCTCTTTTTTTGTTTCTTGCTGTATCAAGAGCTTTATCTAAAATCCAAGAAGGGTAACCCCTCTGCAGAAACCTATTATAAAGGTCTTCCGCTTGTATCTCAAATGCCTCATTCGTTGTACAATTACGCTTTAAGCGTATGAATTGTCCCACGGGCACACCTCGTATGGTATGCCCGGGATGGCAGCTCTCTGCCCTTAGAAGACTATTCCCAGATATAGGTTTACGATAAGTCTGAGTTAAAACTTTACCTGTATCCACATATGCATCAAGGCTAAGGTCCAAAAACTTGATATGTTCACTATTACATTCATGAGTAAATGAAAGATTTAAATCATTCTTATTAATGTATGCCATAAAGGACTCCATCATCTCCAAACCACCCTTCCAAATCAAAAGGAGATCATCAATATACCTTCCGTACCACACAACCTCCCCCCTATGGGGATTCTCAACCCCAAAGATGCGGGACTCCTCCCACCACCCCATAAAGAGGTTAGCGTAGGAGGGGGCAAATTTAGCCCCCATTGAAGTACCGCACCTCTGGAGGTAAAAGCCCCCATCAAACAGGAAGAAGTTGTGGGTAAGGAGGTATTCAACTGCTAGAATGATGAAGTCCTTCAAAGCATTAGAATAATTACTATAGAGATCCAAGTGATAGATCAAAGCCTTCATACCCAAACGGTGAGGTATGGAGGAGTACAGTGACCTTACATCACAGCTTAACCACATGTACCCCTCCATCCAAACTACCCTACTCAAAAGTTGAATAACGTGGGTAGTGTCCTTTAGATGACTAAAAAGTCTCAAAACCAATGGCTGAAGTAGGCGATCCACCCATTCGCCTAAAGGCTCATTCAAAGAGCCTATGCCGGAGACAATGGGTCTACCCTGCGGGGCGGCTTGGCTCTTATGAATTTTGGGGAGATGATGGAAGATAGGCGTGACGGGGTCTGAGACCAACAACACCTCTACCTCCCTCTGAGTTAATACTCCCCACAATAAGCCGCGCCGCAGGATAGACTCCAAGTCACCAGCAAAGTCCTTGGTTGGATCACCCTTCAATCTTGTATAAGAATCTGTGTCACCCAATTGTCTAAGGGCTTCTTCATGATAAAAGACAGTATCCATAACCACTATAGAACCTCCTTTATCCGCATTCTTAATGGTAATATCTTCACTATCTTTCAATTCTCGCAACGCAGTTTTTTCATCCTTAGTCAAGTTGTAAGTTTTATTTTTCCCACAGCTTTGACTGAGTTGAACCAAATCCCGCTCAATGAGATCCTGAAAATTATCCAGTACTTTAGATCTACTATTAACTGGATAAAAAGTAGATTTAGTAGTGATATTTACTTTAACTCTTGTTATAACATCAGTAGATAATTGACTACTCTCATTTTTCATTGACTCCATATCGGTCAAAATACACAGATCCTGAAACGACATATCTATTCGATTAACAGCACTCTCATTAAACACTATAGATGGAAGGGATAAGGACTCATCAGTTTCACTAAAATTCTGTATCTCAGGGGACAGATCCACCTCTCCTTGATGATAAAACTTTTTCAAAGTAAGTTTTCTTACCAATCTGTTCACATCAATCATTGTGTTAAATAAATCAAAATGACACATTGGTGCAAAATTCAATCCTCTCTCTAAAAGTGATATCTGTACTGGAGAGAGATTAACACTTGACAGATTGATTACAGAGGTAATCTTTTTTGTTATTTCCCCCTTTTGTTCTTCTCCTTTCTTCCTTCCCTTTGTTGAACCACTTCTCCCTTTTCCCCCTCTTCTCGTTTGTTTCTTCTTTCTCTCTGTTTCCTGGTTCTTGAGGAGGTTCTCTTCGGTGGATGTAAATTCAGTCTCTTTTCTTTTTCCATAAAAACTTGTGATTTTTTCTCCTCTCGTCTGCTCAATAAAAAAGAAGAAGAAGACGATGTTGAGGCTGCTGCTTCATCAACGGATGTAGACGCCATCTCTGAATTCACTGTTGTAGATGTTAAAGGCATCTTCACATTATCAGAGTCTGTAACGTCTGTATCAATGCTGGAAAAGCTTACTCTCTTCTGTGACAAAATAGATCTATAATGAGTCCTTTGATTTTTATAATAATAATTACTACGGAAATTATAAATATTTCCAGACTCATAGTCTTCTTTGTCACGCTGAAATTTCCGTTGCTTAGTTTCCATAATTGAATTTTCCAAACTTTCAAGATAGATTGACAGCTTCCCATCCAATTTAGCAAAATCAGGAGTCTCCTTATGTAACTCTAGGGACTTCTGTTTTGCCTTTATACCTTCTTGAACCTGAATCAGAATGTTTTGTTTATATTTAATTATAAGATCAATCAAAGTATTAGAACATTGGTTCAAAGCTGCATTCCATTTTTCCATAAATTCTGAATCATTGTTGATAAATGTTGGAACCTTCTTTATTCTAAGGCCTCTTGGAATCCTCTGCACTTTTATATATTGTTCCAAGGTGGTAATTTCCCACCAAGTTCGCGTTTCCTTTACCATTAACTTTTCTAATTCACGGAACAAATCATATAAATCCAAGTCATCATCTACTTGTACATTCTCCAAATCAGTGACCTCAAAAGCTTTTATAACTCTTTCCATTCTCTGCTTCATGTCGTCAACTGAGCGGAGAGATCTGCTGGTGCCCACCGAAGATGTATCCTCCATTTTATACACCCGTTATATTTGAATAAAAAAAGGGGGGGCAAAGGAGAAACGCCGGATGGAAAGACAAATAATTATTCTCCTTTATAATAATGTCCATTCATCGCTGATTTCCAAACCTGCATGTTTCACTTGCAATGTATCACATTCTCATTATTCCAGGTGAGCAAGCTTTAAGGAAGAACAAATCACAACTTCATCAATAAACTTCTGACTTCAGGAAAGGGGGAGGGAGGGAGGAACTTTGCGTTCAGTTATCGCTCAAACCATAAAGGTTTGAGAGATGAATGTGGAGACAAATCTTTTTACCATAGCTACAATATGGGGATTAGTAATATTTAAGTATTACTATCCCTTTAAAAGCTGAGCTCTTGGAGGAAACCAACTGTACCATAGGGTGGAAATGACATTTTTACAAATTCTCATTACTTTAAAGGGGAACTATCACCCCTATACAGGTTTACCACATTGCCATCCTCATACAGGTATAAGCTTTAATCGTTTTTTATATATATAATGCATGCTCTTGCAAAATTTGCATTATTAAAAATGGCCCGTGGCCTTACTTCTAGACAGACTACTGTTACAGCTCTGCACTGCAGTCTGTCACTCTTCTTCTGTTCCCTCCCCAAGTATTGTCACGTTCCAACCTCCTCCGGTGATGGAGGATTTCTCCATGTAAACTGGCTGGAACAAGACAAGACTTGGAGAGGGAACAGAAGACTGACAGACTGAGGTGCAGAGCTGTAACCACAGTCTGTCCAGAAGTAAGGCCATGACTCATTTTTAATAATGCAAATTTTGCAAAAACATGCATTATATATATATATATATATATATATATATATATATATATATATATATATATATAAAAAAAACAACAATTAAAGCTTATTGCTGTATGAAGATGGCAATGAGGTAAACTTGTACAGTGGTAATAGTTCCCCTTTAAACTGTACTTTTAAACACTCTAGATGCTGAAGATAATGTGGAATCACTGGGTGCCTCTCTAGCACTCAAGGGGTAGAAAAGACACATTTAAATCAATGCAAATGTTCATTTTTCACCTATGGTACTGTTATGTTGCTCCAAAGTTGAACCCCTTTTGCTTGATGTATTAGATTTTTGGATATATTCATGTGCTGGTAACATCCAGGTTTCAGCATGCTGGATCTGTACATCCAGGCAGCCTTATAGATCATTCACAAGAGTCATTGGAGGTTGCAATGCAATTCACAGCTTCCAATGACTGGTCAACCCATGTGGGCATTAGTCAGTAATATATGGCTGAATCCCATGTGCACTGGCTTTTTGACATACCTCTGCCACATCTATTATATGAGAGGATTGTTAGGGGCATGCAGGGCGCGTAATGAAAATAGGATACTTGACACGTTAAAACCTAGTGGGAAAAAGTTATCTGAATGAACAAGACCTTAAAGGGACACTAATGTCCATTAAAAATGTTTTCTTGTTTTATAGATTTAAAAAAATAAATTATGTGGCACAGATCCCATCTCTCAAAACTTTACGGTTTGAGAGATTTTGCATCTAAAGTTCCCCCCTCCCTTCCCTTCTCCTGACGTCAGCGCTCTGCTGACAGCAGAAGATCCTGGTCCTGGGACCAGCTGGAGGTTCTGCAGTAGAGCCGAAATAGCGATATTGGAAAATAATTACTTAATTGGAACGGTCTACAAAGTGTGCCATTTTTGCAATGTTCACCGTTCCAATTAAGTAATTCTTTTCGAATACTGCTATTGCAGCTCTGCTGAAGAGCCGCTTCATGTCAGCCAACATGTATCTCCTTCTATCAGCTTTACAGCTGACATCAGGAGAGGGGGAACTTTAGATACGAATATCTCTCAAACCATAAAGGTTTGAGAGATGGGATTCGTGCCACATTATTTTTTAAAATCTACAAAACAAGAAAACATTTTTATTGGAAATTACTGTTGCTTTAACTCTTTGAAGACCAGGGCAGTGAGCAGTTGTGCATCCCTGGTCCTTAAAGGGTTAAGGCAGAGAAAATCCTGCCCAGCATTGCTTTCAGTCTAGTGGTAATGGGGTACATATGAGCAAATGAGGAACTTAAAAGTGATTTATACCACAAGAGTAAGTTAATAACTGATATGTATGTGCTAAACAACAATCAGGAGTATATATTGATATTAATTGATTTTTTTTTTTGCATTCTATCTGCATCTGGCTCTAAATAATGATTTCTTCTGTAATCTGCCTTTCAATCCTAATTTTAGAAATCCATAGGCTACAATAGCCATGAATGGGGTGTAGTGGTCAAATATCTTTATTAGAATGTAAACTGAAATGAACTAGCAGTAAGTTACACCAGATGCCAAATGCAACAATTTGGTTAAATGGTTATAAATTACTGCTATCTGAAAGACACCTACATATATAAGTTTTTCTGTTAAACAAATTAAAAGCCATACATTCATAAGGTGCAATTTTCATTTGAACTTGCCCTGCCACCTAGATAAGTGGCATAAGCAAGAAACTCACTGTGACATCACAGTGTGCCACATCATTTAGATGTTTAAAATCTGGTAGCCAACTGAAACATCTCCAGACCTACCTGAATTTGAGAAAGAGATTAAGCAGTTTATTGCAATTTAAAGCATTTTTGAATTTTAGTTAAAAATCACTAGCTTTTGAAAGAGTTAATCGAAGAGCGCGTACCTAAAGGTACAAATGAAGCGAGGCCGTAAACGGCAGAGGAAGCGAGAGAATGAAACACCAAGCACGGAGAGACGAGGTAAGTAGGGGAGGACAGGTTGAAATTGGGTGTTAAAAGGGAGTGTAAATCCATCTTTCTCTTTCTGTGCACTGTATTACTTCTCAATGCGTTGAACAGCAATCTGGTCCTTTAACACTTTGAGTGTCACAGGGAGTGCACAACTTATTGCATGCATGTCCCTCTGTCATTCAAAGGGTTAAGGTTATATTTTACTGCAGATTTCAACTGATACTTCAAGGTTACTGCAGCCTTATGTTACAACTGTCAAATTCTGAGACTTGGAAGCTGCTAGCACTAGGAGAGTGAGCAACATATGTGAAACTGGTTTGCGATATGTTGAATCCATTCTAAATGAAATACTTAAGCACAGGTATTGAAATGTTGAATCCCCTTAACTGCATTACTTTTCCAGCTCCTATCTTTATTTTAACCCATCTATAACCAATGTCCTGCAGTGCAATGAAATGTAATGCATTGCACACATTAAGAAAAACAGTAGTTAATACCCACTAGCATACAGGGCTGTAACAGATTGCAATACAGTGCAAACAGATGAGTTAATATACTCACACCCAAACAATATACACACTTAACCCTTTGAGTGCCAGAGGGGTACGCAACGCATTGCTTTGCAATGCGTTGTGTACCCCTCTGGCACTCAAAGGGTTAATTAATAACAGTTACTGCTGGATATGACTGTAATTTTTTAGTAAGCAATCCTATATAATAATTCGCTAAGTTGTGTGTAACGCCCGACATGCGCAGTAGACACTGCGGCGCGTGCTGCAGTCATGCGCAGTAGAGACTGCCCGCGGCGCGGCTGATACAGAGCTGGGCGCTCCGAAGGAACGTCCAGCTCTGTATCAGCCGCGGCGCGGGTAGACTCCACTGCGCGGGAATGCCCCGCGACCAGCTGCCAGAGGCACTGTGGCCCGTGTAACGGGCTGTTCAACTAGTTGATACATAAAATAACAATACACATTTAGAGTAAGAAAAAATTAATCACGCTAATATAATCATCACCTCCACAGTACTTTCTATACTTTTACCACAATAAAAATACTCTTGCATGCAACACAGGGTCGTTATAACCTTGGAGTCTTCTCCCCAGGTATGAACCCTGCTCTTTGTAGCTGATAATAAATGTTTTTTGGGTCCATCAGACCCTGATGGGATCCACCATAATACAAAATGGTGAGGGTTTGGTTACCAAACAGTCACAATACATTGCTTTGCTGGACACTATAACATTGTTGGTAAGATATTTTAAAAGTAGAGTCACAGTGGCAGTTGGAGGATGCATTTTTTATTTGACTCATCTCTTCTCAGGAAGGTAAAACAATACATTGAGTACCCAATGAGGACAGGAAGGGTTAAATGCCTCAGCCGATGAATAGATGGGATTTCCTGGAGAAATAATGTAAAAATCTGGAATCACCAGAGTTAAAAAAGAAGTTTCCCCTTCATTCACCAGTGTAAGTCTGCTTTGCAGGCTTTTGTAAATGCAGCAAATTACTTGTTTTAACCCTTTAAAGACTCATGACATGCCAGGGCCGTCATGGGTAAACTTCCCATAAGGAACCATGACTGTCCTGGCACATCAAGGGTTAACTGATAGCAGCGCACCTCAGTGCATGCTGCTATCATGCTGCAGTGGCTAAAATTGAGCAATCCAAGAGCGGAGCACTCACTTTCAGCCTTCTTCTGCTTTGCCAGTACACGTGATCCTACTACAGCGGTCACATGTACAACCTTTTTCAATCACAAAGGCAATATGATTTACACATTGCCTTAGTGACTGTTCTCTGCCTCTCTCTTTCTTACTATGAGAGTGAGGGAGAGAGCAGCAGGATATAGACAAAAAAAGAATAGAAGATGACAAAGTTGGGGGTATTAACCTCTTCAGTCCTGGAACTGGGGGCTGGGTGAATGCAGATCCATTTATGACCTGCTAACAGCAACTCGTTTTTTTTTTTTGTTTTTTGTTTTTTTAAATAAATATAAACAAGCTAAATTATTTTATTTACACACACCAGTGTATAAATGCATCTTACAAAGTTTAAGCAAACATTAACTGGATGTTTTACTGTTGTGTAGTAAAGTAATACACCTATACAATTCATGCAAATATATATATATATATATATATATATATATATATATATATATATATATATATATATATATATATATATATATATTAGTGTAAAAGCCCATGTAAATGGGTTAAGGTCTGAGTGCCAGAGGGGTACATAACACATTGCTTTGCAAAATGTTGCATACCCCTCTGGAACTCAAAGGGTTAAGAGGCCGCTCCTGCTCTGCGTACTGCCGCAGCCTCACTGGCAGGGAACGCAACACAGTCAGGCGCTGCAGCAACTGCCCAAACGCATAGAATGCTTCCAGCACAGAATGCTCCCAGCTTCCAGAATTCTGAGCATTCGGGCAGTCTCTACTGTGCATGACTGCATCGGACAAACATCCTAGCATTTTATTACATGGGATATAAAAGTGAGAACATAGGGAGGAAAAGAGGGCACGATAATTTTCACCCCAGAGGGAGAGTTTTGCCCTCCCCCTAAAACTGCACATTTTGTTGGTATGAATGATCGGTCATACCTTTCATGTAGTCTCCATAAAAAATTAACTTGTGCCCAAAAGATCACTAGAGAACCAATAAAAATTGTGTTTTCTTACATTGTTTTTCACAGTTTTCTTTAATTTTAATAAAATAAATTGTAGTTTATCCATATAAATATGGTATCAAGCCCTACTTATATCTGGACTGGAATAAAATACTTAGTGGGAACATTTTATTGAACAAAGACATAGTCAAATAGGCCATAAGTGCAAACCACCTAAGATTCTCCCGGTCCTTAAGGGGTTAAAAACTGAAGCAT